>CM028131.1:58012500-59212500 GCA_016271365.2 Neoceratodus forsteri
AAATATTCCTTCCTCCTAGATCCACAGAACTACCCCCCGCTAGCGACAACATTCGAGAAGTGGCCAACAGCTTTCCTTGGAACAGCAAGAGGCTGCACCTCCTGCAAAGATACCTTGGGATGATTCCCCCACGAATTCAGTGGACCGTCACTCTCCACATCCAGATCTTTCATCAATAGCCACTGAACTCTCTATGGACTGGGCTGCCATACCAGACTCCTCTCTGGTCGAAGCGATGTATCTTACAGGAAAGCTTAAGCCTGGGGAAAAAACTTATGCTGCTCCTGTCCTTACAACATCTTCAGATCCTGCAACGGCTCCCTCGGATTCTCAGAATACTCCCCAGTTGCCCCTAAGACACAATGAGGATCCTACTGGCTAAACTCTGAAATGAGGATTTGTACTAGTCTCTTTTTTAACACTTCTTTAGAAGTTTACGCTCTGCTCTAAAGCTGCATATCCTCTCAGGGGTTATACGTGTCAGGCTGATTTCCCACTTGATTCCTCATTTTGTAGGAATATGCATGCATGTTATACTACTAGTATTAATATTTGGGCATGTAATTATACTCATGCCACCTTCCTTGCTCCCTGGGACTAACTAATATATATATTTTGTAGCTCTGGCACCGTCATATTGGCAGGCCCTAACTAACATATTGCAGCCACGGTTTAATGCACTAAATAATGTGAGTTCACCAGCAGACCGACCCTTATGGTGTTCGATTGGGGTGGTTACCCCTTCCTCCTCTTTCTCTCCTTCCCCTCCCCGCCCTCCTCCCTGCTTCCTCTCCCCCTCCGGGGGTGTGTTAGGTACCGGGGATTGTTACCGGATGAGGAAAGCAAGTTTTTCTTGGTTGTCTTATTCCTCTCCTGCCCTTGAGCATTGAAGCTTGCATAGCTGAGGGTACTCCTGTCCTGGTACCTTCTTTCACTAAAGGCTACTTCGCTCTTAGCATACGAACGCTGTTAGACCTGTTGCATTGTTGCTACCAGTCAGGTATTCTGAGTTAGGTAGGACTTTACTAACTGTTTAATATTGTTAGTATTATTGTTCCTAAATTCTTTTTCTTTTTGTCTGTTTACAGATGTTGTGTAATTCCTGCTACAGTTCCATTCGGTGTTTAAACTGTTCCCTGTCTGGTACGCCCTCTGTATATTCCTTGTATAGCAGTGCAGTTATACCTCCCTGATATCCAACAGCAACCTATTAGTGTCAAGAATCAGGTTTGCAACCTCCTGCGTTATACATCCTGGATCCCCCCTACTTGTCCTACCTATAGGTGGGTAAGTACCTTGATATTTTATACCTGTGCCCCACTATGGCGGCTTCCAAGGTTCAAGGTCTACGTCTGGTATTGTGGAATGTTAAAGGTCTCAATCATCCCATAAAACGTACCAAGGTCATTTAGTATCTTCGTTCCCTCCACACTGACATAGCCCTTTTACAGAAAACACACCTCCTTAGTAGATCTGTTCCCTGGCTTAAAAAATCTTGGGTTTGTGCTGTTTTTACTAGGTCCGCCACCTCCAAATCCAAAGGGGTTGCTATCCTCATCCGTCAGTCCAGCACGTGGGTAGTCGAAGGGTCTTGATCTGACTCTCAAAGCCAATGGGTTTTGGTTAAATTGGCCTCCCTCACTGGGAAACTGATTCTGGGCAATGTGTATGCCCCCAACACTGATCAGGCAGACTTTTTTCCTAGCCTGAGTCAAGCCATTGCCACTTTAGAGCAGCCCAACACCATTACTCCTTTATTACTGGGAGGAGACTATAATCTAGTATCTGATATTTTTTAAGTCTAAACCCACCCCCCCGATGCACCCTAGAGCCCAGGCCGCCCTACAAGAGTTGCAAGCAGAGTGGGGTCTAATAGATGTCTGGAGGTGTGACAACCCTTCTGGGAGAGATTACTTCTATTTTTCTGCCTCTCACGGGGTACACAGCTGCATTGATTACTGGCTGGCCAACAACACAGCGTCAGGTGGAGTTTCTAATAACTTCATAGGCAACATTATTTTCTCAGACCTGTTCTCGCCACCTATACTCCCCTAGGGTACTGAACTACTGGTACTAGATGGAGATGTAACCCCATATTAATCAAGGACCCGGAATTTAAGCAAGCTATGCTACAAGCCACTCAAGATTACTTTGCTCTTAATTCTGCTTGTGGTGTATCTCCGAGTACAGTATGGGAGGCCTTCAAAGCTAACCTCAGGGGCCATATTATAGCATTTTCAGCCCACCAGAACAAAGCCCGGAAAAAAATCTCTGGATATGTTACAATCGGAACTTACGGGTCTAGAAACGCGCTTTAATGCTTCACCTGCTGCTGCCGGGGTTGCATCTCTAAATCGTAGAATAGTAGGGCTCAAATCACAAAATTAATGGTCTGTTACACAATAAAACAGAATGGCTTTTGCTACGATCAAAACATTCCTACAGGGGGGACAAAGGTGGTAAGCTTTTTGCTTTCTAGTTGCGTAAACATCAGGCATCTGCCAAAATTCATGCCCTCCACACTACCTCAGGCTCAATTACCACAGACCCTGCTGTTATCAATGAGACTATGAAGCTTTTCTACCAATCGCTATACAAATCCCAAGCCTCCCAGTCGCCCACTCAGCTGTCCCAAGACCTAAATAAGTTTTGCCAACGGTTCACTATACCTGCCCTGTCAGTTGAACAAGCCACTCTTTTAGATGCTCCAATGAGTGTCCCTGAGATACAACAGGCCCTCTCTCAGATGACACAGGGGAGGGCCCCCGGACCTGACAGGATGACTATTGAATTATACCAGCATTGGCACCAGAGATCACCCAGCCACTGTTGCTAGCACTGCAGGATGCCCACTCCTCAGGCTTCCTTCCTACCACGATAAGAGAAGCCCTCATTACGCTCCTACCCAAGAAATCCACTGACCCCCTTAACTGCGCTAATTTTTGTCCTATATCTTTATTGCCTGTGGACACTAAGATTCTGGCCAAGATCCCAGCCACCAGAATGCACAATGTCCTTACTTCCTTAATACACCCGGCTCAGGTGGGATTTATGCCAGGTAAGGTGGGCTCTGATATTACAAGCCTACTACTTAATTTGAAATGGGTAGCAGCTAGGGCCAAGATCCCTATGGCTGCTTTAGCCGTTGACTTTGCCAAGGCATTCTATTCTATGGAATGGAACTATTTACATGAAGTCCTCCTTTTATATGGCTTCGGACCCCAATTTCACCTTTGGGTCTTGACACTTTACAACTCCCCTTTAGCTAGAGTCTTAACAAACTCAGATATCTCCTCTCCCTTCCCACTCTGTAGGGGTACTCATCAAGGGTGCCCTCTGTTCCCCCGGTCTCTCGGGCATCCCAGTGCATGGCAACTCATATGCAGTGGCAGCATACGCTGATTACCTTCTACTCATGCTATCTCACCCTCAGCAGTCTCTCCCAGTAGCCCTGACAGTCCTTCGGGACTTTGCATTACTCTCCAGGTTACAGGTTAATTAGCGGAAAACCACGCTGGACCCCCCTTAATATACTTTGTACACAGGAATGTTTAAGGGGCACAGAACTGAGTTGGGCACCTCATGGATTTACCTACCTTGGAATTTATATTCCCACTAGGTGGGCTGACTTTGAATCCTCCAGTCCCAAAGCAATTGAACACAGAAGTGGAGAAATGGCGTAAATTACACTTATCACTACCTGGTAAAGTGGTTGTAGTACACATGCTTCTCCTTCCCAGAGTCACATATCTATTCAATAACCTTCTGATTCATCTTTCTCCCAAATAATTTTCCTCCCTCAAGAAGTTGGTAGTTTCCTTTCTCTGGGATGGAAAAGTGCACAGATGGGGGAAACATAAGCTTAGAGCACACTAGTCCGGGGGGGCCTAGGCATCCCCTGGTTCCAGTGCTACCATATCATGAGTGTAGCCGTCCAAGCCACAAAATGGTTTACACCCATAAGCACATCGCCTCCTCTGTGGGCAAATCTCGAATCCAATATGATGTCCCCTACCCCATTTAGGTCCCTGTTAGGACCAGGCGTCTCATCTAACAAGGGACTTTCCCCTGTCATGTATGAATCTCGCTATGCTTGGCAGCGTATCATGACTTTATCTCATACCCCCAAAGAAGCTTGGTACCCCCCGCTATGATATGCTGAGCTCTGGCGGAACAATTATATCACTCTTGGGGAGAACCCATTAAATGGCCGTCCTGGGAAGCTAAAGGAATCTGCTACATACAAGACTTAATGTTCCCTAACTCAAATACCATGCTATCCTTTAATCAGCTAAAACAGAAATTTCACCTCCCCAATAATGACTTTTGGCGGTTCCTCCAAATACGTAGTATTATCAATGACCTCGCCTCTCAGTACAAACCGCACAACAAATGAGCATGGCTTGCCTCTCTGCATAAGTTCCCCTCCTCTAGGGACCACATAGGCAATTTCTATGGCATTTGGCAAGACTCTCAAGCTGACCCCACTGAACATGATAGGGTCAAATGGGAAACATACATGGGTATAGCTATCTCTGAAGCGTCTTGGTCCCGTTGCTTCAAGAACTCCCATAAGGCATACAGAGACTCCAAAAGCCGTTTTTTTACAACTTAAGATTCTTTTGCAGTGGTACAGAACCCCTGCTGTCCTGCGTGTTGGCGATGTCAGCAACCAGAAGCTCACTTACTTCACATACTGTGGACTTGCCCTTTAATAGCAACGTTTTGGTCCACCACTGCCCATGTGTGTTCCAGGGTCCTTGGCATTAAGGACCTACATTTAGACCCAAAACTGCTGTTGGGCGACTCCTCCGGGCTAACCCCCTTAACTAAGACGCATAGGAAATGGACCACGTTAGCGCTGTGACATAGACAGCCAGCTCTGAGTGCTCGAGTGCTGTATTAATTTTTTTATTACATAAAAAATATGTGATGGGAAACTCAGTTTGAGGAAACTACTGTCTTACTGGAACTGACACATCAAGACCCCCAGGGATAAGCTCAAAGGACAGGAGGTATTTTCAACTGCAGAGATCTGGGGTGCAATTACCTTGTCAATTTGCTTTCATCCCAGGAAATAAGATTAGCCATTCATAATGCCCTCAGGGAGATCCTTTGACTTGCATGGTTACCAGGAAGGACTTGTGGGGAGGGGCATCGGAGAGAGGCCAGAATGGACACTGAAGAGGTCTGATGTCTGAGCCAGGGAGGACCCAGATGGATTTGGAATGTCCAAAATACATTTCCCGGGGAACCCTTGAATTACATCAGAAAGACCTGAGGTGTAGATTCCAAGGTCCAGATGGGATTAAAGAGGCCAATACATTTTTGCTTTGAATACCGTGACTCAGATCAAAGAAACTTTTGAGATGTATGTGTAGCAGAGCACAAACCAGTTCTGACCAGTTAACCTGTGGAAAGGAAAGTCAGTGAGGTCATCTCATATGTTTTTTTTAAATATTTTATTTGGAGACCCTGTATTGTAAAATATAGAGTTTGATACACCAAGGCAGAGTTAGTGACCTCATGAGAAGGCCAGCTCAGAAGTGTGCTTAATTGCTGAAAGAACCTGACAGAGACGCACAAGAAAATATTTCTGACTGAGAGAAGGGAGATCCTCAAAGCACTGAAAGAAAGTAAGCATTAGATTATACCAGTCTGAAGTTATAAATTGTAGGAACTGTCCTTTTTTTACCTGTTTGTTTTAAGGCTGTATGTGTTGGGATATACTGTATATTTGTTCTGTAATTATTGTTCTGTTTTAATATTTTTAAAGTAAAGATGTTTTTTTTTCAAACGAAACTGCTGGAGTGCCTTGACATTTCTTTTTATTTTAAGTGGAGCTTTTAAAGGTTATAAGTACACTGTGTATGGGCTTATTGTATACCAAGCTGGGAAATGGATAGAGTTCTCTAAAGTCTTGCATAGAGTTCTAAGGGTTCATTTGAAAGACCTGATTGGGTGCCCGTAGGCAAAGATATCTGGCCCCCTGAAGACAGAATTATCTGAGCCTGATAATAGGGTATGCTAACAAGAGGTTATCAGTTTGAATCCCTCCAGAGCTTAAGACTAAGGTGACTTGAACCCACAAAACAGACAAGAGGGCTACCTTGTTATGTTCACTGTACACAAATCATACACTCAGAGGTTGACACTTTGGGAGTAGAGGGCTGACCAGCTGAGTGAGTTGTGACAAGCACTACTGGAGGACAAAAGGCTGCTATTAATGCACTGGACACAGCTCAATAATCCAACTATAAGTATGTGGTATGCGACTTGGGCCCGTTTGGCTCTTTTGGAGCGGATCTCCTACTCACACCGAGGTCAGCTAGACTATTTTATCAAGAAATGGGAAGCCTACCTACACTCCCCCTTTGCAAAATCCCTTCCCCCCCAGGAAACCCTCCCTGACTAAGACAGTTATAACTATACAATGACTCTGTCTCTGCTGCTTTATGGGCAGTTATAACTGGCACTGCTATGCTTTCTAGCAATGTTCTGTCTTTTATCTTCATTGACTGTACTGTTTCTCTACTATGAGACAGTATAGCACAGTGGTTTAAGGCTCTGAGCTGCAAATCTGGAGACCTGGGTTTGAATCCCACAGCCCCCACTTCTTGCTTACTGTGTGACCCTGAGCAAGTCATTTAACTACCCCATGCTCCCAGGTTGCACCTGTAAACAAGCTTTCAGCTCAGTGTGTCTCACCTGGTTAAACAATTGCAACAAAAACTATGGCTTGCATAATACTGTTATAAGGCATGTACATCCTATGTACTCTGTGTAAGCATTTTGTCATGTATGGCAGTATAGTGTATATGTGTCTGAGGTGTACCACCTTAAAAACTGGAAAACCTTAATAAAACCTTCTATGATAAAAAAAAGGTGTCTTACACATTTTAAATGTATTAAATGGTCATCTAAATGTAATCACAGAATCATAGCACTTGATGGCTGAAAAGGAACTCTTGGCCCATCTAGTCTGCCCTTTTCCCCCCCAACTATTCCTCCCTCCCCCTCTGAAGCCCCCCCCGAAAGCACCCTGTAGCCGCATGTGCCTGTTCCATGCTGTCTTGATGCCTGACACACTCATGGACCCCACCACCTCCTCTGCAAGCCTGTTCCAGGCTTCCACCACCCTCTCAGTGAAGAACCGTCCCCTCACATTTCCTCTGCAGTTCCCCCCCATGCAGTCTCAAACCATGCCCCCTCATTATGGTGCCTTCCTTCCTGTGAAATAAACACCCTGGGTATGCTTTGTTTATCTCTTTGATGTATTAAAGTTCTCCATCATGTTCCCTCTCTCTCTCTTCTAGTCTCCAATGTGTAGAGCCCCAATTCCCTACATCTCTGTTTGTACGGTTTGTCCTTCATCCCTTGCACCATCTTGGTCGCTCTTCCCTGAACCCTTTCAATCAAATCTATGTCTTTGTGCATGTATGGCCTCCAGAGTTGGACTCCGTACTCAAGGTAAGGTCTCACATGGCTTGGTATAGGGGCATCAGGACCTTCCTCCTTCTGCTAGTGAGTCCCCTGCCTATTCACGCCAGCATCCCATACGCTCTCCACACCACTCTGGTACATTGATTTCCCACCTTAAGGTCACAGGACACTATTATCCCCAGATCCCTCTCCTGTTCTGTAACCCTGACTTCCTCACCCCCAAGTGTGTACCCTGCCTTCTGGTTTCTGTGCCCCAGGTGCATGACTGCACACTTCTTGATATTGAATTTTAGTTACCAGGTCTTGGTCCACCCTTCCTGTGCCCTCAGGTCCTGCCTCATATGCTCAACACCCCCTACAAAAAGGGTCACCCAACTCTTCAGCCCATCTGCTATATCACTAAAGTAGATATTAAAAAGGAGCAGTACAAGCACTGACCCCTGGGGAACCCCACTTTACACCCACCCTGTCCTGGAGTGCACCCCATTCACTACCATCCTCTGGCTTCTGTCCGCCAACCAGTTTTCTACCCATCTAGCTATTTTGTCCCCCACTTCCATACTTTCCAGCTTGTTGACTAGCCTTCTGTGGGGAATGGTGTCGACGGCCTTGCTGAAATCCAGATAGGCCACATCCACCACTCCCCCCTGATCAACTACCCATGTCACCCAGCCAAAGAACTCAATTAAATTGGACCGGCGTGACTTCTCTTTTGTGAACCCATGCTGTCTGTTGTCCAACAGCTCATTCCCCTCCATAGAGTCCATCACCCTCTCCCTGATGAGTGCCTCCATGACCTTCTCCACCATTGTAGTGAGGCTGACTGAGTGGTAGTTTTCTCTTGACACCCTGCTTTCCCCCTTGTGTATCGGTACCACAGTCACCCTCCTCCAGTCATCCGACACCCTTCCAGAATCCAGAAACAGGTTGAACAGCCTCGCCAGTGGAGCAGCCAACTCCTCTCTCAGTTCCCGGGTCTTTCTCGGATGCAGCCCGTCCGGTCCCACAGGCTCGCCCACCGTCAACCTGCCTAGTTCCTCCCTAACTCTCTATCATAGGTACCAAAGGTAATTTCAGAGCAAAGAAGATTTACGTCCATTGTGCTCGCTGCAGACTCTAATTATGGTAACTCCCTATTTTGTTTGCTATACAATGTTTGTCCAGTTTCTTCTTGAACTCAAGCATTGTCTTACTAGCAACCACCTCCTCAGTCAAGTTGTTCCACACTAGAATGATTCTAACACTAAACCAGTGTTTTCTTTTCGTGGTCCTAAAATGTTGCTCCTTAAGTTGCCATGAGTGTGTCCTAGTGTCATAACGCTGTTCCCTTAGTGTAAGTCCCAGTTTATCCCTTAGATTGAAGTCTTTAATTGCACTATACACCATACACATGTCACCTCTCAATCGTCTATACTCTAGTGTGAACATCCCCAAGTCTTCCAATCTGTCCTCATAGTCCAGGTCCCTAACATCAGCTATCAACCTGGTAGCCCTTCTCTGAACCCTCTCCAATCTCTTTATATCCAACCTAAACCCTGGTGACCAGAACTGCGTGTAATACTCCAATTGCGGCCTCACCAGTGCTTCGAAAAGAGGCACAATCACTTCCCTTTTCCTACTCTTTATATGTTTCTTAATGTTGATAAGAATACCACCAGCGGTCTTTATAACCTGGCTACAATGCTGATGGAACTTGAGATCATTTGTCACTTTAACACCCAAATCTCTTTCCTCCACTACTTTTCCCAATATATGTCCATTTAGGACATAATCAGCTTTTTTGTTATTTTTCCCAAAGTGCATGACCACACATTTATCGGTGTTAAAGGATAACTTATTTTCCCTAGCCCAACTTTCCATTTTAAATAAGGCTTTTTGCAATTTCGTTACATCTTCACAATTTTTAATACTAATACCTATTCTAGTGTCATCTGCAAATTTAGTTTCCCAAACATCCCCTCCTCCAGACAATGAGTGTATATATATATATTAAACAAACAGGGCCCCAGTACAGATCCCTGGGGAACTCCACTCTCCACTCCCAACCAATCAGAATATACTCCTTTTAAGCAAACCCTCTGCTTTCTCTCACTCAGCCATGCCTTTACCCAGGATGTAATGTACCCAGGTATTTTGTGTTCTATCAGAGCATCAACCAATTATCCATGTGGGACCTTGTCGAACGCTTTTGAAAAACCCAAAAACACCACATCCACAGAGAAACTTTTGTCCAAGGCCCTACTCACGTGTTCATAAAACTCAAGGAGATTTGTCTGACATGATAAACCCTTTTTGAAGCCATGTTGTGCATCATCACAGTCCCCTGCTGATTTCAAAAACTCCACTATTTGGTCCTTTATAATAGTTTCCAATACTTTCCCCAGGACAGCGGTCAAACTCACAGGTCTATAGTTACTCACCTCCTGTCTAGATCCCTTTTTATAGATAGGGACTACATTTGCTTTACGCCATACCTCTATCACCTCCCCATTGTCCAGTGATTTTTGACACAATGCTGTTATAGGTTCTGCCAATACTGTTGCCAATTCCCTAAGAATTCTAGAATGGATCCCATCTGGTCCCTGAGACTTATTTGGGTCCAGGTGCTTCAGTCTATCCTCAATATCTTTTTTATTTGGAACAATTTTATAATCAGCATTTGACAGATGGTCCCTTGTATTTTCCGACTTACTATTAAAAACTGATGAAAAATAGGTATTGAAATGCCGTGCCATAGCTTGGTAGTCCTCAACTAACTCACCATCCTGGTCCTTGATGGGCCCCACAGCAGTTTTACTCCCCTTTTTATTATTAATGTAAGTGTAAAAAGATTTATGATTATCTTTAACTCTTGTAACCAAATTTAACTCATGTTTCCAAGTTGCCTGTTTGATAGCTTTTTTAGTTTCTTTTATTAGTTTTTTATACATGGCCCAATTTGTTGCACACTCACTTTTTCTGGCTTTTATATAAGCTCTTTTTTTCCTTTTAATCAAATTCTTAATTTTAGGAGATAGCCACAAGGGAATTTTACCCAAAGCATTGTATTTTTTCCTTAGTGGGACATACTTGTCTATCAAATCAATAATTTTTTTCTCCAAGCTAACCCAGTTTTCCTTTAATGACCTTTTTTCAAACTCTTTCTTCCATCCCCAATCCAGGAGTTCCAGTCTCATTCTATTAAAATTGGCCTTATTAAAGTTCTGAACCTTGGTTAAGCCAGAAGTATTTGAATAAACCCTGTTTAATTCAAAACTAATCATGCAGTGATCACTTGAACCAAGTGGTGAAGAAGTACTACAATTCTTAATTAAGTCTCCTAAATTACTTAACACAAGGTCTAATGTATTATCCCCTCTTGTGCTACTCCCTATGTATTGATCAAAACCAGCTAGTAAAAAGAATCCAAATATCTTAACTCATTTGATGTCTCCCCTGTTTGTTTTTACAAATTGATACCAGGCAGATTAAAGTCACCTAAAAGTATAATATTTTCTGTAATCTCTAGGGAGTTTAAATAATTTAGAACCGCTTCATCATTTTGGGTGGAAATTGAAGGAGGTCGATATATAACCCCTATTTTGATATTAGGGCCTTCAGGTGGCAATATCTTGATCCACAAATGCTCAATGCCTGGTATTTTAGGAACTTCAATAGCTACCGATTTTTTTTTTTATTGGATACATATAGTGCTACACCACCACCCTTTTTGTCCACTCTGTCCATATGATATAAATCATATCCCTGTATATGATGGTCCCAGGTGTCCGCAGATGTCCACCATGTCTCAGTTATGGCACATATCTGGACATTGTCAGTATTTAACAAACAGACTAGTCCCTCAAATTTGTTTGTAAGACTCCTAGCATTTAGGGAGAGGCATTTCCAGTCCTGAGATTCACTAGTCTTCTCAAGGTTTTTTGGTTTTTTTTTGATGTCTGTGAAGTTTGATGAATGCCCCCTACCCCCTTGGTACTTAGTTTAAATAATTTTCAACTTGTTTCTGTATTTCCTTAGCTAGTATTCTAGAACCATGTTTGTTTAGATGTAACCCGTCATTCCCGAATAAGCCTTGGTCCCTGAAAGTGTCCCAGTGGTGGATGAATACAATGCACTGAAAGAACTTGTGTTTACCCCTATGCTCCCTCCCCCTCTCAACTATGGCCCCCTGCCCTCCCCTTCCTTCATAAATACCATGCAAAAGTACCTATTTAGTTCTGCTTTATCCCTGTCCTCTTCTAATGGCTTCCCTCCCTCCTCCCACAGCCTTGCGAGCCTCTGTCCAGACTTCCTCCTTTCTCCCACATAACTAAAGAATGTTTTGTCTCCCCTCTTGGTCTGTTTATCTATTCTTTCCTCAGTGTTGGCCTCTGCCCTCCTAATTACCTTCCCTGCTAGCCTTCTCATTTCCCTATAAGCCTCCCTGTCCTCTTCCTTCTGTGTTCTCTTGTATTCCCTGAAAGGCCTCCTCCTGCCCCCAACCACCCTTGCCACTTCCCTAGTGAACCAGAGTGGTCTCCTGCATCTTGTATCCTTTCTTGCCCTCCTAATACACCTTTGTGTGGCCTCCATCACCTGGTCTCTAATAGCTCCCCATAATTCTTCCACATCGTTTATCTTTTCCATGCCTTCCATCACCTCCCTCACTATCCTTCTCATCATGTCAAAGTCTGTGCATCTGAAGTCTAGCACCATTGTGTTGGTTCGGCACACCTCCCTCCCTGCTCTCACCTTGAACCTGAAGGTCCTATTGTTGTTTAAGCACTCTTGGTGTGTAGGGTAAACAATAAAAATAATAATAGTAATACAGATTCTTGTGTCTCGGAGACTGCCAAGAAACATTCGTAAACAAGCAAGGAGTACTAATAAAGTTTATTATGCTACTTATGCCAAGCATGTGACAAAGAAAATCACAAGGGAGATGGGTTTCTCACCACTCCTGAAGAATGTACATAATCTCCAGAATTGTAGATCTTAGGTTCTCTAAAATCTTGTTCTCTCTCTCTCCCCACGCTCCAGCTGTCTGACCTTTTAGGGAAGCTACAGTAGTGTCTCGAGAGTGCTACAATAGGTTTGCAAACAGCTAAATACTACAGATAACAGCATAGCAACAGAGATTACAACATAGTTACAGATATGAGAAACAATATGTATTGGTCTTAAGTCATTATCCACTGGATAATGACTTAGGAGACATAATTACTAATGAGTATCATATGAGAGAGAATATGCTTCCATTAGCATTATAGCTTGGATAAAAGAAATGCTGACATTTCCAATCTACATGTGGCATTACTTACTTACACCAGTATAAAACATTAGACATAACACAGGCCTTCTGTCTCTGTCAGCTTGCTTAGACAAAGAGAACTGCTGACAGGCCTATTTGCCTGAGTGTAAAATACACTCTACATATAATTATGAGAATATAAGTATACAATAATCACTGATGATCCCTCTGAGTCATCTTATCAGTGATTAGGTAGATTATATATAAGGAATATCTATAAAAGACAAACTAATCTAGATAAATGTATTATAGTGAGGTATAATAAATCATGCATGATAAATATTAGCATATGTTAGCAGCAAGGCACATTCCTAGCACCCATGCTTATATGTGTGTTCATATCTACAATGTTAGTGCAAAATAGCAGTATCACAGTATAATAGACCAGGAATACAATGTGAGGTGTACATGAGGCGTATGTGGGACGATAGGGGGCATAACCCAAGCGTAACACTATGGTCACTGTTTCCCAGCATCTCCCTCACCACCTTCTCCTCCACATTCTCCCCATTTGTTAAGACTACATCCAGCAGGTTGTTCCCCCTAGTTGGATCTTTGACCAACTGATGTAGGAACACCCCTTGCAGTGCCTCCAGAATCCCCCTGCTTCTGGTCGAAGCTGCATCTGGGATGGTCCAGTCTATGTCTGGGAGGTTCAGGTCCCCCACCAGAAGTGTTTCCCCCTTGAGCACCATCCTCGCTATGTCTGTGACATCAACCTGTCCTGTTCTTCCGCTTGCGTAGGTGGTCTGTAAACTACACCTAGTCTCAAGGATTCCCCTGTCCTCCTGTCCAGTGTCACCCAAAGGAGTTCAATTTCCCTGTCCCCCTCCTGCCCTTTCATAACCTTTATGTCCTCCTTGATGTATAAATTCACCCCCCGTTCTTGTCTCTCCTGTCCTTCCTGAACAACCTGTAGCCAGGGATAGCTGTCTCCCATGTATAATATTCCATCCACCAAGTTTCTGTGATTGCAATTATGTCCAGTCTGTCATGCACAATGATGATTATCAATTCCTCCATCTTATTTGTTAAGCTCCTAGCGTTAACCACTAAACACCTCCACCATAGTCCCCCTTCCTCTCCTCTCCCCAAGGGCATGCCAAAACCTAACCCTTTATCCTTTCCCTGGGGGGCCTAGGGACCCCCACCTCAGCCATAGTAAGGTGTGGTTTTATTCCCAGCCTCCCAGTTTAGTTTAAACTATATGCATTTCCAAAGAACTTCCCCAGCCGACATTTCAGTGCAGCCACACCTTCTCTGTTAAGGTGTAGCCTGCCAGGGGCAAAGAGACTCTCATCACCTCATGTTGCCCCCCCAGCCCCCCACCAGCCCATACTCTATCAGCTTACACCATCTCACTAGCCAAATATTGAACTCCTTTATCCTTTGTTTCCTCTCTGTACTACCTCTGGGTAATGGGAAACCTCCAAAAAGGCTAGAGATTTGAAGCATAGACTACCACAAAACCTAGCCAGGGCCTTAGATCTTGCCTGCACCTCCAGGAAACTATTACCTTCCAGGTCATTTGTTCCCAAGTGGAACACCAGATAAAATTTCCCATCCTGTGCCTTACCTCATAACGGAATATGGTGGATTACCTCCGGAGCCATCATGCCTGGCATATACTCCACACAAAGTGTACTATTTCTGCCCCCCCCCTTGATACCCTTTATGATCAAGTTGCCAATCAGTAGCACCTTGACTCCTTTTTCCTTCTGGCTTACCTACAACACAGTTCTCCTTCTCCAAGCTACTGGCATCTGTTCTACCTTCCTGTCCATCACTACTATCCCTCCCAAGTCCTCGCCTTGATCCCCAACCCCCTCAACCTCAGTAGCTTCTCCCTTGCCTTCCCTGTTGACTTCTACCACTATCGCTAATGCCCTTGCCCCTAGCTCTCTGATCCCCTGCCCCTCCATATGCCTGTTCCCTGCCACTGATTCACCAGATTGCCCTGATGAGTTGGTAGCCTCATCCAGCCCCTTTACATTGTGATCATCTAGTCCAGTGCCACCCTTTGTCCCCTTCTGCCCTCCATGTTTCCTCTCTTTTTTCTGCCCAACATCTGGTTTCATTTGCTCCCCCATGCTGACTCCTTGTTGGCCCCATGCCCCCTGGTTTCCATCCCTGCTCATCTCTTCTCCTCCTCTCTCTCCTTTACCATTTACACCCCACTCCCAGCTTCCCATCCCTTGTTTTCCCTTGTGACTTTGTTAGTCCTGGCACCCCCCAGCTTATGCTCTCCCTCTCCTTCAGCCCCCACTTACTGCTCCCCCTGCTTCTTCTGATACCTCTTCTGCCATGGTGTCCACCAGCAGTGAGTACTTATTGGAGATCAGAATCCCCCTAGCATGTTGTCTTCTACCGTCCCCTACCTGTGAGTTGAGCATCCCTGCCCACATCCTTGGAATCCCTTTTCCACTACCACCAACAGAACCCACTCTCTGCTATCCATCACTCATCTCCCCGTTCTGTCTCAACCCCCTTCTCCTTTGCCACCCCAAAGCCTGGCTTGACCTTCCACAGATCCAGCTGCCCTTCCCGCATTTGCAGACTCCCTCCTTCCTTTATATATGTGCCTGCCTACCGCTGTATTCATGTCCTTCATCCACCTATCCGTTTCACCTCTGAGAATGCGTACCTCAGCCTCTAATTTCATTAACCTGGCACATATTGGACAGCATCCTAGCCTCCACAGTGTATTCATGGCCATTGCAGCCTCACAGCCATTGCGTCCCACTAGTCTGCCTCCCCTCCATCCATTAGCCAAAGTCCCCCTCCCCATCCAGTAGTGACCCTGCCCAGGCCGGCCTCCCCTTCTTGCATCATCAAACAGCACCTCCCTTCCCCTCCACACAGTCCCATGCTCCCTCCCATATTCCCAACATAGTATGACCATTTGACCTTTTTTTGCTTCAAAAGTACAAATATCACAGTAGAACTTCCCCAAAGGTAATGACTAGAGATGCCCTTAAGGCCAAACACAGTTCAGAAAAACGAAATATCAAAAACTTCAATAGAGCAGCTTCGTCTAGCCTAGAGATGCAATCTGACACTAACAGAAACAGTTCAATAGCGTTTGTTCAGAGAAATCCTAACAATCTGAACTCTGAATCTGTAAATAAAGCTACCAACTTTCCGAGGCCTAAAACTGGGATGGTCCATCCTGATCATGACCCCCCACCGCATCACTCCCATGGGCACTGCAGCAGACAGTGCTGTGCATAATCTATTACATTTTGCTGCTTGCTCTGGCTATGCCACCCCACAGTAACACCAGTCGCAAACATTCAGACTAAAACAATACATCATTCTGCTGCAGCAAGTTCCAAATCATGATATACAGAAAGTTAATTAGAAGCAAATCTGCGTTAAATTGTGGTCAGACGTTTGAGCTGCATGTATTGCTCCTCCGGACAGTCCCATCCAACCCGTTCACATTCACCTCATTTGCTGAGCAAACTTCACTTCAGTGACTCCCACCGCCGCACCAGATTGTTTTCATACACTTCCCTACAGCTCATCAGGTTTGGGTACCTTAGTTCCCCGCTGCCGGTCTCTTCTCTTATCTGTCTGGAGTCCCTCTTAGCTGTTGGCAGGCAGATGTCCACATGTGCTTGTTTGCACTACTACCCAGTCTAATCTAACAAGAAGGAACGTGCTTTACTCTGCTCCCACTGACATGCTTGGAGTGCAAGATAGGCACAGGTGCTGAAGTTGCAAACTGCTGTCCAGCCCAAGCAGCGCCCTACTGGTGCTGAAATAACTGTCACTCATGGATTAGCAGTCAGCAAAAAAAAAGGGACACAAGTGGGACAAGTAAGCAGAAAAAGGGACAAAAGTGATATTTTGCAAAACTTGTGGGGACACTGGGACATGCTGCCTAAAATAGGGACTGTCCTGGGAAAATAGGGACTGTTGGTAGCTTTATCTGTAAACCAACCTATGAGGCTCTTTTGCATCACGCACCTGACCTGGATTTCCTCAGCCACCCA
Organism: Neoceratodus forsteri; assembly: GCA_016271365.2. Classification (NCBI taxonomy): domain Eukaryota; kingdom Metazoa; phylum Chordata; order Ceratodontiformes; family Ceratodontidae; genus Neoceratodus; species Neoceratodus forsteri. Next base: position 58,029,232 of record CM028131.1, read on the forward strand.
TACAACAGTCCCCAATTTGGACACAGAGGCACATTCCTTGATGATCCCCCCCTTCCTCACAGTGGTAAACACCAGAAATAGTTAATAGTTAATATTGCTTTGCCCACACTGTTATAGTACTTCTGATCAATGAAGCCAGCACCTTCAGGGGGGCAGTGATTGCTTGATGATCTCCCCTTCCCCACAGTGGGCAACATCAGAAATAGATAATAATATTGCTTTGCCCACACTGTTACAGCACCTCTGCTCAATGAAGCCAGCACCCTTAGGAGGGCAGTGATCGTGGCTTCAGTACCTTGGGGGAACTGCAAACACAGTACCTTGATGAGGTAGTGGTCCTCCTGCTGTGGATGGGCGATGCTGTTTGGTGAGGATGCCTTCAATGACCTCCTTCTCAGTCTTCCCCTCCTCCTCCTGCTGCCTCTCGATAGGCTGATCTCTTTGGGAAGTGGCTAAACAGAGTATTTAATTTGGAGGTGGTGCAGGGTGAGTGAGTGGGTGGGAGAAAAATCTGACCTTGCCAGCTGCTGCTCCAAATCCAGGGACTGCCGATTGCGGTCCCGCTTTTCTGGTCCGCTCCCCTCTGGCTTTGGCAGCAACAGCTGCTCCGGTCTCCACAGACCACCAAGTGCAGTCCTGCTTCCTTAGCAGCAGCTCCAATGGACTGCCGATATCGTCCCTGTCCTCTTGCTGGCCACTTGACTGTGGCCCCGCCGTTCCAGCTGTTCACTGTGGGGGCTCCGGCATGATTTTCCACTTTTATGATGGTGCAGCTGGGCCTACCTATTTATAGCCTAGCTGCAAGTTTGAATTCACCCGCTGACTGCTGTGATTGGCTGTGGGTGAATAAACAGCTCTCTTCTGTCCCCTTCTATTGACTTGACACTAAGCTCTTTTCTGTCCTTAATCTGTCCTTGCTGGCCGCAGCTCCAAATCCAGGGACTGCTGACTGTGGTCCCACTCTTCTGGTCTGCTCCTCTCTGGCTTTTGTGGCAATGGCCCCTCCAGTCTCCACAGACTGCCAAGTGCAGTCCTGCTCCCCTAGCAACAGCTCCCACAGATCACCGATGCAGTCCCTCTCCCCTTCCTGGCCGCTCGACTGCAGCCCCACCACTCCAGCTGTTCTCTGTGGGGTCTCCGGCATGATTTTCCGAGTGATCATGCTTATGTATTGCAAGAGGTCAAAAGGTCAGTTCATAAAAAAAATCTTCAGATCTGTACAAAATATAAAAATAAAAAGAACAAAGAAACAGAACAAAGTAAAAGGTTGGCAAATCTTCATATTAAACGAAGGTGAATGCATACTAAATACATCAGCATTGCATACAATTATAGAAAGGGTACTATATCTCAGCTGTCACTGAGTCCCATTATTGAGAAGGATATCACCACGGAGTTTTATAGGTGCTTTAATAAGACTGGGTTCATACCCCCTCTCTAAAAACCTATCACTGAGTTCCTCTGCCTGTCTGTCAAATGACTCCAAAGTGGTATAATTTCTACAGAGTGGAAGAAATACATCATAAGAGATTCCCTTTTTAAGGTGGAAAGGGTGGGAACTATCAACACCTGAGAAAAGTATTCCCACTGATAGGTTTCCTAGAACACTCTGTGGTGATACCATTCTCAATAATGTTCCTGCTTCCAGGTAGGACATCTTTCACTAGATAGGCATCCACCATGTCAGTATCCTTACTTGAGAAGAAGACAGGGTTAGGTCCCTCTTACAGAGAGAAACTAGACTCACTGTTGAGCTAGGGGCACTTCTCCCACCCCCCCCCCGGGACTCAATAACAGCTGGGACATAGTACACTTTTTATGATTTTATGCAGTGCTGATGCATGTAGTATGAATTTACCTTTGTTTAATATGTAGATTTGATAACCTTTCACTTTATTAAAAAAGAGTTGCAGGTGAAATCCACTTTTGTACCACCGTCACCCATTCCAGCAGCCATAGACAGAAAAAGAAATAGAAAATGTGATAGAGAAAAATTCAGGCTAAAACAGAAGACAGAATCTCAGTGCACAAGAGCCTGAAGCAGTTGGAATAATTACCATCATCTGGCTGATCAGTTCCATCTCCTGGGCCCACCATGACCCAAACCATTACCATGCTGTGCTGGTCCGCTCCATGTCCAGAGTCCAACATGACCCAAACCATTACCATACTGTGCTGATCAGCTCCATGTCCAGGGTCTAACATGACCCAAACCATTCCCATCCTGTGGCTGGTCAGCTCCATGTCCTGGGCCCACCGTGACCAAAACCATCCCACCATGTGGTTGGTCAGCTCCATGTCCTGGGCTTACCATGACCCAAACCATTCCCATCATGTATCTGGTCAGCTCCATACCCTGGGCTCACCATGACCCAAACCATCCCATCATGTGACTGGTCAGCTCCATGTCCTGGGCTCACCATGACCCAAACCATTCCCATTACATTGCAGGTCAGTTCCATGTCATGAGCACATCATTAACCAAAACATCCCATCATGTGGCTGGTTAGCTGCATGTCCTGGGCTCACCATGACCCAAACCATTCCCATTACGCTGCAGGTCAGTTCCATGTCATGAGCACATCATTAACCAAAACATCCCATCATGTGGCTGGTTAGCTGCATGTCCTGGGCTTACCATGACCCAAACCATCCCAATCATGTGGCTTGTCAACTCCATGTCCTGGGCTCACTATTACACAAACCATTCCCATCATGTCACTGGTCAGCTCCATGTCCTGGAATCACCATGACCCAAACCATCCCATTATGGGGCTGGTCAGTTCCAAGTCATGGGCGCACCATGACCCAAACCATTCCCATCCAGTCATTGGTGAGCCCCATGACCTTGGTTTACCATGACCCAAACCATTCCAATCATGAGGCTGGTCAGTTCCATGTCCTGGAGTCACCATGACCCAAATCATCCCATCATGTCACTGGTCAGCTCCATGTCACAGGCTCACCATGACCCAAACCATTCTCATTACATTGCAGGTCAGTTCCATGTCCTTGGCTCACCATTAACCAAACCATACTATCATGTGGCTCGGCAGCTCCATGTCCTAGGCTCACCATGATCCAAACCATCCTATCATGTGGCATGTCAAATCCGAGTCCTGGGATCACCATGACCCAAACCATCCCATCTTGTGGCTGGTCAGCTCCATGTCCTGGGCTCAGCGTGACCCAAACCACTGCCATTACATGACTGGTCAGTTCTGTGTCCTGGGCAGAGGCAAACAGCTATAGCACACTGAGGAGTTGTAACAAAGATGAAACATGTCTCTGTGGTTTTCTTTTCTCAGCTTTTGCCAACTGTTTTTGAATCAATATGGCACCTTACAGTCCTGCTTAAATCCTATGCAGCCTAAAATCCTCAATGGTGTTTTGCATATATTACCCACAATATGTTGCATTATGGGAGTTTGTGTAATTCTGTGTTCCTTTAACAGATGCCTTCACTGCAAATGCAATTTTAGCATGACTCCTTGCATCCATGCTTTTGCAGTGAGGTTCCTGACTTTTTAAATGTCACCATTTCCAGTTAGATACTATTAAAACAAATAAAACAAACACATGCAAACAAAAATATAACAACATGGCTACCAGAACAGCACTGATTCAGTGCAATGAGGCTAACACAACATTATTGATTCAGTACAATGAGGCTTGCAGAACAGTACTGATTCAGTGCAATGAGGCTAGCAGAACAGCACTGATTCCGTGCAATGAGGCTAGCAGAACAGCACTGATTCAGTGCAATCAGGCTAGCAGAACAGCATTGATTCAGTGCAATGAGGCTAGCAGAACAGCACTGATTCAGTGCAATGAGGCTAGCAGAACAGCACTGATTCAGTGCAATGAGGCTAGCAGAACAGCATTGATTCAGTGCAATGAGGCTAGCAGAACAGCACTGATTCAGTGTAATGAGGCTAGCAGAACAGTACTGATTCAGTGCAATGAGGCTAGCAGAACAGCATTGATTCAGTGCAATGAGGCTAGCAGAACAGTACTGATTCAGTGCAATGAGGCTAGCAGAACAGCATTGATTCAGTGCAATGAGGCTAGCAGAACAGCATTGATTCAGTACAGTGAGGCTAGCAGAACAGCAGTGATTAAGTGCAATGAGGCTAGCAGAACAGTACTGATTCAGTGCAATGAGGCTAGCAGAACAGCACTGATTCAGTGCAATGAGGCTAACAGAACAGCACTGATTCAGTGCAATGAGGCTAACAGAACAGCACTGATTCAGTGCAATGAGGCTAACAGAACAGCATTGTTTCAGTACAATGAGGCTTGCAGAACAGCATTGATTCAGTGCAATGAGACTAACAGAACAGCACTGATTCAATGCAATGAGGCTAACAGAACAGCATTGATTCACTACAATGAGGCTTGCAGAACAGCATTGATTCAGTACAATGAGGCTTGTAGAACAGCATTGATTCAGTACAATGAGGCTAACAGAACAGCATTGATTCAGTGCAATGAGGATAGCAGAACAGCACTGATTCAGTGCAATGAGGGTAACAGAACAGCATTGATTCAGTTCAGTGAGGCTAACAGAACAGCACTGATTCAGTGCAATGAGGCTAGCAGAACAGCATTGATTCAGTGTAATGAGGCTAGCAAAACAACACTGATTCAATGCAATGAGGCTAATAGAACAGCATTGATTCGGTGCAATGAGGCTAATAGAACAGCACTGATTCAGTGCAATGAGGCTCACAGAACAGCATTGATTCAGTGCAATGAGGCTAACAGAACAGCACTGATTCAGTGCAGTGAGGCTCACAGAACAGCACTGATTAAGTGCAATGAGTATGGCTCTTGCCCCAGATACCCAACAGAAACACCTGCTTTGTACCTTGTCCATCCTGTCCCTCTCAGTTCCAAACTTCCCTCCATACCCATACGATGCCTTTGGGCCCTCAGATAGTTCCTTCTTTTTGATTGAGTCATGCTCCTGGGAGACCTCACTCCTCAGCTGATTGACACTGGAGAATCAAAGGAAAAGGTTTAGTTAACACTGGTGGACAAAGGGAAGAGGTTTGTTGTTCTTGCTAAACAGAAGGGACAGGTTTCTTGTGCACTAAGGTGTTAATGAATTCACTTTGTTACTGTATTCGCTTACTTATGTGTCATTTACAATTTTGTTTTCTGTTCTCCCCCTCCCCGCCCTGGGTCACACCTGAAACGAGCCCTGGCTCAGTGTGCCTTTCCGTTACCAATTTTCAAATAAACAAACATTGGTGTACAGAAAGCAGAGGTTTAGTTTGCACTGGTACGCACGGGAAAGATTTAGAGCATTCTGGTGTGCAGAAGGAGGAGGTTTAGTGAGTGATGAGGAACAGAAGGGAGAGGTTTAGTGAACACTGGTAACAGGGGTGTCGGCAGGCATATGCACTGTACACAACAGAGTACAGTAAATAAAAAACAGGCAGGGGCAACACATCAGGCAGGGGCAACAAAAAGAGGAAACCAAGGACATTGTGAGTCACATTGTATCTGTGTCACGCTGAACCCTTTTGCCTTTGTTGTTTGCTGTGGGGTACTGATGCCACCAGCCAAATACACAAACAAGAACAACTTACCAGGCAGGCAGAAAAACAAAGGAAGGAGGATTACAGGATGAAACTGATTACTTAAATTCAGATATAGCTAGCAGAAGGGAAGGGGGCTGCAATGGTGTGGTGTGGTAGCGCATATTTTGGTTTATGTTTACATGGGGGGGCAACAGTGCATCAGTTTTGAGTACAAGTTTAAAATTCCTGGCTACACCCCTGACTGGTAACAGAAGGGAAAGGTTTAGTGTGCACTGGTAAACATAAGGGAGAGGTTTAGGGCATAATGGTGAGCAGAAGGGTGAGGTTTAGTGAGTGACAAGGAATAGAAGGGAGAGGTCTAGTGAACACTGAGTAACAGAAGGGTGAGGTTTAGTGTGCACTGGTAGACATAAGGGAGAGGTTTAGAGCATACTGGTGTACAGAAGGGATAGGTTTAGTGAGTGATAAGGAATAGAAAGGAGTTTAGTGAGCACTGGGGAACAGAAGGGAGAGGTTTAGTGAGCTTTGGGCAACAGGAGTGAAAGAATTAGTATGCACTGGGGAACAGAAGTGAGAGGTTTAGTGAGCAATGGGGAAAAAATTGAGAGGTTTAGTGTGCAGTTGGAGACAGAATGGAGAGGTTTAGTGAGCACAGGGGAACACGAGTGAGAGGTTTAGTGAGCACTGGGGAACAGAAGAGAGAGGTTTCATGAGCACTGAGGAGCAGACGCGAGAGGTTTATTGTGCACTGGGGAACAGAAGGGAGAGGTTTAGTGTGCAGTTGGGAACAGAAAGGAGAGGTTTAGTGATCACTGACGAACAGAAAGGAGAGGTGTAGTGAGCACTGAGGAACAGAAGGGAGAAGTTTAGTGTGCACTGAGAAGCAGAAGGGAGAGGTTTAGTGTGTACTGGGGAACAGAAGGGAGAGGTTTAGTGTGCACTGGGGAACAGAATGGGGAGCCTTAGTGTGCACTGAGAAGCAGAAGGAAGAGGTTTATTGTGCACTGTGGAGCAGAATGGAGAGCTTTAGTGTGCACCAAGGAGCAGAAGGGAGAGGTTTAGTGTGCCCCGAGGAGCAGAAGGAAGAGGTTTAGTGTGCACTGAGGAGTAGAAGGGAGAGGTTTAGTGTGCACTGAGAAGCAGAAGGGAGAGGTTTGGTGTGCAGCTGGGAACAGAAGGGAGAGGTTTAGTGTGCACTGGGGAACAGAAGGGAGAGGTTTAGTGTGCACTGGAGAACAGAAGGGAGAGGTTTATTGTGCACTGAGGAGCAGAAGGGAGAGGTTTAGTGTACACTGGGGAACAGAAGGGAGAGGTTTAGTGTGCACTGAGGGACAGAAGGGAGAAATTTAGTCTGCACTGGGGAGCATAGGTTAGAGGTTTAGTGTGCTCTGGGGAACAGAAGGGAGAGGTTTAGCGTGCAGTTGGGAACAGAAGGGAGAGGTTAGTATGCAGTTGGGAACAGAAAGGAGAGGTTTAGTGTGCACTGGGGAACAGAAAGGGAGAGGTTTATTGTGCAGTTGGGAACAGAAGGGAGAGGTTTAGTGATCAGGGAAAGAAGACAGGATAGAGCTTATTGGTGTACAAAAGGAAGAGGATTAGTGAGTGATGAATAGAAGGCAAAGGTTTACTGGCAGGAACAGAAGGGTGAGATTTAGTTAGAGCTGGTGGACAGATGGGAGACATTTATTCAGCGATGAGGAACTGAAGGGGAGGGTTTGTAAACACGAGAACAGAAGAGTAGATTTAATTAGAGCTGGTGGACTGACGGGAGAGGTTTAGTAAGTGATAGGGAATTGAAGGGAGAGGTTTAGCAAACACTGCAGAACTAAAGGGAGTGCTTTAGTGAGTACTGGGGAGCAGAAGGGAGAGGTTTAGTGACAGCTGTTGAATAGAAGGGAGATGGTTAGTCAGTGCAGTTGAACAGAAGGCAAAGATTTAGTGAGTGACTGAACATATGGGAGAGGGTTGACAAGTGCTGATAAACCAAAGTGAGAGGTTTAGTGAGTGCTGGTGAACCAAAGGAAGAGGTTTAGTGAACACTAGAGAATAGAAGAGTGAGGTTTTGCTAGAGTTGCTGGACAGAGGGGAGTGGTTTATTGCATGCTGGTGAACTGAACAGAGAGGTTTAGTGAGTGCTGGTGAACTGAAGGGAGAGGCTTAGTGAGTACTGGTGAAGAGAGATCATTAGAAAGTACTGGTGCACAGAAGTGAAAGGTTTAGTAGATGATGATGAACAGAAAGGAGAGACTTAGTGATTGTTAAGGAACATAAGGGAGTGGTTTAGTGAGGGTTGATGCACAGAAGAGAGATCATTAGGGAGCACTGGTGAACAGAGGGGAGAGGTTAAGTGACTGCTGGTTACAGAAGAGAGATCAGTAGGGAGCACTGGTGAACAGAGGGGAGAGGTTAAGTGACTGCTGGTTACAGAAGAGAGATAAGTAGGGAGCACTGATGAACAGAAGAGAGGTTTAGTGATTACTGGTGAACAAAACAGAGATAATTAGGGAAACATTTGGTGAGCAGGAGGGAGAGATTTAGTAAGTGTTGGTGAATGGATGAAAGAGGTTTAGTCAGTGCTGGTGAACAATTGAGAGATTTAGTGAGTGCTGGTGAACAGAAAAGACATAATTAGGGAGTACTGGTGAGCATAAGGGAAGGGTTTAGTTAGTGAAAACTGAAGTAAACCATTCAAGAACTTGGCAGAAAGTCGAGAAATTCAGTTGAATGTCATGTCTATTAAAAAGGAACATATAAGGATAATAAAGATAAAAAGAAATACAAGAAGGATCTTTGGAATAAGTTACAATATGCTATAGAAATAAAGGACATTAAAATTATTTGGGAATTGGTAGTCAAGTGTACTGATTATAATAGGAAAAATGCAGTTTAAATAATTAGTGCAAACTCATGGTGGGAATTCTTTTAACAACAAATATAAACAGGCTATGAGAATGCCTAGATTAGATTAATTTCGCCCTTTGAACACTTGCCAGGCAGCAGAGCATGCCGCCTTTATACAACTGAACTGGAAGTTAAGTCCACTATTAGGGCTTATAGAAGAATAAAGCCCCTGGTAGTGATGATAGCCCTGCTGAGGCATTTCAAGCAAATCCTGGGCAGTGGGCTAAGCTCTTTACTCCTATGCTGAATATATTATGGAACATCTGGTCACACAGGGAGAATGCGTAAAAGCTATAATATAGAGGATAACATATGGGCAGCAGTGTGTAACAACGCTATGTTTGCCTTCGAGTGGTTCTCTTGGCAACTCTGGTAAACCTCGAGAGCGAGCTCGAGAGAGTTTTGAGGGTTGCCAAGGGAACCACGAGAAGGCAAACAGCGTTGTTGGGCACCGCTGACCATACGTTGTCTTTTATAGTGTATGGTCAGTGGAGAAACAAAAAAAATGATGCACACATTTAGCTTAAAACATACATAATTGCCTCACCATCCCTGGTCATATGTCTGCTCTTAGTTGCTGATCGAGCAGGCTGGCATTTATAATGCCTTGTGAACAATTAGTCTATAAGCCAGTTTACTGCTAGGCAGCTTTACGTTTTGTTTTCAAAAGTGATACAACAGGCTGCAGGCTTACCATGCGGTGAAGGATGACATCCGTTCATGGGTTTTCAAAGCGAGCATTTTTATTTCTAAACTTTTTAAAGATAGGCATGTTCGGCTGTTATGGGGGGCCATGGCAACAGCATCACGTGGTGGTTCGAATCTTACACTATCGATGTGACGCATCGTCGATAGTATAACAAGAGTGTGACGTCACATCGATAGTGTAACAATGCTGTAAAAAGATGATTTTTGGGGCCATAACAGCGTTCTACCATACATTATAATTCCACTATATACAAAGGGTATGATGACAGATCTTGGTAACTCCCATTGTCCTTCTTAATATAGGTCTTAAATTATTCACTCGAATATTACTTACAATAGTGAAACTATGGGAAGAGGGGAAACAGTTAATATCAGAAGCCCTGGCAGGTTTCAAAAAAAAAAAAGCGGGGTGCAACTGATCACATTTCCTACTTGGATTATTTAATAAAAAAACATGCAGACAATAAAAATCCCAGTTTGCATATGGCATTTCTAGACATCCACAATGCTTTTAATAATTTGCACAGAGATATTTTATGGGATATCCTAGATAAACGGAACATGGACAAGGGATTATTGGATATGTTAAGACTTTTGCATTGCCATAATATAGCCCCAGTTCAGGTGGCAAATGATGGGGTATAGTCTAATGAGATATGTATGAATAAAAATGTATACATAAAGGAGTGAAATGGGTGCCCTCCTTGCTCCAATACTATTTAACTTTTATATTGATACTACTGCACGATGTCTTCAGAATGTCAACACGGTAGCCCCAGCAATACTTGGAGAAGCTTTATACAGATGATGTAATAGTTTGCTTTTGACCCCAGTAGCACTTAAAAGGGTACACCTGATGGTAATCAATTAACTGTCCAACCATATTACATTTAAGATTAAATGAAACAAAGTCTAAAATCTTGATCTTTGGGAACAATGTTACGGGGTTGGGGGAGGGGAGACGTCAAGTAGCTCACCGCAAATTAGAAGTCGTAAAAGAATACAAATACCTGGGCATTTTCTTGGATGATAAAGCCTTATGGAAGAACCACATTTCAGAAGTTAAACAAAAAGCTCAAACCTAATAATTAGCTTCGGAAACACATTTGTGGGGCAATTCTTTTAAAGCCCTTACTAGATGTTTTGACACAAAGCTCATTAGCCACATTTTGTATGGGAGTGGGGGTATGTGCGTGATGCACATCTGTGAAATTACTACAACCTACTCAAAATACCTTTCTTAGGAGAATGCTGTATTTCCCTTGGGACAGCCCCTCATGCTTGTTGTATCTGGAAACTAGTGTAGTTCCTATGAGAACGAGGCTAACAAGTAGAGCATTATCTAATTGGAAAAAAGTCACTGAGCTGCAGCCTTTGAGACTCCCAAAGCATGGCAGGCGTATCTAAGATCTAAAAAAACACTGGGATGGTCCCAAAGGTTAGACCAAATCATGGCTAAGATGGGCGCTTTTTATGTCAGTTGGCACACAATAAATACTTTGCATAGTTTAATAGAGTAGACTCTTTTTTTTTTTATTTGGAGGTGGTGGGTGCCTGATTATGTGGGAGAGTTTCATGACAGCAAGTATTCATTTTTGTGTTACAGAGGACACCATGTGATTTAATGACAACTTTTTTCAAACTTCAGTGGCCAAACTAAAGCCGAGGTTACACAGCTGCTCCATGGTGATTCTTTTGGCAGCTCCTGTGCTGCCCCAACCTCCAACCTCGATCCACAGAACGGCCATTTACACCACTCACTCCGAAATGCATTCCCAACTTGGCAGCAGTTTGGGAGAGGAGCAGGGAACAGTTTATCATGATTGGGTCAGTGTTCATGCAGCAAGATTTGCACCACAGCAACCCGAGGGTTAGGTTGTTGTGGTACAATTGCAGTCGTGAAAATATGCCTTAACCCTTAGACTGCCGACAGAATTAGAACGTATAGGAATTCTGGACTGATATGTCAGTCCATGGTACAGCAAGGGTTAAGTGACTTATCAAACATGAGGCTATGTAGGAAATACAAAAAAAATGTGATGAGGTATATCTGAATTTTCAGTTGTGAAGTTACCAAAGGCAGCTTAGTCTATCAGCACTCGGAAGTAATTGCAGTCAATCCTGTGTTCTTATTTGACTTATTTATTTAAAGTGCTACATGGTACAAAGTGCTTTACAGTGCAATAGTATATTTTAGTAAAGTGCTACTTTTTTTGATTGTTTTTGTGCAGACAGAAAGTCATATCACAAATGGGAATCTTTTTACCATTTCTTGTTTCCAGTCCTCCTCCTCTTCACAGCTCAATTGCCTAGTCCAGGGGGGGTGGGGGACCCCTTTCGTATTCCTGGCCTTCTGGCATTCTGATGTTGAATTTCTTTTTCTTTCTTCCTTTCTTCTGTTTTACCATTTCCAGTCATTGATACAAAGGTGCAAATTTGCAAGAACTGAAATAACCACATCCATCGGACACCATGGCAACTTTTAGGCTTTTTATCGATTTTGTGAGCTTTTTTAGCTGCTGCTGAAGCTCCACACTTCCTCTGCTGGTCTGGCCTCCAGGTCTACCAAGATGGATCTGCAGCTGACATTTCAGAGTCATGTGACTCCATCCTTAGAGCTCTGAGGAAGTGTGGAGCAGTCTTCTGGCAGACTCCTAGAAGTTATCCAGGGAGGTGGGGGCAAGGCGCACACCCCCTACTTAGGGAACAGAGATAGATGAACCGAGGCCCCAAAGCCAGCATTCTGGCTGACTCAAGGTCAATGTCATAATGGGAAATTAATGTGTGTACTGACTTTCAGGTAACAGCCCTGCAGATCTCCTGGATAGGGATATCCCTGAAAGCAGCCACTGAGGCAGTGATATATCTGGTGGAATGAGCACGTAGGCCTATGGGAGGCTCCCTACCAGCAAACCTATAGCAAAGGTCAATGCAGGATACAATCCACCTGTCAATCGGCCTCTTTGCTGCCAGTTTGCCAGGAGTGGCTTCAGTGTAGGTGACAAACAGTTGGTGAACATCTCTTTGAACTCCTACTGTGCGCTACTTATAGTTGGCAAGTGCTCACCTCAAGTCCAGAGTATGGAGCCTGTGCTCAGCCTCCAAGATGTGGTTGGTGAAGAACATTGGAAGATTCATCACCTGGTTAAGGTGAAACTCCATGACAACCTTCAGGAGGAACTTCGGGTTGGGACAAAGTACAACCTTGTGCCTATGGAAGACCAGGTAAGGAGTCTCCACTGAGAGCATCTGGAGCTCACTGATCCTTCTGCCAAAGGTGATAGCCACCAAGAAGGTGGTCTTGCATATCAGGTGAGAGATGTCACATCTGTGCATCAGTTCAAATGGCTTGCCCATGAGCTTTTCCAACACCAGCAACAAGTCCCAAGGTGGTGGTGGTTCACACACCGCAGGGGAAATGTGCTCAAGGCCTTTAAAAAAGCACCACACCACCTTCTCCTGCACCACCAACAGCATACCAGCCCACGCCCAGTATGCAGAACTGACTGCCAAGTGCACAATAAGGGTCAGTGACCGAAGGCCCAAATGAGAGATGGGCCAAATGTAATCGAGAATCCTACCCGCCTGGCAAGACAAAGTGTCAAGCCCCTTGCCCTGGCACCAAATTGAGAACCTCTTCCATTTGAAGGAATAGCATTTTCAGGTCAACTCCTTCCGAGAAGCTTCCACCATGGTGAGGACATCATCGGAGAGACCCAAAGCCTGGAACTCTAGCCACTCAGAAACCAGGCTGTCAGGTGCAGGGATTGAAGGTCCAGATGAAATACCTTCCCCTGATTGCAAGAGAGCAGGTCCGAGTATAGAGGTAGCGGCCACAGGAGCTTGCAGCTGACTCCAAGGAGATCAGGGTACCAGAACTGGTGGGGCCAGTTCAGAACCACCAGGATTATCTGAGCTTTGTCCCTCCTGACTTTGAGCAGCACTTTGTGGATCAGTGGAAAGGGAGGGAAGGCATACATGAGGCCTGTGGTCCAGAGCCTTGAGAAGGCATCCCCTTGCAGCATTCTCTACTGAAGGGGATGGGCACAATATAGCCTCAGCTTTACATTCTCCCTGGAGGCAAACAGATTCACCAAAGTGGTGCCCCACTTTGAGAACAGACTGTGCACTACCTCCTGGTGGAGAGACCACTCATGAGATGTTTCACCCACCTGGCTGAGGACATCCACCAGGTGACAAGACACATCAGCCACATGGATGGCCAGGTGATTGGCATTCAGGCTGAGCATAAGGGTCTAGATACAGAGAGCCTCCCTGTACAGATGAAGGGCGTGTGTCCCACCCGGTTTGTTGAGGCAGTACATGGTCATGGTGTTGTCTGTCTGGACCTGAATGACCTGACCCCAAATGTGTGGCGCAAAGCCTGTCAGTGCCAGCTGAACTGCCCAAAGCTCCAGCAGGTTGATATGACATTGGGACTCCTCAGGGGTCCAGAGCCCATGGACTCTGTGTTCCTCCAGGTGGGCATCCCAGCCCATAGGGAGGCGTCGGTCATGATGGTGACCATTGGCTCCAGGTGGACAAAGGGGATTCCTTCCTACAGATGTTCTGGGATTAACCACCACTGGAGGGTGTCCCACATCAGCTGTGTTACAGTCACCAGCTGGTTGAAGTGACTCTTGCACTGAGACCACTGATGAGCCAGCTCCCACTGTAGAGAGCACATTCTCCACTGGGCCCAACAGACCATGCTGGTGCAGACTGCCATGAATTTTAGGAGGTGAAGGAAATCCCAAGCAGGGTGCAACTGCTCAACCTGAAATGGTCAGGCAAAGGAGGAAAGAACCTCTGCCCGGTCTGCTGGGAGTCCAGCTCTGGCTCTGCAGGAGTCGAGCTCTTCCCTGATGAAGTGAATCACCTGTGAAGGTACAGGCTTCGACTTGGCCCCATTCACCAGGTGGCTGACAGTCGACCAGGTCAGGAAGACCGGGTCCCTGGACTGCTCCACCTCCTTTCTGGAGTGACCAGCTATCAGCCAGTCATCCAGGTATGGATATACCTGGCTCCCTCGATGTCTCAGGTTTGCTACCACCACTGCAATGCACTTAGTGAAGACCCTGGGAGCTGAGGATAGGCTGAAGGTTATGGCCTGGAACTTGTAGAGTCTCCCTTCCATTCAGAACAGAAGGAGCCGGCAGTGGGATAGACGTATGAGAACATGGAAGAACACATCTCAATGATCTAGGGAGAAGACCCACATGTTCTGCTCCAAGGATGGAATTATCTGGGACAAAGTGACCATCCTGAAGGTGTGCAACTGAAGAAATTTGTTCAGGTCATGCAGATCTAAGACGGGGCACCAGCCCCCCCATCCATTTTGGAACCAGAAAGTATCTGGAAACAAACCCTGGGCTTACTGGAGGGTCCAGGTCTTGTGCCACTACCTCCTTCCGGAGGAGCTGGCTAATGTCTTCTCAAAGGGCTGACAGCATGTCAGCGGATGACATGTCCTCCTGTGGGGTGTGGGCTTGCCACAGAGAGTAAGCCTTGAACTCCAGAGGCAGACCTTGACCAATCACTTTGAGGAACCACCTGTCCATGGTGAAAGTGGACCAAGCGGAAAGGAAGTGGTGGAGTCAGCCCCCCATGAGAGGACCCAGCAAAGACAGGACAGGCATGGGTTAGGTACCCCCCAGCCTGTCACTGTGCAGTCTTGGAGGCAGAGGAGAGACCAGCTGAGGAAGTAGCAGGACCTCGACCACCTGGTTTGCGAACGACTGAAGCAACTGACTTTGGTCTTGGGTGCCAAGCCTGTGTCTGCTGCCAGCTGGGGACTGGGTCGGCTTGGCTGCAGGAGCAGAGAGGGACTGAAAAGGCTTCTTCCTCTTAAGCTTAGAGCACTTGGTATCCCTCTGGGTGGAGGTAACAGAGTCTAGTGTGGCATTGGACTTCTCAGTCCTAGTGAGGTGTCCTTCCACCTCTGGCCCAAACAAGTTGGTGCCTACAGTGGTAGTTATATAAAAGTTTCCTACCGCGAGGTACCACTGAGACAATTTTATTGACTGTAATGTGATCCTGCCTCATTCTGCCTCTGTATACCCAGGTATACCTCAGTACTGAGACACTTTTCTATGACTACCACTGTAGGAAGGGGGCATCCATCAACTTGTGCTGGGTGTCTGTCATGAAAGTAGAAATCTGCAGCCAAGCCCTGTGGTGCATAGCCACTGTGGCAGCCACAAACTGGGGCACAGAAATTGCCAATGTCCATGGCCATCTGGAGCTGCTGTTTGGCCATTGCACCGCCCTGGTCACAGACTTGCTTGACTGTAATGTGTAAGTCAGTCAGGAGCCAGGGAAGCACCTCATTGAGATTGCCCAGTAAGGCATAAGCAAAAAGGGCCATCAAAAGGGCCGAACTCGCCTGTCGAAGGCCAAGAGAAGAGGGCGCATAGACCTTTTTGGCAATGTGATCCAATTTCTTGGATTCTTTCCCAGGAGGTTTATCAACATCCCTGACATTGCTGGACAAAGACCAAGTCAGCAACCAAACCCTCAGGTGAGGGATGTTCAGTGAAACCCAACAGGGAACCCATAAGGACCGCATACTTTTGGGCCATACAAGCCGATGGCACAGGGTTGGAGGCAGAGTGCTGCCAAAGCAACAGAGCAGGGTCAAGAATGGCCTCGGTGACCAGGAAGGCAACTCCCAGGGAATCACCTCAGTGAAGAATTTCGGTCAAGGGATATTTGGCCTGTTTTTGGATGGGCTCCATCAGAATCCCAGTAGACTCCGCAATTAAATGGAACAAGCCCTCAAAAGAAGTGAGACCATGCTCAGCAGACAAATCCTCCCCCAATTCCACGTCTAATGGCTGAGAATACAGGGAGGAGTCCTCAGACTCAGAGGATTTGCTGAAAAGCAGTCGACTTCCCAAAATCCTCACTGACTCTGCAGGGTCTACCAGGAGTAACAGTGACCAACAGTCAAAGAGGAAGCCCGGGAGTGGTACGGGCATCTTTAGGAGAGGGATCCTCCTTCGGATGCACAGGAGGCAGCTCCAACCTGATGGGCAGGGAGACCATAACAGTCTGAGCTGGAGCAGGCTGGGGCCTCAGTGGCAGCACCCACAGAAGAGCCAGGGTGGGGACTGGAATTGGCTTAACCCCAGAGAGCATGAGCTTCTGGCACATTTGCTCTTTATAGTACCAACATATCTTGTATCAGAGCCTCTCCTCACCTAAGGAGGAAGAAAAGGAAGAGTAGCGGCGAAACCATTTGCCTGAGTGCCAAGAGCAAGAGTGCCTATGCAGGGGAGGGCTGCTCAACTCTGGGCTATAGGATCTTGACCTCAACCACCGAGGGACTTGATGTCAAGAAAGAGAGCAAGCCAGTGCATACCGAGATTCCTCTGAGGGAGTGGGATCCTGAGGGTTTGGAGCAGGAAACTGGTCCGACCCTCCCTGAGAAGTGATAGGTAGGACCAGAGTCCCAGAGAGGGAATTATCACCTTCATCCTATGATAACATATCAACTGGCTCGAGAAAAATATTGGCTGGTTTGTCAACATGCACCTGGGCCAACGGGCCCGACGGGGAGACCATGGAGCCAGTGGCCTGGACCGACAGGTCAATTGAAGTCAGAGCCTCCAAGGAAGTGCCGGAATCTGAGGTCCAAGAGCACTCGTGATCCCATGATCTTCAAAACGACCATTTATTAGGGTCTTTCTTAGAAGATTCAGAGGATGTTGTGCCCTAAGAAAGACCCTGCCCAAGGGTGGGACAAATCCCGAAACACCCCTGTAATGGTAGCAACCGAAGCCAAAGAGGCATGCTCCATGGCCTGAGCCACCACCTCCTGAAAGGGTGCAAGTTGTTCAGCGGACCACACAGCCACCGAGACTGCCTAACAGGTGTCTTACGAACAAATAGGAGGGTCTCATTCATCTGGGCACGTGAGAAAAAGAAGATGAGTGTGCTGGTCCTCCAAAGTGTTTGGATTCAAGGTGCGACAAAGGCTGCAAGACTGGGGATCATGTTTGTGGCCCAGGCAGTTGATGCACAGGGTGTGCCGGTCTGTCCAGGCCATCTTCTGCCTGCAGTGGCACTTTTTAAAACCAGGTGCCAACTTTGAGTCATCCATACTGACAGTAAGGTTTTTTGAAACTGAATTTGAAAACAAACTTGAAGACGTAGCTTGTTTAGAAAACAAAGGGCCTACTCAAATGCATTGCACAATGGAGGAAACCTTCTTCCTCCAGCAGAAAGGAAGATCTGACATCATGGAGCGGTGCCGAGGGAGTTACCACCCGGGTGAGCGAGAAGAGCCAGCTTGAAGACCTTCTGGCAAGATATTTAAATGGAAAGGATACTACCAATGAGTGGATAGTACACCATATCCACATCCCTAGATATACACATTTCAAGGCTGGCTCTATAGTGCCAATAGGTATGGGACCCCATATCAGAATTTCTAGACCCTGGCTGTCTTCAAGCCAGTACCAATTTCTGAAGCTGCCACAGCACCTTCTAACTTTTTTTTCCATCCCCTCTCTTACAGCCTGTTCTCCTATAATCATGGGTTTCAAGAGCGAACTCAGGTCTACAAGATGCAAATGTGGCCCCGTACCTAGTGGCCTGGCACCAAGAGGCCAGTCTTGAAATGTGTAGTTTTTGATGATCAGCTTGCAGTATAGCCTAGAGGTTAAAGCAAAGAGCTGTGAATAAGCTTGGTTCATCCAAAAGAACAGGTTTCAATTCCAGCATGCTCTACTTGCATATTGTGTGACCCAGAGCAAGTCACTTAACCTCCCTGTACTCCCAAAACACACCGCCGGAACAGGCTGTAGCTCAGTGTGCCTTTCTTGGATGAATATAATAAAAACAATCTGAGCATTTGTTATGATTCTGCAATTATTCTCTTTCTATCCAGCTCTGACGAACAAAGAAAAATATTAAGACACAATTACTCCTTTATTAATTGCAAAAACACATAGATGAAAATAGTGTTAAAGTATACAAAACTTGAAATGTGTTATTAAAAGAATATTTTACTACTTTTGATAAAATTGGAAGTATAAGTTTATCTCTGGAATACTTTGGACTGAATGGGATTTTATAATATAACAATACCAGAATTCTATTGCATTATTTTTACTAACAGTTTGAAATGTAGAGGTGGTAACTCGCTAGTGTCAATGCACATACAAAACAATTATAATAAATGTAGGCAGTGTTGTAATAACACCTTAAAACACACTTAATAATACAGAAAACTTTCTATTTAATCTTTATCTGCAGTCAAACCAGGGCCAAAACTGCAGTGACATCATTGCCTGTCAGAAGCCTAAAACACATGGCTGCCCTCAGCCCTTAATTACAGGCTGGTTTACATATGACTAACTCTGGATTGCAAAGACTCACAGATAAACAAAATGGTTCACTCGAATTAGCTTATTATGGGCTTTCACACATTAAGAAATCCTGAAGATTACAGTTCCCCTTTAAATCTCCCCTCAGCCTTCTTTTTTCCCACCCTGATGAGCCCTAATATCGACATCCTTTCCTCGTATATCCTGCTTTCCAACTGCCTTTTCTTACCATTGTTACATCTTTTTTCAGGTATCAGGCCCCAAGTTGGCAGAAGTACCCCATGTATGGCCTCCCCAGTGGCCTACAGCTATGTAAAATCACCTCTCTTGCCCAACTGACCAGATGTCCCCTAATGTACTCCACTATCTGATTTCCTTTTCCTGCTATCATATCAATGTGAGCCTTGCTTATTGTCCTCTGTTATTCTGATTCCAATGTCTCTGTTGCTTAAGGTTACCTGTTGTTCTGACTCCTATGTCTCTGTCATCATCCATCACTCTCAGTTTCTCCCAACTTAAGTAATGCTCTGTGTTTGGGTTCTTCCTCTGTGGGCGCATCACTGACCAGTTAATTTCATTTGCTGCATTTCTACCCAGCCTGCTGCTTATTCAGTTATACTCAACTTAATGCTATCCACTGCAGTCAAGTAAGGATACCCATTTAAAGGTCATTAAGAATCTCATGAATACATTTTGTGCAAAAGGACATTCATACCATACTATAAGGAATACAGGAGGCAGTATGGCGCAGTGGGTTAAGGCTCTGAGCTACAAATCTGGAGACCTGGGTTTGAATCCCACAGCCCCCTAGGTGCATACTGTGTGATCCTGAGCAAGTCACTTAACTTCCTTGTGCTCCCAAGTTGCACCTGCAAACAAGCTTTCAGCTTAGTGTGTCCCACCTGGTAAAATAATTGGTTAAATATAAAAATAAATAATTGATTTTTACATTTTTTTAAAATAACTGTAAATTTTGGCATGTGTGAAGTCTGTTTAATCACCCAGTGTATTGTTTTGAAATATATGTTTTCTCCTTACTTGGCACCCCATATTATTGCAGCCTTTCCCCCACCCGATATTAATATTAATTTTTTTAAATTACTTAGCATTTCCTGTACCCAGTGACATTAGTTGAGCTGAAGACGGTGATGTAGACAGCCAGCTCTGAGTGCTCTGAGTGCTGTATTATTTTTTTTACTACATATAAAATATGTGATGGGAAGGTCAGTTTGAGGAAACTACAATCTTGCTGAACTGACACATAACCCCCCCCCCCAGGGATAAGTTCAAAGGACAGAAGGTATTTTAAACTGCAGATATCTGGGGTGCAATTATCTTGTCAATTTGCTTTGATCCCAGGAAATGAAATTAGCCATTTATGGCATCCCCAGGAGAATCCTTTGATTTTGCTCTAGGTGTCATATGGAAAGAGCATGCATGGGTTATGAATAACCTTCCAGGAACCAGCTCATTTCATCAAAGAGGTTGATGGCTGGGCCAAACAGGACCCAGACGAATTTGGAAGGCCAAATATACATTCCCGGGAACCTTTGAATTACATCAGAGAGACCATTGAGGTGTAGATTCCAAGGCCCAGACAGGATTAAAGAGGCAAATACACTTTTGCTTGAATACAGTGACTTAGATCAAAGAAACTTTTGAGATGTATGTGTAGCAGAGCACAATCCGGTTTGGTCTGGTTAACCTGAGGGAGGAAAGGCAGTGAGGTCACCTATTATGTTTTTTTTAATATTTTATTTGGACATCCTGTATTGTAAAATATAGATTTTGATACACTAAGGCAGCGTTAGTGACCTCATGAGAAGGCCGGCTCAGAACTGTGTTTAATTGCTGAAAGAACCTTGACAGAGACACACAAGACAATATTTCTGACTGAGAGAAGAGACCATCAAAGCACTGAAGTAAGGATCTTAGACAAGATTAGTCTGAAGTTATTATTTGTAGGAATTTGCACTTTAAACCTGTTTGTTTTAAACCTGTATGTGTTGGGATATATATTGTTCTGTAATGTTTTCTGTTTTCCTATTTTAAAGTAAAGATATATATTTTACAATGAAAACTGTCTGGAATGCCTTGCCATTTCTTTTTATTTTAAGTGGAGATTTTAAAGGTTATCAGTAACACTGTGTTTGGGCTTATTGTATACCAAACTGGGAAATGGACAGAGTTCTCTAAAGTCTTGCATAGAGTTCTAAGGGTTCATTTGAAAGACCTGGTTGGGTGCCCGTAGGCAAAGATATCTGGCCCCCCAAAGACAGAATGATCTGAGCCTGATAATTGGGTACGCTAACAAGAGGTTATCAGTTTGAATCCCTCCAGAGCTTGAGGCTAAGGTGACTTGAGCCCACAAAACAGACAAGAGGGTTACCTTGTTCTGTTCACTGTACCCAAATCATACGCTCAGAGGTTGGCACTTTGGGAGTAGAGGACTGACTGGCTGAGCAAGTTATGACAGATTGGTTGGCAGCAGTGGCATAAAAAGTTTGGTGGTATAAGCGTCATTGTTCAGTGTGTTAACTTGAAACCGTTTAGCTCACTTGGAAAAAAGAAAGGCAGTGTTTTATTTCAAAAAGAAACAGAACTATATCCCTTGACTTACAGTTCAGTTCCCACCCATTTTATTTTTTTTTTCTGAAGTGACAGTCAGAATAGTATTAGTAGTGAGGGAAGAAGAAAATGGCTTCCGACTACAGCAGGCACACTGTAGATTTCTTAAAGCAGTTGTGCGGGGACAGAGGAGTCCCGTTTGGGGTGAAAGCCAGTAAGCAGAACCTCATAGAGGCCCTGATGGTGGTAGATACCCAGAGCAGTGAGTCACAGACCGTGACTGAAAGGGACCAAACCTCAAGTCTGGAAGGGCTAGTGGCCAGTGAGGGGTTCCAAGCCGATGAGGTGGACAGCAGGGCCACTGTCAGCGAAGGGCCACAGCAGCAGGGCAAGTCACCAGTATCCTGAATCCAGAGGTACTCAAACTGCAAATTGAGTTGCGCAGGATGTAACTGGAGGCAGAGCACCAACAGAGAGATGCAGATCATGAGGCAGAGCGACAACAGAGAGAGGCGGATCGTGAGGCAGAGTGACAACAGAGGAAGGCCGACCGCGAGGAACGTGAGCACCAGTGAGAGGCAGAGGAGAAGAGAGAGTGAGAATGCAGAGAGACAGAGGAGAGGAGAGGAGAGAGGAGTGCCAGTGGCAACACAAACTGGAGAAGCTATGACTCCAACCAGCGGCACCAGGGCAGGTAAGTGGCTTGGGTTTAACTGGGACTACAGGACTGGGTTACAAATTGAACTCTAAATTAATATCCGAGTTTAAGGATGGGGAGGACATGGATGCCTTTTTAAATTCTTTTGAAAAAGTTTGTATTCAGGCTAAAATTCCTAAAGAGTCCTGGAGCTTCCAGCTATCCCCACTACTTACCGGAAAAGCACGGGATGCATTGGGTCAAAAGAACAATGACGACAGTGATGATTACAGCAAGTTAAATGCGGCCCTGTTAAAAAAATTTGAATTAACTGCTGAATCATACAGAGCTAAATTCCGTAAGCTCAGGAGAAGCCCTGATATGAGCTATGAGGAGCTGCCCATGAAACAACGTCAGTTTTTAAAACGTTGGTGGGAAGGAATTGAGGCAAACGCTGTTGATAAAATTGAAAATGTGATTTTATTAGAACAGTTTTATTGGGCATGCCCAACAGAGTTAAAAACCTGGCTAGAGGACCAAGATCCAAAATCAGTGCAAGAGGCTGCTGAACTCTCAGACTGCTATGCCAAGAGCAGACCTGCTCTGAGAGTGAATGGGGCTAGTGTGGCAGCGCAGAAAAGGAAAGGCGCACCTTCAGGGCAGCTAAAACCCTCACTGCCTCCACCGAAACCAGTTAGCCCCAGGTTTCAAAGAAAAGATTTCTCTGAAGTAAGAAATGTTTATTGGTTGTGTAAAGAAACTGGGCACATTGCCAGGCAGTGTCCAAGAAGGGCAAGCAATAATACGCAAAGTAGTACCAGAAAGGATGTGGGCTGTTTGTGTGTCCCTGGAAACATGCCAGTGAACATGAGGGAAGACATGCACCCAGTCATGGTAAATGGCGTACAGACGCAGGGGTTAAGGGACACAGGGGCAACCCTGACATTGGTAAAAGGGGATCTGGTACAGCCTGATCAGCTTATACCCAATAAATACGTGACTGTACAGGACTTTGTGGGTGAAGAGAAAACATTGCCATTGGCCAGTGTTCTCCTGGACTGGGGTGAAATAGGGGGAACTGTGCAACAGGTGGCTGTAGCCAACACATTAGCAGTGGATGTGATCCTGGGTAACAATCTCCAGCAGGGGGTGGTTTGTGCAGTTACCCATAGCCAAGCAGCCAGGGAAAAATGTAGTTCCCTGAGCCCCCCAGAAGCCATTGGGGAAGATACTGAGAGGCTGGTTCCCCAGCCTGTGTCTCCAGAGGGGGAGACTGATAAAAAGGGGGTAGAATTTTCCCCAGTAGCAAGTAACCACATAGCTACAGAGGGTTACTCCAAAGAGGGAGGGGTGACCCCTTGTCAGAGGGTAGGGATTGACAGTGATCCTGAGGGCCCTGACGCTAGTGCTAGGGACCCTAGATTAGCGACTGAAGGGGACCTGTCCCATGCTTTGGGAAGGTGTGAGGGGTTAGCAGCTGCTCAGAGAAGTGACCCTAGTTTAGAGAAACTGAGGGCTTGGGCAGACTCGGACGGTGCACAGGGAGGTGATGGCAGACATAAGGTTTATTGGGAAAATGGACTTATGAATACACAGACAGTACAAACAGAGGGAGGGATGCTAGGCAGGCAGCTTGTCGTTCCCCAGGGATATCGTGAGCAGTTGCTCAAGGATTCCCATGATATTCCCTTGTCTGGTCATCTGGGAATTGTGCGCACAATGCAGCGGTTAGCCCAGAATTTCTACTGGCCTCACTTCACCCAGCAGGTGAAGGAGTATTGCAGGTTGTGTCACCGGTGCTAAGAAATAGGGAAGGCGGGCAAGAAAACCCAAGCCACTCTGATCCCCTTGCCCACAGTGGAGGAGCCATTCCAGAGGGTGGGAATGGATATTGTGGGGCCTTTAAATACCCCCAGCTCCTCAGGGAAGAGATTCATCCTGACTGTGGTGGATTATGCCACCCGGTACCCAGAGGCAGTTGCCCTATCCTCTCTTATTACAGACAAAGTGGCAGATGCCTTGCTTGGGATTTTCTCCCATGTTGGGTTTCCGCAGGAGGTAATCACTGATTGAGGGGGTTCCCACATGTCGGACCTAGTGAAATGTTTATGGAAGAAGTGTGGGGTGGTGCAGAGATGCACGACACCGTATCACCCACAAGCCAATGGGCTTGTGGAATGCTTCAATGGTACCCTAAAGTCAATGCTCCTGGCATTTGCTGAACAGCATGGGAGGGACTGGGAGAAATACCTTCCCCACCTGTTTGCATACAGAGAGGTGCCCCAAGAGTCGACAGGAGTTTCCCCCTTCAAGCTCTTGCATGGACGTCGGGTACGTGGACCCCTAAACTTGATCCGGGAGGACTGGGAAGCCAAGCACACCACCCAGGGAACTCCCATTGTGGATTGCATCCTAAGGCTTAGGGAAAGGCTGAAGGAGCTTATGGGGCCAGCCCAGAGCAACCTGGCAGCTGCCCAGCAGAAACAAAAAGTATGGTACGACCGCAGAGCCAGAGCTCGCTCATACATGGTGGGTCAGGAAGTCATGGTCCTTATTCCGGTCCAGAAAGACAAGCTGCAAACTGAGTGGGCAGGACCATACAGAGTGGTTAGGAAGGTAAATGACGTAAACTACATTGTGGAGTTACCTGACCGTAGACAGACAGAAAGGATGTACCATGTCAACATGATGAAGCCATATGCAAATAGGGCTAACATGGTGGGACAGAGGAAGGAGACCCCCTTCTGGACTTGCTGGAGGAAAGTAAGCAGGAGTCCTCTGTGGAGGCAGTAAAATTGTCTCCCCAGCTGACCCCGGGCCAGATCCAGAAAGTGATGGAGGTTTTAGCAGACTTTGCCCCCTTGTTTAGCGCCAAGCCTGGACTAACCCCCTTAGCAGCACACAATGTGGAGACAGGGACACAGATGCCCATACAACGGACAGCATATCGGGTGTCAGAGGCTGTCCAAAAGGACATTAGGAGGAAAGTGGAGGAGATGCTGGATTTAGGGGTAATCCAGAGATCCCACAGTCCCTGGGCCTCACCCGTAGTCCTTGTACCCAAGCCAGATGGCTCGACTCGATTCTGTGTAGACTATCGTGGACTGAACGCAGTCACGAAGTCAGATACCCACCTGATGCCCCGGACGGACGAACTCCTGGACAAGTTGGGGGGGTGACCTACCTTACGACTACTGCCCTGACAAAGGGGTATTAGCAGGTAGAGTTGACGGACAGAGCTAGGGAGAGGTCAACCTTCATCACTCCGATGGGCTCATTTGAGTTCAAAGTAATGCCTTTAGGAATGAAAAACACCGCGGCCACTTTCCAAAGGTTGGTGAACCAGGTGTTAAATGGTGCTGAGGAGTAGGACGTGGTGTACCTGGATGACATTGCCATCATCAGTACCAGCTGGGAGGAACACCTGTCACACCTTAGGGAAGTGCTGGGCACAATACAAAGGGTCAGACTCACTGTCAAAGCCGAGAAGTGCCAGGTGGCCATGGGAGAAGTGGCATACCTCAGGCATGTGGTAGGCCAGGGACAGCTCCATCCTAACCAGATAAAAATAGAGGTAATAAAGGCATGGCCCAGACCAGAAACTCAGAAGCAGGTCAGGAGTTTTCTCAGGACAGCAGGGTACTATCGAAAATTTGTACCAAATTACAGTACCCTGGTTGCTCCCCTATCTGACCTGACAAAGAAACGGATGCCCCAGAAAATTACCTGGGATCCAGCGTGTGAGGAAGCCTTTAACAAACTGAAGGAGGCACTGTGCAGTGCTTCTGTTTTGACAAGTCCGGACTATAGCAAAACTTTTATAGTTCAGACGGACGCCTCAGACGTGGGTATTGGGGCAGTCCTAAGCCAGACATCCAGTGAAGGGAAGGACCACCCTATAGCCTACCGGAGCTGAAAGCTGCTCCCCAAGGAACAAGCATACTCCACAGTGGAAAAGAAGTGTCTTGCTGTAGTGTGGGCCCTAAAGAAATTGGAGCCATACTTGTATGGGCAGCCTTTTGTGGTGCAGACTGACCACAACCCCCTGGTTTGGCTAACGCAGATGGGGAAAAACAATGGCAGACTGCTCAGATGGAGTCTTGCTTTACTAGGGTATGATTTGAAAATTGTACATAGGGCGGGAGCCCAGTATCAGAAGTCAGATGGACTGTCTAGGGTCTATGAGGAGTGAACTGATTTGGGAAGCTCATCCCATGTAGGGGATAGAGCCCCCAAATTCAGTCTAGGTGGGGAGGAGTGTGACATAGACAGCCAGCTCTGAGTGCTCGAGTGCTGTATTAATTTTTTTTTATTACATATAAAATATGTGATGCGAAGGTCAGTTTGAGGAAACTACAATCTTGCTGAACTGACACATAAAACCCCCCCAGTGATAAGTTCAAAGAACAGGAGGTATTTTAACCTGCAGATATCTGGGGTGCAATTACCTTGTCAATTTGCTTTGATCCCAGGAAATGAAATTAGCCATTCATGGCATCCCCAGGAGAATCCTTTGATTTTGCTCTAGGTGTCATATGGAAAGAGCATGCATGGGTTATGAATAACCTTCCAGGAACCAGCTCATGTCATCAAAGAGGTTGATGGCTGGGCCAAACAGGACCCAGACAAATTTGGAAGGCCAAATATACATTCTCGGGGAACCCTTGAATTACATCAGAGAGACCATTGAGGTGTAGATTCCAAGGCCCAGACAGGATTAAAGAGGCAAATACACTTTTGCTTGAATACAGTGACTTAGATCAAACAAACTTTTGAGATGTATGTGTAGCAGAACACAAACCGGTTTGGTCTGGTTAACCTGAGGGAGGAAAGGCAGTGAGGTCACCTATTATGTTTTTTTAAATATTTTATTTGGACGTCCTGTATTGTAAAATATAGATTTTGATACACCAAGGCGGAGTTAGTGACCTCTTGAGAAGGCCGGCTCAGAACTGTGTTTAATTGCTGAAAGAACCTTGACAGAGACACATAAGACAATATTTCTGACTGAGAGAAGAGAGATCATCAAAGCACTGAAGTAAGGACCTTAGACAAGATTAGTCTGAAGTTATTATTTGTAGGAATTTGCACTTTAAACCTGTTTGTTTTAAAGCTGTATGTGTTGGGATATACAGTATATTGTTCTGTAATGTTTTCTGTTTTCCTATTTTAAACTAAAGATAAAACTGTCTGGAGTGCCTTGACATTTCTTTTTATTTTAAGTGGAGCTTTTAAAGGTTACCAGTAACACTGTGTATGGGCTTATTGTATACCGAATTGGGAAATGGGCAGAGTTCTCTAAAGTCTTGCATAGAGTTCTAAGGGTTCATTTGAAAGACCTGGTTGGGTGCCCATAGGCAAAGATATCTGGCCCCTGAAGACAGAATTATCTGAGCCTCATAATTGGGTACGCTAACAAGAGGTTATCAGTTTGAATCCCTCCACAGCTTGAGACTAAGGTGACTTGAACCCACAAAACAGACAAGAGGGTCACCTTGTTCTGTTCACTGTACCCAAATCATACGCTCAGAGGTTGGCACTTTGGGAGTAGAGGACTGACCAGCTGAGCGAGTTGCTGACAAAGACTACAATAAAACGTAAAGCTGCTGAACCGATGTCTCAGTGTTCTGATTCACTGTTGTCTTTAACTCAACTGATATCACTGGGTTCTGGAACTACTACATAATTAAAAAACACGTGGGACAGGTGCACATGCATAGCCGTTGCCGGGGGGTTGTCTGGTTCGAAAGAAACCCCCTTTTGAAACCCCCCTTTATTTTTTATTATTTGTAAAAAAAAGTTTCATCATTTCTGTTTATTTTTTTACTGTTACAGAGTGTTAATGCACACATGATGAACCCCAGCACTTTCTCTCTGCATGCGCCCCCTCCCTCCTTCTGCTGCCAATCAGCTCCCTCAGTACCAGTAAGATGACTGGAGCTGCTTTGTGAGTCTTTCTCTGCCTCCTCCTAGACTGGCTGGCCAATTGAGCTCACATCAGCATCATGAATGTGACCTCAATACAGCACTGCCACTGCCTACATCAGACTGTCAGCTAGCACTGGAGGAAGATGGAGCATGGTGGCAGGCTCAGAGATGAAGTCACCAGGAGAGCAAAAAAGAAGTAGAGGACCTCTACTTATAATATTATCAGTCACAGGCAGGTAAATTTTGCTGGCCACTATTGCCGAAGATGTGTCCCTTAATAACTGTATATTAAGGGATAGGCTGTGCAGTTGGGCAAGAGAGCTTTTCAGGTGGCGGGCTGAAAATGTAGAAATAAATTATTTAAATCCCCCTCTATACAAAAAGCAAAGTTGTTATGTTTCATATGCCTGTTTTAACTTTTCATAAGTAAAGCAAAAGAGGTACCACAGTGGAAAGGCAATGCAAGTGTTTGGAAGGGTCTGGCTGGGATCTGCACTGCCACCTCATTAATTGTGCTGTTCAGAGAGGTCATCACTGTGGTCCCATTTTCGTGGACATTCAGTACCACTTTGGTCTGTGTCATCTGTGCCAGATGCCATTAAATCAAATAAGTTGTGATGTGTTTTCTCCAGATGACCACGTGACAGTAGAATGACATTTGTTGCTACAGTTCACTGTACTTTTGGAAGCATGGTGGGGTGGGGTTGGGGGGTGGGAGGGGTAGGCATTTAGGAGATGGTAACTTTGCACTGAAAATCCCCACCGCTGTCAAATTACCTTTCTCCTCACTCCCTTTGTCATACCTACCACATTGGAGAATGGAGTGGGGGCAACAATTGTAGTACTCAATATTGAACTAAGACTTATGTTACAGATTTTTTCCAAGCCGGGTGCCTGGAATAGAAACTTAGAAATATAGACAATGACGGCAGAAAAAGACCAGAGGTCCATCCAGTCTGCCCAAGTTCCCTATAATCCCTGGAACCTACAATTTCTCCAGGATACTAACCCTTCCTGTCCTTTTACTAGTCGCCTCCTTGGTCCTGTTGCCTCTGGTAACCACTGTTCCCTTCATTATGTCCTAGCCCTGCTTGAATCCTCTGACTGTTTTTCCACCCACCATTTCAGCTGACAGACTGTTCCAAAGTTCCACCACCTTTTCCATAAAGTAGTACTTCCTCACATCTCTGCTGAACCTACCTCCTGTTAATTTCCGTTAGTGTCCATGTGACCATGAATTGGTACTCAGGCTAACTAGTACCCCGTAGTTCACTTTAATTCATTTCAAGAACTTGAAGATCTCTATCATATCTCCTCTCTCCCTTCTGGTCTCCAATGAGTACATATTTAGTGCCTTGAGGCGCTCCTCATAGGATTTGCCCTGCTGTTCCTGAATCGTTTTAGTTACTCTGTGCTACACTGTCTCCAATTTATCCTTATCCTTTCTGAGGTGAGGACTCAAGAACTGGGCACAGTACTCTAGGTGAGGCCTCACCAGGGATCCGTAGATGGGAAGTATTACCTCCTTTCTTCTGCTATCAGTACCCCTACCAATACATCCCAGCATCCTGCTAGCCTTGCTATAGGCATGTTGCACTGACTCAATTACTTACATGGTATATTGAGTTATGGATGGTGGGGGTAACAACAAGGGGTAGAGAGAGTTCAGATATGAGTTATTTAGACTTAAAATAAGCCACAAAAGTGCACCACTGAGCATACCGTAGCCCATGATTTCTGGGGCCTATCAGACCCCTGCCCTAGTAGCAAGCCAGCACTGCAGTAAGTTAGTAGTGTAGAATACCCAGCCAAAACCAGCTGCAGACTCTGTATTCCGGTTCAGTGCATTAGCATTTGCTCTCTCTATATATATCTATCTATATATCTACATATGTAATAGATAACCTACTCTAAGGTGTGCAGTTGGGCTCTGATATAATAAGACGCATGCCTTGGTGTGTGTTGTTAAGCGTGAGTCCGCAGGCCGAGTGCATCAACCACCCAAGGCGTGTGTATATCAGAGCGCGACCGCACATCTTAGAGTGGGTTATCTATCTTATAAAATGGCAAAATTGTTTTGGGGGTAAAAGTGCAGGTGTAGCGGTCGCATCTGATAGATGCATGGTTATGTGATGTGTTTTATACAATCAGAATGCTGGATTTTTTATTTACTTTGCTTCCATTTATAAATACACACACACACACACGCACACAAATCTGAGCCACCCAGATAGTAATAATTGTCCTTAGAGCAGGAGGTGGAGGGGCTCACAGATGAGTTATTCTGGTTTAAAATAATCTACAAAATTAGCCACAGAGCATCTAGTACCCCAAAGCTCTGGGCCAAGCAGCCCCTAGACCCCTTTCCTACACACCCAGTAGATACAGCTGCAGATATTAAAACTCATAACATAATATATCTGAGACAATGTCTTAGGTATATTACATTAATAGCATCTTGCTGCCTCCGGTACTGAATACATATGTATTCACCCTGCAGCCAGCCAGATAATAATTTTGTTTAGAGCAAGGAGTGTAGGAGATCTCAGATATGACTTCTTTAGCTTCAAAACAAGCCACAAAATGCACCACAGAGCAATTCTAGGATTCCATGGCTTCTGGGGTACTAGTGGCCCTAAGACCCACAGCTTTTTTTTAAAAGTTGCAGACTGCATAAAAAGAACCCCCCCCCCCATGAAAATCCTGGCAACGGCCCTGAGATGTATCTTTAAAAGGAAGAATCATCCAGAGATGGTGGGGGGGGAGCTGGGAGCTGCACAGGGCCTCTTACCACCAAATAAGGCAGGTATGGTTACCTTGCAGTCCTTCTCTGTTGACAAAGCACACGTTTCTATGTTTAATACAGTAACTGTCACTATAGTTGCCTTGTGTTAAAGCAGCAGTGCATGATAGCAGCGGAATGTTTGGCCTATACTTTGATATTCTATTTTAGAATGTCACTTTTCTCCTGACTTGTATAATACACTTCCTTCCCTATCTTGACTTTGCTTTAGCACTTTTTTCTCAATTAAAATAATAAAAGAAGCACTCCTATTAACATACAGTGATACAAAGATACACAGAATTTGTCAGCAGACAAGGACCGCCTGGTCCATCTAGTCTGCCCATTTTTTCTACCTTTAACTTTAATAGGAGGCAGTATAGCGCAGTGGTCTAAGGCTCTGAGCTGCAAATCTCGTGACATCCAGCAGGCCAGACCTGGGTTTGAATCCCACAGCTTCCACTTGTATACTGTGTGACCCTGAGCAAGTCACTTAACCTCCTTGTGTTCCCAGGTCGCCCTGTAAAAAGCTTTCAGCTTAGTGTGCTATATCCTGGTTTAACAAATCCAAATAAAAAACTTATGCTGCAGACTGACATGATCATGGGCTTCCTACTTTCCCATTTTCTAGGGTTCCCTTGTATGTGTCCCATGCATTTTTGAATTCCTCCACTGTGTTTGCCCCTACCAGCACAGCGGAAAGGCAGTTCCAAGCATCCACCACTCTGTAAAGAAATACTTCCTCATATTACCCCTGATTCTTCCTCCCTTCAACTTCATCTCAAGTCCCCTAGTTCTTGTCCATCTTTTTTTATAAAAGATGCTACCCTCCTGTACCTTACTGATCCCTTTAAGGTATTAATACATCTCTAGCATGTGCCCCCTCTCTCTACGCATCTTTAGAGAATACATACTGAGGCCTTTTAGCCTCTCCTCATATGACTTCTGGTGCAGCCCCTGTACCATTTTTGTAGCCCTTCTTTGGACTGCCTCCACTATGTCTATGTCCTTCATGAGATGCAGTCTCCAGAACTGGACCATCTACTCCAGATGAGGTCTCACTAATGATCTGTATAATGGCATCACCACATCCTTTTTTCTGCTCGTGATGCCTCTCCCTGAGCACCCCAACATCCCGCTAGCCCTTCTAACCACCTTCTCACACTGTCCAGCTACATTTAGGTCCTTAGATATAATTATTCCTAGATCGCTCTCCTGTTTGGTGGCCAACAGTACCCCCTCCCCCCATTGAGAACTCCGCTTGCAGGCTTCTGTGACCTAAGTGCATAATTTTGTACTTCTTTGCATTGAATCTCAACTGCCTTACATTTGACCAGTCCTCCAGCTTGCCCAGGTCCCTTCTCATTCTTTCCACCCCTAGTGTCTACCCTCTTGCAGATCTTTAACTCATCTGCAAAGAAGCACACCTTCCCCTCCAGTCCCTCCGAAATATTGCTTATGAAGGCATTAAAGAGGACTGGGCCTAGCACTGATCCTTGAAGCACCCCACTGGTCACCTCCTTTTCTACGGACTGAACTCCTTTCACTACCACCCTTTGTTTTACCACTCAGCCAATTTCTAACCCAGTCAGCAATTCAAGATCTGACTCCCAGGCTGCTCACTTTGTTCATTAGCCTTTTATGTGGGACAGTATTCAAGGCCTTGCTAAAATCTAGGTAGGCCATATCTACCACCCCCTGATCAATCTCCTTTGTCACCCAGTTGATGAAATCTATCAAGTTTGTTCAGCAAGACCTGCCTGCCATGAAAACATGCTGTCTTGGATTCTGCTGTATGCTGGATTCAAGGTTTGTCACAATCCTTTCCTTGAGTACTGATTCCATCAATTTTCCTACCACTGAAGTTAGGCTGACTGGCTTATAGTTACCAGCCTCCTCCTTGCTCCCACTCTTATGGAGCGGGACAATATTCGCCCTATTCCAGTCTGCCAGAACCACACTCGTTTGTAATGATGTGTTGAACAAGGCTGTCATTGATCCTACTAGCTTTCTTAGTTCCTTTAGAATTCTGGGATGTATTCCATCCAGTCCCATTGCTTTACCCATTTTTAGTTTTTCTAATTCCTTTAGGACTCCCTCTACTGTGAATGGACTGGTATCTACACTCCTCCCCTTTGTACTTCTTACACCTAGCTGTGGTCCCTCCATGTCCCCTTCTACAGTGAACACAACAAAAATATTTGTTCAGGATTTCTGCTTTTTCCTGGTCCCATTCCACTGACCTTCTCCCTTCCCTTTTTAGTCTCACAATCCCATACCCGATTTTTCTCTTCTCTCTAATGTATCTAAAAAAGGTCTTCTCTTCTTTTTTAATTCCCTTGGTTATTCTTTCCTCTGTCTGTGCCTTGGCCTTTCTGACTGCTTTCCCTGCCTCCTTTAGCTTTTCCACATACATTCTCTATCTTCTTCCCTCTGTGTTTCTTTGTATTTTCTGAATACTGTCTTGTTTTCCCTCACCCTCCCTGCCACCTCCTGTGAGAACCAGAGTGGCTTTTTCTTCCTCTTTGATTTACTTATTTGCCTAACACAAAGGCTTGTGGCTTCTGTTATGGCTCCCTTAAGATGTTCCCATTGTTCATCTACATCCCCTTTTCCCACTCTACCCCCTAGGGCTTTCTTCAGGCATACCTTCATCTTTGCAAAATCGGCCCTTCTGAAATCCATGATCCTTGCCTTTGTGTGGCTGGATTCCTCTACTATCCTCATGTTAAACCACACCATACTATGATCACTGGACCCCAGGTGACTCCCCACTTCTACATCCATTACTCTTTTCCTTAGGTGAACACCAGGTACAATATTGCCTCCTCACGGGTGTGTTCTACCACTAACTGTCTGAGCCCCCCCACCACCAACGCCCCACTGAAGAGCTTCCAGGATGTTTCTACCTGTTCTGGTTTTCGCAGGACAGTCTTGATTTGGGCAACTGTGTCCTGCAACAAAAACATGAAAAATACTAACTGTCCTGATTTTATAGTAGAAAAAATATTTTCTATCTTTCCACTAAATGTTGCAGAAAACTACAGTACCCTAACTAAAATACCTCAAAATAATAAGAAACAATAGAAGCAACTAAGAAACTACAATACTTAGCCTTAATTCTGATTATATAGAGAAAACAAGTCTGTTGCATTGGCCAAGGTTAAGTACTGTCCTGCAAAAAATCATGTTTCAGTAAGAAATGTCCCACTTTGGGCTTCTTCAAAGGTGGCAACCCAGTGCTCCAATCGACATCTGGCAAACTGAAGTCTCCCATCAGCAATATCTCCCTGTTTGCTGCCAGTTTGTGGATTATTTCCACTAGCGCATTGTCCAACTCCTCCCCCTGTGCTGGAGGTCTGTAGATGACACCAGCTTGAATGGCAGTGCCATTCCCCATTTCCAGCATAACCTACTGTTATGTTATGTTCTTAACTTTCAGAATGACTGAGACCACATGATGGGTTGACTGCTAGTAGTGTCTAGCTGCTTCGTCTATTAACTGCATCACACAAGACTCCATATAACACCATACAACAACATGTCCACCCCACACTAAGACTCCCCCTAGTCACATGATCCTTGCTCTGTACCTTGTAAATCTTAAAGGCACAGTAGCATATACTACATCTCCTCTCTTTAGTTTTAAAGCTAATAAGCAGTATAGCATATTAGTAATCATTAAATTCTATAACTTTCGTAACTTTAGTAACTTAGGACCCATGCCTTACAACATGGTTCAACATTTTTTTTCTTTTAGAGTCGTTTTCTAGTAGTGTCTTTATAACTCATAGTCTTTGAATTTCTAAGGTAGACACACAGGTCTTCCCCTGGTTGTAACCTTCACTGGTTCTGGTAGTGGCTCAATCAACTCCGTTGGCTCACAATGTGGGATTGCATCACAGTGAGATTCGATATCTTCTGGATGCAGCTCTTCTGCTTCAGCTGTTCCATTATTTGGCAGCCCTTTAAATGTCAGTAAATGCCTTCTGTTTCTCCTGAAAATGATTCCTCCAGGACTGACCACTTTGAAGGACCTAGGTTATGAACAGTTTGATTCTACTATGGCAGGTTGCCATCCATGATCTGTTTCCATCTTAACCAAGTCACCAGGGTGCAATGGTGGCAAAGGCTTTGCTGTGCGATCATAGTATTCTTTCTGATGGGATTGTGCTATTACCAACTTTTTCCTGGCTTTGATGGGAATCTTTGGTTATAGTAGGTCTTTAGTCACTGGAAATCATGCCCTCAGCATCCTGCCCATCAATATTTGAGCTGGTAAATAAGGTATTCCTGCTACCGGGGTGTTTCTGTATTCTAGCAGAGCCAAGCAAGGATCTGTACCTGCTTTCTCAGACATTTTAAGTGGAGCTTTCTCAGTCTGAACTGCTTTTTCAGCCATTCCATTGGACTGAGGATACACGGGGCTTGATTTGGTGAGCTTGATTCCCCACTCCTTTACAAAGTTGTGGAATTCTCGACTGGCGAATGGCACGTGCTCACTGGCTAGCTCTTTGGGTATGCCATGTCGGGCAAATACAGCTTTCATCTTGGCAATTACTGACTGTGCCGTTTTGTCCGTCAGCTTCAGAACCTCAGGGTACTTAGAGAAATAGTCCACAATGACTATGAATGGGCAGGCCTTGAAGTTGAAAATGTCAGCTGCTACCTTTTGCTATGCAAGTTCGAGGACTGGATGAGGTTACAGTGGTTCCTTTTAGTTCCTGTTACGGTGCCTTGTGCAAATGTTATATCCTTCCACCATGCACTCTACTTCGCTTGACATTCCTGGCCACCACATTACTGTCCTCGCTCTGGCTTTTGTTTTTTGTATTCCCAGGTGGGCATCATGTACTCTTGTTAGCATGTTACTGCTCATGTTTGCTGGAATTATGACTCTTTCTCCTCAAAATAGAAGTCCTTCCTTACATCACAATGTATCACAAAATGGCCAGTATGGTGTGACTGACATCAACCTTCTTTCCATACTGGGGCCAACCTTGTCTGACTAGCCCTTTGAGTAACTGCAGTGTACTGTCGCTCTGAGTATTCATCCTGATTTCTTGCATCAGCTGACCCTCCATGACTGGTTCACTGTCCATGGAATGAATCCCTCTCTCATCTTGGTCATGTACAGTTGCTTCAGAGGTATCTGATAATGGTGCTCTTGAGAGTATGTCAGCAATGTGCGTCAGTTTCCCAGGTGTGTACTGGATCTGTAAATCATATTTCTAGAGCTGTAATAGCATTCTTTGAAGGCAAGCTGGAGCTTGTCCTAGAGGTTTGTGAAAAATGGACTGTAGCAGTTTGTGGTCTGATTGCACTTGTACTTGTTTGTCAAACATGTATTGGTTGAATTTGTGAGTAGCAAAAACTACCACTAAAAGTTCTTTCTCTACTTGAGCATAGTTTTGCTCCATGCTCATCAAGGCTCTAGAAGCATATGCAACTGAGCTTCCGTTCTGTAGAAGACATGCACCAAGTCTGTCTTTCTACACGTCTGCTTAGATAGCTACAGGCTTTTTCACATCAAAGTACCAGAGTACTGGAGCTTTGCATAGGGCTTCCTTAAGTTGCCTGAAAGCTTGCTGATGCTTGTGTTCCCATTGCCATAGATGATCCTTTTGAAGAAGCTTTCTTAGTGGAGCAGTAATGTTTGCCTCTCTTGGGATGTACTGGGCTAGGTAGCATATCATTCCCAGAAGATGTAACAGTCCTGATTTATCTGTCTGTGGGGGCATGTTCACAATTGCCTCCACTTTGGTCTCATCAGGGCAAATCCCTTTTGCAGTCACCACATTACCCATGTATTTGACTTCTGAAACTTTGAATTGTAACTTGTCTTTATTGAATTTTACATTTTCAGCTTTCACTCAGTCTATGACCCTCCTTAAAATCTCATCATGTTGTTCTTGACTGTCTGCAACAATTTTCATGTCATCAGCAATGATATACACTCCCTCGATATGGCCAAACGTTTCTTCATTCTTTTGTTGAAACACTTCGCTGGCTGACTTTATGCCAAATGGAAGTCTACCAAATCTCGTGAGGCCCCATGGGATGTTAAATGTAGAGGTAAGACGACTTCTCATCAAGCTTAATTTGCCAGTAACCATCCTTCTCATCTAGAATGATGAATACTTGCTTTCCGATGAGTCAACTTTGCACTTCTTCTGGTGTTAGTATGTTATAATGTTGCCTCTTTATTGCTGTATTTAATTCTTATGGGTCAAGACAAACACACAGTTCCCCATATTTTTTCTGAGTAATCACCAGACTGTTTGGTCAGTCAGTGGGCTCAAGGACTCAGACAATTGTGTGAAACATTTCTAGCTTGTCTAGGGTTTCTCTTAGTTTGTCCATGATTCCAAACGGTACTCATCTATAGCCACATATCACCGGTGGTATTCCAGGGTCATGAATATGATGTTCACCTTTGAACTGTCCTACCCAGTGAAGACATCCTGATATGTTTCAATTAGACTTTCCTTTGTTAGAGGTTCTAAGAGTACCACAGCCTCAACTCTGTGCATCAGACCGAGTTTTTCACATGCAGCCTTGCCTAACAGTGGAATGGGGGACACATCCATGACATAAAATGAGAGATCAGCTTCTTTACTTTGCATTTTGCATTTTAAGTTGATCACGCCTTTGGGTTTTATTTGTACTCCTCCATATGCCGCCAGTACAGCTGATGATTCTGTCAGGCTTCTACTACCCGGTATTTTTCTTGCTACAGTGATTGACAACACGTTGGCTTGGGCCCTTGTGTCCAGCCTGAACTCTACAGGTTTTCCTTCTGCCTCTATATGTGCATACCAGGCATCTGCATCATTATCTTTTTGCGCTTGCTCTGCAAATGTTATCTGTCCTTTAAACAGACTGTCCATATTAATTTCATGCATGTTATTGCTTTTTGTGGTCTCAGTTCATTCACAGCATACTTTTGCAAAGTGAGTCTTCTTTTTATATTTGTGGCTAGTTTCTTCATAGGCTAGGTAACTTTGCAGTGCATGGGTTTGTCCACAGTGATAGCATGTCTGAGCTAGGTGCCATTTGTGTTCTGAAGATACTGGCTTGCTCTCATGACCTGATGTGTGCCTTTTTTCCTGTGGTTTGCCTTTTTTCTGTGGTGCAATAGCACGCAGCACTTTCTCTGAGGTACCTTGTGTCATTGCTTGGAGCTGTGTCCTTGTGGCCTCTGCAGCTCTGCAAATATCTATTGCTTTCTCTAAAGTTAAGCCTGACTCTCTCAGGATACGCTCCTTTAATCTGCCATCCAAAATTCCAAACACTATTTTGTCTCTTAACACAATGTTTAGAATTGTACCAAACTCACAGTTCTTAGCTAGGGTTTTAAGTTCTGTCAGGTACTGGTCAACAGTTTCATCTTCTGCTTGCTTTCTGTCCCAAAACTTGTAGTGTTCAAAAACCACATTTTTTCTGGGGTTGCAGTATGCTTTAAAATGCTCTAGCACAGTGTCTACATCTTTAGGGCTATCTTCCCCTTCAAAGCTAAAAGTGTTATATACTTCTAGCCCCATTGTGAAGTAAAGTTGCTATGTGCATTTTAGGGATTTCCAACTGCACAGATGCTTGAGTAGCCCAAACCTCTGTTCCCATCTTTTTCATTTCTCCAACAGATTGCCTTGCAGGGCCAAAGGCTTTGGTGGTTTGAATTGCTCCATTTTCTGGTTTACTTTTCCTTTTTATTTTTTTTCTTCTTGTTACAGAATTCAGATACATTACTGAGAAGCTTTTTGGTTCATTGCTTCTGACACCATGTTATGTTATGTTCTTAACTTTTAGAATGACTGAGACCATATACTGGGTTAACTTCTAATAGCTTCTAGCTGCTTCCTTTATTAACTACATCGCACAAGACTCCATACAACACAATACAACAACATGTCCACCCCACACAAAGACTTTCCCTAGTCACATGATTCTGGCTCTGTACCTTGTAAATCTTAAAGGCGCAATAGCATATACTACACCTTCAGTGCCTTCCCTATCTCCCTTCTACCATGTACTTCTGTAGCTTTTATTTTCTCCCCCCTTTTTTCCTATCCTATCTTTTCAGAAGAGAGTGTACCCTGCCACAGCTACATCCCAGTCCTGGTTCCCTGTGTACCATGTCTCGGTCACAACAATAATATCCAGATCAGCCTCGGACATCAAGGTCATTAGGTCTGAGATTTTATTTGCCAGGCTGTGAGCGTTCATGCACATGGCTTTCACGGTCTGTCAACCATCTTTTTAATTTTTCCTCTCTTGACCTTGTGCTTTACCTCTAGTTTCTTTTCGGTAGGCATACTACTGAGTCCTACTCCCATTTGTGTTTGTTTACCTTCCTTCATGTTCCTGCTAGTCGCCTTTTGCACCTCGTGACTAATTCCTGTTTTGGAGCAGTTACGGCTAAGTTCCTATCTTCTAAGGTGTCTTTGGCTCAAACCAGATTTTCATCAGTATTCTTAGCTGTTTTTGTACACCTGTTGTCCCATAAGGTCAAAGAGCACTGTATGCTGCAAGCTAGTTCACCACAGAGAACATTGATGAAAACCTGGTCTGAGCCATGTTAAAAGGAGCGCTCCTTTTATTATTTCAACTGCAGAAGACAGTAGTAATGCAGACTTAAAATGGGAAAAAGGTACCAGATAAGGGGCACTCTACAACAGAATAAAAAAGTACAGATCAAAATGTTCACCACTGTCATGTACTGGTGATTTAAGTACACAGTTACCATAAACTCTCTGTATTTAATTATACCAAATGTTACAATCTCCTCATGTTTACTATACAGTTACTACAATCTTCCGGTGTTTAATACACTGTTAATACAATCTCGTGGTCTAATAAGCAGTCACTACAATTTCCCTGTGTTATTAAACTAGCACTACAATCTCCATGTTCAATATACTGTTACTACAGTTTCCTTTTGTTTAATACCCTGAATGTCACTACAATATTCCTGTGGTTAATACACACAAAGTGTTGCTTCAGTCTCCCTGTGCTTAATGCACTGTATTGCTACAGTACAGTTTCCCTGGGTTATTAAATTGACAATTGCCACAATACAGTAAACTATCACTACAGTCTCCATGTGTTATTAAACTGCTACTACACTCTCCATGTGTTTAATACACTAAATGTCACTACAATAGCCCTGTGCTTAATGTGCTGTTACCACAGTCTCCCTGTTATTAAACTGCTACTACACTATCCATGTGTTTAATACACTAAATGTCATTACAATAGCCCTGTGCTTAATATGCAGTTACCACAGTCTCCCTGTGTTTAATACAGTAACTATCACTACAGTCTCTGTGTGTTATTAAACTGCTACTACACTCTTCATGTGTTTAATAGATCAGATTACTATAAGTTACTGGAGGCTGCAATATTTAGAGACACAAAGCACATCTTCTCGACCTGGAAGGACACTACTTCTTTATTCAGCTGTGAGCTGTGTGAGAAATTCTATATTGCACTTGATATCTGCAACAACGTGCGCTTTTGCTTAATTCTGTGGGAGGTGAAACTAACTACCCTTGGTAATTGCTTTTTATTCACATATTTATTTAGTGTTTAACCAAGAAGGGGCTTGCAAACTCTGTTTATCTTGTGAGTAACTCCAGAAGGATTTAAATACTGCATTTGGGTAGACCCTTGGAGGTAGCTAGATTGTCTACTAGGATTTTCTGACAGTTAAACTATTTTTAAATAAATTACAGGTGGCTGAGGAGTTGAAAAAGGAGCTTGCAAACTCTGCTTATCTTGGAAGTAACTTCACAAGTGTTTGAATACTGCATTTTGGTTGTCCCTTGGGGGGTAGCTGGATTGACTACTAGGATTTTGGGACAGAAACTATTTTTAAATAATGTACTGGTGCGTAGGAGTTTGTGATAGTTAAACTATTTTTAAATAAGTTACTGTGGTTAAGGAGTTGTCATAGCAAAACCTGAAGTGTAAATTGAAACACAGACAGCCTCAGGTGCAGGAAAATGTTTTCAGACCACAAAGTGTTGTATTGGAACAGGAAAGGTTGCATCATAACCATTGTCAACAAATTGCCCTGGGTGGAGATATCCAGACTAGTCATAGCAAAACCTGCAGTGTGAAACAGGAAAAGACAGTCTTTCAAGCAACAGAGGGAGGTGGATCTAGGTTTACATTTGTTTGTTGCAATTTTTTAAGATTTTCAGTGCAGGAAGAGTTTAAAGCACAGCTGACTTATTTTGGGACTGACTGCTTTCAGAGCACAAACCACCAGACCTGTTTTGGGGCTGGGGAGGTTTACCTGTGTCTGACTTGGATGTGTGGATTTTTCTCTGATTGATTATCAGGGTATTTTCTCTATCAAATTGTTGTGTAGGGCATCTTGCTGACAGGAAGGCACTCATTGCATGCAGTGGGTCAGAGCTTTTAGCTGATTGTTTTGTGAGGGCACAGTTTAGGCCCAACCCTTCCCACTCACCGCACCCACCCTGGAAATAGTTCCTTTATACCTGGGGTTCTGACATCATTTCCTCAAGAGTGCAAGGTACATATCACTGTCATATCCTCTCTACCACACTGCACTGACAATATAAGCATACACATTGTATAATATATATATATTTCTATATAACAAACCAATCACACACACACACAAAAAAAAATGTGGGGAGTAGTGCAATGTAATGGCTGTGGGACAGCAGTCTTCCGGGAGTCTTTCTGGAGGCTGAGATGCTGCCCTATTTGCAGACAACTCTCTGCTCTGAGGCAGGAAGTTGCCTGTCTTCAGGCCACACTGGACAATAGTAAGGAAACCTTCCACCAGGCCACACTGGACGGTAGGAAGGGAACCTTCCCCATCCAGGGAGCACCAGAGCCACCACCACTACCTCAGAGGTTGCGAAGAAAGCACAGCAGTTGGACCACAGTGGGCTCAGGGAGGGTGAGGGTGGTGGAACAGAGGCACACCCAGTCAGTTGTTCCACTCCACAATCCATACACCATTCTGGGGAGCATAGCTCCCCTATGGATGCACCCACAGAGGAGACTAAGGAGGCTGAGGACAACTGTCACAAGGGAGGCCCACAGGAAGGAGGCAGAGGACACCACAAGGAAAGGAAGCAGCTCCTGGTGGGGGACTCAATTATTAGGGGGACAGAACTGGGAGAAGCAGGGAAAACTGAAGTAAGGTGCCTGCCTGGTGCCGTGGCTTGGAGAGACAGGAAGCGCATCCTCAGGATTACGAGAACAGCTGCATGGGAGTCTGAGCTGGACATCATTGTCCACCTAGGGACAAATGACTTGGCTCATCATGAGATTAGAGCAGTGCAGGAGGACATTGCAGAGTTGGGAGGGCCTAAGACAAGTAGCAAACACAGTATCCTTCTCAGAGGTGCTGCCTGTCAATGGCATGAGTGAGGTGAGGTACATTGCACCATGTAGTTTAATGAATGGTTGAAAAATGGTGTGGAGCACAGGGTTTGGCTTCACTGGGGACTGGGGTTCCACCTGGAGGGACACCAGCCTATGCTGGCAGGATGGTCTGCATCTGTCCAGGAAGGGAACAAGTCTTTTGAGCAATCAGTTTAAATGCTTCATTGGCAGCTTTAAACTAGTCAATGGGGAGGCACTGACAAGCAGCAGAAAAATCCCAGCCTCTCCCTACAAAACAGGGTACTAAATGAGAAAAAGACCGAGGTAGAAAGGTCAGTGGGGGATGCTGCAAAGAAGGTAAAGCCATCAAAAAATGTAGAGCAATGAGTACCAATGCCCGTAGTCTGAGTAACAAGCTTCCTGAATTAGTGGCCTTGATGGAGGAGGAACATCTGGATATCGTGGCAGTCACAGAAACATGGTACACACAAAACCATGACTGGGACGTAAACATACCAGGATACACTATCTACAGAAGGGACAGGGAGGGTAAAAGAGGAGGAGGAGTAGCTCTTTACATAAGGGAAGGAATCAAAGCAACAGAACAAAAGGGAAAATATGGAGGAGAAGATGCACTGTGGGTACATTTGGAGACTGGCAATGGCACCACAATCTGCACAGGGGTTGTATACAGACCCCCTTCTCAGGGGGAGGAAATGGACAAGGAAATGATAGAAAGAATACTTAGAATGGCAGAAAAAGGGGAGATATTGCTGATGGGTGATCTGAATATGCCAGATGTTAACAGGAGTGCAGTTGCAGCAGCCACTTGAAGAGTGAGGTTATTCTAGATGCCCTACAGGGGCATGCCTTAGACAACTAGTATTGGGAGCCCACTTAAAGGGAGCAAATCTAGACCTTGGTTCTCTCAAATGGAGATGGAGAGAGATCACAGATGTAAGTGGGTAGCCATCTGGGAACTAGCGACCATCGAACAGTATGGTTCACAAGAAACACAGCAATAGGGTCAAGCCATACAAAGGCAAAGTATTGACTTTAGGAGGGCTGACTTTGCCAAAATGGGTGAGTGCCTAAGGAATGCACTAGCAAATGGGCAGGAAGGAGGGTGGAAGAACAATGGGAATAATAAAACTGCCATCACAGAGGTAACAAGCCTTGTGTGAAGCAAATAAACAAAACAAAGCGATGTAAGAAACCACTATGGTTCTCAAAGGAAGTGGCAGTGAAGGTTCAAGAGAAAAGAAAGCATTCAGGAAGTACAAGGAATCACAGAAGGAGCAGGACAGAGAACTGTATCAGTTCAAAGCAAAGGAGGCTGGGAAGGCAGTCAGAACAGCAAAGGCCCAAACCGAGGAAAAGATAGCCAACTCAGTTAAGAAGGGATAAAACCTTTTATAGGTACATCAGGAGTGAAGGAAGACCAAGGGAGGGTTAGTGAGGCTTAATAAAGGGAGGGAGGGTGGGCAGAGGGTGACTGTGAAAAGGCAGAGATACTAAACAAATATTTTTGCTCAGTATTTATAAAGGAAGAGGGGGAGGTACCTAAAACAAACAGTAGAAACACTCTGGATACAGAAGTTGATACCAGCCCATTTACAGAAGAAAGGGTTCTGAAAGAACTCTTAAAACTGAAGGTGGACA
Organism: Neoceratodus forsteri; assembly: GCA_016271365.2. Classification (NCBI taxonomy): domain Eukaryota; kingdom Metazoa; phylum Chordata; order Ceratodontiformes; family Ceratodontidae; genus Neoceratodus; species Neoceratodus forsteri. Next base: position 58,072,669 of record CM028131.1, read on the forward strand.
AAGCAATGGGGCCTGATGGGATTCATCCCAGAGTTCTAAAAGAACTAAGGGTAGAACTAGTGACACCACTGACTACCCTCTTTAACAAATCATGGGAGGATGGGGTGGTACCCGAGGACTGGAGGAGGGCAGATGTGATTCCCCTTCACAAAAGTGGGAGCAAGGCAGAAGCAGGAAACTATAGACCTGTTAGTTTAACCTCAGTGGATAGGAAAATGATGGAATCACTTGAAGGAAAGAATTCTTGAGTATCTAGAGGCCAGAGGGCACAGGACCCAAGGCACCATGGATTCACAGCGGAAGGTCATGCCAGACAAATCTGATAGATTTCTTTGACTGGGTGACCAAAGTAGTAGATCAGAGAGGGCTGTGGACATGGTCTACCTAGACTTTAGCAAGGCATTTGACACAGTCCCACACAAAAGATTAATATACAAGTTAGCCAGCCTGGGAGTGGGTCCCAAGATGACAGCCTGGGTAAAAATTGGCTGGAGAATAGGACACAGAGGTAATAGTAAATGGAGTCCACTCAGAAGAAAGGAGGTTACTAGCGGGGTACCGCAGGGTTCAGTATTAGGACCAGTCCTCTTCAATGTCTTTATAAGCGACATTGCAGAGGGACTGGAAGGAAAAGTATGTCTCTTTGCAGATGACACAAAGATCTGCAGCAGAGTTAATGCACAAGGTGGGGTGGAAAGGATGAAAAGGGACTTGGCAAGGTTAGAGGAATGGTCAAATGTATGGCAGCTTAGATTCAATGCTAAGAAGTGCAAGGTAATGCACCTGGGAAACAAAAACCCAGGGAAGAGTACACAATGGGGGTGAGATACTAACAACAACAAAATGGAAAGGACCTGGGGATAGTCATATCAGATGACCTAAAGGTGGGCAAGCAATGTGAGAAGGCAGCAAGGAGGGCTGGGGATACTGGGATGCATAGGAGAGGCATCACCAGTAGAAAACAGAAAGTTATTATGCCTCTGTACAGACAGCTGGTGAGACCCCATCTGAGTACTGCATGCAGTTCTGGAGACCCAATCTCTCAAAGACATATGATGGAAGCTGTCCAGAGGAGGGCACCTAAATGGTGCAGGGTCTGCACCGAAGACATGAAGAGAGACTTAAGGAGCTTAATATGTATAGCCTCGTAGGAGAGGAGAGGGGGACATGATAGAAACTTTCAAGTACCTCAAGGGAATCAACAAAGTCCAAGAGGGTAGCATATTTCAAAAAAAGAGGTGTGCAAGAACAAGGGGGCACAATTTGAAGATAGAGGGGCAGCTCAGAGGTAATTTAAGGAAGTATTTTTTCACAGAGAGGGTTGTGGATGCATGGAACGGCCTTCCAGAGGAGGTTGTGGAGTCAAAAACAGTGGTGGAATTCAAGCATGCATGGGACAGTCATAAGGCAATTCTAGGGGGTGGGGTAGGAAGAAGTAGGCTGCTGGTTAACTAGGATCTGCAACTTATCCATTAGGTAGGGAAATGGGCAGACTGGGTGGGCCAAGCGGTCCTTATCTGCCATCAAAATCTATGTTTCTATGTAATACACTAAATGTCACTACAATAGCCCTGTGCTTAATGTGCTGTTACCACAGTCTCCCTGTTATTAAACTGCTACTACACTATCCATGTGTTTAATACACTAAATGTCATTACAATAGCTCTGTGCTTAATGCACTGTTACCACAGTCTCCCTGTTATTAAACTGCTACTACACTGTCTATGTGTTTAATACACTAAATGTCATTACAATAGCCCTGCGCTTAATATGCTGTTACCACGGGCTCCCTGTGCTTAATACAGTAACTATCACTACAGTCTCCAAGTGTTAGTAAACTGTTACTACAATCTTCATGTGTTTAATATTGTAACTGTCCTTACAATTGCCTTGTGTTTAATACAGTAACTATCACTACAGTCTCCAAGTGTTAGTAAACTGTTACTACAGTCTTCATGTGTTTAATATTGTAACTGCCCCTACAATTGCCCTGTGTTTAATACAGTAACTATCACTACAGTCTCCAAGTGTTAGTAAACTGTTACTACAATCTTCATGTGTTTTATATTGTAACTGTCCCTACAATTGCCCTGTGTTTAATACAGTAACTATCACTACAGTCTCTATGTGTTCTTAAACTGGTTGTTACTACAATCTACATGTGTTTAGTATACTAACTGGTACTACAATCTCTCTCTGTGTAATTAAACTCACTGTTGCTACAATCTCTATGTGTTAAATACAGTAACTGTCACTACAACTGCCCTGTGCTTAGTACACAATTACTACAAACTCCCTATGTTTAATACACTGTTACTACAATCTCCCTGTGTTGCTACACTAACTGTTTCTGCACTCTCCCTGTGTTTAATACACTGACAAGTACCATAGTCTCCCCATGTTTACTACACTATTATTACAATCTTCTGGTGTTTAATACACAGTCATTACAATCTCCCCTGTTTAACACATGGTTACTACAATCTCCATGGGTTTATGACAGTAATTGTTACTACAATCTCCTTGTGTCAATAAGCAGACTGTTACTGCAAAACTGTGTGTTAACATAGAAACATAGATTCTGACAGCAGATGAGGACCACTTGGCCCACCCAGTCTCCTCATTTCCCTACCTATTGGATAAGCTACAGATCCTAGTTAACCAACAGCCTACTTCATCCTACCCCCCCACAATAATTACTTTATTGCCTGTCCCATGCATTCTTGAATTCGCCCTCTGTTTTTGACCTCACAACCTCCTCAGGAAGGCCGTTCCATGCATCCACTACCCTCTCTGTGAAAAAATATTTCCTTACATTGCCCCAAGCTGTCCCCTCCTCTATCTTCAAATCATTCCCCCTTGTTCTTGCACATCTCTTTTTCTGAAAGATACTACTATCTTGGACTTTATTGATTCCCTTGAGGTACTTAAATGTTTCTATCAAGTCCCCCTGTCCCTCCTTTCCTCAAGGGTATACATATTAAGCTGTTTTAGTTTCTCTTCGTATGGCTTCTGGTGCAGACCCTGCACCATTTTAGTTGCCCTCCTCTGGACTGCCTCCATCCTGTCTATGTCCTTGCAGAGATAGGGTCTCCAGAACTGCACAAAGTATTACAGATGGGGTCTCACCAACTGTCTGTACAAAGGGATAACAGCTTCCTGTTTTTTACTGGTGATGCCTCTCCGTATGCAACCCAGTATCCCCCCAGCCCTCCTAACTGCTTTCTTACATTGCTTGCTACCTTTAAGTCATCTGATATGACTACCCCCAGATCCCTTTCCATGTTTGTTGTTGTTAGTACCCCCTCACATTGTGTACTCTTCCCCTGGGTTTTTCTTTCCCAGGTGCATTACTTTGCACTTCTTTTTATTGAATCTAAGCTGCCATACTTTTGACCATTCCTCCAACCTTGCCAAGTCCCTTCTCATCCTTTCCACCTCCCCTTGTGTATCAACCCTGTTGCAGATCTTTGTGTCATCTGCAAAGAGGCATACTTTCCCTTCCAGTCCCTCTGCAATGTCACCTATAAAGACATTAAAGAGGACTGGTCCCAATACTGAACCCTGCGGTACCCCACTAGTAACCCCCCCCTTTTTTTCAAAGTGGACTCCATTTATTATTAGGCAGTCTACATCCTGTTGTCCAGCCAGTGTTTTACCCAGGCTACAACACTGGGACCCACTCCAAGGCTGCCTAACTTGTTTATTAATCTTTTATGTGGGACTGTGTCAAATGCCTTGCTAAAGTCTAGGTAGGCCATGTTCACAGCCCCTCCCTGGTCTACTACTCTGGTCACCCAGTCAAAGAAATTGATCAGATTTGTCTGACATGGCTTTCCCACTGTGAATCCATGTTGCCTTGGGTCCTGTGCCTCACTGGCCTCTAGGTACTCAACAGTTCTTCCCTTCAGAAGTGATTAGATCATTTTCCCTATCACTGAGGTCAAACTAACAGGTCTGTAGTTTCCTGTCTGTGTCTTGCTCCCACTTTTGTGAAGGAAAATCACATCCACCCTCCTCCAGTTCTCAGGTACCACACCATCCTCCCCATGATTTGTTAAAAAGTGTAGTCAGTGGTGTCACTAGTTCTCCCCTTAGTTGTTTTAGAATTCTGGGGTGAATCCCGTCAGGCCCCATTGCTTTGTCCACCTTCAGTTTTAGGAGTACTTTCAGGACCCTTTCTTCTGTGAATGGACTGGTATCGACCCCCCTATCCAGAGTGCTTCTATTTTTTTGGTTTAGGTACCTCCCTCTCTTCTTCTTTAGTGAATACTGAGCAGAAGTATACATTCAGTATGCCTGCTTTTGCACTGTCACCCTCTGCCCACCCCCCTTTCCTTTATTAAGCCTCACTATCCCTCCCTTGGTCTTTCTTTGCTCCCTAATGTACCTATAAAAGGTTTTATCCCCCCTTCTTAACTGAGTTGGCTATCTTTTCCTTAGTTTGGGCCTTTGCTATTCTGACTGCCTTCCCCACTTCATTCTGCTTTAACTGGTACAGTTCTCTGTCCTGCTCATTCTGTGTTTCCTTACATTTCCTGAATTTTATCTTTTTCTCCCTAACCTTCCCCGCCACCTCTTTTGAGAACCATGTTTTTTTCCTTCGTTTTGTTTTGTTGATTTGCTTCACACAAAGGCTCGTTGCATATGTGATGGCTGTTTTGATTTTTTCCCCATTGTTCCTCCATCCCTCCTTCTTGCCCACTTGCTAGTGCTTTTCTGAGGCACTCTCCCATTTTCCCACAAGTCAGCCCTCCTAAAGTCCAATATTCTTGCTTTTGTATGGCTTGACTCTATGGCTGTGCTTATTGTGAACCATACTGTATGGTAGTCACTTGTTTCCAGATGGCTACCCACTTCTAAAGCCGAGATCCTCTCTCCGTCCCTGTTTGAGAGTACCAGGTATAAGATTGCTCCCCCCGAGTGGTTTCCAACACTAGTTGTCTGAGGCATGCCCCCTGTAGGGCATTAAGAATGACTTTTGAATGTGGCTGCAGAAAAGGTGCTCCAGTTAACATCTGGCATATTCAGGTCCCCCATCAACAATACCTCCCCTTTTTCTGCCATTCTAAGGATGCCTTCTATCATTTCCTTGTCCACTGCCTCTCCCTGAGATAGAGGTCTGTATACAACCCCCATGCAGACTGTTGTGACATTTCCTGTCTCCAGGGTGACCCACAGTGCCTCCTCTACTCCAAGTTTACCCTTTAATTTCATTGCTTTGATCCCTTCCCTTACATAGAGAGCTACTCCTCCTCCTTTACCCTCCCTGTCCCTCCTGTAGATTTTGTATCCTGGTATGTTGATATCCCAGTCATGGTTCTCTGTGTACCATGTTTCTGTGACTGCCATAATATCCAGGTATCCCTCTTCCATCAAGGCCACTAGATCATGGATCTTGTTACCTAGACTATGGGCATTGGTACTCATCACCCTCCATTTTTTGTTGGCCTTACCCCTTTTAGCCCCATCACTTTCCTTACTGCCTTTGCCTTTATCTCCATTTACCCCTGTTCTGCTCCCTATTGACTTCTCTAACTTGGTGTTTACCTCGCTAACTACCCTGTTTTGTGGGGGGAGGCTGGGATTTCCCTGCTCCTTTTCAGTGCCTCCCCTTGGCTAGTTTAAATGCTTGCCAATGTAGCATTTAAACCTATCACCTAGGATCCTGGTTCCCCTTCCGGATAGAGGTAGACCATTGTGCCAGTATAGGCCTGTAACCCTCCAGGTGGACCCCCAGTCCTCATTGAAGCCAAAACCCTGAGCTCCGCACCAGTTTTTCAACTATTCATTGAATCCCGTGTTGTGAAGTACTCTGGCATCACCCTTGCCATAAACAGGCAGCATCTCCAAAAAGGTTACCGTATGTGCTACTTGTCTAAGTCCCCTCCCCAACTCCACAAACTCCTCTTGCACTGCTCTGATCCCTTTCCCAGCCAGGTCATTTGTCCCTAGGTGGACAATGGCATCCAGTTCCCTCCCCCATGCAACTGCAACTGCTCCCACAGTCCAGAGGATTCACTCCATGTCCCTCCAAGCCGTGACACCAGGCAGGCACCTTACCTCTCTCCCCCAGTTCTTCCCCCTAATGATTGAGTCCGCCACCAGCAGTTGTTTCCTTCCCCTGTGGGGTCCCATGCCACCCTCCTGTGGGGCTCCTTTGTGGAGGTTCCCAGCATCCTCCTTAGTCTCCACTGCTGGTGCCTCCACAGAGGAACCACTCTCTGCCAGAACAGCATATGAATTGTGGAGAGGTACAACTGGAGGGATGCACCTCTGTTCCACCACCCTCACCCTCCCTGAACCCATCTTGGTCCAACCACTCCTCTTTCTTGGCAATCTCTGAGGCAGCAGTGGTGGCCCTGGTGGTCCCTGGGCAGGGAGTTAGTAAACTGACTTATACTACAATCTCCCTGTGTTTAATATAGGAACTGTCCCTACAATCACCCTCTGTTTAGTACAAAATACCTTCAAACTCTGTATGCTTAATGTACTGTTACTACAATATCCCTGTGTTTAACACATGAGTACTACAATCTCAATATGTTTACTACAGTGCCTGTTCCTGCACTCTCCTTATGTTCAGTACACTAACTAGTACTACAGTCTTCCCGTTTACTACACTGTTACTACAATCATCCAGTGTTTAATACACTGTTAAAACAATCTCCCTGTGTTAACGCACTTTTACCACAATCTCCCTGTGTTTGCTACGCTAGCTGTTCCTGCACTCTCCCTGTGTTTACTACACCTGCAAGTACCATAGTTTACCCATGTTTACTACACTGTTACACAATCTTCTGGTGTTTAACACACTGTTAATACAATCTTCTAAAGTTTAATAGACAGTTACTGCAATCTCCCTGTGTCTAACACATGGTATGGCAAGGCAAGGTATATTTTATTTTAAGACACCCAATCCCTCAGGCTCTGGGCACAATACACAAAAAATAAATAAAAACAACACACCCATAAATAAAACAGCATTAAAGGACAGTTATGATGGAACAAAATCAGAAAGATAAATTGCTAAATAAATAAATAGGTAGCCTGGGACAGAAGCTGTTTTACAGTATGCTAATACCAAGGCAGTAATTAAAGAACAGGGTCCGGGAAGGCTTGATTAAACAAGAAGGCCTTGAGGCAGGCCATGAATACCTCTGCTGAAGGGGCCTCCCTTACAGCTGGAGCTAGTGAATTCCACAGGACACAGCTGGCGACACGAAACGCTCTATCACCGGCTGTTTGTAACCTCATTCTGGGAATCACAAGGAAGCTCCTAGAGGAGGAATGGAGGGAGCGGACTGAGTCAGCAGGTGTAAGGTCCACCAGGTAACCAGGGACTGGGCCTTGTAGGACCTTAAAGGTGAACTAGCTCACGTTAGAAAGGACCCTCTACCTAACTGGCAGACAGTGCAGCTCATGCAGCACTGGGGTGATGTGGCAGTACTTAGGCTGCCCCATCAACAACCTGGCGGCTGCATTCTGCACCAGCTGTGGCCAGCGGAGGGTACCTCCTGAGACCCCAAGATAGAGCACATTACAGTAGTCAAGCCTCAAAGTCATGAACGTAAGCACTAAGGTAGGGAGGTCCAGGGATGGAACTAGAGGCTTGATCCTGGCAATATTCCTCAGATGATAGAAACTGGTATGGACAATGGACAACACCTGGGATTCAAATGTCAGTCCACTGTCCAGGATAACATGCAGGTCATGCACCCTAGAGGAGTTCTTCAATGACACAGAACCCAGGAAAAGTCCTGTCTCTGCACCAGAGGCCATCCTATCATGCCCTCTGTTCGACTCCACTACCAGTACCTCTGTCTTATCGGGGTTCAGTTGCAACCACCTGGAGGCCATGGTTACTACAATCTTCATGGGTTTACTACAGTAATTGTTACTACAATATCCTTATGTTATTAAGCTGACTGTTACTGCAAACCCTGTGTGTTATTAAACTGACTGGTTTTATAATCTCCCTGTGTTTACTATAGTGACTGTCACTACAATCACCCTCTGTTTAGTACACAATACCTACAAACTCCCTATGTTTAATGCACTGTTACTGCAGTCTCCCTGTGTTTACTACATTGACTGTTTCTGCACTCTCCCTATGTTCAATACACTAACTAGTACTACAATCTCCCCCATGTACTACACTATTACTACAATTGGCCAGTGTTTAATACACTGTTAGAGCACTCTCCCTGTGTTTAATACACTGTTACCACAATCTCCCTGTGTTTGCTACACTGACTGTTCCTGCACTCTCCCTGTGTTAAATACATTAATAAGTACCATACTCTCCCCATGTATGCTACACTGTTACAACAATCTTCCTGTGTTTAGCACAATGTTAGTACAATCTCCTGAAGTTTAATACACAGTTACTACAATCTACCTCTGTTTAACACATGGTTACTACAATCTCCATGGGTTTACTACAGTAATTGTTACTACAATCTCCTTGTGTTAACTGACTGTTACTACAATCTCCCTGTGTTTGCTATAGTAACTGTCACTACACTCACCCTCTGTTTAGTACACAATTAATGCACTGTTACTACAATCTCCCTGTGTTTACTACACTGACTGTTCCTGCACTCTCCCTATTTTCAATACACTACCTAGTACTACAACTAGTACTGGATTTTCGAGCTGACAGAACTGTGTGATCACCAAAAGTGGTGGGACAGGAGGTCAGAGCCTCTTTTAGTGCCTGCTAGCTGACTCTCTGTGAGGGGAACCAATATCTGCCTGTTGGAGTTATGGAGATTGAGGCAGAGGTTTCAGGAAGTACTCTGGGACACGTAGCAGAGAGAACTACAGTTTGAGAGAAAACAGCACAGAACTGTCATTTCAGCATCTGGGAGAAGGGTGCACAAATGTTATGTGCCTTACAGGGCTTTTTGGAGCTTTTGAGATATTTTGGGTCTGTAATTTAACATCGCTGTGCCCGTGACCCCTGAGGCACTTCTGAATCATGGTACACATTTAAACAGGGTAGCACAGCGAGTAGCACAAGCTCAGGCAGCTGCACATGTGACCACATGTGGAGACACGTGCAGAGACACGCTCGTCTCAGGGCATGTTAGCCAGGGAGGCAAGGAGTAAGGCAAGGCAAGGCAAATTTGTTTAAAAAGACGCCCATCCCGGAGGCTCTGGGCACCGTACATTAATCAAATAAATACAACACAACATCATACAATCAATAAAATATACAACTCCAAACAATTAAAACCTTATTTTGCTACACAATTTGTTTCCTTATTAAAATTAAACAATATAAGCTTATAAAACATAGTCAGGGAATGCCTGATCAAATAAAAACGTCTTAAGATGGGCCTTAAAAGCCTCAACAGATGTGGGTAGGGAGTAGGAGACACTGTATCCTTACCGAGTTGGACATTGGGATACAATAAGACTGAAGAAGGGAACATCACTTCCTGGTTGCTGCTGGTAAATATTAAGGCTGTAGATAGAAACAATGAATAATTATATAGTTATACTGAAGAGTGGGGAATTGAACATGAAGTGTGGAGAATGCTTGAATTTTTCTCAAAAAGAAAGTGGAGGGTTAACAGAATATGGATGCAAGCAATGCCTGGAACTTAAGGAATTAAAGGTTAAGATTTTGGGCCTTGAGCTAGAGATAAAGTGCCTTAAGCAGGTAGCGGCAGTTGGGGGAAGGGGGGTTGATAAAGGAATCATCAAGGATCAAAGTCAAAAGAGAGACAGAGGGATTGTTGAAAATGAGGACTGGGAACAAGCAGAAAGTACTAGTGCTAAGAAAAAGGAAAGAAGGGTCATGAATTTTGAGTTAGCAATGGCCAATGGATATACCCCATTACTAACTTTAATGGATTCTGTGGAAAATCAGACAAAGGAATTGCTGGAGGTGGCACAAGAAAATGTAGGGGCAAGCACAACGACTGAGAGTCATGAACAGGAGAATGCAGGAGGCTTGGGGACACATAGTGAAGTTAGACAGGTGGCTGAACAAAATGAGCGGTTTATTGAAGAGAGTAGTTCAACTCAGGAGCACCCAGGAATTGGGATGACTGATTCACTGGAAACAAGCAGTGAGGGACAAGATAGTTCAGGGCAGGACATGGAAGTAGAAGACCAGAGAAAAATGAATAGGATGCATATTATAGGAGATTCCATGATAAACTATAAGGATGCTTACATGACGAAGGATAACAAGGAACTAGTTACAAGTGCTATTCTACCAGGGACTCAATTAGGAAATGTGTCCTTACTGCTTCCAAAAATTAAGAACAAGGGGGATAAGCCCTTAATCTCAACTCAAGTGGTAACAAATGACCTTAGAAAGCCAAGGGAAGATCAAATGTATCCAGAATGCATGACAATAGAAAAAAAAATAAAATCCATAGATGGTGCAGCAATCTTCTCAGAAATATTACCTGTACCAAGGGGCAGCGATAAAGTAAATGAAAAGATTGGGAGAATAAATAACTGGCTTAGGAGGTGGAGCCTTAATCATGGAATACAGTGCATTAAGACATGGGAATTGTTTCATAAGAAGAGCTCATTATTCAGTAGGGATGAACTGCACCTAAATAGAAAGGGGAGTACCGAATTAGGGTGTGTATTTAAAGCTAAGATTGACAGATGTTTAAACTGAATCATGAGGGGGAGAAGGGTGCAGGAAGAAGGTAGGGGTATCGATAAAACATATACAAAAGGAGTAAATCAAAGTAGACTGGAGGAGGGGTGAGCTGTATAATGAGGATGGACATAATAAAAGATTGAAACATACTTGGCAAGCAAAGCAAGGTGGTATACAAATTTTGCTACTGAATGCAAGGAGTATTAACAATAAAATGGATGAATTAAAGCATGTATTACTCACTAATAAGGTTGATATTTGCGGGATTACTAAAACTTGATTTACGCCGGCAGAGGCTGGGTAGAACAAATTGAGGGATATGACCTCCTTCATAAGGACAGGGAAGGACTGTGTCAATCTAGTGGGAGGCAAGCCACACCTAATAGTGCATCTAGGCACAAATGATTTAGTGGGGGAGGAGGTGGAGGTGGTTCAAAGGAGGTTCAGGGAGTTGGTGGAGGGTTGTGAAGGTTTGGTCAGCTCCCTGGCCTTCTCTGAAGTCCTACCAGTGCATTGCGCTAGCATGGCCAGGCCTGGTTAAGGCTGTGGTGTGAGCAGAAGGGTTTCACATGTCTGGGAGACTGGGGGGGAAACAAGGGTGGATGAACATCTATATGCAAGGGACAGGCTACACATAAGTGACACGGGGGCTAGATTACTAAGGGCAAGACTGCAGGGGTACATTAATGAGAGACTAGGGGCTGACTGGAGTTTAAACCAGACAGGGAGAGTGCAGCACTAGGGAGGAAAGAACCCTTGGCCTAGCGGGGACACCCAGCCTGCACTCTCCCAATGCGAGAGACAAGGAACAGCATGAGGGAAGGGTACTACAAGAGCAGGTGGTGATGGACAGGAATTCTAGCCAATGCCAGGAGCCTAGGGAATTAAAATGGCAGACTTGGAAGCAGTGGTGGAGGAGGATAACCTGGACCTAATTGCAGTAACAGAAACATGGTGGCTAGAGGGCCATAGATGGAAGGTAGAACTACAAGGGTACAGTCTTTTTAGGAGGGATAGGCAGGGTAGAAAAAGGGGTTGTAGCACTATATGTAAAGGAAGGGATAGTTGAGGTGGAAAGTAGGGAAGAGTAGGGATCCACTGAGATCCTTTGTGTTACAGACCACCACATCAGGGCAAGGAAGTGGATTAGGAATTGGTTAGGGATATACAGGAAAAGACCAGGAAAGGGGAAATCCTAATAGTAGGGGACCCGAACCTTCCCAATATAGACTGGCAAATTCCATAGGCCACAACAGAAAAGAGCAGGGGCTTATTGGAGTCCTTGAAAGATGCATTCCTCAGCCAGCTCGTTAATGGACCTACTAGGAGGGAGGCTACACTTGATATGGTTCTAACAAATGTGGACAGAGTAGGGGAGGTTGAGGCTGGGGAACAGTTGGACGACAGTGATCACCAGATGGTCAGGTTTTCCATCCAGGCAGGGGCAGAACTGGGCAGGTCAACCACCAGGGTACTAGACTTTGGGGGGGGGGGACACATTTCAAAAAAATGAGGGGCATCTTAAAGAGGGAGCTTGCAGTGATCCAAGGGCTGGAAGAGGTAGAGCAGCTGTGGGAAGCAGTTATGGGCAGAATTCTCAAGGCCACAGAGCAATGCATCCGGAGTATTGGCAAAAGCAAAAAGGGAAGAAAGCCCCTGTGGTTCACTGCTGGGGTTAAGGAGAAGAGAAGGACCTTTAGGTCCTACAAAAGATCACAGGGGTTAAAGGAAATGGAGGACTATAAGGATAAGCTCAAGGAGGCTGGAAGAACAATTAGGAAAGCAAAATCGAGCACAGAGGAGAAAATAGCTAGGGAGGCGAAAGGGGGAGAAAAAAGATTCTATATGTATGTGAGTGATAAGAGGAAAAACAGGCAGGGGATTTCAAAACTTTGAAGAGAGGGGGGTAAAATAGCTGTAGGAGATGAGGAAAAGGAAAGTCTCCTAAATGAATACTTTGCATCAGTTTTTGTGACTGAGAAGGAAGGGAAGGGGCCTGTTCTGAGCAAAAAGGGGAGGGAGGGCAAGGAGGTGGGCACAAGTCCCTTCACAGAGGTGAGGGTGTTAGAGGAGATGGAAAAAATAAAAACGGACAAGGCTATGGGGCCTGATCAAGTACACCCAAGTGTGCTTCAGCAGATAAGGGTGAATCTGATGGGACCTCTGGCCAAGCTGTTTAATCTATCCCTGGAATCAGGGAAGGTCACAGGAGACTGGAAAAAGGCAGAAGTGTTACCATTGTACAAGGTGGGGAGAATGGATGAGCCTGATAACTATTGCCCAGTCAGTCTCACCTCAGTTGTAAGCAAACTGATGGAAACCCTAATAAAGGAGAAACTGGTAAGGTACCTAGAGGAGGAGGAGGGTCTAATTGATGACAACCAGCATGGATTCACAGGTGGTAGGTCTTGTCAGACCAACCTGATTGAATTCTTTGAGGGGGGTTATGGAAGTATATGATCAGGGGGGAGTGGTGGATGTGGCCTACCTGAATTTCAGGAAGGCATTTGACTCTGTCCCCCATAGAAGGTTGATAAGCAAATTGGACAGTCTGGGTGTGGGAACTAGGCTTACAAAGTAAGTGGAGGATTAGCTAGGTGGGAAGACCCATAAAGTGGTGGCTAATGGGAAGCACTCCTGGGAACTTGCAGTGATGAGCGGGGTGCTAAGGGGGTCAGTGTTGGGACCCATACTGTTTAATGTGTATGTGAGGGACTTAGCGGAGGCTCTAAATGGAAAGGCGTGCTTGTTCATGGATGACACATAGATATATAACAGAGTGGACACTCGGGGGGGGGGGTTGCGACAGGATATAGCCAGGCTGGAAGAGTGGCCAGAAAAGTGCCAATTGCAATCCAACGCAAAAAAGTGCAAAATAATGCACATGGGGTTACTTACTGCCTCAGGGGAGAAATACTGCTGATCACCGGAACAAGAAAAGGACCTGGGAATTTGGATCTCGGACACACTAAAGGTTAGGAGTCAGTGTAAATGGGCAGCTAGGAAAGCAACAAGAGTGCTGGCATGCATTCAGAGGGATTTCACAAGTAGGAGGAGAGAAGTGATCATGCCATTATACAAAACATTGATCAGATCACAGCTGGAGTATGGAGTTCAGTTCTGGAGGCCACACTTGCAGGGTGACAAGGATAGGCTGGAAAGGCTACAGAGAAGGGTGACCAAGATGATTCAGGGGATGCTGGAAAGACCATATGGGGAGAGGCTGGAGGAGCTTGGTCTTTATATGTTGGAGATGAGACAGGATGGGGGGACATAGTGGAAGCCTTCAAATACATGAAGGGAATAAATAAGGTTAAGGAAGATGGCATCTTCACATTGAGCAAAAACAAAACCACCAGAGGTCATGCATTTAAGCTAGAGGGGGCAGATGTAGAAGTGAGGGGGTACTTCTCAGACAGGGTTGTACTGCCATGGAACAGGTTGCCAGAGTGGGTGGCCGAGGTAGATATGGTGGAAAATTCAAAAGAACCAGAGATAACTATATGGGACTAGGAAGGGGAGGTGAGAGAGGGCAACAGGGTGGGAAGTAAAAGAGCGGTGGAGGGGGCTATCTTGGGCAGACTCGATGGGCTGAGTGGTCCTTTTCTGCTGCCATGGTTCTTTGATTCTATGATAAAAGGGGGGGGTTGAATTTTTATAGCCGCATACCTGAAAGCACAGGAAATCGACAGGCTGTTGGTTAACTAGGATCTGCAGCTTATCCTGTAGGTAGGGAATTGGGCAGACTAGGTGGACCAAGCAGTCCTCATCTGCCATCAAAGTTTATGTTTCTATGTAAGAAGGTTTCTCTAAATCTGAGCAGGTATGGGTTAGAGTTAAAACTAAGAAGAAGACATTAACAATAGGCGTGTGTTACCGTACACCCAGTTTGACAGAGGGTGAGAACACTATTTATGGACATGTTGAAAAAGTGGATATGGGTAACAACAGCATAGTAATGGGTAGCTATTTAGATAGATAAATATTTTATTTATCAAGTTCCTAATTCCTGGGACTCTGAGCGTTGTACAATAAAACCATAATACAATTTTTAAAACCAACAAAACACACATATAATAAAATAATTTTACATACAGATAGATAAACTCCCATCTATCTATTCAAAGCAGCATCAGTCAATAAAAGCTAGTTGGAGCAGGTATGTATCCTTAGAAATGTGGCAAGGGAATGGGTATTTAAACTTTCCCAAAATTAACTGGGCTGTGCCTCAAGCCTCACATCAGCTGGAAAATAAATTTGTGGAACTATGTTTAAGTAAAGGCCTGGAACAGTATGTGAAAGATCATACTAGGGATAAGAACACTCTGGCCTTAATATTCAGTAATATGGAGGACAGAATAAATAATGTGGAGATATTACACCCACTGGGATCGAAACCATAACATGGCGTTATAGGCACTGGTAGATGATACCCCAAACATAAGTGGAAGAACAAAATAAGATATTATAAGAAAGCGGATCAAGAGGGTATCAGGCAGTCCTTAAAGAACCGGGAATGGAAGGAAGAATAACAAGGGTTATCCCTAGAGGAGATGTGGCTGAAAATAAAAGATAAGATTCAAATGTGTATAGAAAGATACGTCCCCCTATGGTGGATAAGTATGATGGGTGGGGCGGAATTTTGAAATGGTTCAATAGAAACATTCAGAAGTGTTTAAAGAAAAAAAGAGAAATCATATAAAAAATATAGAGCAAATCCAACAGCTGAAAGACTTAATAAATCTAAATAAATAGTCATGAAATGTAAGGGGGCAATTAGGAAGGCCAAGGCTAAGGCTGAATTACACCTAGCTCAAAATACAACTAATTGTAAGCAATTTTACAATTATGTGGGGAGCCTCAGTAAAGGGCAGAAACAATTTATAGTCTAAAGGATGGGGATATTATAATAGATGATGAGATAGGTATAGCGACTAAATTTAACAGCTACTTTCAAGTGTAACACAAATCAAAGAAGAAGATAGAATGTGAAGTTAGGGGAAGGGATAGCAATGTTGTTACTGTAAAGATGGTATATGATAAACTTAATCCCTTGGATATACAAAAATCATATGGGCATGATGGGATTCACCCGTACATCCTTAGAAATATGGCGGGGGAATTGGCAAGACCCTTTGCAATGCCATTTAATAAATCCCTGCAGGAAGGAACAGCACTGAGAGAATGGAAGCATGCCCACATTAACCCCTTACACAAAACTGGAGACAAAGCTAAAGCAGAAATTTATCACCCAGTTAGCATCACAGCAATTTTGGGTAAAGTAATGAAAAGTTTTATAAAAAAATCACCCTTAGAGGAAACCCTGAAACAACTAGGAAGGATAGACGTCATGCAGCACGGGTTTGTGCAGGGTAGATCTTGCGTCACTAACCTTATGGATTTCTTTGAACCAGTGCATTAGGCACTGGATCAAGGTATGCCTGTTGATGAAGTGTATCTTGATTACACAAAAGCGTTCGACTCAGTGTCATATGATATATTAATAGAGGGACTACTTGAGATGGGAGTAGATAAAGGTTTAATACGATGGAGACAATCATGGTTAATGGGAAAGGTTGCAAAGGGTTCAGATTAGGGGACATCTATCTGGCTGAGGAAGGTTACAAGCAGGGTTCCCCAGGGATCAGTTCTGGGGTCCCTGTTGTTTGCCACCTTTGTGTTAAGTATGCAGGTAACAGGGGGAGCCTGGCTGCTGAAGTACGCAGATGATACAAAGGTGAGGGCAATAGTAGATTATATTAAATCCATAAACAATTTACAAAAACAACTAAACAATCTACAAGTGTGGGCAAATAGGCCTAAACTCCAGTTCAGCTAGCACAAGTGCAGGGTTATGCACTTTGAGCATAATAATCTGTATGCAATATATAAACTAAACAACAAAATCATAACCAGCACTGAGAATGAAAAAGATCTAGGAGTGTTAATTAATAATAAGTTCAACTTTTATGTGCATAATAAAGAAATAATATAAATGCCAACAGAGTAATAGGGAACATAGTAAGGAACATAAAAAACAGGAGAGGGGGTGTGTAGGTACCATTATTGGTGCCATTGTTTAGGTCCTTGGTGAGGCCAATACTGGAATATGGGGCCCCCTTTTCAACTACCCAAAGTAAAGGCTGCACATACTTAATGGAGAGAGTACAGAAAACGGGGACAACCAAATAGAGGTACCCAGAGAAGTGGAAGGAAAGGATGTGGAGGTTAGCCAAGGAGGTGGCTTCAGCGGGGAAAGCAGTGGACCCCAGAGGAGGAGGAGGAGGAGGAAGCGAATCCTGGTGGGGGACTCCATCATAAGAGAGATCCAGCTAGGAACACAGGAGGGGGAGGACAGGAAGGTGAGGTGCCTACCAGGTGCCATGGCATGGAGAGATGGAAGGAAGATCCTGGGGATCACTGGGAAGGCAAGACGGGAGGGTGAGCTGGATGTCATTATCCACCTAGGTACTAATGACCTGGCAAATGGGGAGCCAAAGGAAGTTCAGGAAGAGTTTAGGAAATTGGGAGGGTCTTCAGCAAGTAGCTACTGTCCTTTCTTCTCAGAAGTACTACTCTGAAAAGGCAGGAGAGCATAGGAGTGCATGCACCAGGAACTTTAACTCATGGTTGAAGAACTGGTGCTGTGAGGAAGGGTTTGGATTCATTGGTGACTGGGGACACACCTGGAGGGATGGAGATTTGTTCAAGCCTGACGGTCTGCATCCATCCAGGAAGGGGATCCAAGCACTCAATGATAAGTTTAAATGCTACATTGACAAGCATTTAAACTAGCAAAGGGGGGTGGCAGGCCAGCAAGGAGGGTACCTACTTGCTCATCCCCCACAGCTAGCAGTGGAACCAGTGACCCAGAGGAGTGGCTATCTCTACAAAGCAGTGTGCAAAAGATGGAGATTAGCGCCCAGGAGGTGGATAGGTAGAAAAGGGGCAAAATTCAGCAGAAGGGCAGACAGCAAGGAGAACCAGGGATAAAGGACAACCAAGGAAGGGGCTGGAGTAGAACAGCGAAACAGTCTAGGGAGGTCAAATCATGGAAAGCCATGTGTGCAAATGCCAGGAGCCTTAGCAACAAGATGGAAGATCTGGAGGCTGTCATTGTGTAGTCAGACCTGGACATTGTGGCCATCACTGAAACCTGTGTAATGATAACCACGACTGGGAGATGGCCATACCTGGCTACAACATATTCAGAAGAGACAGAGCAGGCAGGAAGGGAGGAGGGTAGCACTGCATGTGAAAAATGACATAAGGGCCACAGAGATCCAGGAGGAACAAAAGGGGGAGAGATACTGTGGGTTGCCGAAAGGAAAATGGGGACAGTCATCCAGCACAGGTGTGGTCTATAGACCACCAGCCCAGGAGGAAGAAACAGATAGGAGTTGATGCCAGCCATCTAAAGGATGGCAGACAAGGGTGAGGTAGTACTGGTTGGAGACTTCAATATTCCAGACGTGGACTGGAGCATCCCAAGCAAGCATCAACTAGAGCAGATTTATCCTGGACTCCTTCAGGGTGCCTCCTCAGCAACTGGTCATGGAACCAACTTGGCAGAAGGCAATACTGGACCTTGTGCTCACAAACAGGGACAGTGTGATGGGGTAACAGTGGGGAACACTTGGGAACAGTGACCACCAGTCATTGTGGTTTGAAATCACAGAAAGAGCAGAACCAAACCACACAAAAACACATATCCTGGATTTTAGGGGGCAGACTTTGGGGAAATGGGGAGATACTTGAAAGATGCATTAAGGGAATGGAACAGGAATCAGGGGTTGAGGAACAGTGGGCAGTATTTAAAATGGGGATTACAAGAACAACAGAATTATGCATTACAGGTTAGCAAGAGGAAAAGGAAGAGGAGATCATTATGGTTTTCCAAAGAGGTAGCAAAGAAAATGAAAGCCAAAAAGATTGTATCTAGGCAATACAAAAGACACAGGCAGAAGGGATAGGGAGAAGTACCAGGAGAAGCAAAGGAGGCAGGAGGTCAGTAAGGGAAGCCAAAGCTCAGACAGAAGAACACATTGCAAAATCAGTGGGTAGAGGGACAAAACCTTTACAGGTACATAAGGAAAAAGAAAGGCAAAGGAAGGGATAGTGAGACTGAAGGGGAGGATGGGGCTCCATGGAGGATGGCAACAGTAAAGCTGACATATTGAACAAGTATTTCGCTCAGTCTTACTAAGGAAGAGGAGGGTAATGGGTCTGAAGGAGTACAGGGTGTGAATGGTGCAGAAATGGACACAAGTCCCTTTACACGAGAAAGGGTCCTGAAGGAACTGGGAGTAATAAGAGTTGATAAAGCAATGGGGCCAGATGGGGTGCACCCCAGGGTCCTTAAAGAACTAAGAGAGGTGGTGGCTGAACCTCTGGCTATCCTGTTTAGCTGATCACTGGAAAGTGGGGAGGTACCCAAAGACTGAAGGACAGCAGATGTAGTCCCTTATACAAAAGTGGGAACAAAGAGGAAGCAGGGAACTATAGACCAGTCAGCCTCACCTCGGTAGTGGGAAGATCATGGAAGCACTACTGAAGGAGAGATTAGGTGGAACTTCAGTTGTCAATGGACTACAGGACCCAAGGCAGCATGGTTTCACCAGGGGAGGTCATGTCAGACCAACCTCATTGAATTTTTGACTGGGTGACTAGGGAGGGTGGATCAGGAGGGCAGTGGACATGGCCTATCTGGACTTCAACAAGGCCTTTGACACTGTGCCACATAGAAGACTATTACACAAACTGGGGAATATGGGTGTGGCAGGACAGTAGTGTGGTGGGTAGGTAACTGGCTGGGTGGCAGGACACAGAGGGTGGTAGTAAATGGCTGTCACTCCACAGAGGGAAGAGTGACCAGTGGGGTACCACAGGGATCAGTGCTGGGACGGTCCTATTCAACATTTTCATCAGTGACATTCATGGGACCTAGAAGGCAGAATTTCACTGTTCGCTGATGACACAAAGCTCTGTAACAGAGTAGACACACCAGAGGGTGTAGACAGAATGAGAAGGGACCTGCAGAAACTTGAAGAATGGTCAGGGGTTTGGCAGTTGAAATTCAATGCAAAAGAAGTGAAAGATAATGCATATGAGCACAAAAACCCTGGCACAATATATCAGTTGGGGGTGAGGATATAGCATGCACCAAGCAGGAAAGGATCTTGGGGTTATCATCTCTGATGACCTCAAGGTAGGGAAACAGTGTGACAAGGCAGCAGGTAAAGCAAATAGGATGCTGGGATGCATAGGCAGGGGCATCACCAGTAGGAAAAGGGAGGTCATAATTCCACTATACAAGACACTAGTGAGGCCCCACCTGGAGTACAGTGTACAGTTCTGGAGACCATACCTACGTAAGGACATAGACAGGGTAGAGAAGGTTCAGAGGAGGGCAACAAAGATGGTGCATGGATTGCATCACAAGTCCTATGAAGACAGGTTGAAGGAACTGAACATGTACTCCCTGGAGGAGAGGAGGGAGAGAGGGGATATGATAGAGACATACAAGTATCTTACAGGGAGGAACAGGGTGCAGGAATACACTATTTTTAAGCGAAAAAGATGTTCCAGGACTAGAGGGCATGGGATGAAGTTGGAGGGGGGACGATTCAGAGGAAACGTGAGGAAGAATTTCTTCACAGAACGGGTGGTGGACAAGTGGAACACCCTGCCAGAGGAAGTGGTGGGGGATGAAACAATCACGGGATTTAAGAATGCATGGGATAGACATAAAGGAATTCAGGAGGTCAGGGGTAAGGGGCAACAGACTTCTACAAAAACATAAACTGAACTTAAAAGCTCAAATGGGCAGACTGGGTGGGCCATAGGCCCTTATCTGCTGACACTGTCTATGTATCTATGTACAGAGAAGATTTACTAAAAAAATCAAGTCAGTAAACAATATCCCATATGATGAGAGACCTCAGAAATTAGGCTTACATTCATTGAGATATAGAAGAAGTAGAGGGGACCTATGTTATGTGTATAGGGCATTTAAGAATGGGGTAATGTGGGAAGCTGTAGGTCTTGACAGAAAAGAGGATACTGGGAGAGAAATGAGAACACACTAGAAACAACTAAGAGGGGAATTATATAAAACCAATAGGAGGGGGCATTGGTTTAACCAGAGGGTGGTGGAAGTCTGGAATATACACCCAAATGAGGTTGTGGAAGTACCCATTATGACTGCTTTTAAACATTTGCTGGATAAACATATGGGACCTAAAACTAGGGAATACAGTCACTGATATGGTGACAAGTCTGAAATGACTCTTGTAGCTGACTGACTTGAAAACCCAACCTGTGAACCTATGAACCTATAATCTCCCCCGGGTACTACACTGTTACTTCAATCATCCAGTGTTTAACACACTGTTAATACAATTTCCCTGTGTTTACTACACTGACTGTTCCTGGGATCCATGACAGTCAGTCAACAAATTTGTTGTCGACTGACGTTAGAGCGACACCTTTATGTCGACTGCAATTGCAGTCAGCATAAAGACGGTCACTTGAGATTGTGTTTTTTTGGAGGGGCTTCACTCCCCAAACCCCCCATGTGAGGGCTCTGCCCCCGCACCCCTGTAGCTAAAATAATCAACTCTGAACCAGAGTTAATTTGGGGAGGGGGTGCAAGACCCCAGAAAGCAGTGGCGGGGTCACGTGACAGCACTACAGCGATCTGTCGCTGTACTGTCAGTCATGGTAAAACTGTCATCGTAGTAATGGTATACCCTGTTCCTGCATGCTCCCTATGTTCAGTACATTAACTAGTACTACAATCTCCACCTGTTTGCTACACTGTTACTACAATCGTCCAGTGTTTAATACACTGTTAGAACAGTCTCCCTGTGTTTAACACACTGTTACTATGATCTCCCTGTGTTTGCTACACTGACTGTTCCTGCACTCTCCCTGTGTTTAATACACTAATAAGTACCATGATCTCCCTATGTTTACTACACTTCTACAACAATCTCCCAGAGTTTAACACACTGTTAATACAATCTCCTGAAGTTTAATACACAGTTACTACAATCTACCTCTGTTTAACACATGGTTACTACAATCTCCATGGGTTTACTACAGTAATTGTTACTACAGTCTCCTTGTGTTATTAACCTGACTGTTATTGCAAACCCTGTGTGGTGTTAAACTGACTGTTTCTACAATCTATCTGTGTTTAATATAGTAACTGTCACTACAACCACCCTCTGTTTAGTACACAATACCTAAAACTCCCAGTGTTTAATGCACTGTTACTACAATCTCCATGTGTTTACTACACTGACTGTTCCTGATTTGAATTGTGTCATTGACATGACTGAGACATTCAAGTACTATATATCAGGGGTATAAATAAGGTAGGAGTACAGGCGCTCCTTCAGGAGAAGAAAAGCATCAGAACTAGAGGACGCGATATGAGGCTCAAAGGGTGGGCAATTCAGGAACAATGTTAGGAAGTTGTTCTTTGCTGAGAGGGTGGTCCACCCATAGAATTGCCCATCCCAGGAAGTGGTGGAGCCAAAATGGTAAACAGGTTCAAAAATGCCTGGGACAGGCACAATGGTACTGTAAAACTGTTAAATACTGCGTTTTATTAATTTCGCGTCCTCAGCGTCCTGCACTGAAGACTGTAAACTAAAGTTCGCAGGATGGGCATTCTAATTTTAAGTGGACTGGTGATCGGAGAACAATGTGTATAAGGAAGATCTCCAGTAATCATCCGAACAGCGCCTACATGAAACTGCAATCACTTTAAAAAAAAACATTAAACGTGGTTTACCATTTACTACAGTTCTATTTTTAAGTAGACTGGGGATCGGAGAATAGTATAAACATGGGGAGGCTCTCCAGTAATCATTCGAACTGGGCCAATGCAAGTGAAATGCTAACCTTGGGTCATTCAGTTCATGTAAATGTTTGATGCACACTTAAGAACTGGTTAGCAGTGGATGCCCAGGCTGTGATATGCTCAGTATATTCAGGTGGAAGGATGTCACTTTAATCTTGGCTTTTTACTAAATGATACACTACGCTGATAACAGATCAGCACGTATTAAGAAGATTCATTGTTGAGTGGGCATTTATAAGGACCAAAGCTAGATTCACAGATCAAGGAGAAAAGGCCGGCCGTCTATTAGCTAGGAGAATCAAACAGTTACAGTCCTCTAGATGGGTATCGGCCATCCGCACCGCGGAAGGGGGTCAAATCAAGACATCCCCGGAAGGTATTTTGGGGGAATTTGTTGATTACTTTAAAGGGATTTATGGGCCTATGAAGGACCCTCCGTCGGATGAGAAAATTAACCACTTCCTAGGGGAGTTAAAATTTCCCTCTTTAGATGAAACGGATCAACTCCAACTCCTGGCCCCTATATCGGCAGACGAAATAGATTGGGTCATTAAGTCCCTTCCTTTAGATAGAACGCCGGGTCCAGATGGTCTTTCTGCTAACTTTTACAAGACTTTTTCAAAGGAATTAATCCCTTTTCTGCTAAGGCTCTTCCAATGTATTTTGGATGGTGAGGCCTCTGATCATACTCTTTTCGAAGCTTTAATTGTACTTCTACCTAAGCCGGAGAAGCCGCTTGACTCGGTCACCAATTATAGGCCTATATCCCTCCTAAACCAGGATATTAAAATTCTCACTAAATTGTTGGCTGATAGAATCAGCAGAGTTCTTCCCGGCCTATTTGGAGCTGAGCAGGTGGGCTTTATGAAAGGTAGGTCTTCAACGATCATTTTCGAGTCTTGGCTCGATGTCTCTCTCGGCCTCCAGATTCCGATCAACCTAGGGTCATGGTCTCTCTGGATGCCGAGAAGGCCTTTGACAGGGTTTATAATTATTTTCTCATGAAGGTCATGGATTGTTTTGGTTTCCTCAACAATTCTCAGGTTGGATTAAAAATATTTGTAAGTTTCCATCAGCTAGAATTACATGTAACGTGCAACCTCAACGCCATTCAGGCTTTTTAGGCACTAGGCAAGGTTGGCCTTTCCCGCTCCTTTTAATTTATATATTGAACCGCTCATTATGCGGATTAAACAGAGCAACAGATCCAGGGTATCCAGATATGGGGACATACCGTTAAGGTGCTGGCATACGCGGATGACCTGCTCCTACTTGTTTCCCATCCTTCCTCTTCTATTCCAAGTTTATTGGATATTATAGATAGATTTGGTAGTATTGCCAACTACCGGCTTAACATTAACAAATCAGTGGTTTCCCCTCTAAATTTTAGGACATACGCGCACGATATCGCCCCCTTTGGTCTAACTTGGAGTGCCGAGTCTATCAGATACCTCGGCCTTACCCTTACTAGGGATACTTCACGTTTGGTGCAGCAAAACTTAGAACCGGTGTTACATGATGTTGAGGCTGACCTGCGGAGATGGGCGATTATCCCCTTGTCTATTTGGGGTAGGATTAATTTGATTAAAATGAATGTTTCTCACTTATTTTACCCTATTAATATGTTATAGTATGGCTTCCATTGAAATGGTTTAAGAGAGTGCATAAAATGGTGTCTGATTTTATTGGAACCACAAGAAGCCTAGATTATGTGATTTTAAATTGTCTGCCTATTAAATCGCCTGGTGGTCTGAGACTTCCCATTTGGCGCTATATTACTGGGCCTGTCATGCATCTAAATATCTCTGCTGGGTTAAGGGCATAGATGAGGCACAAGTTAACACTTGCATACCATTATGGTTAAATTTAGAAATCTCCAATTGTGGGTTCTGGTCTTAAACCGAGGCCCTGTTATATTGTTCATTGAAAGCTCTCCCAACTGTACTGCGCAGTTCCCCTATTGGGACCTCAATTAGAGTACATACACAATTATGCTCCTTCCTCAAATACGCTCACATCGGGGACCCGGCTCAACCACTACTGGGTAATCCAAATTTTTCAATAGATGGTAAGCCTATCAAAGAGTCTTGGTTGCCACCTTTGGGGAAGGTGTCGGTCAAAGACCTATTTGACGAGGGGGTAAAGTACTCACCTCTATTGAAATTTTGAATAAGTTCCAAATTTTCCAACGTCTAATTTTTAGACTATTTCAACTCCACCACCTACTGGTGGGGAAATTAGACAGTGTTACCAGGGGAAGTGGCTTATACGACTTTGAGGAGGCTTTGACCCCTCTGGTTGGAAAACCTCACGCTATATCGGCCGTCTATTAGATGGTTACACCCAACCACCCTTGCTCCTAAAAGATATTGGTCCCTGCGGTTTCCTGAGCATGATTTCGATTAGAGGCGACATCTGGGGGCCTGTCTAAATTTTTTTGCAGGATAGACTTAGATTAATGCAATTTAAACTCTTACACAATTGCTATTATTCCCTGTGCAGCTAGTGGATCGGCCTGATTACTTCCGTTTCTTGCTTTAGGTGTCGGCAAGGGGTGGGGGATCTGCTCCATATTTTTTGGCACTGCCTAAAAAGTGACAGTCTTATGGGAGGCTATTAAAAGAAATCTTGACCCTTTGCTGGGTCTGGACAGTTTATTCACCCCTGAGATCTGTATCCTAGGGGACATGTCCCAGGTGGATGTTCGGAATAGGAAATACCACATGGGGCTGATATTGGCCTCAGTTAAAAAAGTAGTGTTGAGGCATTGGAAGGACACTACAGAAATCTCATATGGTGAGTGGCTGCAAGAACTTTTAGCCAATCTTAGAACAGACAGAACCATAGCTAGTTTGCAACATAAACTCCATAAATTTAACAGTATCTGGGGTTCTCTATACACCTTTTTTTCTGCTTCTCTATGATTCACTATATGACTTCCAGTTAGTCTATACCTTGTGCTGTGCTTGGGGAGAGGGGTGGGGGTGGGACTGGGACTGCATCCTGTTGGTTTTCTCAATAATGGTATGTTTTTTTTTTTCTGTCAATCTCTTTTTCTCGTTGGATGCTGTCCTTTTTTGGTGTAAAATCTTTAATAAAAGTTGAATTGAAAAAAAAAAAAAAAAGAAGATTCATTGTTTTTTTATTAGTTTTTTTTTTAATTTTTGCAGTCACAAATACTTCTGCCAGCAACAGTATGTTATATTCCTTTTGGAACCTTCATTCATGGTGAGAATTCACTCATGGCGGAGGGCACAGCAGCTAGCGCTATTGTGTATGGCAGTACAGTGCTGTGTTCTAGCTACTAGTATGCGGTAGGAACTAGGAACTACTCTATCCGCTGCCTGCTTTTGAAATGCTGTGCATTGTCTGTAATGCGATTGGCCTGCATTTGTATTATGCTTAATGTTTCTTTTTAACTTTTTAATGTGCACTTAATAAAATACGGTTATTTTTAAATCACATACGGTATATGTTGCTGTCAGTTATTGTTCGCACTATTTCCAAAAGCGCAAACATAGCGAGAATTTCTTTGCATTAATTATTACCTGTTTTACAATATCATTTCACTGATGGGATAGAAAGGGGGGGGTAGTTACCCATTTTGGGCAGACTAGATAGAGCTTGCAGTCCCCTTCTGCAATCAGTTTCTATGTTCCTGCACTCTTCCCCCTATATTCAGTACATTAACTAGGATTACAACCTCTCCTGTTTACTACACTGTTATTTCAATCATCTAGTGTTTAATACACTGTTAATACAATCACCCTGTGTTTACTGCACTGACTGTTCCTGCACTCTCCCTATGTTCAGTACATTAACTAGTACTACAAGCTCCCCATTTACTGCACACGGTTACTACAATTATCCAGTGTTTAACACACTGTTAATACAATCACCCTGTGTTTACTGCACTGACTGTTCCTGCACTCTCCCTATGTTCAGTATATTAACTAGTACTACAATCTCCCTGTTTACTGCATACTGTTACTACAATCATCCAGTGTTTAATACACTGTTAAAACAACCACCCTGTGTTTAACACACTGTTGCTACAATCTCTCTCTGTGTTTACTACACTGACTATTCCTGCACTATCCCTATGTTCAATATATTAACTAGTACTACAATCTCCCCATTTACTACACTGTTACTTCAATTGCCCAGTGTTGAATACACTGTTAAAATAATCTCTGTGTTTAACACACTGTTACTACAATCTTCCAGTGTTTAATACACCGTCGCTAAAATCTCTGTACAGTATGTTGGGTAAAGTGGAGGACCAGTGGGCAAAATTAAAATCAGGCATAGTGAAGGCAACAAACTACTTCATCAGGCAAGTAAGTAAAACAAGAGGAAAAGAGACCACTATGGTTCTCAAAAGAAGTGGCAGGGAAGGTAAGGGCAAAAATGTTAGCATTCAAGAGCTACAAGAAAACACAGAGGGAGGAGGACAGGGAGGTGTATCAGGAGAAGCAGAGGGAGGCAGGAAAAGCAGTCAGGAGTGCAAAGGTGCAAACGGGGGAGAAAATAGCCCAAGCAGTAAAGAAGGGGGACAAGACATTTTTCAGGTATGTAAGCGAAAGAAGAAAGACCAGGGAAGGGACAGTAAGACTAAAGAGGGAAGGAGGAGAGTGTGGAAGGGGACAAGGAAAAAGGAGACATCCTGAACAAATTCTTTTGTTCAGTGTTCATGGAAGAAAGGGAAGGAGAGGGGCCACAGATAAGTGTCAGGGGTATCATAGAAAGGGAGGTGGACACTAGTCCATTTACAGAGGAGAGAGTCCTGAAGGCACTTGCAAATCAGAAAGTCGACAAGGTAATGGGGCCTGATGGGATACACCCAAGGATATTGAGGGAGCTCAGAGAGGAGCTGGCTGCACCTCTGACAGTCCTATTCAGCCACTCACTGAAGATGGGGTGGTCCCAGAGGACTGGAGGAAGGCAGATGTAGTCCCACTTCACAAACGTGAAAGACAGGAGGAGGCTGGCAATTAGAGGCCAGCCAGCCTGACTTCAGTGGTGGGGAAAATAATGGAATCACTACTGAAGGAAAGGATAGTGGAATATCTTGAATGCAGTGACTTACAAGACCCAAGGCAACATGGATTCACTGGGGGGAGGTCATATCAAACAAATCTCATAGGGTGACCAAGGAATTAGATCAGGGTCGAGCGGTGGATGAGGCCTTCCTAGATCTCAGTAAGGCCTTCAACGCCGTTCCACATAGGAGACTCATGAACAAGCTGGGCAGCCTGGGAGTGGGTCCAAAGGTGGTAAACTGGGAAAGAAACTGGTTGGGGGATAGGCAACAGAGGCTGGTGGTAAATAATGGATTTCACTCCGAAGAATGAAGGGTGGAGTGCCACAAGGATCCGTTCTAGGACTGCTCCTCTTTAATGCCTTTATTAGTGACACTGAGGAGGGCCTAAAAGGGAAGATATGCCTTTTTGCAGATGACACTAAGATCTGCAATAGGGAAGACACCCAGGGGGAAGGGAAATGAAAAGGGATCTAGGAAAGCTTGAGCAGTAGTCAAGAGTGTAGTAATTAAGTTTCAATGCGAAGAAGTGCAAGACCATGCACTTGGGGTGCAGAAATCCAGGGCCAGAGTACTCAATGGGGGGAGTGGTACTGACGACCAAGCAGGAAAGGGACCTGGGGGTAATCATAGTTGATGATCTAAGATGGCCAAGCAGTGTAACAAGGCAGGGTGGAGAGTCAGTGGGAAGCTAGGGTACATAGGGAAGGGTGTCACCAGCAGGAAGAGGGGTGTGGTGATTCCGCTTTATAGATCACTGGTGAGACTGCACCTAGAGTACTGTGTCCAGTTCTGGAGTCCACGTCTCTGTAAGGACATAGACTGACTAGAGGCAATCCAGAGGAGGGCAACTAAAATGGTGCAGGGTCTGCATCAAAAGCCCTATGAGGAAAGACTGAAGGACATCAATATGTACACCCCTGAGGAAAGAAGAGAAAAGGGAGATACAATAGAGACTTTCAAATACCTCACAGGTACAGTATAAATAAGGTTCAAGAGGGAAGCATTTTTTCAGAGATGAAGGTGCTCAAGAAGAAGAGGTCATGCTATGAGGCTGGAGGGGGTAGGCTCAGGAGAGATGTAAGGAAGTACTTCTTCACAGAAAGAGCGATGGATGCCTGGAACAGTATCCCTGCAGAGGTGTGGGGCAAAAACTGTAATGGGATTCAAAAAGGCATGGGACAGGCAAAAGGGAACCTTAGAGGTCAGGAAAGGGGAGGGGGCATGGAAGCCGGAGATCAAGTAGGGTCTGCGGTGTTACAGTTGGCAGGGAAAATGGGCAGACTAGGTGGGCCAAGCAGTCCTTATCTGCCATCAGGTTCTGTGTTTCTATAAAGTAAATGTCACTACAATCATCCTGTTTAGTACAGAATAAATTGCTTCTGCACTCTCCCTGGGTTTAATACACTGTTACAACAATCTCCCCATGTTCACTGCAATGTTACTACAATCTTCTGTTGTTTACTACACTGTTACTACAATCTTCTGCTGTTTAATACACTGTTACTACAGTTTCTATGTGTTTAATGCATGATTACTATGATATCATCACGTTTACTACACTTTCACTACAATCATCTGTTGTTTACTACACTGTTACTACAATCTTCTGTTGTTTAATACAGTTACTACAATCTCCCTGTGTTTAATACATGATTACTATGATCTTTTCATGTTTGCTACACTTTCACTAAAATCTTCTGGTGTTTAATACGCTGTTAATACAATCTCCTTGTGTTTACTAATAAACAGTTAGTAGAATCTCCCAGTGTTATTAAACTACTACAATCTCCATGTTTAATAAGCTAACTGTTACTACAGTATCTCTGTGTTTAATACACTGTTACTACAATCTCCACATGTTATTAAACTGACTGTTACTACAGTCCCTCTGTGTTTAATACAGTATATGTCACTACAATAGCCCATAATTTAATATGCTATAACTACAGTCTCCATGTGCTTAATACAGTAACAACCATTACAATCTCCCTGTGTTTACTACACTGTCTTTGCGCTCTCCCTGTATTTAATACACTAAATGTTACTATAGTCTCCCTGTGTTTACTACACTAACTGTTCCTGCTCTCTTTGTGTTTAATACACTAACATGTAATATAATCTTCCTGTGTTTAATATACAGTCATAACATTCTACACATGTTTAATACACTGGTACTATACGCTCCCTCTGTTTATACTCTGACAATTAATACACTCTACCTTGGTTTAATATGCTGACTTTTATGATGTATATATAGAATAATGCATACGTAGGTGTGTGATATGCAATTTTGTACACACCTAAGGTGTGTGATAATATATAAACCTTGAGAGCAAAGCTCGAGAGGCTTATATATTGTCACACACCGAGAGTGTGTAAAAAAAACTGCAGATCACACCTTCATATGTGTTATTTTTTATAATAGCTGGTCCTAAGTAAGTGAACAAAGCTCAGAGTCTTAGTATTAGATACTTCCTGCATTGCTGATTCGACCTCTGTTTTGCCTCCATGGCATGCTGGTTGTTATGACGACAAGGTGAAGGTTCAACAGCTTCGCCATTGTTTAAAGTTTAAATAAAAACTGCGAACAGTTCAATTTTTCTAGTCGGTAAGTACCTTAGTGTGGTACATACAACCTGGTGAGACACAGTAAAAGCCATATCAACTCACAGGTTGATATGACTTTGCCTTATCAACTCGCAGGTTGATATGACTTTTTACATGTCTCAAAAATGAGTTGATATCGGGGGGTCACAAGTTATTATATGTGTTTAATTCACTTTTCCTGCAATCTCCCTGGCTCTGCTGGGAGAATGCAGTTGCTCAACTTGTAATTCTAAGTTGTAGTCAGTGAAACAGTAATGCTGCTGCATAAAAACACAGTATCATCATATTCAACCAGTTTCATAAACCCATATTTGGTGACTAGCAGCTCAGAAAGAGACAGACACAGCTTCCTCTTCTTACAATATCAGATGTTTCCCCGGTGTTGTCCCTTTGTATGTAAGAGCGCTAAAACCACACACTGCACTCAGAGAAAGAGGAACCAGAGACATCGGGGACCTAAAGGAAGCAATGCAGTTGTCAGCGACCAGTCACAGTAGAGCTAACATTACGTGGCAACAGAAAGGAATTCATGCTGGAAGTGCAAGACCTTTAAATCCTTCTCATCGAGAGCAAGTTGCTATGCCAGTTTGTTTCAACCTCTCGTGTTTCATGTGTGATGCCCAATCCCTCAAAACATACAGGGGGTGCACCATTACATGGAAGCAGATGCTCAGAACACTGTAGAAGTGGGTGTTTCCACATCTCCACAGAGCATAGTTTTGACTGTGCAGCATAGATTAAAACAGGACTTTTATTTTTGCATTCCAGCCAGCCAGCATTCAGCCCAGCTGATTCATTTGTCTACAGCTGCAGCAAAAGACACGGTCAGCTAGTTTTTGAAATTCTTCTGATATCCCAAGAGGAATTCCCTACCTGCCTGCAGGACCACAGTGGGGCCACCAGGGAGAATCTCTTTAGAAATACTGCAAAATACCTTGAAATATTTAGCTATATATATTGCTGCATATACAAGTCTAACTGAACACGTTCCTTGTTAGTGGCATGCCTTACTTCTCTTGCAATGTTTATATCAAGGGAGGAAACTGGGCATTGGGACAAAGGTTTGAGTCTTTTATCTCGGGGTAGCTGAACTAGTATGGGGAGGCTGGTGCTAGGGTAATCCACTAGGTAAACTCAGTTGTGGGAAACCTAGTTAGCACTTCCCCAACTGGTGGTGGCAATCATGGAGCCAGACATCGACAGGATACATGGCAAGGTCAAAGATCTGAGAAAGAAAACCATAGCATATTTGGGTTGCGGGGGCTAGAAATAAACCTAAGAGAATGATAAAATTAGGTCTGGCCACTGTACGTGAGAACTGTAGTAGGTAGGGTTCTTGAAGGGTGGTATGCTAACATGCCAGAAGCTTAAATAACACAATAAGTGATTGCCAGGCCATGATAACAAAAAAACAGCCAAGACACAATGACAGTGACAGAGAGGTGGAGTTTACCCAACTGGAGCCTGCCCCCCAAGGGGTCTTGTGGGAGTAAAATTCAGTAGAAATTGTAGTTTTGACAGTTTGGCACCTAAATGTATCAGGCGGGGGAGCTCTAGCTGTGACAGAAAGGTGGATCCACAAATTGAACCTTTTGGATCAGGGAGAAAGTCCTGTGCTGCCAGCCACAGAGGGTCAGAGTAGAGTTGGAGAGGAAAGAGTGAACAGCTTGAGAGAGTCAGGCAGCTGCTCCTTCGTAGTGCACAGGGGAAATCGGTGGTAAGGCTGTGTCTGGCCTATCTGCCACCATCTTCCCTAGTGAGGGAGTATTGCCTTCAATATTTCAGACTGCATCTGAAGAAGCATTGCTACTGGATTGCTGAATTGTGACTACATTTCACCTGAAGAGGACCGAAGACTTGCG
The DNA here is from genome assembly GCA_016271365.2 of Neoceratodus forsteri. Lineage (NCBI taxonomy): Eukaryota > Metazoa > Chordata > Ceratodontiformes > Ceratodontidae > Neoceratodus > Neoceratodus forsteri. The sequence goes on from CM028131.1 coordinate 58,104,687, forward strand.
TTTACGCGATCGGCCTGTCAGGACTTCCAAAACAACCGTAGAGCACATGGTTTGCACAGAGACACTGTAAAGGGGAGGTACCCAAAGACCGAAGGACAGCAGATGTAGTCCCCTTATACAAAAGTGGGAACAAAGAGGAAGCGAGGAACTACAGACCAGTCAGCCTCACCTCGGTAGTGGGGAAGATCATGGAAGCACTACTGAAGGAGAGATTAGTGGAACATCTGGTTGTCAATGGACTACAGGACCCAAGGCAGCATGGTTTCACCAGGGGCGGTCATGTCAGACCAACCTCATTGAATTTTTGATTGGGTGACTAGGAGGTGGATCAGGGGAGGGCAGTGGACATGGCTAGCTGGACTTCAGCAAGGCTTTGACACTGTGCCACATAGAAGACTATTATACAAACTGGGGAATATAGGGTGGGCAGGACAGTAGTGTGGTGGGTAGGTAACTGGCTGGGCGGCAGGACACAGAGGGTGGTGGTAAATGGCTGTCACTCCAGAGAGGAAAAGTGACCAGTGGATACCACAGGATCAGTTCTGGGACGGTCCTATTCAACATCTTCATCAGTGACATTGCTAGTACCTAGAAGGCAGAATTTCACTGTTCGCTGATGACGCAAAGCTCTGTAACAGTGTAGACACACCAGAGGATGTAGACAGAGTGAGAAGGGACCTGCAGAAACTTGAAGAATGGTCAGGGGTTTGGCAGTTGAAATTCAATGCAAAGAAGTGCAAGATAATGCCTATGGGGCACAAAAACCCTGGCACAATATATCAGTTGGGGGAGTGAGGATATAGCATGCACCAAGCAGAAAAGGGATCTTGGGGTTATCATCTCTGATGACCTTAAGGTAGGGAAACAGTGTGACAAGGCAGCAGGTAAAGCAAATAGGATGCTGGGATGCATAGGCAGGGGCATCACCAGCAGGAAAAGGGAGGTCATATTTCCACCATACAAGACACTAGTGAGGCCCCACCTGGAGTACAGTGTACAGTTCTGGAGACCTTACCTACGTAAGGACATAGACAGGGTAGAGAAGGTTCAGAGGAGGGCAACAAAGATGGTACATGGATTGCATCACAAGTCCTATGAGAACAGGTTGAAAGAACTGAATATGTATTCCCTGGAGGAGAGGAGGGAGAGAGGGGATATGATAGAGACATACAAGCATCTTACAGAGAGGAACAGGGTGCAGGAATACACTATTTTTAAGTGAAAAAGATGTTCCAGGACTAGAGTGCATGGGATGAAGTTGGAGGGAGGACGATTCAGAGGAAACGTGAGAAGAATTTCTTCACAGAACGGTGGTGGACAAGTGGAACACCCCTGCCAGAGGAAGTGGTGGGGCTGAAACAATCACGGATTTAAGAATGCATGGGATAGACATAAAAGGAATTCTGGAGGTCAGGGTTAAGGGGCAACAGACTTCTAGAAAAACATAAACAGAACTTACAAGCTCAAATGGGCAGATTGGGTGGGCCATAGGCCCTTATATGCTGACACTGTCTATGTATCTATGTATAAACTGCAACCGGACTGTCATCCGAATATTTGGTAATTCCCTACCTTTACTGTAAGTGTGCCGATTGTGGAATGTGGGTCACGATTTGGTTCCCCCCGTTGCCTAATGCATCACGCTTGCTGGAAGCCATATCCAACACGCGATATCACGGACTATGTCGAATTGTTCACCGGTCTGGGCCTTGTCAATCTGGCCCAGACAATCGCCATGCCCAGGAGAAACAACCGACGAGAGACCTGCCTGGGTTTCGACTCCCTGCTCAACAACAATAGACAGGAACAACACCACAGTGCTTTGTGTGGGCCCTGCTTCTCCTGGCCATCCAGCTCTTCATCTGGAGGTCTCCATTTCATCCTTCCTGCATCTTATACTGGGTAGCGTAAGTAAACACCAGGGTAGCTCCCTGAAACAAAGCTCAAATCAAAGTGTGTCAACTGATTCAGTAATTGTTGCTAATCTTTTTGGACTGAGCCATCCAGCTCCATATTACAAATTAAGGGTTAAAGTGCATGTTTTGTTTTCTTTCTTCCAAAGGACCCTGACCAGCTGCAATGCTGGCCTACCCTAGGCAACGCTTCAGGCTAGCCTGTAGTTCCAACTGGGTACCCAGAGTGTGTGTGGCTGTATTACAGGGACCTTTGAGTGCATGCCTTATAACCTGAATCAATCAGATCTGGAATCAACCTCTAGATTACTGCCCATCCCTTGTTCACATCCCCTAATAAATCAGATCTAAATCTTTTTGCATCTAAACTGGTGGTAGTGTACCTCTGTATTGAAAGCTCTGTGATATTGCTGTTTACCATTATAGGCCTTGTTTTACAGGGGGTCTCCAGGGTGTTCCAGCCAATCCAGCCCTGGTGGTAAATGGTTATTAGGGGAAATTCACTGTATATTGCAAAGTGTATTGGTGTGGGGCAGCTACAAGTGAAGTCAGACCACTAGGGGAGCCAGAGGGGGGTATCAGTGTTCCGGAGGGCTGTACCCAAGGCAGTTACATGGCCAACAACCCTGTCCTCCGGGTGGAGGCACCCGTTCAGAAAGCCCAGGCCCCTCAACCTGCAGCCTCAGTGCAGGCAGGGGTAGTATCCCTTGAGATAGCACCACCTAGGGGTTACAGAGGTATTTACAAACCCCATTGGCTCCGGGAAAGTGAAACCACTGAGTATAAGTTATAAACTGTTGGAAGGGGCAATGCCAGATTCTTTTACTCAGATGAAGGGAGAAGTGGGAGAGAGACCTCCAGGAGGGCCAGACAGAAGGGGACTTGAGGGAGATACTTAACAGCAGCATGTCTTGTTCAGTGAACAATAGACTGAGAGCTATTCATTATAACATTTTGCATAGAACATATTTTACCCTGATTCTAGCCCATAAAATTGTCCCAGACTCCTCAGATGTATGCCCAAAGTGCAAAGTGGCACCAGGTACTTTCTTTCATTTACTATGGACTTGCCCTAGGGTCTATCCTTTCTGGATGGAGATATTGGCTATATTGTCAAAAGTACTCAAAAGTACCTGCCCAGTTGACCCAGTGGATGTGCTTTTAGGTCTGTCTGTAGGAGTGCCTAGAAGAAAGTAAGGAGACCAATCGCTTAAACGCCTAGGTATAACAGTGGGTAAGCAGGTATTGGCCCAACATTGGATATTAGAGCAGGCCCCATCAACTGCACACTGGGTTCGCTCACTTGTACAGAGTATGAAACTGGAGCACACCCAATATATGGTCTTAAATCAAGAATTCAAGTACCATAAAATTTGGTCACAACTTGAGGAGGCCCTAGGCCAACCATGGTTTCCTTTATTGTGAATATGGCAGAGAAATAACGGGTTACCCATCTGAAGAAATAAATGGATTAGGCTTAAAGGGCATGACGTTCAAGGAATGAGCTTAAGTGGCCCTCTGGGAAGCCCCCAGAGGGAATGGGTGTACTTGAAATACGACACAGTCATGCCGAGATGTATTTGCAAATGCAATTTGTATTTTAATCTGTAATTGCATTCTATGTAAACACTATTTTAGCTGTGATGGACATGTAATTCTGGAAAAGACTTTTGACTCTAATTGTAAAGCTGACTTTTAAATAAAGTTTACAAAAAAAAAAAGATGGAAAGAGGAGATGGTGCCATGAAGGCTGGGAAGGAGTTGGTACCATGTACAGTACAAAGGAAGGGGAGAAGGTACCATGTCAGAAGGAAGAGAGAAGGTACCATATAAGTCGGAAGAGGATCAGGTACCATGTAAGTTGGACAGGGAAAAGGCACTATGTAAGTATGACAGAAAAAATGGAAGATGTATGTAGGGAGGAGAGAAGCTACTCTGTAAGTAGAAAACGTAAAATATACCCTACTGTGTAAATAGGAAGGGGAGAAGGTACCATGTACTGTAAGTAGGAAGAGGAGAAAGTAAAATATAGGTAGGAGGGGGAGAAGGCAACAGGCAGGTAGGAAGGAAAGATGGTACTATGTAAGCAGGAAGGGGAGAAGGAACAATGTAGATAGGAAGGGGGAAGGGACCACGAAAAGTGGGAATGAGAGCAGAAGGTACCACGTAAGTAGAACAGAGAGAAAGAAACATGTAAAGAAGAGTAGAAGGCATAAAGCAAGGAGAGAAGGTACCATGTATGTACGAAGGCAACACAACACAACCTCAGCAGGAAGCAAAGACGGTAGCATCTAGGTAGGAAGGGGGAAGGTGCCATCTCAATAGAAAGGGGATAATGTTCCATCTGGGTAGGAAGGGTAGAATATACCCAGTAAATATAAATGGAAAATGGTACCACGTAAGTAGAAAGAGGAGAAGGTACCATGCTGATAGGAAGGTAAGACGGTAGCATGTAAGTATGAAAAGGAAAAGATAACATGAATGTTGGAATGTGAGAATGTAGAATGTAAGTAGGGAGAAGAGAAGTTACCATGTAAGTGGAAAGGGTAGAGGGTACCATATAAGTCGGAAGAGCGGATGGTACCAAGCAAGTAGTAAGGGGAGATGCTACCATGTAAGTAACAAAGGGAGAAAATACCATGTAAGTAGGAAAAATAGAAGAAGGTACCATGTTAGTATGACAGGGCAAAGGTACAATGTAAATATGGAGGGGAAAAGGCACTGTGTAAGTACAACAGGAAGAGGTGACGATACTATGTAAGATGGAAGGTGAGAATGTACCATGTAATTAAGAAGAGAAGAAGGTACCATGTAAGCAGGAAGGGGAGATAGTCCATATAAGAAGGATGAGGAGAAGGTACCATTTAGTTAAGAATGGCAGTATAGCACAGTGGTTTAAGGCTCTGAGTTGCAAATCTGGAGACCTGGGTTTGAATCCCACAGCCCCCACTTGCATGCTGTGTGACCCTGAGCAAGTCACTTAACTGTGCTCCCAGGTTGCACCTGTAAACAAGCTTTCAGCTTAGTGTGTCTCTCCTAGTTAAACAATTGGAAAAAAAGAAGGGGAGAAGGTACCATGTAACTAAGAAGGGAAGATGGTACCATTAATGTAGAAAATAGAGAGTACCATTTTGGTTGGAGTAAGATGAGGTAGCATCTAGGTTGGAATAAAGATGTTGCCTTCTTGGTTGGAGGGACAGCAGGTGCCATCTGACCTAGATGGTGAGAAGGCATCATCTGAGTCAGAACAGGACCAGCTGCTGTCTGCACTGGAAAGAGAAGGTACAATTCGGTATGGACTGAGAGAAAGCACCATCTGAGATGGAAGAAAAAGACACATCTGTGTTGGAAGGGGAGAAAAGTTGTTTGGTGTTTGAAGGAAGGCTAAGGTTAAGATGCTAGCTTTACTAGAAGATGGTGCTAGCTGGGCTGGATGATAAAGTGTTACCTGGGTTGGAAGAGGGAGGAGCTGAGAGATAGGACAGAAGCAGAAACAGACAGAAAGAGGCCACTGTTTGTTTTATTCAGCCCTTTGTTTCACTCTGAAAGAGAGAAGGGGTGGTTGGTAGAGAATAGTAGCAGCTCTCAGGAACAACACAATGAGGTGAGTTCAGTATTAGCTGGGTTACTATTCTTACGAACAAAAACCACATGATTATGGTTAAGGGCAGTAGTAGCTGTCTTCCGTTTTTCTCAGTTGCACAGACCAAGTATGTTTGTGTGTCAGTCCAGTAGAATCAGTGATCCTGTTCGTCTCAAGTACACAGGTCACGTGTTTTTGGGTGAGTCCAGTAGAATCAGAGGTCCTATTTGTCTAATGTACATAGGCCACATGTTTTGGGGTAAGTCCAGTAGTATTAGTTATCCTGTTGGTCTCACGTACACAGGCCACATGTTTTGAGGTGAGTCCAGTAATGTCAGGGTTCCTTTCCAGATTCAGTAATAAAAAAAATCATACATCCCAACAAAGAAGCGAAGATGAAAGTCAAAGATTCTTCAACCTACTTAATGTGCTCAGCCCGTCCAGATCCCTCGATGGTTTTGGCTCCCCACCTCTGTTCCTTCTCTGACACATCATTCTGCAAAAGGAACATGAAGAAGAGATGAGGGTGAGGACACTCACACATTTGTGGAAAAGTAAGGATTTGCTCATGAGTGGGTTTGTTGTACGTACTGAACTGATTAAACTGATTGACTCGACAAAATAGCTTTTCATTGCATTTACTTACCGCTGAAATGACAGCTCTGTTTCCTAGCTGCACTGCTGGCTTCACCTTTCTAGTACACAAAATTATTCAACAATACAAAATGAAAAATAGGCAGAGAGGTGGGGCAGTCCCAGAATGCTGCACTGCTGCCTCAGATGAACACTCTCTGGCCATCAGACATTGGTGACTACAGAGACAGAGTACATCATGGACCTGATGTCTTCAGTCTTGTGAGGCAGTCTTCAAAGGTGGAAACCTTCTGAGGACAAGACCTACAGTCCAGGTAAAGCACAGACAACTACAGTACAGTGCTTCACACAATATTCCTTTACTGGTCCAGATGAGATTCACAGTCTAAGTACAGTGTAGATAGCTGTAGAATGGGACTTTACCACAGCATTCCCATACTGACAAGTGTGTGACTAATAATCCAGATATTGTGCATACAGTTGTAGGTTGGGACTCCCTCACAGAGTTCCCCTATGGACTCATGCAGGATTCACAACCCACCTACTGTGCAGACAGCTGTGGATTGGGCCTACCCAACAGTGTTCCCATTGGACCCAGATGGGACTCAAATCCAGGTACTTGCAGAGAGCTCTAGGTTAGGACTCCTCAAAAATATTCTCATACAGACCCAGGTGGGACTCACGACCCATACTGTGCACACAGCTGTAGGTTGGGACTCCTCCACTGCATTTTCTTATGTACCCAGGTGAGACTAATAAATCAGGTACTTCCCAGAGAGCTGTAGGCTGGGATTCTTCTACAGAGTCCCACTACAGACCCAGGTGAGTCTCACAATCCAGGTATTGTGTAGCCAGCTGTAGCCTGGGACTCCATCACAGCATTCTCTTACAGGCCTAGGTGGAAGTCACAATCCAGGTACTATACAGACAGCTGAAGGCTGAGATTCCCACACAGAGTTCCCATAGAGACCCAGGTGGGTTTCATAATTCAGGTACTGTGCACACAGCTATAGAATGAGACTCCCCCACAGAGTTCCACCTAAGGACCCAGGTGGGACTCACAATTCAGGTACTGTACAAACAGCTACAAAATGAGACTCCACCACAGAGTTCCACCTATGGACCCAGGTGGGAATCACAATCCAGGTACTGTGCTGACAGTTGTAGGTTGAGACTCCCCCACAGAGTTCCATGATGGACCCAGGTGAGACTCACGGTCCAGGTACTTTGCAGACAGCTGTAGGCTGGGACTCCCCTACAGAGTACCCTTATGGACCAAGTTGGGACTCACAATCCAGGTACTGTGCAGGAAGCTGTAGAATGAGACTCCCTCAGCAAGTCTCCCTACAGACCCAGGTGGGACTAACAATTCAGGTACTGTACAGACAGCTGTAGGTTGGGACTCTGCCACAGAGTTCCCATACACACCCAGGTGGGACTCATAATCCAGGTACTGTGCCGGCAGCTGTAGAATGAGACTCCCCCACAGAGTTTCCCTACAGACCCAGGTGGGACTCACAATCCAGGTACTGTGCAGACAGTTGTAGGTTGGGACTCCCCTACAGAGTTCCCATGCACACCCAGGTGGGACTCACAATTCAGGTACTGAGCAGACAGCTGAAGGTTGGGACTCACCCACAGAGTTCCCCTACGGACCCAGGTGGGACTCACAATCCAGGTACTGTGCGGACAGCTGTAGGTTGGGACTCCCCCCACAGAGTTTCTCTACAGACCCAGGTGGGACTCACAATCCAGGTACTGTGCAGACAGCTGTTGGTTGGGACTCCCCCACAGAGTTTCCCTATGGTCCCAGGAGGGACTCACAATTCAGGTACTGTACAGACAGTTGCAGGTTATGACTCCCCCACAGCATTCTCTTACGGAACCAGGTGGGACTCATAATCCAGGTATTGTGCAGATAGCTGTAGACTGGGACTCCCCCACAGAGCTCCCCTATGAACCCAGGTGGGATTCACTGTCCAGGTACTGTGTAGACAGCTGTAGATTGGGACTCCCCCCAGAGTTCCCCTACAGACCCAGATGGAACTTATAATCGAGGTACTGTGCAGACAGTTGTAGGCTGGGACTCCCCCACAAAGCTCCCCTATGAGCTCAGGTGGGATTCACAGTCCAGGTAAACATAGAAACATAGACTTTGATGGCAAATAAGGACTGCTTGGCCCAGCTTGTCTACCCATTTCTCTACCTATTGGATAAACTGCAGATCCTAGTCAACTAACAGCTTACTTCTTCCAGGTACTGTGCAGACAGCTGCAGAATGAGACCCTCCCCCCAAAGAGTTTCCCTACAGACCCAGGTGAGACTCACAATCTAGATACTGTGCAGACAGCTGTAGGTTGGGACTCTCCACAGAGTTCCCCTACAGACCCAGGTGGAACTCACAATCCAGGTAATGTATAGAGAGCTGTAGTATGGGACTCCCACACAGAGTTCTGCCTACGGACCCTGGTGGGACTCACAATTCAAGTACTGTGCAGACAGCTGTAGGCAGGGTCTCACCCACAGAGTTTCACTTACAGACCCACGTGGGACTCATAATCTAGGTGCTGTGCAGACATATGTAGTATGGGACTCTCCCACAGTTTCCCTATGGTCCCAGGTGGGACTCAGAGTCCAGGTACTGTGCAGACAGCTGTAGAATGAGAGTCCCCCACAGAGTTCCTCCACAGACCCAAATGGGACTCATAATCCAGGTACTGTGTGCTCAGCTGTAGGTTGGGACTCCCCCAGAGTTCCACTATGGACCCAGGTGGGACTCATATAATCCAGGTACTGCGCAGACAGCTCTGGGATGGGACTCCCCCACAGAGTTCCTGTACAGACCGAGGTGGGACTCACAATCCAGGTACTGTGCAGACAGCTGTAGGCTGGGACTCCCCCATAGAGTTCCCATACAGACCCAGGTGGGTTTCACAGTCAAGGTACTGTGCACACAGCTGTAGAATGAGACTACCCCACAGAGTTCTGCCTACAGACCAAAATGCAACTCATAATCCAGGTGCTGTGCAGACAGCTGAAGAATGAGTGCCCCCACAGAATTCCCCTACGGACCCAGATGGGAATCATAATCCAGGTACTGTGCAGACAGCTGTAGTATGTGACTCCCCCACAGAGTTTCCCCATGGACACAGGTAGAAGACACAATCTAGGTACTGTGCAGACAGCTGTAGAATGAGACTAGCTCACAGGGTTTCCCTACACACACACACACACACACACACACACACACGTGGAACTCACAGTCCAGGTACTGTGCAGACAGCTGTAGAATGAGATTACCCCACAGAGTTCAACTACCGATCCAGATGGGACTCATAATCCAGTTACTATGCAGACAATTTAAGGTTGGGACTCACCCACAGAGCTTCCCTATGGACCCAGATGGGACTAGCAGTCCAGGTACTGTGCAGGCAGCTGTAGAATGAGACTACCCCACAGAGTTCCACCTAAGGACCCAGATGGGACTCATAATCCAGGTACTGTGCAGACATTTGTAGAGCTGGTCTCCCCCACAGAGTTTCCCTACAGATCAAGGTAGGACTTACATTCCAGGTACTGTGCAGACAGCTGTAGAATGGTAGTCCTCCATAGAGTCCGCCCTACAGACCCAGATGGGACACATAATCCAGGTACTGTGCACTCAGCTGTAGGTTGGGACTCCCCCATAGAGTTCCACTATGGACCCAGGCGGGACTCAGGTGTAACCCCCCCCTACAAATGGGGTTTCCCGAAAAGTCTTCCTTGAGCTTGCCTAAAAGCTCACTGCCAGGCTGGTGTCCTACGTTTTAGCAGTTTAAATGTCTTGCCAGAGAGTGCCAAAATAACCTCTGTGTACTGTCTCTTTAAGAGCTGCCTGGATTGCAGTCATAATTAATCTGGGAGGGAACTCTGTTAGAAGATGTATTTGTTTGCTGATCATTTATTAGAATAGTAATAATACTGCAGTTTGTCTAACCTGCCTTTTTTGCAGCATGGACATTTCTGTTTATCTCCACAGTCTTGGTCCTGGACTGCTGAAATGGGCCAATCAGTACCTTTGGGGATTCTAAAATGGAGCCTGTCCCCAGGGGCTTTGTGGGAGCAAAATTCTGTAGGAATTGTAGTTTTGGGCTTTTGGCGTCTGAATGAACCTGGAGGGGGAGCCCTTGTTGTGACTGACAGAGGAATCAGCCAACCGAACCTTTTGGATCCTGGGGAAGTCCCAGACTGCTTGCAGTTTCAGTTCAGATCTGAGTTGGGAAGTGAAGGAGTAACAGCTCGAGATAGTTGAGCAGTAATCCTGCATAGATTCACGTGGGAGAACTGTGTTCTGCTTGCTGGAGGCTGCATCCATCTCCAACGGACTAAATCTGTTTCCATCTCTATTTGGCCTGGCAGGCTGGCTACAATCCAGGTGCTGTACAGACAGCTGTAGAATGAGACTCCCCAAAGAGTTCCACCTACGGACCCAGACAGGACTCATATTCCACGTACTGCGCAGACAGTTGCAGGTTTGGACTCCCCCGGAGAGTTCCACTATGGACCTAGGTGGGACTCACAATCCAGGTACTGTGAAAACAGTTACAGGTTGGGACTCCCCCAATGTGCTCCCCCACAGACCTAGATGGGACACACAGTCCAGGTACTGTGCAGACAGCTGTAGAATGAGAGCCCCCCACAGAGTTCCCCTACAGACCCTGAAGGGACTCACAATCCAGGTACTGTGCAGACAGCTGTAGGTTGGGATTCCCCCACAGAGTTTCCCTACAGACGCAGGTAAGATTTATAATCCAGGTACTATGCAGATAGCTGTAGGTTGCGACTCCCCAACACAGTGTCCCTACAGACCCAGGTGGGACTCACAATTCAGGTACTGTGCACACAGCTGTTGAATGAGACTACCCCACAGAGTTTCCCTACAGACCCAGGTGAGACTCACAATTCAAGTACTGTGTACACAGCAGTAGGTTGGGACTCCCCCACAGAATTCCCCATTGGACCCAGGTGGGACTCATAATCCAGGTACTGTACAGACAGCTGTAGTATGGGACTCCCACACAGAGTTCTGCCTACGGACCCTGGTGGGACTCACAATTCAAGTACTGTGCAGACAGCTGTAGGCGGGGTCTCCCCCACAGAGTTTCGCCTACAGACCCAGGTGGGACTCATAATCCAGGTACTGAGCAGACAGATGTAATATGGGACTCTCCCACAGAGTTTCCATATGGTCCCAGGTGGGGCTCAGAGTCCAGGTACTGTGCAGACAGCTGCAGAATGAGACTCCCCCACAGAGATACCCAACAGACCCAGGTGGGACTCACAATCCAGGTACTGTGCAGACAGCTATAGAATGAGAGTCCCCCACAGAGTTCCTCCACAGACCCAAATGGGACTCATAATCCAGGTACTGTGCACTCAGCTGTAGGTTGGGACTCCCCCACAAAGTTCCACTATGGACCCGGGTGGGACACATATAATCCAGGTACTGTGCAGACAGCTGTAGGTTGGGACTCCCCTGCAGTGCTCCCCTACAGACCAAGGTGGGACTCACAGTCCAGGTACTATGCAGGCAGCTGTAGAATGAGACGACCCCACAGAGTTCCACCTACAAACCCAGATGGGACTCATAATCCAGGTACTGTGCAGACATTTGTAGGTTGGGTCTCCCCCCACAGAGTTCCCCTACAGACCCAGGTGGGACTCACAATCCAGGTAATGTGCAAGACAGCTGTAGGTTAGGACTCCCATCCCCAACAGTTTCCCTACAAACCGAGGTGGGACTCATAATCCAGATAATGTCCAAGACAACTGTAGGTTAGGACTCCCCACAGAGTTTTGCATACAGACAGCCTTTAAATGTTAGTTAGTATCCTGTAAGGGCCACGCCCCCTGTGGAAGGCTTTTGCCAAAGCGCTGAGGCAGTTTGGTGCACTGCGTGATGTTATATGCACTCTAACCTATTCTTTATTTTCAATAAATATTATTAAGTTTATTTGATTGTGAGTTCATCTTTTGGTAACAAATAGTTGGGAGTGACGCTGATTGTTTGGAACTGCTGCTGTGATAGGATTTGCCAACTTTCCTCAGTGAACCCCATTCTTTTCACTCTGTGCAGGTAACAGCTTTTTGGAACTACCCAACAACCCAGGTGAGACTTACAATCCAGGTACTGTGTAGACAGCTGTAGTCTGGAACTCCCCTACAGACCCAAGTGGGACTCACAAGGCAGGTACTGTGCAGACAGCTGTAGGCTGGAACTCCCCTACAGACCCAGGTGGGACTCACAATCCATGTACTGTGCAGACAGCTGAAGGCTGGGACTCCCCCATAGAGTTCCCATACAGACCCAGGTGGGTTTCACAATCCAGGTACTGTGCACACAGCTGTAGAATGAGACTCCCCCACAGAGTTCCGCCTACAGACCTAGGTGCAACTCACAATCCAGGTACTGTGCAGACAGCTGTAGAATGAGTGCCCCCACAGAATTCCCCTACAGACCCAGGTGCAACTCACAATCCAGGTACTGTGCAGGCAGCTGTAGAATGAGTGCCCCCACAGAATTCCCCAATGGACCCACATGGGACTCATAATCCAGGTACTATGCAGGCAGCTGTAGAATGAGACGACCCCACAGAGTTCTGCCTACAAACCCAGATGGGACCCATAATCCAGGTACTGTGCAGACATTTGTAGGTTGGGCCTCCCCTCACAGAGTTCCCCTACAGACCCAGGTGGCAGGTGGGACTCACAATCCAGGTAATGTGCAAGACAGCTGTAGGTTAGGACTCCCCCACAGAGTTCCGCCTACAGACAGCCTTTAAATTTTAACTAGTATCCTGTAAGGGCCACGACCCCTGTGGAAGGCTTTTGCCAAAGCGCTGGGGCAGTTTGGTGCACTGTGTGATGTTATATGCACTCTAACCTGTTCTTTATTTTCAATAAGTATAATTAGGTTTATTTGATTGTGAATGCATCTTTTGGTAACTAATAGCTGGGAGTGATGCTGATTGTTTGGAACTGCGGTTGTTATAGGGTTTGCCACCCTTCCTCAGCGAACCCCATTCCTTTCACTCTGTGCAGGTAACACCTTTTTGGAACTACCCAACAACCCTGGTATGGGACTCACAATCCAGGTACTGTGCAGACAGCTGTAGGCTGGAACTCCCCTACAGAGTTCCCTACAAACCCAGGTGGGACTCACAATCCAAGTACTGTGCAGACAGCTAAAGGTTGGGACTCCCCCATAGAGTTCCCATACAGACCCAGATGGGTTTCACAATCAAGGTACTGTGCACACAGGTGTAGAATGAGACTACCCCAAAGAGTTTGGCCTACAGACCCAGGTGCAACTCACAATCCAGGTACTGTGCAGACAGCTGTAGAATGAGTGCCCCCACAGAATCCCCGTACGGACCCAGATGGGACTCATAATCCAGGTACTGTGCAGACAGCTGTAGTATGGGACTCCCCTACAGAGTTTCCCCATGGACACAGGTGGGAGTCAATGTCTAGGTACTGTGCAGACAGCCGTAGAATGAGACTAGCTCACAGAGTTTCCCTACACACACAGGTGGAACTCACAGTCCAGGTACTGTGCAGACAGCTGTAGAATGAGATTACCCCACAGAGTTCAACTGCAGATCCAGATGGGACTCATAATCCATTTACGGTGCAGACAACTAAAGGTTGGGACTCCCCCACACAGTTTCCCTATGGACCCAGATGGGACTAGCAGTCCAGGTATTGTGCAAGCAGCTGTAGAATGAAACTACCCCACAGAGTTCCACCTACGAACCCAGGTGGGACTCATAATCCAGGTACTGTGCAGGTGTAACCCCCCTGCAAATGTGGGTTCCCAGAAGTCTTACAGGAGCTTGCAGGAATGCTCCAAGCCTGAATGGTGTTTGGCATTTAAGCTGTTTATCTGTGAGTGCTTTTAGAGCCTCTGGTACTGTCTCTTTAAGAGCTGCCTGCTCGCAGGTCAAATTAGTTCGAATGGGGGCACTGTGTAGTTAATGCTCAAATCCCACCCTGAGCTGCCATCTGATCGCTCCGTTTCTGTAGTCGCTAAGAGCGCAGAGGGAGCCCATCTGAAGGATGTAACTGTTTTCCTGAAATCATTTAGAGCATTTGTAAAATTGCAATTTGTCTAACCTGCCTTTATTGCAACTGGGACTCTGTGTGTGTTGTTCCTCCATTTTGGACCTGAACAGCTAATCTGGGCCAATTGGGTAAGGGGAGCCCTAAAATGGAGACTGCCTGAGCCAACCAGAACTTGGACTCTCACCTGGAGCCTGCTTAAAGGGGGAATGTATGGCAGGTGCTTCTGGGAGCTGTAGTTTGGACCTTGGCGCCTTTTTGCACCAACAGAGGGAGCCCTGCAGTGATTGACATTTGAATCCACCAACCGAAGCTGTGTGGAGCCTAAGGGTAATGCCCTGAACTGTTCCTGGAGGGCAGATGTGAGTTGACTGTGAAGGGAGTAGGAGCTCGATTCTGCTGCGGCACGCAGTTCACACAGGAAGCACGTGTAAGGTCCTGAAGTCGGCCTGTAGCCGTTAGCGAGTGCTCATTTGGTCTGAATCCGAGTTTGTGGAGAAAAAGGAAGAAGTGTGCAGATCCAGGCTTGCCTGTAGAAGACCGAAGATTTGCAGTAGTGCGATGGGCCTGTCGGGGACTCTGTTGATGCATGTGTTCTCGGGTTTTGCAGTATTTGCGATTGGGATTGAGAAGCAGCTGCCTGGTATAGTAATTTCCTTTACATATAACTGTGCATAGTGTTTGTAAGGGATCGTGATACCTTTTCCCCTTGTTCTGTGAGTTGTGAGCTGAAGCCGGAAGCTGGACTCAAAGCTAATCGGACTGCATCCGCCTGCTTTCCAAATCAGTAGGGCCCTGTCCCAGGGGTCTCATCTCCATGCCCTGCTCATTCTGGCCATCCAGAACCACCTCCTCAATTCAGCTATCGGTTGGGGGTTTGTGAGTACAAATAGGGGTACCTCCCCTCACCTTCGTTTAATCAAAGTGTGTCAACTGATTGTTTTGTGTTTTTCTGTTTGTGGACTGAGTCATCCGGCTCCGGATTACAATTTGTTTGGGCATATATTTTCTTCCTACAGGGCCCCATCCAGCTGCACCAGATGGCCAACCCGGGCAACGGACCTGGCTAGCCCCCTACCATCCTGGGTACCCATAGTGTGACTTTTTGAACCCTTTTATGCCTGTACATTACTGTGATTTTCCCCGTCCCATGTTCTAGTCCCCTGAATAAATCAGATTTGTTATTATTGAACTTTATACTGTCTGAAGTTTCAGTACATATAGAACCAGCATTGCAATCTGTGTTTGTGTATGTTGCTTAACATTTGTTTTACAGGGGGTCCTCAGAGACGTGTGGCAGAATCCGTCTCGTGGGTAAGTGGTAACTATATGTGCAATCAGTGTTCATATGTGAGGTATTGGGATAGTAACTCCCGTGAACCATGTGGGCCACTAGTGGGAACAGAGGAGGGTCACAGTGTCCCAGAGGGCTGTGTCTGAGCCAGTTTAACCACTGTCAACCCTGACCTCTGGGTGGAGGTACCCATCATAGAACCTAGGCCCCTCAACCTGTCAGTAGCCAAGCAGGCAGTGGTAGTAGCCCTTAGGATAGCACCACCTGGGGGTTACACAGGCATTTGTAGATCTGGTCTCCCCCACAGTTTCCCTACAGATCAAGGTAGGATTTATATTCCAGGTACTGTGCAGACAGCTGTAGAATGGTAGTCCCCCACAGAGTTCCCATACAGACCCAGATGGGACTCACAACCCAGGTACTGTGCACTCAGCTGTAGGTTGGGACTCCCCCATACAGTTCCACTATGGACGCAGGTGGGACTCATATAATCTAGGTACTGTGCAGACAGCTATAGGCTGGGACTCCCCTGCAGAGTTCTCCTACAGTCCAAGGTGGGACTCACAATCCAGGTACTGTGCAGACAGCTGTAGAATGAGACTCCCCAAAGAGTTCCACCTACGGACCCAGACAGGACTCATATTCCGCTTACTGTGCAGACAGTTGCAGGTTTGGACTCCCCACAGAGTTCCACCACAGATCCAGATGGGATTCACAATCCAGGTACTGTGCATACAGTTATAGGTTGGGACTCCCCCACTGAGTTCCCCCACAGACCCAGATGGGACTCGCAATCCAGGTACTGTGCAGACAGCTGTAGAATGAGAGTCCCCCACAGAGTTCCCCTACAGATCGAGAAGGGACTCACAATCCAGGTACTGCGCAGACAGCTGTAGGTTGGGACTCCCCCACAGAGTGTCCCTACAGATCCAGGTGGGACTCACAATTCAGGTACTGTGCACACAGCTGTAGAATGAGACTACCCCACAGAGTTTCCCTACAGACCCAGGTGAGACTCACAATTCAGGTACTGTGCACACAGCTGTAGAATGAGACTACCCCACAGAGTTTAATTACAGACCCAGGTGAGACTCACAATCCAGTCTTGCCTATGGACCCAGGTGGGGCTCACAGTTCAGGTACTGTGCGGACAGCAGTAGGTTGGGACTCCCCCACAGAATTCCTGTATGGACCCAGGTGGAACTCACAGTCCAGGAACTGTGTGGACAGCTGTTGGTTGAGACTCCCCCACAGAGTTCACTTATTGACCCCGGTGGGCCTCACAGTCCAGGTACTGTGCACAGAGCTGCAGTATCAAATTCTTTACATTATACCTTCTGCTGACCCATGTATTGTTTACTACGAGAGTATTCCTGCTCCTGAATCTAACCACACTGATGTCCTGGTCTTCTAGTTAAGTTCACATTGTTCACCGAAACATAAAGCTTTGTATGCGGGTATAATCTGTAAATAATTTACTGTTGTCTCTTCTACATTTATGTACAGACAGTATTCTGTGTGCAATTATTGCTCTTATGTACAAGTCTTTTTCTAGCTATCCCTTTTACGTTACTGCAACGTCCCAGGCCATGCCTGCTTTAAAGGTACAGTGTGCTATTAGTGTTCACGATGATATAAAACTCAAACTCACCACAAAGTCAGGGTCTGTGTCCCAGTCGTCTCCTGCAGACTCCACCTTCACAGACACATTGTGTCCCACCACTGATTTCCACATCTGAAAATGTAAAGCACAGGCCCACAGTTACATATGTCCTCACTTAATTCAGTACCACTAACTAGGAGGAGAGAAAGATAGACACACATGCCCATATACACTACTGATTTAGCACTACTAGCTAGGAGAGAGACACACATACCTATCCACTACTGACTGAATATCACCAAGTAAGGGAGACACACACACACACCCTTGTCCACTACGGACCTACTACCACTAGCAAGGGGAGACACACATTCACACCCACCTAACCACTACTGACTAAATACCAACAAGGGACACACACACACACACACACACACACACACACACCTATCCGCTACTGACCTAGTACCACTAGCTAGGGGAGAGACACACATATCTATCCACTACTGACTGAGTAGCACCAATGAGGGGACATGCACACATATACACACACACACATACACACTCACACACCCCATCCACTGCTGATTGAATACCACTAACTAGGGGGAGATAATGATAGACAGATACTCCCCTATCCACTACTGACCTAGAATCACTAGCATGGGGAGACACACACATGCCTTTATCCACCATTGACCAAGTACCACCAACTCTGGGAGACAGTCCACATGCACACACCTCTCCACTACGAACCGAGTGCCACCAATTGGGGAGAAACACACACACCTATCCACTATTGTGTAAGTACCACTAATTAGGGAGACACCCCCCCCCGTATCCACTACCATCTGAGTGCCACTAACTAGGAGGAGAGAAAGACAGACACACACACACCCCTATCAACTACTGACTTAGTACCACTAGCAAGGGGAGAGACACACACGCACACATACCTATCCACTGCTGACCGAGTACCACCAACTAGGACACACACACCCCTATCCACTACTATCTGATTACTGCTAACTAGGAGGAAGAGAGAAAGATTGACACACACCCCTGTCCACTGCTGACCTAGCACTACTAGCTAAGGGAGGGACACACATACACATACAAACACACACACACACACACACACACACACACACACACACACACACACTTATGCACTACTGACCGAGTACCACTAAGCAGGGGAGAAACATACCCACATCCACTATTCTCTGACTACCACTAACTAGGAGGAGAAGGAAAGACAGACACACACTCCCCTATCCACTACTGACTTAGTAACACTAGCAAGGGGAGAGACACACATGCACATATACCTATCCACTGCTGACCAAGTACCACTAATTAGGGGAGAGACTCGCACACTCCTAGCCACTACTGTCTGATTACCACCAACTAGGGGGAGAGAAAGATAGACACACACAAACACACACACATCCCTATCCACTACAGACTTAGTACCACTAGTAAGGGGAGAGACACACATACACAGATACCTACCCACTGCTGACCGAGTACCACCAATTAGGGGAGAGACACACACACACCCCTATCCACTACAGACTTAGTACCACTAGCAAGGGGAGAGACACACACTCACACATACATATCCACTGCTGACCGAGTACCACCAACTAGGACACACACACCCCTATCCACTACTGTCTGATTACCACTAACTAGGGGGACAGAAAGTCAGACACACACCTATCCACTACTGACCTAGTACCACTAGCTAGGGGAGACACACACATACACACACACACCTATGCACTACTGATTGAGTAGCACTAACTAGAGGAGAAATACACCCCTTTCCACTACTGTCTGACTACCACTAACTAGGGGGAGGGAAAGACAGACAGACACACACCCCTATAATAGGAGGCAGTATAGCGCAGTGAGTTAAGGCTCTGAGCTGCAGATCTGGTGACCAGGGTTTGAATCCCACAGCCACCTACTGTAGGTGCATACTGTATGATCCTGAGCAAGTCACTTAACTTCCTTGTGCTCCCAGCTTGCATCTGGAAACAAGCTTCGACTTAGTGTGCTACTCCTGATTAAACAATGTTCCCTTTCCCTTTATCCGCTACTGACCAAGTACCACCAACTATGGGAGAAACACACACACCACTGTCCACTAATGAATGAGTACCACTAACCAGGGGGGGGGAGAGAGAGACACACACACACACACACACACACATATAATCATTACTGACAGAGTACCACCGACTATGGAAGACGCACATTAAAATACACACACACACACACACACACACCACTATCCACTACTGAGTACCACTAATCAGGAAAGAGACACACAAGCACCCCCATCCACTACTGACTACCACTAACTAGGGAGAGAAAGACAGACACACACACACACACACACACACCTGTATACTACTCACCTGGTACCACTAGCTAGGGGAGGGACACACACGCACACACACCTAACGTGTGTGTGTTCCCTAGTTGGTGGTACTCAGTCAGTAGTGGATAGGCATGTGTGTGTGTGACACACCCCTTTTTATTATTGACTGAGTACAGTGAAGCCTGGTTATGACCACACCCTAAATGCCAAGCAAAATTGTTCTGACAAGAGGGCTTCATTGGAAACAGTGAAAATCCATGTAAAATCTATGGCTAACATAATGAAACTGGGCTCAAATTAGTTTTCAGAGAACCCATTATTATAAGCAGTATAATACTGTCTTTTAAAAGAGCTTTTCCCCAAACAATTGGAGTATTGTTATAAAACAATTAGAGTACTGTTATAAAGTTCATACAGTGTCACAGTCAACCATGACGAAAGGTGTTCTGCCTTCTTCATAGGGTATTTTTCATACAGTCATTCATTACTTCAGTGTCTGTTGATGAGTAAACTAGATCACAGTTCAGCCCAGGCGTAGCACACTCAGAGATGTAATAACCATCTCCCAGTACTTCTGGAAACAGACTAGTCTTATAAATGGTCTAACTGTTCTTAGAAACAAGCTCTGCTGCAATCAAAAGCAATGGGCAAAAATTGGGACATAAAAAAACGTGCTTTTTAATGGGATGTTCTTATATCCCATGTTGTTATAAATGGGCTTCACTGTACTACTAACTAGCAGAGTGAGACAGAGTTATATGATTACAGTGCTGGAATTGCAGTGGGGCTTGTCAGGGCTCAGTCCTCCTACCTCTGAAGTGAGCCCCAGTAGCTCACACATCACTGCCATTGGCTTATTATGGGAAGGGGGGCTCAATTTAAAAATACGGCCCTTATGGGCCCCCCGAGTGTGACTGCAACCTCTAGGTTTCTCCTAAGGTGTCTCATCTACTTCTCCTGGTTCTTCCATGGTCACCATCAGCCTCCACCTGTTTCCCTCCCTTGCTCCCTCCCCTACACTGCTCACCCCCCCTTATCTCCCCTCTCAACCCATCTCACCTGAGTACCCACTATATGATAGCCTTCCTATCGACAAGGTCTGATTGGTTGCTGAGTTCAACCAACCTCCCCCGCCTTTCCTACCACCCCACCCCCGGATGCATCCATGTGCCCAGGGCCATCTGCATTTTCCCTTTACTCCCTCTTCCCCCTTCTTCTCACCTCCGCATCTCGGCACTTTTTGAAACTGGTGTCGACTCAATGAATGTTATCATCTGTAAAATAGTACTTCTACTGTACGTTACCCTCTGTGTGACTTGTATGTACTTTGTTAAATTGTATCACTCTGTATATAGCAGCATGTTCTTGTATAATACTATGACATAGTAACCTATGTTCCTGAGCTTTCTTGCTGTTCCTGCCCTGTATACATCTTATATTTATAACGTGGAACCTATGTAAATGAGCCTCTGACTCAAAGGTACTTAATCCAAGATAAAATAAAATAAAAATAAAGAATAAACAAAGCTCAAAGTGCAACTACAACACTAATGGTCAGCCGCACAGTATGCCATGCTAGCCTGTTACTCTAGCCCTGATTAAACCTGCCAAACTTTAATATTTAGTTTTGCAGTATGGAGCTGCTGCCTGACTGTAATTTTGCTACAGGCTGCAGCAACACAGGAGTTTCTTTTGCTGAACAGGTTGCCTGTGTCCCCGGCTGGCTGCCCATGGTGCACTGGCTCACAGCTTTGCTTGGTGAGCTGCCAGGGTGACTCCCTGCAGTCATTGTGCGCACTGCTCCCTCGCCCATACCCTCCCACCCTTAGCTAGTGTTACTTACATAGTTAGTTAGTTAATCTCTCGTGAGATGTGATATCGCTTTTTTCTATCTCCCGAGTTTCTCGTTTGCTCCTTATATTTCAGCTCAGTAAACTGCCGACCGCGGCAACAGGCGGATCACCTTGCTCCTACCTGGAGCGTTCTCAGCATCGGGAGCTGCTGCTCAGACGGGCTTGCCCCCCCCAAACAGCTCAGTATACTGCCGACCGCGGCAACAGGTGGATCACCTCGCTCCTACCTGGAGCGTTCTCAGCATCAGGAGCTGCTGCTCAGAGGGGCTTGCCCCCCCCAAACAGCTCAGTACACTGCCGACCGCGGCAACAGGCGGATCACCTCGCTCCTACCTGGAGCGTTCTCAGCATCTGGAGCTGCTGCTCAGGTAAAGCCATCTCCTGGAAGTGTTTTCTGCCATCAGGATTCCGACGGACTCGTGGCTTCTCTGCTCCCCAGCCGCTGATTGTTTCCCGCGGACTCGGCTGTTAGGGTGCTACCTGAGGGGGTGGTTGGACTTGACTTGGGCAGTAAAGTTATTTATTTATTTTTCCAGGTCTCTCTGTAGTGAGAGCTAACGTGCAAGTGTATGTACTGCGTAGTGCCTTATTATTAGTGGTAGTTGTCTGCTGCAGTAATGCTGAACAGGCTGCACACCTTGTTGTTTGTTAGGCCCAAATGTTATGTAACAGTGCATAGTGCCTTTTCCTAAGCTCAGAAGATCAGTTAGCAGTTACAATTACATTTTGGGACTCCACGTTTTCAGGGCTTGTTACTACTGCGCATGAATCACCTGAGCTACCACCCTAAATCTCCCGCTGCATACTAATTTATTTTTCTCCTACCTCTTTACAGATGGGCTTGCCCCCCCCAAACAGCTCAGTAGACTGCCGACCGCGGCAACAGGTGGATCACCTCGCTCCTACCTGGAGCGTTCTCAGCATCGGGAGCTGCTGCTCAGGTAAAGCCATCTCCTGGAAGTGTTTTCTGCCATCAGGATTCCGACGGACTCGTGGCTTCTCTGCTCCCCAGCCACTGATTGTTTCCCGCGGACTCGGCTGTTAGGGTGCTAGCCCGACGACGCTTTGCGTCGTCTGCCCCACCCGCCTAACCACCCACCCACCCAGGGACGGCTGTGTGTTTCTTGGCTCGGCTGTTTGCTTCACTCTCCTGTGACATCACGTCCTGTGTGCCTGCACCTAAGTCCCCACTTTCCCATTTGCAGATTATAACTGCTGGCCACCAGTGGGCACTGTTCCCCTAAGTCCAATTCCTGCTTTGCTTCCACTGGCTCTAATTCCTATCTCTGGGACTCCCACTCTACCGCTACAGTTCTACCTCATTCTTTCCTCCAAAAAACTTCTCTCCCCTTGCTATCCATGTCCATCACTCTCTGTCTCACTCCTCTCCCTATCCTTCTCCTCCTCCTCTTAATATTCCTTACCTCCCCCAGAGGCGCTAGATGCCCAATGGCGGGCTGTTCTATGCTCCCATTTATCTGCCTGCAATCCGCCTCTCTTCTCCCTGCCCTCCTCCCCTCCGCTTTCACTCACATATGCTGCAACACTATCTATCACAGTTTGTATGGACATCCTCTCACTCCCCCGCCTCCTCATGCATCCTACCATGCTTGCTTTCCTGCCTGTGCCACCCTCCCTATCCCTGTACCGCCACACCCCACCATCCCCTAACCCCAGCCATCAGAAACTCTCTTCTGCCACTTACTCCCAAGAGCAGCTCTCCTCCTCCTGCTCCAGTCCGCAACATCCACCCCAATCTGGGGCCCCACACTGACCCCCTTGAAATCCACTGACCCAGACGCATCTATGAACATTTGTAGCCTCCTTAAAAACTGGACGACTACAATGCTGGGTGATGGATCACAAACCAGATGTGGTTGCCCTTGGTTGAAACCTGGCTGTCTGACTCAACCTCTAACTCCCAGGTCTCCCTCCTGGCTACACTCCTCCACCGGCTGGACAGGTCCGTAGGAGAGGTGGGGATGTGCCTCTATGTAAAGGACCCACTCATTGGACTAGCCCTTCCTCCCTGACCTTGACCATAATGCCCAGGCCCTTACACTAAAGTTATCCCCTGACCCCCTAGGGGTCCTATCTCATCTGACTACAGCCTACATACCTCCAAAGAACCAATTGCAGGTGCTGGGCCCATTAATTGACTATCTCACCTCCTTACCCAACCCCTCTGACCAAATCCTGGTGGGTGACTTAAACATTAATTGGCTTTGCCTCATCCTCTTCCTCCCGAGAGGCTTTTGCTGCTATCGATCTAAGCCAACTAGTCTCCCAGCCCACAAGAATTAACCCCAGAAGGGGCTCTGGCACACTCCTAGATGTAGTCCTCACTAACAGACCAAGCCGCATCCACAATATCCAAATACTCCCTGACTGCCTTAGTGACCATTCCCCTGTTCTCTTCAACTGGGTTACCTCTCTGCCCAAGCCCACGGTTCTAACCACCTTTCGGGAGGCGGCTTAGACCTAATGGGCTGAAAGACCTAAAGCATTACCTCACACATACAGACTGGTCTCCATTGCTAAACACACCAAACGTTGACACGGCGCTGGCCTTCTTTGTCAACACCTTCAACTCTGCCTGTGACATCTTCGCACCTATGACTGCCCGTAGGTCTAGAGTAAGACATGCCCCTTGGGTCACCCCTGCCCTGTGACTCCTTTTTAAGCAGCGGGACAACCTGTGGCACCTTGCTGTTGCAACTGGCCGCCTTGCTGACAGACAGACTTATGCTGCGGCTCGGAACAGGTGCAAATGGGCTATCCGCAAAGCAAAGGCTGAGTACTATCAAGCCTCCCTTACCTCCTCTTGGGGGAACCCCAGGTCCTTCTGGGACAACGTCAAGCAACTGAATGGTCACTCCCGGTCCCCCCCCCCTCCTGCACTTCTCAACATCAATGGTTCTGTCTACTCTGATCCTGCCCTCATTGCCACTCATCTCAATAACTCCTTTACTGATCTTAGCCCAGTGCTCCCTGGCAACTTTTTCAGTCCCCCACCCCCCAGGTCTGCACCCTCCATCACTCGCCCCTTGTTCCACCTGCGCTGTGTCACTACTCAAGAGGTCAGGCCATACCTGCTTAAAGCCTTAAAGGGTAACACCATCGGGAACGACTCCCTTGACCCCTGTCTCCTACGTCAGGTCCTGGACCAGGTCATCTCGCCTATCACCTGCATCTTTAACAAACCTCTGCCTTGGACAATTCCCCACTGTCTGGAGGTTGCCACAGTTACCCCTATTCACAAGGTGGTGACAGAACTCTTCCAGGTAACTACCGGCCTATCTCAATCCTGCCCCCTCTCTAAGGCCTTGGAGAAAATTGTGGCCACTCAAATCTCTGGCTACCTCTCTAAGTACAATGTTCTCTGCCCGGAACAACATGGGTTCAGAGCTGGCCATAGTACCAATACAGCTCTCCTGGAGTTCGCCAACTTCCTCCACACAGCATTGGACGCTGGCTCCATGGCTGGTGTGGTTTTCATTGACCTGTCTAAAGCCTTTGATACCGTATCGCATCCTCTCCTGTTAACCACCCTCGACCACCTAGGCTTTGCTACTGGTCCAATCACCTGGTGCGCCAGTTATCTCTCAGCCCGCTCTCAATGTGTGAAAGCTAGTGGAACTCTCTCTAGCACCTGCCCGATCCACTCTGGAGTCCCCCAGGGCTCTATCCTTGGACCCCTTCTCTTCTCCATCTTCCTCAACTCACTACCCAGCAAATGTGCAGGTAAAATACTGCTCTACGCTGACGATGCAGTCCTCGTCGCTTCTGACAGTAACCCCTTGTCACTTCAGAATTCTCTCCAGCTTGTCTACGATTCTGCTGAAACCTGGTTCACTGAGCACCGACTCATAATCAACCTAAAGAAAACAAAATCCATGCTCTTCTGCCACCCCCAAAATAAATTCAGCAATTTTCCCCTCGCTATTCACTCCGCCCTCAATATCCCCATTGAACGTGTACAGTCCTATAAATATCTTGGCTTACTCTTTGACCCAGCCCTCTCCTTCCATGGCCACATCTCCGCCTTGAACACTACCACCAACACACGGCTGGGCATTCTCTACCAGCACAAAAAATGTCTCCCCCTAATGCCCTCCACTTGGCTGTCACCTCCTCTGTCATATCTCTTATCAACTATGGCCTTCCGGTCTATGGGGCTGCCGATCTGATGGCCCTGTGCAAGGTTCGCCTTATACTTAACAAAGCCTGCCGACTTATAACCGGCGCCCCTAGACTAACCCACACCTGTCTGCTGTACTCCTTGGCTACCCTACTCAGCCTGGACAAACGGCTCATGTATCAAACTTGCCAACTCACCTATAAAGCCCTCCATTGCCTATCCCCCCTTGGCTTATTTGACTCAATACGCCGGGCTAATCCTACTGTGAACACCCGCAGCTCATCCAAATCGACGCTGATCATTCCAAGAGCCAGGACCTCGCAAGGCCAAAGGGCATTCCCTCACAGCGCGCCCTCCTGGTTTAACTCACTCCCTGCCGTTATCTCCGAATCTCCTTCGTTTGCTTGCTTTAAACGCAGTCTCAGTGATCACCTGCTAATCTCACGTGGATGCCGCTGCTACTAACTGAATAAAAAAAAAACTCCCCCCTGACAACGCCTCTGAGCCGCATCTTCCCCCTTACCCACTCCTCCACCCTGGCTCTCCCTTCCGCCTGCTCCCTAGTCCCCACTCCCTCTTACCCCCATTCTCCTTTACATCTCTCCCCACTAACCCTCATCCTGTCTATTTATTCTACACTTGCATTGGAACCAACTGTGCCTGTTATGATACTTGCTTGAACTTGTATTATCTGTTGTCTTCTGTGCCACTGTCTGTCCTTCATGTGACGAGGTACCTTTGTAAATGAGCCTCTGGCTCAAAGGTTGTTAAACTGATGTTCAAATAAATAAATAAATAAATAAATATTTCTTCACCACTAGAAATCGTCCCACCTCTTCTGAATTTTTCCTTAGCTATCCTTGCTAAGGGCTCTATAACTATAATGCCCTAAGCTGTCCTCTTCTGGTGGAGTATGTTTGCTCTTTCTCCTCCCGCCCTTGCTGTGCTACCTCAATTTACTGCTCTGTCTGTTGTTTCTCTTACCCTGTTATAACTTGTAAGTTGCTTGTCTGCTCACTGCTTGCTGTCACTTCTGTTTCATATTGGGAACTTATAGTTACAGTTCTACACTCATCTCTCACCACCCCCCTTGCTATACACCTTTGTTACCATGTATTTGAGGGCTTTATCCCCCCTCATGCTAGTACTCACTCTGCTATTTCTTCTTGACTTCTCTGCCGTTCCTTCTGTGCCTCTGTCCAATTGTCATACATACTCTCTTGAGAACTTCTGCTACTCGAACTTACTGGTGGGGACTGACCCATATCCTTCACCTATGCTAGGGCTTAGCAATATATATCTTGGGGTACTACTTAGATACATCTTGCGGAGGTTCTACATCTCACCTGTTTGTGCCTCTCAGATGATGATGACTGCAATGTTATGGATACTAACTCTTTCCCTCACCCTGGCTGGGGATATTGAAACTAACCCTGGCCCTTCTATTCTTACAAATACTACCCAGTCTCACCCCACATATTGCATGCCGCAATCATCCTGTCTCACCTTTGCTCACCTTAACATAAGGAGCCTCACTGCCAACCTTCCCGAACTTGAGGCCTGGGTATGTGCTAATAACCCTAACATCCTAACCCTATCCAAAACTTGACTGAAGCCCTCAATGGCAGACTCCCTATGCTCCATTCCGGGCTACAATATGCTTTGGGCTGATCACTCGAGTGCTAAAAGAGGTGGGGGCTTGGCCCTGTATTACAAATCTCATCTTAACATCACTATCATACAGGGTCCTTCCCTGACAAACTGTGAGGTCCTTCATTCCTGCCTGTTGCTTGGGGGAGTCAAATTTCTGCACATCTTCTGTGTTTATATACCTCCCAAACACTCCAGATAAGGTCTTGAGGAATTTATAGAGTTGGTGCCATCTGTGTAAGTGAAAAATGAGGTAATCTGCTTGGGTGATTTTAATCCCGACTGGGCCAAGCCACGTTCCTCTTTCCTTTCATCCATTACCAGCAAGGCCAACCTTGTTCAATTAATCCAGGCTCCAATTACAGTCTCTCGCCAAGGCTCCTCCAACACCCTTTTAGATTGGGATCCCAACTAATAGGAGGGAGAACTTCTCTAATGCTGGTGTTCTTCCTGACTCTATCAGCTATCACTGCCCGGTTTTCTGCATTTGGGACTCCTCACCTCCCTCCCCCCCCCCAAACTTCTATCTTTTTCCAACTTCCCCAACCTCAACCCTACTGCATTCCTGTGAGATCTAAACCAGGTTGACTGGTCCCCTCTCTACATCACCAACGATATTAACTGCATGACTGAGTATTTCAATGCCACCCTTCTCTCTCTTCAGAACTTACAAATCCCGGTCACCACGGGCAGGGTAAAAGGGAAGGTCACTAAATGGCTCAAATGCCCCCTACTCCAGCTGCTGAAATGTAGGGACAAACTCTGGTCAGTCTGGAAGTCCTCTTTCCTTCAAGCTGACTTCAATGCCTACAGGTCACTGCACAACACCTGTAAAAAGGAGATTTGCTTCGCCAAGAGTATGTACTACTGGGAACCTGCTCAGTGCTTCTGCCTCTAACCCAAAATGGTACTGGTCTCAAATTAAGGAAATTCTTGGGAATAATAAGACGCTGACTCCAGCTGATATGCTCATAAATGATATCCACTGTAATAATCCTCACACTATAGCTAGTGCCTTCAATACCCTCTTTTCCACTCTCCCCCACTCCTACCTCCTCTCCCCCTGTTATTCCCCGTGCCCCCCCCCACTACGACTGATCCCACCACTCTGGTGTTGGCCCCAGTTATGTGCCAGGAGGTCTTCAAGTTACTTAGGACTATTCCTGCTCATGGCAGTGCAGGTCCTGATGGTATTGATCCAAGGATCCTTAGATAGTTCGCCGCTCATCCTGCCAAACCAGTTACCAGGCATTTCAATCTCTATCTGTACAGCCTCTGTCCCTTCAGCCTGGAAAACCACCAGAACTATACTGGTGTATAAGAAGGGCGATGCCAAAATCCTGTCAAACTATCGCCCCATTTCACTTCTGCCAATGCTCAGTAAGCTGCTGGAAAAAGCTGTGCATCAGCAGGTCTCTCAGTACCTACTCCACTCTAACCTTCAATCCCTTTTACAATATGGCTTTAGGGCTGGACACAGCACTACTACTGCTCTTTCCACTTCACCAGTGATGTAAAATGCAATATGGACAAAGGCTTATTCACTGGGGCAATGTTCATCGATCTCTCCAAAGCATTTGACATGGTACATCATCCCTACTACTGGACAAACTGCATTTACTCGGAGCCTCTGACTCCACCCTAGCCTGGTTCACTAGCTATCTTGAAAATTGCTCTCAGACTGCCTGCTTCTGTAAGGTTCTCTCAGCCCCTGCCCCAATTACTTCAGGCATCCCTCAGGGTTCCATTCTCGGACCCCTACTCTTTTCTCTTTTTATTAATGATATCTCCAACCCTTCCCCAATCTGTAATACAATCATGTATGCTGATGACCTGGTACTTTACTCTGCATCTAAGTCCACAACCGACCTTAACCAACAATTATCTCCTGCCTTTCAGAGCCTCCAATCCTGGTTCCCCTCCAATTACCAAATCTTAAACCTATCTAAGACCCAGGCCATGCTTTTTGGGTTCTCTAAACAGGTATTGACCATGGCCCTTAAGCTTCTGGTCCGTGACTGTGATGGGTCTCCAGTCTCTAACACATTGTCTTTCAAATTCCTTGGGGTAACGCTTGACCCGGCTCTGGATTTTGCGGCACATGTCAATGAGGTCTGTCGCTTAGTTAACTCTAAGATTGGTGCGGCCTACAGAGTGTGCCACTCACTTACTCTGACCACCACGATTGCTGTTGCGAGAGATGTGTTACTTCCACAACTGCTATATGCTCTTCCAGTCCTCTGTCATGCCAATGCTGTGGTTCTCCATGAACGGGACATTACATACAACAACATCTGTAGATTCACCTTATCGACTCCACGTCTGACCCACCACTGCTAACTTTACTCTGCCTTGAATTGATTGCTTCCCAATTCCCTTAGGTCATATGCACTTGGTTGTTTTGTTGACTCTTAAACCAGAATGCCTTGCCCTGCGGTTCTTGGTGCCATGCTAACCCCTGTCTCTCACTTTCATGCCCTCAGGTCCTCCGCCTTCCCCTTGCTTGCTGTTCAGTCCTGCTCACTAAAATGGGTGAGCAGGCTTTCTCTTATTTTGCCCCACATTTCTGGAACTCACTCCCCCTGATGTGAAGAACTCCTCATCTCATCTTGCTTTCAAGCATGATCTTTTTTCCCACCTTAATGCCCCTGACTACTGTGACTGCACTTATGGTTTGTGGGGCCTGCTGCCTGTCCTCTAGCTGCTCTCATGCTCATTTCTGTATTTCTACGATTGTATTTGTGTCTACTTGGCTCCTGTTATCACTACTTAGGACTAGTGACTTGTTAATTTGTATCATTTCTGCAATAATTGTATGTCTGTGCTAACCTGAAGTATTCTTGAGGTTTATTCTTACGCTGTTTTTATGCCATTTGAGTAGTTTGTTCTGACAGTATTCTTTGCCTTTTTATGTTGCTTGCACGCATGTGCAAGAAACATAATGCCATCATCCGAGTTTTCAGAGGTGTGGCAGCCCTCTTCCAATTCAGTCAGTGTGTTTGCAGCCGCAGCAGCAGTTCTCCAATCAACGCTGCAGCTGTCTATGATAGCAGTTGAAAATGCAGTGCCTTACAGTTGAAAGGGAGAGCTACGCTTCAGTGAGCAGCGATAAGATCACGTGCACAAGCACACTCCCCCCCCACACACACACACGCACGCACGCACGCACACACTGTAAGAAACCCTGACCCTGCAAAGTAGACGTGTTTACAAAGTATTGCACAGCCATCGTACAGCTTTCTCACCAACCCCATAAGTGCCGCTCCACAGTAACCACCCAGCGTGACCCCCGATCAAAAGGAATAATTACATTAGTATTGGAATTATTGGGGGGCTTGCCAGGGCTCAGACCCATCTCCAGCTCTCAAATGAGCCCCGATAGCTCACGCATCACAGACACTTACATATGGGGGGGATTTAAAGCTATGGCCCTTATGGGCTCCTAGCTCATGAAGTGTAGTGCCAACACTGAAACACAGTAATAATCAGGTGGGTTTTCCCCAGACTTGATCGACACTGCAAAAATTGAAGCGTATACCGAAGTCGCTCCTTGCAAGCCTCCACTCACTGTCCTTTTCCAAGCTGGAGCCATAACTTATCACTAAACTCTAGCTAGACTCAGTCCTGCAGCTGAAGCACCTCTGAATGAATAGTGACAGAGCAGGGGGCACTCAGAAATTGCAAATCCCGGGGACGGGGGAGGGGGCACGACGTCTTAGGGCACACATTAACCCGAAGTGCCTCTCGCTGTCGATTTAGTTCAGTTGTGCATTTTTGTATCAGCAAGAAACACATTTCTACCTTGTATAGTATGCTGAAACTATTTATTTGTGCCCAATCCCCCGTTGGCTCTACTGTTTCCCCCCCCCGAGACTATCGGGTGCCACCCTGGGAGCCCACCCCAGCATGGCAACAGGTCCTATGGCCGATGGGGGTGCCCAATCCACCATCGGCTCCACTGCCCTCAGCCCCAAACAGCTTTCCAGCTGCCACACTGGGAGCCCACCCCAGCGTGGCACAAGTCCAGCGTCGTCCAAGTAAAAAATAAAAAAAACACCTAAAACAAAAAAACCTTCCTCACAGACTGTACTGACCCTCCCCCCCCACCCGTGCCCACCCTTTGTGCATCTCCTCTCCACCACCTCACCCCATACTTACCTCCGAGTCGAGCGATGATCTTCGGTGGACGGGAACATGTCTTCACTCTTCAAAGCTGATCATGAACTGAGGAAATGACGGTAAGCTGTATAATGGAATAAATAGGGTTTTTTCAACTTTACTGCATATCTCGGGCATTTTGGTGAATTTTTTCACCAAATTTTCAACATGGGGTTTTTGGGACCCCACCTCATGAATTCTGTCACTGTCATGGCGTTAATCGGCCCCAAAAGATGATTTTGTGGTCATTGTGCAGAACCACCTTTCAGGATGGTTTACGAAATGACAGTGTCACAGTTCAAGAGGTAGGCCCCCAAAAACCCTATGTTGAAAATTTGGTGAAAAAATTCCCAAAAATGAAAGTTTTACGAGCATGCATTGCGCTGTTCCTACGCATGCTCGTAAGTTCACAAATTTTTAATATGTTCACTCCAGATTTTCAACATTGCCATTTTACCACACCTCCTTATCAGCAGTATAGCTGTCATTTCTCACATCTTGCCCAAAATGTGTTTCCGCACATGTAGCGCACAATGGCGCAGTCGGTGTGCGAACTCAATGTATGGGACCGATTAAGAAAATCACAGTGACACTGTTCATGAGCAGAGGTCTTAAAATGGCTATGTTGAAAATTTAGTGAAACAATTCCTAAAAATGACTGTTTTACGAGCGTGCGTTGCACGGTTCCTACGCACGCTCAAAATTTCACAAATTTTTAATATTTGCACTCCAGATTTTCAACATTGCCATTTTACCACACCTCCTTATGAGCAGTACAGCTGTCATTTTTCACATGTCGCCCAAAATGTGTTTCCGCGCATGTAGCGCACAAAGGTGCAGTCGGTGTGCGCAATCAATGTTTGGGACAGATT
This sequence comes from Neoceratodus forsteri, assembly GCA_016271365.2. Lineage (NCBI taxonomy): Eukaryota > Metazoa > Chordata > Ceratodontiformes > Ceratodontidae > Neoceratodus > Neoceratodus forsteri. The sequence goes on from CM028131.1 coordinate 58,136,840, forward strand.
AAGAAAATCACAGTGACACTGTTCATGAGCAGAGGTCTTAAAATGGCTATGTGGAAAATTTGGTGAAAAAATTCCCTTCAGCCATTCTGCAATGTTACTAATGAAGACATTGAACAGGACTGGCCCCAGGACCGATCCCTGCAGCACCCCACTGGTCACCCCCTCTCCCTAGACTGCACCCCATTTACCACCACTCTCTGCCTCCTGTCTGTTAGCCAGTTTCTAACCCAGTTTACCATCCTTTCCCCCTTTCCCCCATGCCCAGCCTACCCAGCTAGTTTATCAGCCTCCTATGTGGGATGGTGTCAAAGGCTTTGCTGAAATCAAGGTAAGCGTTGCCAACTGCCCCACCCTGATTCACTTCCTTTGTCACCCAGTCAAAGAAATCAACCAGATTTGTCTAACATGATGTCCCCACTGTGAATCCATGTTGTCTATGGTCCTGGGCTCCGTTGGCTTCTAGATGCTCCACTATCCTTTCTTTAAGCAATGTCTACATGACCTTCCCCACTACTGAGGTGAGGCTGAACGGCCTATTGTTCCCCGCCTCCTCCCTGCTGCTGAACTTGTGTAGAGGGACCACATGTGCCCTCCTCCAATTCACTCATGTTGAATGACTCAGTGAACATGGCTGCCAGAGGTACTGCTATCTCCCTTTGCAGTTCTCTTAATATCCTTGGGTGTATGCCATCTGGTTCCATCGCTTTGTCCACCTTCAATTTAGTGAGCTCCTGCAGGACTCTTTTGTCCACCTCTTCACCCCCTTGGCAACTGCTGTACTGCTGTGGCCCTTGCCCCTCCCACTCTTCTGTGAATACTGAACGGAAAGACACAGCGCATGTCTTGGGAGGAAGGCATGGAACTAACACGTCCAAATACCTATACAGCACATACAAGCAAGCAATAGTCGGCATTGACAAATGCTTGTTTACCTCATTGTTGCCATTGTTGTACTTACTACATTACTGTAACTGTAGTCTCCTTGGTCTTGCTGAAAATAGGCAGGTTTCTTTGCCTAGCACACTTACCCGGTCATCAAAAGCTAATAAATAAATAAATAAATATCTTAAATCAATAATATGTGTATATATGTGGTTGTCTTACTTGTCTTTCTGTCTTTCCTGGTACATGTATACAAGTAAAGTAAGTAAGTAAAAGTTTATTTTTAAGCGCTTTTCGAAATCAAAGCGCTGTACAATAAAACAGTTAAATACATATAAAACATACATACAGCATAACAAACAACAATAAAATATAATTTCAATACAGTGCAATAACTACTCCCCATACGCCTTTTGAAATAAATAGGTTTTCAGTTCTGACTTAAAGCTTTCAGCGGTCAGGCAGCGTATCCGGCGAGTAGAGAGTTCCACAGGGTAGGGGCAGCATAAGAAAGCGCTCGTGCCCGGATGTTTTTAAGCGAACTCTGGGAACCTCTAGCAATCCCTCGTCGGTGGAGCGGAGTGAGCGGGAGGGACGGTAGGGAACCAGCAGATCTTGAAGATATCGCGGTCCCTGTTCGTGTAGGGCTTTATAGGTCAGTAAACCGACCTTAAAGGTGATCCGCCACTGAACCGGCAGCCAGTGCAGTTCGCGCAGCACAGGCGTAATATGATTCCTTATAGATGTCCCTGTCAAAAGCCTGGCTGCAGCATTCTGCACCAGTTGCAAGTGGTGGATATCAACCCCCGGCAGCCCTAGGTACAGGGCATTGCAGTAGTCAAGGCGAGAAGTAACAAAGGCATGGACTAATGTCGGGAGGTCAGCCGGAGGAACAAGGTGTTTCACCCGAGCAATATTCCTCAGATGGTAAAAAGAGGATTTGACGGTAGATGACACCTGGAATTTCAGCGTCAAACTGTCGTCAATAATAACGCCCAGGTTACGCACCCGGTCTGAGGTCGAGAGCTGGGCTCCATCGATCCATATGCCCAAAGGAAGACAAGCCCTACAATCCGCCTCATGATGACCTGGGTCCACCACCAACACCTCAGTCTTATCCGGGTTTAACCTTAGCCAGCTGGCACTCATCCAATCACTGATCTCGGATAGACAGTTGTTAAGTTTAGAGACTGCATCTTCTTGCCCGGGGCTAAAGGACAAATATAGCTGGGTGTCATCTGCATAGCAGTGAAAACCCAAGCCATATTGCCTAATAATGTCTCCCAATGGCAGCATGTAGACAGCGAACAACATGGGTGCCAAAATGGAACCCTGCGGAACCCCACAAGGCAAAGAGACGGCATCAGAGGAATAAATTCCAGTGATAACCCTATGTCTCCGCCCTGTGAGAAAAGATTGAAACCATTGTAGAACCGTACCAGACAGTCCACAATGGAACCGCAGGCGTTCCAGAAGCACACCATGGTCCACAGTGTCAAAAGCTGCAGAGAGATCAAGAAGGACTAGAATAGTACAAGCCTTTTGATCCCTCGCTATCAGGAGATCATTTAGAACCCGGACAAGAGCAGTCTCAGTACTATGTCTTTCCTAAATCCCAATTGAAGAGTATCATAGACATTATGATTTGTAAGATGGTCGTCCAGTTGCAGTGCAACCACCTTTTCAATAACCTTACCCAAGAAGGGCAGGTTAGAGATAGGTCTGTAGTTAGCTGGACAGTCAGTTCAATGAAGGTTTTAGGAGTGGTCGAACGACCGCCTCCTTTAAGGGTTCAGGAAAGATCCCCTGCTCCAAAGATTTCCAGACGATTTCAGCAATGGTTGGACAGATAATATCTACGCAACCCAATAAAAGTGGCGTAGGGCCCAGATCCAAACTACAACTGGTTGGACGTACAATCTGGACAATCCTCATAATGTCCATGAATTCCGGCCTACCAAAGTTAGACCAGGTGACACAGGTGTTTGCTTCCCCTCACCGATCACTGCAAGCCCTTGTAGAGTGAGCTTGGCCGAGATCCGCCCTACTGCCGGCAATCTTATCAGTGAAAAATCGAGCAAGCTCATCACACTTTATTTGTAAAAAATCTCTTCCAGACTGTAGACAGAGTGGATTGCACAATCTGTCAACAGTCTGAAAGAGTTGAGCTGGTCGGTTTCTCGCAGCAGCAATCTCCCTGGACAGGAATTCTGACTTCTTACGGGATATTGCCGATTGATAGATAACATAATGATCCATCAATCTAAGTTTGTCGGCATCCAGGCAAGATTTCCGCCATGCTCTCTCTAGCCTTCGCCCCACTCTCCTCAGCTCCTTCAAAGACTCATCAAACCAGGGAGTCTTTGGGCGCTGAGTGAGTGGGCGAACACGAACAGGAGCAATTCGATCCAGGGCCCCGGTCACCGCCTTGTTATAGGCAATAACCATGTCCCCTGGACCCATGCTCTCATCCGAAACACCCGATAGGTCCAGTACCGCCATTAGGCCCTCTGGATTTACTCCCCTTAAGGGGCGATACTGGACCATCTCCGTAGGGACAGGCCTATTAGGGGGTGCCCCAAAACTGAATCTTATGGTGTGATGGTCTGTCCACGCATTTGGTTCCACCTCAAATGTGAAACATCCAAATCCAGTAGGAACACCAGGTCCAATGAGTGTCCACCTATATGGGTAGCAGAGGTAACTACCTGTGACAGGCCCAACATAGACATAAGTTGGAGAAGTTCTTTCCAAAGTGAGAGTTCATCGTCGACCCAGGCATTGAAGTCACCCAGAATTAGCCATCTAGGCGACTCCAGTGCCATGTCAACGATGAAGTCCGAACTCCTTCAGGAATTCACCACCATCACCGGGTGGATGGTAAATGAGGAGAATCCTGAGCTCTGCACCTGCTGCCAGGATACACTCAAAGGATCTGGTGTTACCCACTGGCACCTCCACAAGACTCAGCTCTGATCTAAAGAAGATGGCCACTCCCCCGCCCCTATGATCCAATCTCAGACGGTGCATTACCGAGAACCCAGCTGGAGCGGCAGAGTCTAAGATAGGACCTGCATTTTCATCCAGCCAGGTCTCGGTAATACATGTACAACAACCACATACACATATACTATCATTTGTGTACTGTCACTTGGGTAAGCATGGAGCTTCCAAGGAGGCCTTTACTAGTGTTACAGAACCACTGATGAAGCCGAAAATCATAAGGTGATGCAGCACGTCTGGGTGGCAGTGTGCATATGGACTTGTAAGTTTTTCTGCATATTCACTGTTTGGTACTTAATTCAAAAAAATAACCTGTAAGCACATATTTAACACAGTAGTTTGTCCTGGGTCTCCTTGCTTTGGGTGTGTTGTTTTTCTTCTGGCAAGGTAATAATTTAGTTAGCTGCTCTTTCTTGATCAGAAAATACCTGCAAACCGTGCAAAACAAGACTGAAGTGAGAATGTTACTGAGCTGACATGCTGTTTTCAAAGCGTTTCTGAGCCTGTTAAACAGATGCAATCATATGCCTTCAATTAATACATCTGGTTACTCACTCACACTATCTCAGTAAATACATATTTTTTTAAACTGTACTCCTGTCCTTTACAAATGGTGATTTAATCTATTGTTTGTGCCCCTACCGCAAACCTTTTATATTATCCAGACCCCTTATTTTTATAATTCCAAGTGTGGGATGAGGCTGCATTGTTTTGCTGACATCTACGAGAACACTGTAAATGTATTTTGCCTGTAAAGAATGTTATTTATTTATTTATTTCATTTATTCATGAGTTGACCAGGTTGGTGCACTGTTCCAAGGACCGTTTGCAGGCATGACCCGGGCCATTGAGATGGCAAAAGAATACAGTGATGCAATGCACCAGGGAACAAATACGTCACAGACAATACAATGCACTAGGTAAACAAACTAACAGGGGAATTTATACAGAGGTTGTGTGTGTGTGTTGGGGGGGGGGTTAGGACATAACACCCAGAGAGTATGAAAGAATAAACAGAAATAGCAAAATAGCACAATGCATGTAAAACAAGTTCATTTGTAAACTGTCTATTTTTACAGAGACTTAGACCACATAAACAGATAAAAGGCTACTTCACAAATCACCCAAAGGAGAAATATCAGGTAGTAGTGGTTAGTAGGTGCATCCTGAGGAGACAGCAGAAGTGCCATGGTGGGCCAAGGGCTCTCAGGGAGGATGGCAGGCTGTTCCAAAGGGTAGGGGCGGCAGAAGAGAAAGCACTCTGACCCATGCAAGTGGAGACTTGCGGGCATTCTGGCATGAGGCTTGCAGCATGGCTAAGGTCAAGGCTAAACGTCTTTAGCCGAAGTAGGGGGGAGAGAGGGGATGTCATAGGATTATGAATCCCCACACCTATGGTGGAAGCCAGGAGGTAGCTTCATCTAGCTTGAGGAGGGAGCCATAGGATGCAGTGGTGGTGGTAGGAGTAAGGAGCCAGGAGGGCAAAGTGCAGAAGTTATTGTAAGTGGTATTTAGTCTTGATAGGTTAGAGGAGGATATTTTTGAGTAGATGGAGGAACCATAATCCATAAATTGGAGGAGGTTGCTCTCAGCAATGGCGAGACAGGCTTTAGGAGTGAGTTAATTTATTAGTCAGTAGCTGGTTCCAGTTTTTGATTTATGAGACGTATTAAAATCTCAATATGGTCAGAGGAGGTGAGGGCGGGGTCATCAGTGATGACCAGGTATTTAAAGGAGCTGACGTTCTTGGGGGGTGAGCCGTCAGAAGAATGGATGTTGAGTGGGTTATTGGCTAGAGCTAATTTGGTAAGTTTGGGCTTGGAGTTAAACAGCATTGTCTTGGTCTTCTTGGCGTTAACCAGCAGTCTGTTTGTGGTGAACCACTTCTGAGCATTGCAGTAAGTGGTGGTGAGTGTAGAGGAGAGGTTGCTCAAGGATAAATCACTATGGTAGAGGACTAAATCATCTGTGTATAGTAGTGAGTGGCAAGAGGGGCAGTCCTGAGGGAGTCAGTTCATATGGAGGGAAAAGAGAATGGGCCCCAGGATAGATCCCTGGGGGAAACCAGTGGAGAAAAGTTGCGCCCCCCGACACGGAACCATTTGGGTATGGCTGGAGAGGTAGTTTCTGAACCAAGCAGTGGTGGTGGGGGGTAAACACAGGCTACCAAGTTTGTCAAGGAGGATGTTGTGATTCACCATGTCAAACACTTTGGAGAGGTCCACAAAGACAGCTCCAGTAAGCCTTCCACTATCCATGCTCCAGAGAACGTGGTCAGAGAAATTTGACAGGGCCATAGATGTGCTATGTCCCTTTCTAAAACCATGATGCTGAGGGCAGAGGAGGTTATATTTTGTAATGTAGTCAGTTATTTGGTGGTGTACAATCTTCCCCAGCAATTTGCTTAGATAAGAGAGGATAGATATCAGGCAGTAGTTTCCCATATTGTAGGGTCGCCTGTTTTTAAAGACTGGGATGACCCTAGCCTGTTTCAAAACAGAGGGCACTGAGGCTGTAGTGAGGGAGAGATTGAAAACTGAAGTAAGGGGTTTGGCAATGGCAAGAGCCGCAATTTTGAGGAAGCAGGGGGAGAGGCCATCACTTCCACCACTACCCCTACTGGGGAGGCTCAGGAGGAGTTTGAGTGTTTTGCAGGGGGAGATAGACCAGAAGTAGAATGGAGGTATGTTGGCGTTTATGGCAAGTGGGTCAAGGAGAGGAGGACTGGGATTGTTTAGGAGAAGCCTGGCAAGGTATTCATCAAGGTTAGTAAATTCGGCATTGAGTGCATTTGCAACTTCAGCTGGGTCAGTCAGAGGACCACTGGTGCTGTTAAGTTGGAGAGGGGGCTGTTTAGCCCCTGGGGCAAGCAGGGAGTGGATAGAAGACCAGAAGCACCTTGGATTTCCAAGGCTTTGGGACTGTAGGTTGCAGAAGTAAGCAGCCATACAGCAGCTGACATGTCGTTTGCAAAGGTTTCATAGGAATCAGTATTCGGTCCAGAGCGGGGGGGGGGGTTTGTATGATTCTCATGTGGCATCCCTTTCCTTTATAAGTCTTCAGAGGTCCCTGGAAAGTCAATGGGTGTCACCCCCTCATACTCTGCAAGTAGTAAGAGGGAAGAGCTTATCTTGAATGCTTGAGAGGGCGGCAAAGAAGAAGCCAAGAGCTGAGGAGAAGTCTTTCGAGTTATAAAGGGAGACCAACCTATAGACATGATGCCAGCGTGTAGCTGGAGGAGTCATAAGTTTGAATAGTTATGGAAAGTCAGATATTTGGGAGGGAGGGCGAGGCCCAAATTTATTTGTAGGCATAAAATAAACCTGCATGTAGATATTGTGGCCGAGTGTGACCTACATGTAAAAAGTAATTTACAGCCACAGGGATTAAGTACAGTATTTTAAAACTCATTTTATAAATCTAATTCAGTGGATGGCAGCAGAAGTGTTTACAGCAGCACATTTGCACAATCAGTCAGTTCCTCCCTGCCTGCTAAGTGAACCAACTGATAGACAGATAGAGAGATAGCTAGATAGATAGATAGACAGACAGACAAACCCATATAAGCATACAAACATCCATCCATCCATCTAGCTCTCTCTATCTATCTATCTCTCTATACCTCTAACTCTCTATCTCTCTCTGTCTCTATCTATCCTAATTTGATTTAAAAAAATATATTTGTGTGGACCCTCCGGGGTGAGTGTCATTTGGGATAACGTCACGCCTCAGTCATTGGACGCACTCGGCCTGTGGCCTCAAGCCCAACCACCTGAAGCGTGACATTATCCCAGCACAACACACACCCTGTCGGGCATTATTGCTTAATAGTACAACTGGAATTTCACAATACTGTGGTAGTGTGGGTTTCAATAAACAGATCATGCAACCATAAAAGATGCATAAAAAACACAGATATCTGTGTTTATCATTTTATTGTAGAAAAAAATATATAGAAACTTCAATATACACAGAAAGGAAAAATAAATGGTGCTATTCCTTCACACCTCTTTAAACATCAGGATATGATTCTTCCATAAAACATAACATAGATAATTCCTGAGTTCTGTCCTTTCTCTGATGTAGTGTGAAATCTGCACACTTACTTCCTTAGATCCTTCTCTCACCTTGGTCAGAAACCTACTGAACACCTATCTGCTCTTGTTCTCCTAGAGGAACCTTTTATAATACTACTGAGTGACCTCATTAGTCATGTGACACCCTAATTAAGGCAAAAAATGGCAATTACAATCATACTAATATATATGTTTTGAACCATCTAGCAATATGCTAGCATTTTTAAGGGTCACCTAATTAAGTACCTATTTCAAAATAATGCCATAGAACAAAGTTACAGGCATAATTATTAGATTATGATGTCAGAGCATTAGCTTAACCCCTCCCCTCATGACATCACTCTTTCTTGAGTCCATATAACCTGCCATTTTATGGGCTGCCTGCCCTATAGTAGGACCTCTTCAAACTAACATGGGCATTCAGGTACAGAGAACTTTAATGCAACACAATTTCAATAATGAAAAGAAAACACTGGTTAAGTCTAGCAAATGAATCTATAACCTTAGCAGAGAAAAACAGATGAGGGGTGCACTCCCTATCTGTTTTCCTGCAAGGTTCTAGAATTTCATTTGATTCAAAATACCTAAATCTTTGAATGCTAGTGTATTTATTTCATACAACGTTATAAGTGTTCTACAGTACATTCCTGCAACCCTATCCTTTGTGCTACACAAAACCTTTTTTTTACAATTTCCACCAGGTGTACACTTTCAGCTTACTTTACCTAACAGCTGAAATTGCAGCCGATAACTTCTTTCACTACTTTCACTACCCAGCCTTCTACCTATTAGAGGGCTCTATTTTAAGTGACACAGCTCCCTTTGACATTTTACTGGGACACAGGGCTTTATATTTTATGCCCTCAATGTCCTTGACTCATTTTCAGCACTTTTGAAAAGTCTCCACGGAGCAGCTACCGGAACAGCGCTATGGGACCGAGATATAACACAATGGTAACTGTAAGCAGTTGCTCTGCTCCAGATTTCCCTTTTTGGCTGCATAGCCGCTTCTCTTCTGAACCACAACAAATGGTTGCGATTTCTCTCTTCAGTGGCTCTGAAATTTGGATCTACCCCTGCACGAACATGTGCAGGGTCCTGTGTGACTGTGCGATAGTGTGCACATTTCGCTGCCGCAACCACTCGCTTGCTTGCTTCAAAGCGCATAGCGCTATTTCATTCATTTGTTGGTCCTGCTTTTTCAAGCCTATTATTTTATTATATTTAAACCATGTCTCAACATAGAGAGCAGGGAAAGGGGATAATAGAATAAATCTTTACAAAGGGGTATACTACTTCTCCCAGTAGCCACTGACGTTTGCTGGGCACAGTTTTTTAAATGTATTTATTCAGATGCAAATAAATAAAGCCAGTGCATAAAGAGACAGTATAGAAATAAAAGATTGCCAGGTTGGCCACCCTGACAAGAAATATAGGATAGCTATAGATATATAGTAGAAGACAGAATACAGTGAAAAAGAAAAGGGGGAGTATTGCATTTTTAGTGTTTGTTTTTATACTTCACAACAAGACCCCCTGTTACAAATACAAATAAAGAAAACTCATACTCAGTCATGAGAAGGATTTATTAGCAGCTAAATACATTTCTTTTTTTTCCTGATATGTAGTTTTTATGGTAATATTCCGTTTTCTCCCTGTACCCAGCCCCCTACCTCAGATGCACGCATGCATGTGGAGGCATGCACATGCCACATCTTGAGATACCCACCCACAATGTGTCGCTCCTGCCACCTATGCTGACCATTGGGCCACTACCCAGTGGCAGCAGGACTACAGGGAGTGGCAACCACCCTCCCCCAGAGAGGAGAGCTGCCTTCTAGCTGCTTAATCCTCCTCCGATCCCCCCCATGCCCCGAGTCTATTCCCGAACCCGGGTCGCCGGCATGACGCAAAGTAAGGTGTTCAGCACCTCAGCCCTCAGCGCCACCAGGCTGGCCCCAGCTGAATGCATTTCTGATGTGAGATCAAATTAAAAGTGACATAATATACTCACTCACACATATAAATATATTCTTTGCAAAAGAAAATGCATTAATGTATCAGTTAGGGTTCAGTTTAAAACAACAAAAGTAAGGAAATGTGGTGTTAGGGTTTCCAACCCTAACTCCCCACCCCCCAACCAAAGCAGGAAAAGAAAAACAGTATGGCTTTCGCTGTCCTGTTGGCGAATCAGGTCTCCCTTGGGATTCTCAACCCTAATGTTCACCCCACTGTGATACAGTCTTCAAACATACCAAACTGTGTCTCCCCACATGTTGCCAACAACCTGTAGGCCCTGCCTGAAGAAAATATATCACATGGTACCTTATGTGGACATTGACTGGAATGAGTGTTAGGATTGAGAACCCCAAGGAAGATCCCACCCCTGATTCGCCAACAGTCAAGACAGTAAAAACTGTAATGCTTTTTCCTTTTCCTGCATGGGGGTGGGAGTGGGGAGTTACAAACACCACATTTCCCTACTTTTGTCACTTTAATATGAGTCCTAACTAGTGCATCAATGCAGTGCTTTGCAAAGAATTTCCTTACTTTTTGAGACTGTAGAATGTATCCTCATTCATGCACGTCCCTTTGGGACCTGTGTTAACACATCCATCTGGCTAGGGAAGCGCATGGCCCCCTGGGCCCTGTGTTTCCATCCCTCCACTGATGCACACATCCATCCCGCTGTGGAAGTGCAGGGCCCTGCACTTCCATGCCTCCAAAAAAGCAACTCAAGTGTTTGGTTGTAATTGTTTTCATGGGGCTCAGTTCAAAGGGAAAATATATTAAGTGTCCTTCTTAACTACCAGCAGTTGACTGTCTATGGGCAAAAATGTGTTTTTTGTTTTTTTACTCATAAGACAGTAAATTTGTATTGGTTTGCTCTGTAATTTGCCATGGTTGTAGTGGAAGACGAGATACACCTTTGCCACATTTTTGATGATGGTCAGACATTCATTGTGGATTTGGCACCGTGGTGAAGACTGGAGATAATTTTGGGGTACAGTGCATACCCCATGAATGCTTGAGGGGATTATGTGTTAGTGTAGTAGTACTCATTGACACCTACCTTTCTTTTTTTTTATGTACATTGTCCCTTAACTCCAATTACTGACTGACTTATGGCTTGTTCAAGTTGTCATATTATCCTATGAGAATTTTCATTTCTTAATTTCTATGGTTTTCTATGTGGACCCTAACTTTTTTGTGGGTATTATGAATTACTGTTGTAGTACTCATTGAGATCTTTTTTGATACTGTACATATATTGTCCCCAAACTCCACAGAGTAACAGAGTTATGACTTGTTAAAGTTGCAGTGTTATCCTATAGAATTTAAATTTTCCAATTTTATGGTTTTTTTTACTAGCCATTTTTTTTTTGGGGGTTTTATATGTTAGTGTTGCAGTACTCATTGGGACCTTTCTACATATATAGATGGTCCTTTGACTCCAAACATTGGCAGAGTTACAGCTTGTTAAAGCTGCAACGTCATCCTATGGGAACTGTAATTTTTACATTTTTATGTTTTTTATATGTCCCCTGAATTCTTTTGTAGGGTATCATATGTTAGTCACAAGAGTGTGGTGTGCATATTTATGGAACACATACAAACAGAGGACAGAAAGAAGGAAGTGCCTCAGCTGGGCCTTGAACCCAGGCCACCCAAAATACCTTTCTGGTTGTGCTACCAGCTGCACCACCAAGGTAACTGGGGACTGGACTGTCCCGGAGCACATTACTCATTTTCCAAATATTCAGCAAAAGTCCAAATTATTTTTTCATATGAAGGAATCCTTTTACATAAGACCATTTTGTTCTCATGAAACAGGATTCCTTCGTATGAAAAAAGAATATGAAAAATACTAAAACCAAATTATTTTTCCATATGATGGTAATCTTGTTTCATATGGCCCTATTCCTGTTTTATGTGGCCATACAAAAAAAAATAAAACTGTCTCTTGAAAGACTAACTGCAGAATCCAGCTATTGGGGTCTTGATTAGCAAGATACATGCATTGGTGTCTTTCCATAATATGATTTTTATGGGTTTTCAAAAAAAAAAATGTTTTTCAAAAAAGCAGAAATAGGATGGCGATCATACAAAAAAAAAACTATTTTTCCTCACAAAACAGGATTACCCCCACTATGAAACAGAACCATTTTTTGTATGCCCCCAATTTTTTTTGTGTGAAACAGCCATCCAAAAGTGTATACTGAGCATGCTCAGAACCAAAATTTCAAATCCTTATAACTCTGAAATGGATTCATATTTTTTCACCAAGCCAAAGAAAGGCACCACTCTGGGCCAATCCCTCCCTATCCTGAACATTTCAAAACAAAATTCCAAACCATCTGGGTGCTAGGCGATGACAAAAAAAGGTATGCCCCCGCCTTACGGCGACACCAACACAGCGAACTACAATCCTGTTGGCAAAATCGACACTTTGCCGACAGGTTGCTGTGTTGGTGTGACCGAGACAGGGGCACACTGCCTCCCAGTCCTGCACCCCCACCCTGAAGTAACTCCAACTGGAGTTAAGAATCCATAAGTTGGGGGGACAGGGGCAGAGCCACCCACATGGGGAGTTCGGGAGCGAAGCCCCCCGACAAAAAAAAAAAAAAAAAGGACCGGGAGACTCAAAGGAATCATGACGACTGCAACTTGTGGTTGACATGATTCCTGTCACTGTGATGCTGATCAACATAAAGCATGTTGAACTGGCATGGTAGAGCCACAAAAAAACAGTAAAAAAAAACAACTTTTTTTACTATGTCAGAATTGGACATCTGACTGTAATGAAACTTGGCATATCAGGATACCTTACCCTTGAAACTGTGCATGCAAAATTTCATGCAAATCTGTAGAAACGGGGCAAAGCTATTAAAGTGCAAATTTAGGGTTTAACATTAAACAGCCTATTCAGCCTTAACTACAGTGGTGCTACTGTGCCACTATAATACGCAAACATATATGTTTCTCTGTCTGCCTGGGTCTGTTTATCCATCTGTCAAATGCACCATGGAAAACCTTTAACCACACTGATCTATCAAAGCATGTCACATAATCATTGATTATATTCTGCCAACCGCACACCTTGCCAGAGCTTTATTTTGACACAAGTATATATAATATAGTAATTGCAAAAACTTTGTTAATGCATCAGTTATGGTTGAAGCAACAAAAGTAGATAAATGAGGTGTTAGGGTTTCGAACCCTAACGCTCCCCCAACCCTACCATCAAATCCCAACCCCACCCTTCACACACCAACAGACGGGGTGTGCCTTGGGGTCATTGCGCCTAACTCGCACTCCATTCCATGTGTACAGAAGCTGAGATGGTAAAGTATAGGAGAAAAGGGTGAGAGTTAGGCCTGATGACCCCAGGCACCACCCTGGCCTGTTGGTGTGTGGAGGATGGGGGCAGGGTGGGATGGTAGCGGTGGGGGTTGTTAGGGTTCGAAACCCTAATGCCCCAATTCCATACCTTTTTTGTTTCAACCCTAACTTATGCATTAACAAAGTTTTTTGCAATAAATTTCCTTACTTTTTCAGAAAGTGTAATCTTACCCTTATATGTTTGTGAGACCACAGGGCCCTCTGGACCCTGCATTCCCATCAGTGTATAGTGTGTTGTGGTTGCATCTCCCTGTAGGAGTGCAGGGCCCTCCAAGCCCTGCACTCCCATCATGCTCCCATCACTCCATAATGGTATCCATTTGTGGGAGTGCAGGGCCCAGAGAGGGCCCTGTGCTCCCATCTACCCATAAGTTTAGAGGCATTGTAATGAACTGTCATCTCCCTATGGGAGCGCAGGGTCAGTACTGCATAATGGAGGGCCCTGCACTCCCATTACTGCAAAATGGGTCTGACAACTCAAATCCCTTTTCGCGAGACGTCAAAATCCTTTTTCGTGAGCCGGATCCCTTTTCACAAGGTGTCAAAATCTCTTTTCTTGGTTCTGGCAGGGCCATCTGGTCCCACAAATCTAAATGCCTTTTTGCGATGTGAAAAGGGATTTTGACAGCTCTGAAGGATTTGAGATTGACTGACAGATATTTACGGTTAATCCTTACCGTGATAGAGGAAGGGATTTTTACTACTTGTGAAAGGGATACGGCCCGTGGAAAGGATTTTGACAGCTCATGAAAAGGGATTTGAAAAATTAATCCCTTTTCTTGAGGTGTCAAAATCCCTTTTCGCGAGCCAAATCCCTTTTCGAATCGTGAAAAAAGGATTACCCACAAGGCCAACTGGCCTGATATCCCAATCCCTTTTCATGAGCTGTCAAAATCCCTTTTCTGTGAGGTGTCAAAATCCCTTTTCATGATATCAGAAGCAAGTCATGAAAAAGGATTTTAAAAATCAAAAATAAACATTCTAGGGCCACGGTAAAGTAAATTAAAGGCAGAGAACTGTAAAGGATATCCATATGAGCAAAATGCATACTTTGATGCCTCCAGAAGACATCCCTGGGTAAAGTTATAACGTTTTGTTTGGGCTGGAAAAATGAAAACAAGATGGCGGCTCACGAAAAGGAAATTTTTTCTCACAAAGAGAGATTTAATGAATCCCTTTTTGTGAGCTGTCAAAATCCCTTTTCATGAGCCCTAAATCCCTTTTTGCACCATGCAGCTAACGAAAAGACTGAACTGAGCATGCTCACAACCTGAAATTTCAAAACTGAATAACTTTGGAACAGATAAATATTTTTTCACCAAACCAACACTGGATTGTTCTTTGGGGACAAGCTCCTTCTACCCTGGAAATTTCATACCAAAATTCCATATGATGTGGTTGCAGCATGATGTGGAAAAACCAGCCAAAACAGGCAAAAAAAAAAGTTACTTTTATAGTTTTTTCACTATGCGCAGCATGAAATCCGCAAATCCGATCAAAACAAAACTTGGTACATCAAGAGATCTACCCCAGGACAGTGCATACCAAAGTTTGTGCAGATCTGTTGAACAGTTGCGTAGTTATTAAAGTGCAACATTTGAGGTTTAACATTAAACTGTCTACTCAACCCTAATTATAGTGGTACTACTGCACCACTATAATATGCTGTGCATTTTATTGCAAAAAAATGAATTAATGCACCAGTTTGGGTTCAACTTAATACCACAAAAGTAGGGAAATGTGGTGTTGGGGTTTCCAAACCTAACTTCCGCCAGCAACAAAAGGACAAGATCACACATCTTACCTGATGATGGCTGTCGGCTGTTGCTTGTGTGGTCTTTTCCTTTTGCTGCTTAGGGGTGAGCTAGGGTCTGAAACTCTGACACCGTGTTTCCATGTTTTGTGGCATTAAGTTGAACCCTAACTGCTGCATTAATGCAGTGTTTTGCAATTAATTTCCTTCCTTCCTTTTTGAGATAGTGGAATTGTGTCCTCATTCATGCATAATGCAGGCACACGGAGCCCTCTGGGCCCTGCACCGAGGGAAGAGTCTGTCTGTATGCAGAACCACAGAATCCTCTGGGCCCTGCCCATCCATGTGGCAACAGATGTCAAGAATTCATGGGCCTGTCTGGAGGGCTGTGGAAGTGCAGGGCACTCTGGGCCCTACATTTCCATGTGACTACAGATACAAATATGCAGGACAAAGAGTCCATCAGTAAGCCGGGTGGAGGGCCATTTGGCAGCCTCAGGTTCAGAGGTGCAGGGCCCTATGCCAAGAAAATTGTTCTCTTCACTGCATCATACTTGGGCCAGTGCGACCAACCCTGTACCTTCCCTTCCCACGCTGGGGGGTGGTACCACATGGCACTGTTCTCATGCCAGCCTCGGGCCATCCTGCTGGCTCACTAAGTTCTCCCCAATCTCAGCTCACTAGCATGGGATCACAAAGCAGCACCCACTGGACCAAAGGCTTGCACTACACAGTGTTTCTTAATTTTTGTTTGTTTTTTTAATTTTCAGCCCAAGTCTTCAACATAATTGTTTTATAACTCCCCCTTATAGCATGACATATGGCATTTATAGAATACTGTCCGAAACTTCATTTCACACCACATGTATGAAAACACATTTTAGCCAGTATTTGAAAAATTACACTTGTCACGTTCATGAGGTGGTGTGAAAAAAATGGCTACACTGAAAGTTTGGAGTCAAAATATTAAAAATTACCAAACTTATGACTTAGCATGAAAAAATTTATACATACATTCATGACTTTGTTGTTTTTTAATATTCTGACTCCAAATTTTGAACATAGTTTTCTTATGACCCCACTTCATGAATACGTCAGGTGAAAATGTTTAAATCCCAATGAAAGGTGATTTTGCAGATTGACTATGAAGTCACGTTTTAGCCTGGATTTGAAAAATTTCACTAGCCACGTTTTTGCGGTGGGGTCCCAAAAGGCAATGTTGAAAGTTTGCTGGAAAACTACTGGAAATTTGTGAAGTTATGAGTGGAATATGTTACTGTTCACACATAATACGGTCCTGCACATCTGCATCTGTTCACGCAGGTTCCAACAGAAGCTGTGTGAATGAGAATATGTTTCCACTATCTCAAAAAGGAAAAAAATTCTTTGCAAAAACTGCGTTAATGCACCAGTCAGGGTTCAAGTTAATGCCACAAAAGTAGGGAAATGTGGCATTAGGATTTCCAGCCCTAACTCCCCATTCCCAACCCCCAAAAAGCAAAAGTAATAAACAGTAGAGTTTTGGGTCCCAGAGTCTTAGAGAATCAGTGGTGGGGTCTTCCTTGGGGTTGCCAACTCTAATGCCACCCTCTCCCCTGAGCAAACAAGGTTAGACATAATCTCTTTTCTTCATGCAGGGTCCGCAGAAACTACTTATGGGAAGGGGGTCCTCCCCCCCATCTGCCACATCTTGAACCTGCTGAGGAAGGAAGACCACCACCATTAATTTTGCTGAAATATATTGATTGCTAGCCTGTGCCTGTAAAGAAGTAAGCACTTTGACCACTTTTATTTTTTTTATTTTGTGGTGGTTATATATTGCCTTGCTAGTTAGATTTGTTAGTCTGGAAATGTTTGTTGCTTTGCCCTTTTTTAAAAGAAAATTAAACTAGTCACTCGCTATTTTGTAAGCAACATGTGTTGTGGGCTCTCCTCCATGGTGGATATTTTCCCACTGGACAAACTTGTTAGTTTGTAAATGTTGTTTGCTATGCCCTTTTCTAAAGTGAATTAAACTAGTCTTTCACTGTCTTGTAAATAACGTGTGGTGGGCTTCCCACCATGGAAGGTGCTTTCTCTGGCGCCAATTCGTTAGTTTGTAAATGCTAGCTGCTATGCTCTTTGTAAAAGGGTCGATTCTAGGCCACTTATTATTCAGCCTTTTTCTCAACCACCTTCCCCCTTGTCTGCACAGAGCAAATGCTTTTATACGCTGACAATGCTGACATTTTTTCCCAAAAGTCATGAACCATGCTACTTAGAATCACAACTCCAAAATGACTTCTCTGACATTGAGCACTGGTTCTCCAAAAACAAGCTCCTTATTTATTATAAAAAAAAAAAAACAAGGCCATGTGTAACCCCCCCCCACACACACACACACACACAAATCTGGGGTTACCTTAATGTCTTCCTGGGCTCCTCCTGTGCTCACTACCCAGCTGACGTCCTGTTGTTGTTTGATCCTGTTCATTTATGTGAGAGTGCCATGCTGTGCCTCCATGCCTGTCCCTTTAAAAGTCTAGCTAATGTGTGTATAGTAAATGGTCTGGGTTGGGTCCAAGTGATTTAAGCTTGCAACCAGCCAGGCACTGCTCTGTTTTGCTCCACTCTACAGTCAATAACGGTGCAGAGGTAACCTGCAGGGGAACTGTACTTACAGTATTTACTGCTTATGTGCTGTTATGTTTGAATAACAGAAATCTGTCTAACTTGTTTTCTTTGCAGCTTGCCTTATTGGAATGGAAGCCACCATGTTAGGTCTGGGACTTCCAGTAATTTGACCAATCAGACTCTGGGGGATCTCAAAGGACTCTTAGCCTCAGTGTCCCATGGGAAGGAAGATATGTAGTTTTCATAGTTTTTAGGTTGGTGCCAAAACTAACCAGAAGGGGAAGTCATAACTGTGACTGACAGCTTCCCCAGCCAACCCGTATCCTGGATTACAAGGGAAATCTCCAGTACTATAAGAGATAGTGGATCAGTTGGAGTAGGAGATTGAAGTGTGAACAGATCAATCTTTCAAGCAGCTACTCCCTGAACGGAGCCTAGGGGAATTGGCCGGAAGAGGCCCAACTTGCCTCCCTGCCACGTTTCTCCTGCCTTGGACTGCCTGATAGCAAAAGTCAGACTTCTCCCGATTTAAGCCTGGAACTGCGGCTGAAAGATGCCTGAAATTTACAAGCACTGCTTGCGTTTTGGGCCGAAGAATTGCTCCTGTGAAGCAATCGACCCGGCTAGTGTACAAGATGAATTTTGGATCGAGAGGCTTGCTCAGTGAATCCACTGCAGTAGCAACCGGACTGTATCCAAATTGTAGAAAGTTGATACTGTTTGATTTAAATGTGCTGAATATTGTTCGTGGGTCAAGACCTGCTTTGTCCACAGCCCAATTTGTTACGTCATCTGGAGGCTTCACCAGCAAGAAGCCAAACAAACTTTGCCAACTTGCTCATCCTGCCTGGGCCTTTGCCAATCCAGCCCAGACCAATTGCCCTGCACCAGAGACTGTCTTAAGCAAGAGATGGGCTTTGGGGATCTGGCCCCTGTGCAACAACAACTCCTGGCAGGTTGAAGCCACCCGGAGGGAAAGGCCATGAAAAGGAGGTGCATTGTGTCGGCCCTGTTTCCCCATGGTCATCGGCAAACACCATGAGGTTTCCATATCGCCTGCCATTCTGCAGCAATCTGGTAGCGTGAGTACAATCAGGGTAGCTCCCTGCAATGGGTATTTAAATCATCTGTGGCACCATCTGATTTCTTTAACTTTATGGGTTTTCAAAAGACTGAGCAAACCAACTCAGATTACAAATAATCATCTGGTTATTGTGCATGCTAACTGCCTTTCTTTCCATTAAAGGCCCCACCTTCAGCTGCAATGCCGGCCACCCATGGGCAACACATCTGGCTAGTCAGCTTCCTTCCTGGGTACCCAGTGTTGTAGGACTGTCTATTTTGGGACTGAGAGTTGCATGCAAAATCCTGATTTAAAGCAGCAGTACTATGTAAAAAAAATCTGCGGTTTTTGACAGTTTATTCCCTGTGCTCTGTTGAGCATTTCCCTGGTAATCTTTCTCCCCGGCATTGTACTTTCACCCTGTAATTTGCTCAGTTTCCCTTTGTTTTTGTTTACATTTCTGTCATCCACCATGTTGACAGCAGCAGTAAAAGATAGGCAGCCAAGACAGTTGCCATATTTTCTGTAGATCTACAACAACTAGAAACTGATCACTTCCTGATTAGGTAGTACTGCTGCTTTAAATCAGAGTATAAATTGTTTGACTAAATTCACACCCCTCCCTTGTTCATGACCCCTAAATAAACCTGACTCTCTTTTTTCACTTTTAACCTGGCTAGTGTGCATATTATTAGTTGGGTTACAGTATTAAAAGTGTGCAGTTGTCTTGCTAACCTTATTTTACGAGAAGTTTCCAGGAAAATTGCTGAAGGTCCAACCCTGGGGTAAGTGTGAAGGGTGTGCACATAATATTACTGTTACTTACTGACTGTGTGTTAACTACTGCTGTGACAGGTACAGAGCCACTAGGAGGGTTGGTGGGTGGTTATAGCTTCCTAAAGGGCTAGAGCATGATAGGCAGATACCCCCAATACTATTACTCTGGGTGGAGGAACCTTAATACTGAATCCAGCCCCCTTAACCTGTGCTCAGACATACAGGCAGGGGTAGTAACCTCAGGGATATGCCACCTAGGGGTTACACCATTGTATTCATAAACCCCCACAATAAATACAAGGCTTATCAAATGACAATCCTAAACAGCATGCAAACTCCCCTTGAGCAAGTGTATACCTTTAAATACTTAGGTGTAACACTTGATAGCTCCTTATCCTTTGTCCATCATTTTATTTATTTATTTATTTAGTTAAACATCAGTTTAGAAACCTTTGAGCCAGAGGCTCATTTACAAAGGTGCCTCGTCACAAAGAGGACATCAGAACAGTAGTACAAGGGACACAGTACTTACAAACAAAAAAGTTACAGTTCAATTACAATTTTGTTACAATAGAATACAATCTCCAACGAAGCAAAAGATAACAAAAGGTGCAAAACTTATGGTCGGGGGAGAGCTGGTGGGAGTAGAAGGGAGGGAGATAGGGGAGGAGGAATTAGTAGGGAAAGGAAGGGGGGGGGGCCGCTCAGTGAGCATTGTCATTTTGACCATATTGTTAAGGCTGTCAGTTCCAGAATTGGCCTCCTATACAGGCACCGCCATAGCATGACCCCTGATGCACTGTCACTTGCTATTAAAAGTTCCATCCTTTCTGTGATTGACTATGGGCTTGTGGTGTATGGGGCAGTCTCCGACAGTACCGTCAAACAAGTTAGCATGGCCTTCAATAAATCCTGCAGACTAGTACTAGGTGCTCACAGACTTGCTCACACCTGCAACCTAGACATGCAAACCAATTGGCTTACCCTTCAGGGCAGGGTACATTACCAAGTTTGTCTCCTAGGGGAAAATACCTGCCTCTGCTTAACCCTACCTGCTATCCGCAACCTCCTAAACTCAACGTCCAATCCCCAATGGATTAGAGGTACGTCTAAACAATCTCTGCAAGTCCCTTTCTTCCAAACATCACAAGCGCAGCGGTCCATTGCCCACCATGCACCACGCTGGCTTAATGATCTTCCCGTCTGATATAACCAAGGAGCCTAAGCTGGGGCCATTTAAGAGAAAACTCAGTGAAAACCTTACCTCTCTAAGCAGCTGTGACTGCCAACCCTAATGTTAACCTCCCCTCTGCCTCACTCCTCTCCCCCTTCACCTGCCTACTCAGCCTAACTTCCTGTTTTCCCACCCCAACCCCTCTCGCTTATCCTGTCCCCTCCCCCTGCGTCCCACCTATTTCACCCTCACTCCTCTCATCCTTACCCCCCTCCTTCTACCACTCCTGACAAAGCTCAACATCTGACTGCCTCATTTAACGCTTGTCAGATATGTATTTACCTGTATGTTTATTTATACTCTGTAACTCTGCCCTTATATTGTTCCATTGTTCCACTACTACTTGTATTGTTTTTTGCTTGTCTTGACTTGGAACCTTTGTAAATGAGTTTTCAGCTCAAAGGTATTATTACAAGGTATAATTAAAAATAAATAAAACTAAACTAAAACTAGTCTACTGCTGTTTTGTAAGTAACGTGTGGTGGGTATTCTTGTTAGTTTGTAAATGTTGATTGCAATGTCCTTCTAAAAAAATAATTTAAACAAGTCTATTGCTGTTTTGTAAGTAACATGTAGAGTGGGCCTTCCACCATGGTGAGTATTTACTCACTGTCCAAATGTGTTAATTTGTAAATGTCTGTTGCTATGCCCTTTTTAAAAAAAGAAAATTAAACTAGTCACTCACTGTTTTGTAAACAATATGTGTGGTGGGCTCCCCCAGCATGGTGGGTATTTTTCCACTGTCCAAATTTGTTAGTTTGTAAATGTTGTTTGCTATGCCATCTTTAAACTAGCTCTGGTCAGAGCCACAATGTCTGCTAATGCCTTAACTTGATAAGAGATACAGGATTAAAGTGTGAGCTGGGTTTTAATTTATTTATTACAGTCCGCCACTGCAGAAGCTCTTCAGCAAACAGAAACCCTGCCACAGCACTTTGCTCTAAAGTGCTGCAGAAAAGTCAGGGCCTTATGTACAATTCTATATTATTTTAGTGACCAGACAAATACTCAAGGAGAGACAGAAAAACAGAATGACGTGAGCTAGTGGAAGCATTATCAGGTGGCTGTGCGGCCTCATTTTTTCAAAATGTTTGTAATTATTAATAACGACAATGAGCATTTATTTTATTTTTTGTAGATAAGGCAAGCAAGAATTACATTAGAGAAGTAGAATGCATCTGAGTGAAATTTTAGTCATACAGAAACACAGAATTATATGAAATATATGATGTTTCTATTAATAATGATATCTGTCTCAAACACAGTTAGTCAACATATTATTCTGAGGAAGCAGTTTCCTGTGAATTGCTGAAAAGATATGTTGGCTGATGGCTAATTCTGTTAAAAAAAAAATAAAAATAAGTATATACAGTCTATGTGTGTGTGTGTGTGTGTGTATTTATATATATATATATATATATAGAGAGAGAGAGAGAGAGAGAGAGAGGAAGCTGAGAAGCATTCTGTCCAAGACCACAGTGCTGTGGTTACTGACGTTACTCCCCTATGAATGCTGACGTATTCAGCCCTCTGTTTGCTAGCTGGGTAAGGTGTTCTGCTAATAACTGTTGATTTTGTGTAGGTGTTCATGAAACTTCAAACTACCACTACCACTGTTATTATACAACCCCCCCCCCCCCGTACTCTGGCTTGGCTTGACTCATGTGGACCTGGCGAAGCAAATATGTTTCTATGAAAGAATGTGCAGAGACCTGAGAAAACTCGAGCAGTGGTCAAGGGCATGGCAGCTTGGTTTCAATGCAAAAAAAGTGCAACATTATGCACTTAGAACACAGAAACCCAAAGGTAGAGTACAATATGGGAGAAGAGAGACTGACAGTCACCAAGGAAAGGGGTCTGGGAGTAATCATATCTGGTGATCTCAACGTGGCAAGACAGTGCAACAAGGCTGTGGGTAGGGTTAGCGGGATGTTCGGGTGTATACGGAGGAGTCTCACCAGCAGAAGGAGGGAGGAGGTGTTGTCAATGCATAGATTCCTGGTGAGGCCCCGTGAGGAGTACTGTGTCCAATTCTAGAGACCACATCTCAGGAAGGACATAGAATGGAGGCAGTCCAGACGAAGGCAACTAAAATGGTTCAGTGTCTGCAACAGAAGCCCTATGAGGAGAGACTGAAGGACCTCAATATGTAAACACTGGAAGAGAGAAGAGTGAAGGGGATATGATAAAGATGTATAAATGCCTCACGGACATAGAAACATAGAATCTGATGGCAAATAAGGATCGCTTGGCCCACCTAGTCTGCCCATTTCTCTACCTAATGGATAAGCTGCAGATCCTAGTTAACCAACAGCCTACTTCCTCCTACCCCCACTAGAATTGACTTATGTCTGTCCCATGCATTTGTGAATTCTCCCACTGTTTTTGACTCTACGACCGCCTCAGGAAGGCTGTTCCATGCATCTACAACCCTCTCTGTGAAGAAATATTTCCTCTGAGCCGTCCCCCATCTATCTTCAAATTGTGCCCCCTTGTTCTTGCATATATATATATATGTGTGTGTGTGTGTTATACTGATGTGGTAGCAGGTACAGGTCTTCTGTGGTGGGATAGGCATACATAGATGGCTAGGGAGGGGAAGCTGGGGAGGGGGGTGGAGAGATACAAACCTCTAAGGGTTGTGCACCTCCACATCAGTCAGACCTGATAGGCCAGAAGGTCTTCTTCTGCAGGCAAACTGCTGTGTTTCTAGAGTAAGACCTGAACGTGCATCTTTAGAAGAATATTCTCCATACAACTGGAGGAAGAAGACTGCTGTAACAAGGACTCAGTGCTGAAAGCGGGATAGCACAGTAATCAAATAGTAAAATGTTGAGCTATGAATATGAATAGCAGAACGGTGTTTAGAACTGTGAAAAAGGAAAACTGGAAAACCGAAGTCATCATCAATGTATATTTATTGTAATGCATGTGCATGGCACAAGAATAATATATTTTTTCTAAAAATATATATTATACAATGGAAAGAAAGAATCCTGGGCTCTGATTGCTCAGTCTGGGACTGGACCCGTGATGTTATCTCAGTACAACAGCACGGATCTAGTCCCAGCACACATATGACCGAATAATGTCAAAAAAGAAATCACTGCACATGCCATGTTCAAGCTGCCCACACTTGACATGCATGGCCCCTGTCAATTTTGCCACTACTTTATAAACTTGAAAAATGCAAATCCCTCCCTTCCACAGCACACAAAGTACAACAAATGAAACCCAAAACCTACACATATTCTCCCTATACCCCGTTAACAGTTTAGTTTTCTTCTTAACTCCCGCCTAAAAAAAAAAAAAAACAGACAAGTGAAAGCTGTCTTTGCGGGAGGCTTCACAGAAGTCTCCCACTGTACTGCAGTCCCTGCTGGGTGAATATCGTCACACCATTGTTCTCCTTTTTTTTTGGTTATTTAAAAAAAAGTGTAACAGAAACTGAAAATGGTCAGTGCCTCCCGCTCCTCAGACATTCCTAACTTTCACAGATAAAAACCGTCATTACGATCAACCTGCTCTGCTTTCAGTCTCTACTCCCGGTAAAAGCTGAGGAGACAACCAGGACAGTGGCCCAAGGGGGAAGGTGCAGTTTCAGTAACTTGCAGCCCACACAGCACAAAAAGCTGTGATGGGGGGGCAGGGGGGACACTGATATAATGGGAGAAAATACAGAGAGAAACATTTGTGGTGGGGAGAGGCTGCAGAGTAGCTCCACCTATTGGCCAAAACAGTAAATAGGCACTACTTACTTAAAAAGTACACCGGCCCATTGGAAACAATAAAAAAAACTACTTTAAGATATATTTTTCCATCTTTTTTCTTTTGTTTTTTCTAATGAGCCATTGTATATTAGGAAAAATGCATGACAGGTGTGTGTCATGCTGGGATAATGTCATTTCTCGGGTGTTGGAAGCACTTGGCCAGCGGCCTCGTGCCCAACCACCCGAGGTGTGACGGTATCTTAGCATGACACACATTGTCATGCACTGAATCCTGTGACTGCTTTAACTAGCTGAACCCTGTATCTTGAATGCTGTATACTACTTGTACATTGTCCTCCCCTTGTACATCTTCAACATGTCACGCCCTGCTAGTCTTCCTTTGTCCATCCCATTGCCAACCCAGTACCCTCCTCTTCTTAAACACCCTATTGTCCTCCCTTTACTACCTCCCCCCTTGACTTCCCCTCATCTCTGATATCTTAGCCCTCACCTTGTCCTACCCTTCACACCTCCCCCTTGACTTCCACTTACCGGACACCCAGCCCCTCCCTCAATCCCATAAGTCTTGTTGTGACTGGGCAGGTATTGTTTATATTGTAAATACTGATTTATATTATTCTGTAAATGGTTTTTGTTCTTGTTCTGTCAATGTTGTATCTGAGTTTTTGAGGTCTACTGTACTGTTAGCTACACTGTATGTACTGTTATTTACGCCGGGCTCGTATTTGCTCTACATGGACTATTGTCTCATTCTATTAAAGCAACATTTAGCTTATGTGTTTTTGTTATGACCTACCCAGGTCCACCTTGCAAATGAGTCTGTCTCAATGGTGTTTCACCTGGTAAAATAAAGATGATTGATTCTTTTATTATAAATCTTTTTTAAAAATGACGTACAGTATCAGCCTCCGGTCGTTCATCATGTCTCCTGCATCTCTTACTAAACATAAGGTCGTTGAACCGACCTTTCTTACTAGCAGACAAACCAGATGTCTCCATATCTGTTACATTTAACATCACCTGCATTATATAGTTTACAAATTTCTCTTTGAACTTCAGCTCACTACGGGGAGTAGTGGAACACTTCCCAATGATTTAAACAGTCCGACAAAAACTTCTCACAGCTCTGTTACGAGGTCATGCTACAGTGCCATCTCCAAATCTCCCCATGGCAAAACTGGACCCCTCTCTCTTTTTCTGCCACTTTGCTATTAACTGCATCCCCCCGTCACAACAGCTCCCTATGCTATTACCTTGTACCTGGAGGGAAGGTGCATCATACGTGCATCTCATTTCCAAATTGCAGTTCCACTCCCTTCCTTACTTCCAGAACTTTTTCCCATTCTACCTACTCCTGATCCACCACCTGACCATTTCTCTCTCCACTGCCCTACAACCTCTGCAGGGAAAGTTGCTTTCACCCTCCCCTGGCTGAACCTTTCCCTGTCCCTCTGTTCCTCTCTTTCCAGAGGCTGTAAGGCTGTTATCTCAGCCTAACTCACACACTGTCATGTCTTACTGATTAATAACTTGAGTAATCCTTGTAAATAAACAGCAGTGCCCATTCTTAGCTCTGTATGCATAAACTAGAAGGCATCACTACCTTACATATATCAGACACAGCATGGCAGCTCAGAAGGATACACATACTTTAAATGCAAGGCTATGTCAGACTAATCAGCTGGCCTGATGGTTTCAGTGCCAAACACATGACCTGAATTCCATCCTGACATGTGGGATCCCTGCAGCCGGGCAGCCAAGACTCAGGAGGGCTACTGAGTGCAGAGCTTCCTAATGGGGAGTTGTATCGCTCTCTTGTGGTACTTAAGAGTGTCAGGCTATTAGTGTTACAGTACTGTACATATCAGATGTGTAAACAACATCACCCAGACATAATATAATGGGAGGGGGGCAGCAGAGACACAAGATTCCAGAAGCAGGATCCTATAGCTGTCCCCATCAGGGGGCAGCAGAGACACAAGATTCCAGGTGCAGGATCCTATAGCTGTCCCCATCAGGGGTGCACCCAACATCACCAACATATAATATAATGGGGGGGCAGCCAAAACACAAGATTCCAGATACAGGATCATGTAACTGCCCCCATCAGGGGGTGCACATTATATCATCCAGACATAATATATGGGGGGATGGAGATAGAAGATTTCAGATGCAGGATCCAGTAAGTGTGCCTATCAGGGATGTACACAACATCACCTGGACATATTATACTGAGGGGTCAGTGGAGACACAGAATTCCAAAAGCAGGATCTTGTAACTATCCCTGTCAGGGGTGCACACAACATTATCTGGATATAACATATAGGGTGGGCAGCAGGGACATATGATTCCATATGCAGGATCCTGTAACTACCCCTGTCAGGTGCACACAACACACAGACATAACATACTGGGGTGTTTGATGTGGAAAAACAGGATGTTAGATACAGGATCTAGTAACTCTCTCTGTCAGGGGTGCACACAACATCTCCCAGACATAATATATTGGGGGGGGAGGCAGCGGAGGTACAGAATCCCAGACACAGAATCCTGTAAGTGTGCTGGTTAGGGGTGTACACAACATCACCTAGACATAATATAAGGGGGGGTGGGCAGCAGAGAAACAGGATTCCAGAGACATGATTCTGTAACTGCCCCTGTCAGGGGTGCACACAACATCACCTGGACATAATATACTGGGGGTGGGGACACAGGATTCCAGATGCAGCATCCAGTAACTACCCCTATCAGGGGTGCACACAACATTAGTTCCCTTATTGTGCACTGCTACAGCTACACTGATGACATATTTGTCATCTGGCAAGTTACCAAAGAGCAAGCAGAAATATTTATGGGGTTATTTAAACTGTAATGCACTGCATTTAAAATGTACTCATTCAATTCAAGAACAGAACATCCCGTTTTTTGGACTTAGAGTTTCTTGTGACACAGGAGATAAGCATTTGTCAATGCCAAATGTTGCTTGCTTGTATGTGCTGTTTAGGTATTTGGAAGTGATAGTTCCATGCTTTCCTCCCAAGACATCCACTGTGTCTTTCCATTCAGTATTCACAGAAGAGTGGGAGGGGCAAGGGCCACAACAGTACAGCAGTTGCCAAGGGGGTGAAGAGGTGGACAATAATCCATTCAAAGCCAAAAGAGTCCTGCAGGAGCTCACTAAATTGAAGGTGGACAAAGCGATGGAACCAGATGGCATACGCTCAAGGATACTAAGAGAACTGCGAAGGGAGATAGCAGTACCTCTGGCAGCCATGTTCACTGAGTCATTCAACATGAGTGAATTGGAGGAGGGCACATGTGATCCCTCTACACAAGTCCAGCAGCAGGGAGGAGGCGGGGAACAATAGGCCGTTCAGCCTCACCTCAGTAGTGGGGAAGATCATAGAGACATTGCTTAAAGAAAGGATAGTGAGGCATCTAGAAGCCATCGGAACCCAGGACCATAGACAACATGGATTCACAGTGGGGACATCATGTCAGATAAATCTGGTTGATTTGTTTGACTGGGTAACAAAGGAAGTGAATCAGGGTGGGGCAGTGGACAACGCTTACCTTGATTTCAGCAAAGCCTTTGACACCATCCCACATAGGAGGCTGATAAACTAGCTGGGTAGGCTGGGCATGGGGGAAAGGGTGGTAAACTGGGTTAGAAACTGGCTAACAGACAGGAGGCAGAGAGTGGTGGTAAATGTGGTGCAGTCTAGGGAGAGGGGGTGACCAGTGGGGTGCTGCAGGGATCGGTCCTGGGGCCAGTCCTGTTCAATGTCTTCATTAGTAACATTGCAGAATGTCTGAAGGGAATTTTTTCACCAAATTTTCAACATAGCCATTTTAAGACCTCTGCTCATGAACAGTGTCACTGTGATTTTCTTAATCTGTCCCAAACATTGAACGCGACACCAAATGCGCCCATTGTGCTTATATGCACAGAAACACATTTTGGGCAACATGTGAAAAATGGCAGCTGTACTGCTCATAAGGAGGTGTGGTAAAATGACAATGTTGAAAATCTGAAGTGCAAATATTAAAAATTTGCAAACTTAGAAGCATGCGTAGGAACTGCGCAACGCACGCTCGTAAAACAGTCATTTTTAGGAATTTTTTCACCAAATTTTCAAAATAGCCATTTTAAGACCTCTGCTCATGAATGCTGTCACTGTGATTTTCTTAATCTGTCCCAAACATTGATTGAGCACATCGACTGCGCCATTGTGTGCTACATGCATGGAAAAACATTTTGGGTGACGTGGAAAAATGACAGCTGTACTGCTCATAAGGAGGTGTGGTAAAATGACAATGTTGAAAATCTGGAGTGCAAATATTAAAAATTCGCAGACTTACGAGCGTGCATAGGAACTGCGCAACGCACACTCGTAAAACAGTCATTTTTAGGAATTTTTTCACCAAATTTGCAACATAGGCTTTTTGAGAGCCCACCTTATGAAAACTGGCACTGTCGTTTTGTTAATCAGTCCCAAAAGGTGATTTTGCGCAGTGACCACAAAATCACCCTTCGGGCCCAATTAACACCATGACAGTGACAGAATTCATGAGGAGGGGTCCCAAAAACCCCATGTTGAAAATTTGGTGCCAAAATTCCAAAAAATGCCTGAGATATGCAGCAAAGTTGAAAAACCTATCTATCCCATTATACAGCTTACCAGCACTTCCTCAGTTCGCGGTCGGCTTTGAAGAGTGCAGACGTGTTCCCGGTCCACCGAAGATCGTCGTGCCGAGGTCCGGAGGTAAGTATGGGGTGAGGGGTGGGGAGGCAGGGTGCACAGTGGGTGGGTGTGGGTTGTGGGAGGGGCCGAGGAGAAGCACAGAGGGACAGTTTTGTTATTTACAGGTTTTCAATAAGACTATGAGGACGTTGCCACACTTGGGTGGGCTCCCAGCATGGCAGCTGGAAGGCTGTTGGGGGGGCTGGAGCCGACGGGGGATTGGGCACCCCTGTTGGCCATAACATCATTTTGCTATGCTGGGGTAGGCTCCCAGCGTGGCACCTGGATGCTTTGGGGGGTGCAGCCAACGGGGGATTGGGCACCCCCGTCGGCCATAAAACATTTTGCCACACTGGGGTGGGCTCCCAGCATGGCACCTGGATGCTTTGGGGGTGTGTGGAGCCTACGGGGGATTGGGCACCCCCATCGGCCATACAGTGTGGGGAGGGGGAAGGCACATGAGCACGCAGTATGCATTGTGTATGTGTGCGTACGGAGGGGGGAGCTCTGCTCACTGAAGCGGAGCTCTCCCTTTCAACTGTATGCCACTGCATTTTCAACTGCTGTCATAGACAGCTGCAGCAGTGATTGGGGAACTTGGGCCGCGCCTGCAAACACACTGACTGCATTGGAAGACGGGTGCCACACCTCCGAAAACTCGGATGATGGCACTATGTTTCTTGCACATGCGTGCAAGGAAAATAAAAATGAGGTTGAGGTGGTTTAGGAAACCTATGGCAGGCAATACCATCTTTCATGCCCAAAGTGCTGGCTCCAAAGCTCTGATCAGAAGCATAGCCTATAGGAGCGTATGCCAAGCGCTAAGAAGGATCGCAGTGTAATTGTGGCTCTATCACCGCCACAGTATTTATGCTTTTATATTAACCTGCATATACTGATCTTGTCACCTTTCTAGTTTTATTCATCTGTAAAAACTATGGGCTTTCCTTTGAGGCCAAATTCGAGTAAATCCGCCTACCTTTCACAAGTTTTTCCTCGATCAAAAGATTTAAGATTATACATTTTATGGTGCCTCACGGAGAAAAAACGACCATCAGAGGGAAGCGCTCTGGTGAGAGAGAAACAATGGTGCCAGCCAGACCTCAAAGTAAGGACGATTTGTTACAGATTAAGCAAATGTTAAAGAGCAGCTGTCACCTTAGGGAAAATGTTAAAAAACATAATAATTGTTGAATACAGTTCAGCTTACATTTCATAGGTCTTCTACAGATTTCTCCTCTCCATTTAATATTACCGAAGAAATTCACATAAAAGCAATATATTTATACCCTAGGGTTTATGTGGCTCCACAGCTTACTCGCTACTTGAAATCATAGTGCTCTGTTGTAACATCACAGTCTGTTCCTATGGGAATAACTGTGATGTCAGAAGCGGAGTATTATGACATCAGGTTGGGAAGAAGCAATAGGAGCTGATGAACCATCAAGGAACAACTATGCTGTTTTTATGCAAAATGCCCTCAGAACTAAATAATGGGGATAAGAAATACAGAGCTAATGAGAAATATAAGCTGCTTTGTTTCCAAATTTAATGTTTTCCAAAGTTCTTCTCAAGGCATCTGTGGCTCTTAAACTAGCATACAGCTGTATATTACTGACATGAAAGCTGCGATTCAAAACACAGGTGCAGAGTCAGTGGAATTAAAAAAAAAAGTCAAGACTATTGAAAGCCAAGTTGTATCGAATGAAGTTGCCATGTTTTATGCTGATGACATTATCAAAACACATACTAAACAAATCACTTTCTTGTTGAACAAAACTGAGGATTTGCAAAATAGAGGGAGGGGGAGTAATCTAAGAATAGTGGGATTGCCTGACTGAGCAGAAGGAAACAATATGCCTTATTTTTAACAGCAGTTTCTTTTATTTTTACATAAACAGTGGCAGTGGCCCCTTGACATACAAAGGGCTCATCGGTCACTGGTCCCTCGCCCCTGCCCTGGCAGCAGACCAAGACTGATCATAGTGTATTTTCTGAGATTCACAACTAAAGAAGAAATATTGCAATTGTCCAGAGACAAGGGGCAGTTACAGCGGAGGGGGAATCATATTTTGATATTTCAAGATTTTGCCTCTGAGACTGTCGCTAAATGCAAGGAGTTTTTAGAAGTTAAAAAAGCACTTCAGAGGCAGGGCTGGAACTACTGTATGAACTTCTCTGCCTCTTTAGTCACTTCTTATAAAGGGGGCCCAAGTGTTCTGTGTCACTCTGCAGACAAGGCTTGGAAGGTGTTGTCTAGTGATCAGAAGGTGCCTCAGGTCAGTGCTCAACGGACATTTTCAAATCTAACTGTTCCTCAGCGCCTGCCATGAGCATCCCCTGCACCTCCTGCAATGCCCTCATGACCTCCCTCTGATGCAGCTCTTGTCAGTGCACACAACTCAGCCCTTATGCAGCACAACAGCTTGAGTATGAAAAACACCCCCTCTGTAATACCACCACCTCTCACCAGCCCCAGCTATTATGCTACCAGGGAAAGCTCCAAGGGGGATTGGCATTCATATCTGAACAGGAAGATGAAGCCCCTTTTCAGAAGTTACCTTCCCAGGAGAGCACCAAATCCACGGAAGCAATCATGGAGTAGAAGTAGGGAGGACAGACCCTCCTCAAGCACTGGGTCATCAGTTGATCTTGGGAATGAGGGTAATGTGAAATCTGGAGCCAAAGAAATGCTGCTTTAGTTGTTTTCTGCTAAATATTGTCCATCGGCATCTGAAGAACACTTCGATCAGTTTCAGGCAAGATAGCCCATTGTAGAAATGTCACCCAAAGTCTCGCAGGATTCGGAGGGTGACCTGTGAACTGTCAAAGCTTGAACTTCCATTTGAGAACCAACTGGCGTGACTTCCTGTCTTTACTCAATGGGGATGCTCTATTACTATTTTTAACATTTATTTAAGTTAGTCTAATATTGTATGCATGCTCCCCTTTTTTTTCTTTTCGCTGTTCATATTCCCCCATTGGCAGTCTCCTTGTTGGCAGGGCTTCTACGATGAAGGGATGTCTTCTGGAGGCTGTGTGTTTGCATGTGCTCCTTGATCTGGGAACACCAGTTCAGGGGAGTGTCTGCTCTATTCCCTTATCCCTTTGTTGAACCTGACTGTGAAAAGAGAAGTACTGTTTTTGATTATTTACCAGATGAACTAATATAGGCACCTGATACGGCAGGCATTACTTAAAGTGGCTCTCATGATGTTTATCTAATGACGAAAGAACTTAACTCACTTGTTATTTAGAGTATTGCATGAAATGAAAGTGTATCTGCAGCTGAAGGAATATGTGGAGGTTTGCTAGCTTAAACTTGCTCCTGTATAGATATTTCACAAACCAGTCTGATCCTCCATTTCTCTCCTACCCATCCTTTATTTCATGGATTCTTGCTGTTTATTTGTTTGATCTGCCCGGTGGCTTACCATGCTCTGGCAACACTCAGTCTAGCGTGAGGATTTTTGCAGCCTTACTTGCAGTAATTTGACTGCCCTAATCTAATAGTTGTGCTGACTCAGGTCGTAGAGTATGTGGAATGGATCAGGACATAAATCTCAGGTAGGCAGCAGTTTCACATTGCAACTCGCTGGAGATCCCAATCCTCAGAGTGCTCTCAGAGCAGTGGCAGGAGTGGTAGACCATCACGATGAGCAGGCTTTACTAACCTTGGCTCACTTCAAGTGGTTGATGGTATCTGGTTCTACTGATAAGAAGGATGGATTGGTTCTCATATATGTCTCGACCGTGCTCTTCTCTGGGGGAGAAGTGCTGACATTCTCTGACTACATTGAATTATGCATTATGAACTACAATTTGGAATAGCATGCCTGGGATTCAGACATGCAGATGAGGGGCTCCTCTCACTAGGCTGATGTATTTATTTATATTTTAGATTAGATTGCACCTCACTTCACCACCACCACCCCCCACCCCCTTTTGTGTGTGTGTGTGTGTGTGTGTGCGTGTGTTGTGTTATGCTTTGTGACCATACCTTGATTTGGGCGTCCACTTGTGGGTATTGGTTTGGTACTGTGGCTAACAAAAGTCTACTGGATCCTTATCTGATGCAGATTCACAGTATTGGTGGTGACAAACCCTGTTTTTACTGTTACCTTCTTAGTCAGCGCTCCTTGCTGGCACATTGGTGTTTACTGTCACAAGTGCACCCCAGTCAAATTCAGTCTTACTGTGTTAGCTGTTTTACCCCCCTTTTCCCTTGGAAAATGTTCTCTAATTTACCCCACCTTTTCTTTTTTTTCAGTCACACCATTAACACTTAATTTTGTGTAGCTAAACTTATTTATTGTTACAACGTTATTTTATAGCATTGCAATTTTCTTCGGATACTTCGCCATCGGTATGATTATTATAACTGCTGACTTGACTTTGTTCTACAGTACGTGTGATTTTGGCAGTAAGGCACTAACTGTTATTGTTATTTACATTGTTTCTGCTTAGTATTGTCAGATAAAATGCCTTCATCTATCTTATGTATTGCCTCTTGGAATGTGAAAGGATTAGGGTTCCACATTAAAAGAAAGAAAGTTCTAAACTACCTCCAAAAATAGAAAGTGGATATAGCCTTGCTTCAAGAAACTCACCCGTTACCTTAGGAGGCTGAAAAACTGGCTAGGATGTGGGCTGGACAAACTGAATATAGTTATTTCTCCAACAAAAAAAGGGGGACCTTGATTTTAATAAAAAAAGGGATCCCCTTTTTTAAGACTAATCATACTTCAGACCCTGAGGGATGCTTTCAATTCTTAGAGGGTTCACTGAATGGTAGACAGGTAGTCTTTTGTAATGTTTGTGCTCTGAACAAGAACCATAGAAAGTTTTTTGACAAGATTGCTATGCAGTTGAGTACCTACAAAAATTCATAAATCATTTGTGGTGGGGTGACTTTAATAAAGTCCTGGACCCCGTTCTCGATAGGAGTAATGTACGAAGTCTGTGTACGATACCAAATCCCAGAAGGGCCCTTGTTAATCTAAGACAGACTTGGGCATAATTGATTCTTGGGGAACACTTCACCTGGATGGGAGGGATTATTCCTTTTATTCCAACAGACATGGGGCCGATTTTCAAAATGTTACACATGTCACAACGTGACTTGCGCCAACAAGAATGGTGCAAGTAGTACTTTACACCATGAGTTGCAACATGCGGGATTCTGCAAAGCAGCCTGCAACATATCCCAGGCTGCTTGCGCTAAAGTGAACTTACGCCACCATTTGCACCATAACCCCCCATAACATGGTGCAAGGGGTATAAGGCAGCAGTTGTGCCCTATTCTGGAAGGGTGTCTGCCACATCCCCTAAACTGGAATTCTAAAACAACCCCCAGTGGGCATCTGTCAAAGTACATTTACACCAGCTATTAGCTGGTATAAGTGTACTTTGCATCCACCAGGGGTTGCACCAATGTGACACCAGCCCATCCCCCCATTCATGTAGCCCACCTCTCCATGCTCTGATCCCCAATAAAATGTTGAAAAGCCCCAGCTATCACCCCCAAGCCCTGATACCCAATAAATGTTGAATGCCCTGCAGGCCCGATCTGCAGCCCTCATCCCCAATGATGGACGATGCCCCCACAGGGCTATCTATACTCCTCCTATCCAGTACCTGATCCCTGCACCCCACAGGACTAGTAAGGTAGGTCCTAACAATAAAATTAAAAAAAATCCCATAGTGCCCATTGAGCCCTGGTAGTCTAGTGACCCCCCACCCAGTGGTGCCAGACCACCCCACTCCCCCAACCGATTCCCACTTGGCAACTGGCACAGACCACCTCTCACCACCGCAGCCAGCTGCTGACTGAGTTTCACTATGAGTGCATACTGTCAATAGTACATGCTTAGTGAATGACAGCAGCTGTCATTCACTGGGCACATACTATTTGCAGTATGTGCTCACAGCAGAGCTCAGTTGGTGGCTGGCCATAGTGGTGAGAGGTGGTCTGTGCCAGTCACCAGCTGGGTACAGGTTGGGGGGGAGTGGGGTGGTCTGGCACCACTGGGTGGGGGGCCACCAGACTACCAGGGCTGAATGGGCACTATGGGATTTTTGTTATTTTATTGTTAGGACCTGCCTTACTACTCCTGCGGAGTGTGGGGACTGGGTACTGGATGGAGGGGCATTGATAGCTCTGCGGGGGCACTGTCTGTTATTGGGGATGGGGACTGGGGTCTGATAGCCCTGTAGGGGCTTTTCAACATTTTTGGGGGCTCAGAGCTTGTGGGGTTCTGATAGCCCTGTGGGGCTTTTCAACATTTTATTGGGATCAGGGCTTGTGGGGTTCTGATAGCCCTGTGGGGCTTTTCAACATTTTATTGGGGATCAGGGCTTGTGGGGTTCTGATAGCCCTGTGGGCTTTTCAACATTTTGGGGGCTCAGAGCTTGTGGGGGTTCTGATAGCCTGTGGGGCTTTTCAACATTTTTGGGGCTCAGAGCTTGTGGGGGTTCTGATAGCCCTGTGGGGCTTTTCAACATTTTATTGGGGATCAGGCTTGTGGGGGTTCTGATAGCCCTGTGTGGCTTTTCAACATTTTTGGGGATCAGGGCTTGTGAGGGGGGTCCGATAGCCCTGCAGGGCTTTGATAGATTGGGGTGGGGGGTCACTTGTGCCCTTCTTGTGATCATGCCACAGGCTTGTGGCCAACCGTTCAAGTATGCCCTCTGTTTGGTGTACTGGTACTGTTAGCAGAAGTCACGGAACTTAGACGTGGGGACCCTGCCCGATACAGAATTGGGTGCAGGGTCCCTGGTGCAACAGCATTTGTCATTAATTGCCTTTGGTGTGACTTGCACCAGCCCTTCTAGAATTTGTCCCATAATTTCTATAGCAGACTGGATTATCTGTTTGTCTCTAACGGTTTAAGCTCCATGCTAACCTCAGCTGATATCAAAAGCAGTGTGGTTTCTGACCATGGTACGGTCACAGTTCAGTTAACTAGTGATAGAGGCTTTAGCTCTGACAGGTGTTGGAAATTTAACTCATCTTTATTACAGGATAAAAATTTAAAAGAGGTTTTAGAGAAAGTGGTTAAGGAATACTTTGAAATAAATAACGGGCAAACGTCAAATGCAATTTTATGGGATGCCTTTACGGCCTTCCTGAGGAGAAAAATAATCTCATTGCAACAAATGAAAAAAAGCATCTCTTAGAGAATTATCAGAAAATGACAATTAGAAATACCACTTCTCTCAGTGTAGTTTAACTCCTGCAAGGTATATAGTTTTTTAAATCAAAGATGGAAGTGAGAAAGGAAAATGTGGGCGCACCGAGATTTGAACCTCAGACTTCTGGTATGCCATTCCAGCACTCTAACCATTAAGTTACAGGCCCACTGGTTAAAGTGTCCGAAGAACTTCTTATTTCACAGTACCACATTCCTTTCTCTAGTGTTGCTCAATTCTGCAACCAGAGACCAATTTAGAAATACCACTTCTCTCAGTGCAGTTTAACCCCTGCAAGGTATATAGTTTTTTAAAATCAAGGATGGAAATGAGAAAGGAAAATGTGGGCACACCAGGATTTGAACCTTGGACCTCTGGTATGCCGTTCCAGTGCTCTAACCATTAAGCTACAGGCCCACTGGTTAAACTGTCTGAAGAACTTCCTATTTCACAGTTCCACATTCCTTTCTCTAGTGTTGCTCAATTCTGCAACCAGAAACCTTTCTCATTTCTGCCGCATTCTAAGGGTTGCCCCCGGGTTCTGGATTGGGTGTCTGGGGAGGGGGGAGATGCCAGCACCCTCCTCCCTGGCCCTGCCATGAGGGTAAGCTGTGGGGGAACTTCCAGGGGCAGGCAGGAGCAGGTAGGACCAGAGGGTGAGTTCCTCCAGAAGGAGGACCATAACTGCCTGCCAGGGCTCCAGGTGGAAAAACAAATAATAAAAAAAAAAAAGAAATTGCTACTACTATTGTAACCCCTAGGTGGCACTATCCCTAGAGTTACTACCCCTGCCTTGCAGTCCTGAACAAGGTTGAGGTGCCTGGGTTCCCAAGATTACTTTAAAATTGTTATTTTAAGATATTGCATTGACACGGTGCCTCCACCCAGAGTTTAGCTTTAAGTGGGCTGGTATGGGACCTGGTACAACCACCTGGGATGCCGTACCCACCCATTGTAACCATAAGCCACCCCAGAACATGACCTAATAACATTTCCCCACATTTAATTCCTTTTACCATTTATTGACTTGATCCTAGTAATATGGTCACGACACAAGTATCTGCAAAAAACAACAATGAACAATTTATTTACAGGGGAACAGGGCTTAGGAATGGGGAAAGAGGGGAATAGAGGTTATCCAATATAGAGTTACTTTTTTATTAAGTATATTTTAATAAAATCTACAATACACATGTAACATACATAGATCAAAGTGCCATCCATATGACATTAAACCCCCACCTCTCCCACCCCCATAAACCGAAAGTCAAAACGGTCCGCTCCTTGCATACTGTAAAACTCAATACCCCAGCCCCCATGCCCCTCCCAACCCTACTCCATCCCTTGATCCTAAAAACATTTTCCAAACAACCAGCCTTGTAATCACAAGCTCTACTACAGCCTGTTACAGCACCAAGAAGAGAAAAAAGACAAATCTTAAGATGATTGCTCCCAGAAAAGCAGAAGGAGAAGTTACAGTTTAGATTTACAATATTTACATGCAAATTAGAAGTTTTGTATTTGTTCTGGTGAAACCCTCCAGCTGGGTAGATATGCCGCATTTTAAATTACATAGGGTACCAGCATTTCAAATAACCAGAGCATTGGCTCTCTAGCTAAACTGCATAAATCAGATAACACAGAACATTTGCCTTTTCCCACACTGATACCAGTCCCCACATTGGTATGAGACCCCACAATCCCAGCCTTAAATCTGGGTACCCCATAACCAAAGTCCAGTTAGAAACATAGAAACACAGAAGTTGACGGCAGATAAGGACCGCAAGGCCCATCCAGTCTGCTCATTTCTTTTTCTACCTTGTGAATGTGCCATAGGCTGGTTCAGTTGGTAGCACATCCGCCTCTGGACCAGAAGGTTGTGGGTTCTTGTCCCACACCGGGATTGGACTTGCACCTAAAAATCACTGGCATTCGAGTGTAGTAGCGGGGGGTGCTGTACTGCTGGGGTGTGCCGTCCTTTGGAAGAGATGTTAAACCAAGGTCCCTTCTGCCCATCCTGGTGGGTGTCCAGGTGGAAGTAAAAGAACCCAGGGCACTCTTCACAAAGAGCAGGGAACATTCCGGGTGTCCTGGCCAACATTCCCTTCCCATAAAACTGGTTCGTGTAATTAT
Organism: Neoceratodus forsteri; assembly: GCA_016271365.2. NCBI lineage: Eukaryota > Metazoa > Chordata > Ceratodontiformes > Ceratodontidae > Neoceratodus > Neoceratodus forsteri. The sequence continues at coordinate 58,175,444 of CM028131.1, forward strand.
CCAGGCTGTGTGTGGGTGATGATGTGCGATATGGCTGCCACCACACATTCAGTCACTTCACTACTAGTCTAGCATTGCTTGTAAAGCGCTTTGGGATACTGTGTATGAAAAGCGCTATATAAATGCTGATTCTTCTTCTTCTTCGCTCTGTCGATGGCCTATCTATTCATACTCATCTGTATTGCTCCCTTATGCCTATCCCATGCCTGTTTGAAGCCCTGCACTGTATTCATATCCACCACTTCCTGAGGTAGGCCGTTCCATGCGTCCATCACCCCTTCTGTGAAAAAGAACTTCCTCACATTACCCCTTAATCGGCCTTCCTCTAATCTCATGCTGTGTCCTCCTGTCCTGCTATTTTTCTTATATTGAAACATGTTAGACCCTTTCACCTTGTTTATGCCCTTAAGGTGTTTTAATGTTTCAATCATATCACCTCTCTCCCTCCTTTGCTCTAGGGTATACATACTGAGTTCAGTTAATCTGTCCTCATATGTTTTCTGATGCAGTCCCTGCACCATTTTGGTTTCTCTTCTCTGGACTGTCTCAATTTGGTTAATGTCCTTGTGAAAGTGTGGCCTCCAGTACTGCATGCAGTACTCCAGATGGGGCCTAACCAGTGTCTTGTAAAGAGGGATTATTACCTCCCTTTTCCAACTTGTGATACCTTTACTAATACACCCCAACATCCCTCTAGCCTTACCTACTGCTTTAGAGGTCTGCTTGGATGATTTCAGGTCATCGGTGATGATGACGCCCAAGTCTCTTTCTTCCCTTGTGACTGCCAGCATCTCCCCTCCCAGTCTATAGGTGGCTTCAGGGTTTCTCTTCCGTATGTGCATGATCTTGCACTTCTTTGCGTTAAACCCCAGTTGCCACTCTTCCGACCATTTTGCTAGTTTATTCAGATCTCTTCTCATTCTGCCCACACCATCTGGATCATCTGCTCTGTTGCATATCTTGGTGTCATCTGCAAACAGACAAACCTTACCCTCCAGTCCATCTGCAATGTCACTGATGAAGATATTGAAGAGGACTGGCCCCAGGACTGATCCCTGAGGTACCCCACTTGTGACTTGCATCTCTTCTGACTGTATGTCGTTTATCACCACTCTCTGTTTTCTGCTGTTAAGGTGCTGTTTTCTAGTTAAGGTGCTGGCCTGAGTCATGGTGCAGCTGTACGTTGTCCAGCTAAATTAAGCAGATTTAAAGCTTGGCTCGAAACAGTTGAACACTTGAACTATTTATAGTCTCTTTAAGCGGATGTGGGGGGGCCTTGCATTCTGAAGGCTGAACACACATGTAGAGTAACCAGCCGGTTACATTTGTTTTAACACAATTATCATTTCCTGACCCTCCAGCACATCTGCAAACCTGGCCACTCAGCACATTTACAACTCCAACATATTCAGCACATTTACAACTCCAACACATTCAGCACATTTACATCTCCAACACATTCAGCACATTTACAACTCCAACACATTTACAACTCCAGCACATTCAGCACATTTACAACTCCAACACATTCAGCACATTTACAACTCCAGCACATTTAGCACGTTTGTAGAAGCTGTACATTCTTCAACCAGGGGGCCAGCATGGCTACCCTGGTCCTTTTCTACTTAAATCTGTGGGTACTTGCTCCCTAGGGATAGAGTGACTCGGCCCTTTACATCCCGTATTGAACAAATTGCTTTATCAATACCATTTCTTTACTTGAGCAACTAAAGCAGTTCTTGTAAGCTCAAATGTCCATGTCTCAGTCCCCATGTGGCAAATGGCTGAGATTCACAGCTTCCACAGGATATCTGACCAATTACTGACACAATACTGAACCTCCCAGGCAACGTCAGGACGAACCCTGGTTCTGAGTGCTCCCCTTTCAGTCCTGTAGGCACTTTAGCAAATTAACCACATTTCAACACAATTAAATGACTGGACCATGCCGGGCCCCTTAATGTATCTAGGTCCACCCACGCTGGGCAATGGTTAAGGCAGCAGATGCAGGGTGCAGGCCAAACAAGCAGTTACCAATAGTTAAACAGACTCTAGGGTACTGGCAGTACCAATAAGCTTTATTTTTCCCTTGCACTGGGGGTACAAGATTACTCACTCAGGCTCCTCCCGGAAAGGTTCTCTGTCATTAAACGTTCCTGAAGTCTTCCGTTCTCTCACCACTGAGGCAGGATCAGCTCTTTCACAGCTGGCTTGCCATCAAGTTGCAGGTCCACATTTTTCCCAAATGTGGGAGGGATGGGCTAGCCCCTTGGGGCCATTTCTCTGGCAACCCCCAGGCTGGCAGGTTTAACTTTGAACTGAATTATTTACTGGCAGAGAAGAACAAGTACCCCTCCTTTGCAGACAGGCTTACACTGGATCACCTGGCCCACTGGCATTGCTGGGGGCCCGCTCGAATCTGGAAACTTTGCTGAAAACAGTCTTTTATGGGGCTCCCCTGAGGCTCCTTATTGGCTGAAGTCATTAGTTGCTCTGGCTCTGATTGGCTGGAAGGCTTGTTAATCAGAAAAATGAATTATTCATTAAGCTTCCTCAACGCACAGTTAGAATGCTGTTTTGGTGCCTGAATTTAGGTCCCTGCAGTTCCCCATATGCACTTGGAAGTTTCCCATGAGCTTTGGCAAATGTCCCACAAATCCTGGCTTTAACATCCTAGCTTTCCAATTGGCTGTGCTACTCAGTAATGGCTACTTAACACACAGTCCCTTAGGCAGAATTAATACAGTCCAAAATAAAGTCCTCGTGCAGCCAGAATAATTGAAATATTTGCCCAAATGCCCCACAGTTCAGTAGCCACAGGTGTGTCCTTACAGTCGCTGCCCAGCTTAAATAATTCCCTCAGTCTGTTTGCTTGTCACTGCTGCCAATATTTTAGAGCCACCATTTGCAGCAGGCAGGCTGTCACTCTGAGTCCCAACATTACTGGAGCAGCCAGTTTCATTATTCATTTATTTATTCATTTCAACTTGTTCCCCCTTTTAAACATTTGCCCCTTAGAGCTACACAGCAATTGCACTATTTATTTACATTTATTTTACTTTCTTTGGCAGCTGCCGAAATACTGCTGCCCTGAGGGAAGAACAGACCCTTATGAATATTCATACGATCTGGACTTCAACTCATTCATATTCATGAGCCCCGATCCTAACACTGCATGGATTTCTTTATTCATTTTAAACAACGGGCTCTCAGGGCCCTCGTTGAGGTCACCATGGACACTGGGACTGCCGAACTCTCGTCCGCTCGCCCGCAAATAAAGTGGTCAGGAGATCAAAGGTGCCGCATTGAGCGTACGTGATCTCCATGGCATCGTGGGTATCGCTCGAGCAGAGGGGAGGTGCAGCTGAAGACTTGAGCCTGATTGGGCTAAACTTAACACTGGGGCTATTCTTTTGGGGACGCATGGGACAAAAAGGGCACAACAAGACTGGGGAACCAGAAAAAAAATGGCAGGCATTCAGAGGTGCTATGGAGGAAGGCAGAGCAGAAGCTAATGGGCACAAAAGTAAGCTCCCAGATTGGTGGGGGGGGGGGTTACATTATTGACCAGTGTTACCTTTATTTTTCATATTTTGTGCTATTTTTTTCATATTATTATTGCTTGTATAAGGGACTGCTTTACAAATGAGCTTGCTCAATGGATCTTAACCCTTCACAATAAACCTGAACTTGAACTTGAAGGATATTCTATCTCCAAGTCATTTTAGTTCAACTCAAAATAGAGCAATTTCACGGTTACCACCTAAATCATTAGAGTTTTTTCTCCTCTGGTAGGTTTCAACACCTCTTGTATGATTTGCCACTAGAACTAGGGCTTTTGCCCAATGTGTACTTCATATGTTGTTTACATCTTGAAGTTCCCATGCCAGAAGCTACATGTGAATAGGACGATATGCCCTGTTAAGAAGCATATCCTAGAATACTTGAAAGATATAAAGGGTAGGAGAAAAAGTCCTCTGTAGGAGCACACTTTCTACAAGCCCACAATTGCGAAAACAAGGACCTGAAGTCTGAGACCTTGGAATGGCTACCACCACCCTTCCGTGGTGGGGCTACGCTAAAGAGTCTCTTACAGAAAGAATCTTATTGGATTTTTAAATTAAAATCCTTGCAGCCCAATGGACTAAAAGAAATATTGGATTTAGCAATCTTTCTGTGAAAATTGGAATGGCACATACTATCATTTATGTTATTTGAGGTTCTGACCTATATTTGCATCTATTTCTTAAATTTCAAGGATTACATCATTCTATACAACTAGAAACTGCAAAACTAATTCTTCAAAAAGACTTAACTTGGTTTTGCTAATTGCCAGTTTGGACTCTTCTATGTGCAATACAGAAATGTGTTTGTTCGTGTGGGTTAATTATTCCATAAGGGACTGAATTAGCTGTATTAGTAATGGTTTGCAAGAGTATGCTCACCATACAGTATGTATATTCCTCTAGATAATATGGTACCTTTTGTCCCCCCATTTTCCCATACAGATATAAAATCTTTCTCTGCCCTTCCCATTCCACTTTTCTCCCCTCCTCCCTCTTTCAATAATTTTTTTTTTAATTTTCCCAAATTCTTTATATTTTAAAATTTTACTTTGGATAAAATCTGTATATAATATGCTTTCTATCTAGTTAATTATGATAGAAACAGTGCATCTGAATTTTAATGTTTATGCTCTGATACATTTTGTAGGAATTATTTATGGAGATGGAGAGGTGAGATGTCAATCAATCAATCAATCAAAATGTTATTTGTCAGGCAATTCCATTTGACCAAAGCGCTTTACATCCTGAAATTAGTTAAAGTTGATATAGACATCAATAAATAAGAACAAAATATAAACACAATCTTAATATCAACCTGATGGCAGTACGACTAAGTTTAACTTTCATCAGGAACATATACTGTATATATATATATATATATATATATATATATATATATATATATATTCAGATCTGCATTTATGAATTTGTGGGGATTGGAATCTTTAGTAGGAGATTAGAATTTCATATTTGTAAACAAGGGCCCGGATATTCAAAAGGGTTGCGCCATGCGCAACAGGGTTGCACCAGCGCAAGCCCAGAAATGCGCCATTCTGCGATATTCAGCGGGATGCAGTTGGGCCACTGAAAACATGCTATGCAACAGCACAATGCAAATGAAGGTACTCAGCAGCGAAGGGTGGATCCATGCAAAAAGAGGCAATCCGATATTCATGGTAAACTGCAATGTACGCGGAGGAATAGCCGGAAGTTGCGCTACTGGCGAAATTAGCCAAAATAAAAAGGCTCAAGGATGAGGCGCAAGAACCTCGACAGGGAATGCTCATGAGGCAGCAACAGGGAGCAGGCCACAGCAGCAACCAGTGCAGGCCAGGGAGTAGGCAGGACAGAATAGTGGCAGCTGAAGGCGTGTGGAGCCACAGAGTCTGGAGGCCAGTGGGTGTACCCGGTGCAGTGGAGGTAGCAGTCAGGACAGCGGGGGGAACAGAACAACAACAGCTGGGGGGGGACACAAGCCAGGGAGATGGACAGTGCCACCTTCCACATGGAAGCTGTAGTGAAGGGGGTGAGAAGGCATGCTGCCGTGGAAGGGCCCGTCGGCGGCACGCCCCCAACAGGCAGTACCGTGCCTGCATCAGCTTTGAGCTGTATACGGATGTTGAGATTGTGGGCCAGTACCACCTGAACAGGGCAATACTGAGGCAGCTCTGTGAGCTGTGCAGTGATGTGATGCAGGCACCCTCACGACGGAGTCACGCTCTGTCAGTGGAGACAAAGGTAACAGCCTGCATGTGCTTGCTCACCACGGGTACCTTCCAGAGGCCAACAGGGGACACCACAGGCATAACACAGTCAGCCACGTCACGCATCCTCACCCAATTCCTCAGTGCACTGCTGCCACATGCTGCGGAGTACATCCATTTCCCCAGCACCGCGGTAGAGCGTACAGAAAACATACAGGAGTTCCACAGGGTAGCACATATGCCTGGCATGCTAGGGGCAATAGACTGCACCCATGTGGCTATTCGCACGCCACCTGTCCCCGATGGGGCCGCATATTTCAACCGGAAGAGGTACTCCAGTGTCAACTGCCAGGTGGTGTGTGATGCCACTGGGTGCATCATCAATGTCTGTGCCATGCACCCTGGCGGAGCACATGATTCAGTCATATGGTACCAGTCTGCACTGTGCCATCAATTCGAGAGTGGGGACATCCCCACAGGACACCTAGTGGGTGAGTATGCATGTAGGAGCGACAAAGTTGGGGGACGGGTGGGCAAGCCACAGGTGCCATGGGCGTGGCACAAAGGGCTAGGGACAATATGGACCTGAACATGACACTAACCTACACTATCTCCACACAGGTGACAGTGGATACTCACTCCGTCCTGGCTGTCTCACACCCCACTCGGGCCCCCACGCATCGATCGCAGCAACGCTCAATGAGGCACATGCTGCCACACGCAACATCATCGAGCGGGTGTTTGGGATGCTGAAGGCATGCTTCCAATGCCTAGACACCTCCGGGTCCCGACAGTACAGCCCTCAAAGGCCTGTGGATATTCCTGGCCTGTTGTATCCTGCACAACATGGCCAAAGACTGTGGGATAGCCGCAGGCCAAGGAGGGGACAGCGATGAGGACACCGTGATGCGGTGATGATGGGATGAGCAGCCCCCTGGACGGCATGACCCCGACTGATCCGCAGGCCCAGCTGCACGGGACACCATCACAGAGGAGCATTTCACACAACACAGGTAAGTCATGGGGCCATGTGCAACCAACACTGTCTAGGCACAACCCACATACACACAGGGTAACACACCAGGGGTGCGTGATGGCAAGGGGAGTGGAAGGGTACAGGCGCACAAACACACCATCAGGGAGGGGTGAATAGTTACACGCTACATGGACACACACACACACACCAGGCACACAGTGCACAGGGGCAGGTGCACAGCAGAGCAGGAACAGACATGTCAAACACACAGATCCACAGACCACCCCCACCACCTGTACTGTCCATGTACATGTGTCAGATGCTGGGCACCCTGCAACTCTTGGTGTACAGTACAATGCAGGTATCATCATGCACACGCACCTGTGGACAGACGTGGGTGGTGTGCAGGTGGTCCGTGGTGTCAGCGTGTTGGGCAGGGCACCCACCGGTGCAGTGCCCAGCAAGACACACATTGCACACAGGGCAGCACCAGACAGGGCCCGCACTGGGAGACAGGTCACTCAGGTGGCACTGAGCCATGGCCACCACGGATGCATGGGCGGCCCCGCCGTGACCCAGCCGCACTGGCAGGCTGAGTATGGGCCACATGGGGTGGCACCGATGGACCACCAGGGGTCCCACTGCGCGAGCGCAACCTTGTCCGCACAGGGGTCTGCAGCATGCCGAACATACCTGCACCAGGGGTGCTCTGGATGCCCACAGCAGAACCCAGTGTCGACAGGCTGGGTGTCGCATAACGCCGGGAACGTGGAATGAAGAGCGTACTGCGTGGGGTGCGTGGTACAGGAGCACCTGACTGGGTGCCCAATGTGGCCAAGACAGCGACCAATGCCTGGGTCAGCCTGTCAATGGCTGTGGTCACATCCAGCTGCATTTGGACCATCTCTGCCAGGATCATTGCATTGACCCTGCTGTGCCGCTCCACAGCCACACACAGTGCCTCCACGGACGTTGCAACCCGCATCTGCTGCTGTACTGATGCCCGCAGCAGGCGGGTGTGCTCATCAAATGGGTCGTCTGCCAAATTGGCAACCTGTCCCCAGGGGATGGAAGGGCCTGATGCTCAACACTCCTTGAGGGTGGCGCTGTTCACCAGGACCAGGTATGGGCATGTCAACAGGTGGTGTGCATATGCCACCACTGAACCCTGTACCCCCAGACCCGGTGGGTGACTGCCGCTGCTGCCCCTCCACCTGCTGTGCCCAAGGGACCAGTCCTTCCAATGCTGTGTCTGCAACAGTGCCAGGAACCTGCTCAGCCACTGATGCTGCCCCACCGGTGCTGACAGGCACAGCCTGGGACTATGCTGACGTGCTGGCACACACGTTGGAACCCTCTAGGTCCATGGGCACAGGCTGTCCTGCTGTGTGTCCATTCTGTGACACACACATGTCACTGCCCATAGCGGCCGTTGCATCATCAATGGTGCAGGTTCGTGCCACAGCGTGCTGGCATGCTTGCATGCCAGACTGCTGGGACACAGGAAGGGCACCCCCACACCTGACTCACCGACATCAGAGATGGCAGCCAGGTGTGCACACTGGTGCAATGCACGCCGGCTACCAGCAGAGGTGGATGGACCCTCCTCCAACCCTGGCTGCATGTCCACAGTGCACGGGCCCACCACCACTGTCCCCTGCAGGTGCACAGGATCTGTAACAGAAAGTGAGAACGCGTTAGTGCATGGGATCAACCTTCCCCCCCCCCACCATGTCATACCATGCAGTGATGGGCTTCCACCTGTCTGAAGCCACCGCCTGAACGCCTCGATGGCACTGCGCCTGCATGGATGCAGCAAGATGGGTCTCTGCCGGGTCAGCTGCGCCACCTCTGGCTGGCCCCCGCCTGGTGGCAGCGGCGCGCCCCTGAGTGCTGCCACCTTCTCCTTAACCTGTCTCCCTGTCTGTCCCCACCTTCTTCTACATTCCTGCACGGAGCGCTGGTGGCTTCCGTGCAGGTTCACTGAACGACTACCTCCCACATGCAGCAGCACGGGCCTGAGGGGTGCCCATGATCCACTGAGTAGTGGCTCCTCATCCAGGTAGGCCTCATAGAGTGCCTCTGTTTCAGCCTTTGTGAAGTTGGGCCTCCTCTTCTGCCCACCATCTTCCTCCTCACCCAGTCCTTGCGCGGCCATGTCACGGTCTGTATGGGTGGAAGAGGACACCTGTGACTGTGCAGTTCACAGCATTTTCCCATGACCGTAGTCCATAACATCACACAGCATGCAACCCACCTATCACCTGCAGTAACCGAATATGGCCACTGCAGATCACTGTCGCACATTTATAGCGCAATGCATGCAAACTAGGAGTGGAGCAACTTTAATGGGATGCAAATCACGCTGCTGCGCCTTTGAATGGCTGATCAGCTGATTTGCATATGACGGCTAATATCGCGCTGTTGCGCCTTGCGCAATACTGTTGGGCCGGCTGAGCCTATGGCGCAGTTCTGTGACGCGTAGTACACAGCACCGCATGCCCAGGTACCTACGCAGGCGCCTGCCGCGGCTGATTACGTGCTGTACAGTCAGCTATTCATGACACGGCCACCATTGTGCCAGTGGCGCTACAGCGCTGGTCACCACATGGCGCTGTGGCACAGCCTCTGCAATAGTCCACTGTGGCACTGGCACGCAGGCGATCACACGCTGGACGCAGACGTCCGATGAAAGCAAAGCGTGGGCTTGTACCAGAGACATGACCTTGTGCCCGACCTTTGCCCCCTTGGCGCTGTACGTCTGGCATGTGTGCAGCTTTATCGCGCTGTTCGGTAACAGCGCGATAGGGACCGATGGTGCTGCCTGAACAGCGCGATAGGGACAGACAGGGTTGTATTGTTAACAGCAAACCAAATGCACCACATGTTACTAGGCCACTTGTACAAAATGGAACAACTAACACAGACGATACAACAATTACAGATTATTTTAATACCTATTTTTGCCCGGTGTTCTCTGACAAAGAAAAATTTGATAAAGTAGTCCATAATACTGAATATAAAGACCATTACACTTTTTATATTGGCGGAAGTTCTAGAACTATTCAAAGAAATAAAGAAAAATTCCAGCCCTGGGCCAGACCACATTCACCCCAGGTGTCTAAAGGAGTTGTCGGCTCAACTTGCTTATCCACTTATGTTGATCTTTAATCATTCATTAAGGGAAGGACAGGTACCAGATGATTGGCGTAATGTGAGCATTATCCCTATCTTTAAAAAGGGAAACAAAAGTAGGGTACAGAACTACATACCCATCAATCTTACTTGTATTTGCTGTAAATTAATGGAAAAACTAATTAAGGATCGTCTTGATTCCGAAATCAAGTAATTTGGGACTGCATGACCCTAATCAACACGGGCTGAAGAAATATCATTTTACCACTACAAACCTGAAAACTTTCTACCAGCAAGTCAGTACCAATTTAGATCAGAATATCCCATATAATGTTATCCTTTTGGATTTCCAAAAAGCGTTCGACACTGTGCCCCATCATACCCTTATTGATAAATTGAACAACATGGGTGTTTTTCGCCAATTCTTGTATGATGGATACAAAACTGGCTTCTTCACAGGAAACAGTTTGTCACTATAAATGGCTGCTCATCATCTGAGGGAAGCGTTACTAGTGGAGTGCCCCAGGGCTCGGTATTGTTGTCCTATGTTGTTTAGCATCTTTATTAGTGATATGGATAATGACATCTCTTGCAGTATAATGAAATTTGCCGATGATACCAAATTAAAGGGAGAAGTAGATGCCTTTCTTAAACATCTAGGTATTGTAAATGATTTATTGGTAATCAAGCAATGGGCTGCTAAAAATGGAATGTATTTTAATGCAAAGAAGTGTGTGGTAATGCACTTTGGGAACACCAATCCTTGTTATTCATATTTTATAAATAACATGCCTATCCAATCATCCGAATCAGAAAAAGACCTAGGGATACTAATCAACAATAAACTATCCTCTTCCGACCATTGCTGAATGGTTGTAAAAAGCTCAAATTTAATAATCAGTAGGATTACCCGGGCATTTCTTTGTAGATCTGAAGAGTGTTTGTTACCAATGTAGAAGTCTTGTGTTAGATCCTTTTTGGACTATGGTTCCCAGTTTTGGAGCCCATATTTAAAGGGGGAATATTGTATAACTTAAAAGTGTACAAAAAAGGTTAACCAAATTAATTCCCCACTTGAAATGCAAATTGTATCCTGAGAGACTTCGTGTAACCAATCTTTTCTTGCTTCAAGAGAGAAGGCAACGTGAAGATATTCTCCTGATGTATATGATCTTAAACTCTCCCCACTTAGCTTCGGGTTGTGGCTTTCAACCACATAACAGAATTCTAAATTTACGTACCCATAATAAACAGTTTAAAGTACCTAGGGCCAAGAACAACAAAAGTGATAAATACTTTATAGTTTGAACTATTAAGTACTGGAAAAATTTTCCTCTGGAAATAGTAGAGCAGAATACTTTTGATGTATTTAAAAAAGTCCCTTGATGCGTATATATTGTCAAATAAGACACGATAATCAGGAATTTAATATCCCACTAGTGTGGGGAAGACATTCACATTGCCTGTTTTTGTCTCTATTGAATCCAGTAAATCCAGAAATATATGGAGGGGATACAGGATTCCTGATGCAGAATCTAGTAACTGGCCCTGTCATGGGTGCACACATCATCACCCAGACACAATATATTGGGAGGCAGAACAATGGAGATGCAGGATGTCTGATGCAGGACCCAGTAACTGTCCCTGTTAAGGGTGCACACATCATATGGCCATAATATACTGCGGGGATAGCAGAAAAGTACAGTTACATAAGAATTTACCACAACAGAAGATCTTCGAGACATGCTCTTGCAGTAGGTATTCACAAACAGGACTAAGCCACCAGGCATCAGGACCTCATGGAAAAATCTCTAGCTAGCAGTCTCTGGTGGGGACCGCCCCCACGTCAGGTGACTGGTGTCAGCTAATGTCAGTGATATAAAGGGGTGGTCCCATGCATCTGATCTTTCCTTCCAAGAGCCAAAGGGCTAACAGGAAAGAAGAGGATATGGTCCCATATCTGAAAGAGAAGAAAATGAGGGGACGGAGGGAGGGAGGGAAGGTAATACCTACTGCAAGAGCCTCTTTTGAACATCTACTGTTACGGTAACTTCTTAAGTAACTGTGCTATCTTACTTCAAGAGAGCTCTTGCAGTAGGCATTCACAAATAGTCCCAAGCAGTCTGGAACAAAAAGAAAGCGGGAGGAGATAACACCATCCACAAAGGCTGAGCTTCTAGGAAGGGATCATGAGAGGATTCCCTGCAGAACAGCTAGCCTGAAGCCTGCTCTGCAGCGAGAGGCAATGTCCAAACTGTAATGTTTCTTTAATCGTATGGACTGACGTCCAAGTTGTGGCTGCACAAGTCTCAGCCGCTGACACATTCTTGAAGCAAGCGGCAGAGGCCGCGACCCCTCTAGTGGAGTGGCCTTTAACCTGACCCAGAAGCATCTTGTGATACTTGTTGTAACAAAAGGTGATACAATTGGCCAACCATTTAGAAAGGCATTGCTTGGAAGCAGGTTTGCTTTCTCTCTTGTGAGCGTAAGACACAAAGAGTTGGTCTGTTTTCCTGAGATCCTTAGTCCTGTGAGTATAGAATATCAGAATACTATGAACATCCAGGGTATGGAGGAGACACTACCCCTGATTGAAGTGCTCCATGAAGAAGGTTGGAAGCTCAATAGACTGATTTAGAGTAGATTCAGCCACCACTTGTGGAAGAAATTTAGGATTAGTCCACATGGCCACCCTATCCTTGTGGAAAATCAAATAAGGGATTTTACACATCAAGGCTTGCAAATCAGAAATCCTTCGAGCTGAGGTGATGGCAGACAAGGGTGAGGTAGTACTGGTTGGAGACTTCAATATTCCAGACGTGGACTGGAACATCCCAGTAGCAGCATCAACTAGGAGCAAATTTATCCTGGACTCCCTTCGGGGTGCCTTCCTCAAGCAACTGGTCATGGAACCAACTCGGCAGAAGGCAATATTGGACCTTATGTCTACAAACAGGGATAGTGTGATGGGATAACAGTGGGGGAGCACCTGGAGAACAGTGACCACCAGTCATTGTGGTTTGAAATCACAGAAGGAGCAGAAACAAACCACACAAAAACACATATCCTGGATTTTAGGGGGGCAGACTTTGGGAAAATGGGGAGATATTTGAAAGAGGCATTAAGGGGAATGGGGCAGGAATCAGGAGTTGAGGAAAGGTGGGCAGTATTTAAAACCGGGATTACAAGAGCAACAGAATTATGCATTAAGCAGGTTAACAAGAAGAAAAGGAAGAGGAGGCCATTATGGTTTTCCAAAGAGGTAGCAAAGAAAGTGAAAGCCAAAAAGATTGCATTCAGGCAATACAAAAAGACACAGGCAGAAGGGGATAGGAAGAAGTACCAGGAGAAGCAAAGGGAGGCAGGGAGGTCAGTAAGAGAAGCCAAAGCTCAGACAGAAGAGCACATTGCAAAATCAGTGGGTAGAGGGGACAAACCTTTACAGGTACATAAGTGAAAAAGAAAGGCAAAGGAGGGATAGTGAGACTGAAGGGGAGGATAGGGGCCGATATGGAGGATGACAACAGTAAAGCTGACGTACCTAACAGGTATTTCTGCTCAGTCTTTACTGAGGAAGATGAGGGTAATGGGTATGAAGTGAGCACACGGGGTGATAATGGTGCAGAAATGGACACAAGTCCATTTACAAGAGAAAGGGTCCCGAAGGAACTGGAAGTAATAAGAGTTGATAAAGCAATGGGGCCAGATGGGGTGCACCCCAGGGTCCTTAAAGAACTCGAGAGGTGGTGGCTGAACCTGGCAATCCTGTTTAGCCGATCACTGAAACAGGGGAGGTACCCAAAGACTGAGGACAGCAGATGTAGTCCCTTTATACAAAAGTGGGAACAAAGAGGAAGCGGGAACTACAGACCAGTCAGCCTCACCTCGGTAGTGGGGAAGATCATGGAAGCACTACTGAAGGAGAGATTGGTGGAACATCTGGTTGTCAGTGGACTGCAGGATCCAAGGCAGCATGGTTTCACCAGGGGGAGGTCATGTCAGACCAACCAAGTTGAATTTTTTGACTGGGTGACTAGGGAGGTGGATCAGGGGAGGGCAGTGGACATGGCCTATCTGGACTTCAGCAAGGCCTTTGACACTGTGCCATATAGAAGACTATTACACAAACTAGGGAATATGGGTGTGGGCAGGACAGTAGTGTGGTGGGTAGGTAACTGGCTGGGCAGCAGGACACAGAGGGTGGTAGTAAATGGCTGTCACTCCACAGAGGGAAGAGTGACCAGTGGGGTACCACAGGGATCAGTGCTGGGATTGGTCCTATTCAACATCTTTATCAGTGACATTACACAGGACCTAGAAGGCAGAATTTCATTATTCGCTGATGACACAAAGCTCTGTAACAGAGTAGACACACCAGAGGTTGTAGACAGAATGAGAAGGGACCTGCAGAAACTTGAAGAATGTTCATGGGTTGGGCAGTTGAAATTCAATGCAAAGAAGTGCAAGATAATGCATATGGGGCACAAAAACCCTGGCACAATATATCAGTTGGGAGGTGAGGATATAGCATGCACCAAGCAGGAAAGGGATCTTGGGGTTATCATCTCTGATGACCTCAAGGTAGGGAAACAGTGTGACAAGGCAGCAGGTAAAGCAAATAGGATGCTGGGATGCATAGGCAGGGGCATCACCAGCAGGAAAAGGGAGGTCATGATTCCACTATACAAGACACTAGTGAGGCCCCACCTGGAGTACAGTGTACAGTTCTGGAGACCTTACCTATGTAAGGACATAGACAGGGTAGAGAAGGTTCAGAGGAGGGCAACAAAGATGGTACATTGATTGCATCACAAGTCCTATGAGGACAGGTTGAAGGAATTGAATATGTACTCCCTGGAGGAGAGGAGGGAGAGAGGGGACATGATAGAGACATACAAGTATCCTACAGGGAGGAACAGGGTGCAAGAATACACTATTTTTAAGCGAAAAAGATGTTCCAGGACTAGAAGGCATGGGAGGAAGTTGGAGGGAGGATGATTCAGAGGAAATGTGAGGAAGAATTTCTTCACAGAATGGGTGGTGGACAAGTGGAACACCCTGCCTGAGGAAGTGGTGGGGGCTGAAACAATCACAGGATTTAAGAATGCATGGGATAGACATAAAGGAATTCTGGAGGTCAGGGGTAAGGGGCAACAGAGTTCTAGGAAAACATAAACTGAAGTTACAAATTCAAATGGGCAGACTAGGTGGGCCATAGGCCCTTATCTACCGACACTGTCTATGTATCTATGATAGCCACTAGAAACAGAGTCTTCCAAGAAAGAAACTTCAGCTCTGCCTCTGATGTAGGTTTGAAGGGGGCAGAGTAATCTTTTCGAGAATGAAGTTCAAGTCCCAAGGAGGGGCAGGGTTGCAGATCAGGGATCTTAAGTGCAAGACCCCTAAAAGTCTTCGAGACTTCTAGTTGTGCAAACGTCCTGCTCCCAAAAGGGATGTGGTAAGCCGAAATGGCTGCCATATGTACTTTCGCTGATGAGTAACTAAGGCACAAGTCGTACAAGTGCCTAAGGCAGTCCAGAACCTTATTGGCTGGACAAGAAAAAGGTTCTGTATTATTAGAATCTGCCCAGATGGTGAAGCGTTTCCACTTCATTGCGTAAGTGGACCACACGGAAGGCTTTCTGGCCTCCACCATGATGTCAGCAACTGTGGGGGAAACTCCAAAACAAGCTTTAGCTACATCTGAATGAGCCATGCGTGAAGATGAAGAGACGTGAGGCCTGGATGAACCAGGGTTTCCATCTCCTGGGTCAGCAAATGTTGCGACAGTGGTAGAGGAAGAGGAGGTTCCTCGGAAAACTGTTGCAGAAGAGAGAGAATCAGGCTTGCCTCAGACAAAAAGGAGCGATGAGGATCATTCTTGCTCTTTCTAACCTGATTTTGTTGAGTACTCTGGGGATCAAAATTATCAGAGGGAAAGCATAGATGAATCTGTCCTTCCAGCACGGAGACAGCACATCCCAACAAAAACTGTCTCGCCCTGGAGCAAGCAGAAGGCGGGAAGCTTGGCGTTGTCGGGGGAGATGAAGAGGTCTATTTGAGGAGTTCCCCAGTGCTGGAAGATGTCGTCTAGCATGGCCTGGTCGAGCTCCCACTTGTGACATTTGACTGACAAGTGACTTAAGGCATCCGCGAGCGTGTTCTCCATCCCCGGCATGTGAATGGCCATCAGATGAAGGCTGTGTTGGGACACCCAGTGCCACTCTCATGGCTTCCTGGCAGAGGGGATAGGAACAAGTTCCCCATGTTTGTTGAGGTACCAGACAACACACATGTTGTCTGACTGAACGAGAAGGTGACCAGGAAGATCAACAGGATGGAGAGCCTAAAGGGCGTAAAGGACTGCCCTCAGCTCAAGGACATTTATATGGAGCCCTTGTTCGAACTGAGACCAGCTTCCCTGAGTCCAGTGAGGCCCAAGATGGGCACCCCAACCTGCTCCTGATGCATCCGTCATCAGAGTCTGGGTGGGAGGGGCAGTACAGAACAGGGTCCCCAGATTGAGATGTTCCGGAACCATCTACCAATGCAGGTCCCTGACCATAGAGTCTGACACCAGGATTTTGTGATCCAGGTCATCCTGAGACTGATCCCATTGAGACCGCATGGTCCACTGAGAAATCCTCATGTGGAAGCGAGCGAGTGGGATGGTCAGGATGGCAGCTGCCATCAGGCCGAGAAGGTGGAAGACCTTCCTGGCTCCGACCCTTCTGAGACTCGATAGGAGTCGAGCTTGGTTTGACAGCAACTCAGCTGTGTCCGAGGGCAAGAAAGCCTTGCCCAGAGTCATGTTCAACACTGCCCCTATGAACTTCAGCCATTGGCAAGGGATCAGATGGGACTTGGTAGGATTGATTGTAATCCCCAGGTCAGAGATTACTTGAAGGGTGAGGGAAACAGAGCCCCAAGGTTTATCCCTGGACGGGGCTGCCAGAAGCCAGTTGTCCAAGTAGGGGAAGACTTGGACCCCCTTGGTATGCGGGAATGCTGCCACTACCGCCAGGCATTTGATAAATGCTCGGGGGGGCCAAGGATAGACCAAAAGGGAGGGCCTTGAACTAGTAGTGGGACCCCTGAAAACAAAAATGGAGGTATTTGCAGTGGGAGTGGCAAATAGGACTATGGAGGTAGACATCCTGCATATCCAGGGCACATAGCCACAAACCTGGCTGAAGCATGAGGAGAAGGCTCTGAAGAAAGAGCATTCAAAACCATTTGTACTCCACAAACTGATTGAGGGAGCTGAGGTCGAGAATGGGCCTCAGGTCCCCGGTTTTATTTGGTACTAGGAAGATGTGAGAATAGTAACCTGTCCCCAGGAGGAGGGAGGGGGACGGGTTCTATTGCCTCTTTTAGCAGAAGAGAGTGGATTTCTTCCTGTACCAACTGCAGATGAGTGTGAGACTACGAGGAGGGAGGGGGTGATCTGTGATGGGGTTTTTGAATTAACTATACTGAGTGTCCTGCTGCAATCAGCCGGAGCATCCAGGCATCTGCCGTTATCCTCTCCTAACCCGGTAAATGGGAGGAGACTCTCCTCTAGTTACTCTGAACTTGGCAGAGGCATTGGGAGAGGCAGGGAGTCAGGAGGCAGAGTAGTGGCCGAGGCCCCGGGAGCTTTCTTGCTAGGGGGTCCTCGGCGGCTGACGCGGCTTTGCTTTTTTTGGAATGTTGAGGTTGCGTCTGCTTGGGCCTTTGGCAGTTGGGGTGCTGAAAAGACCATTTCTGCCTCGGAGAGGGTTTGTACATTGTCTGAACAGACCACAATGCCAAACCCTTCTCCTGTAATTCAGTAATGATGGCCTTGACATCACCGCCAAACAGCACAGACCCTCTGAAGGGAGCATCATGGATGGCTGACTGCACTTCAGGGGCCAAACCTGACACTTGAAGCCAGGCATGACACTGTAAGGATACAGCGAAGGCCGAGTTCCTGCCTACAGTGTCCACCACGTCATATGTAGCACGAAGCATGTGTCCACAGGCCGAGCGCATGGAGTGGACAAGATCTTCCAGTTCCTGTTTTGTTTGTGAATCTGGGAGGGAGTCCAGTTTTGATTCCATCTGACTAAGGATAGCCTTCTGGTAGTCCCCCATGTGGTCAACATAATTGAGAGCCCTCATACCCAGAGTGGAAGAAGCATAGACCTTCTTCCCATACTGATCCAGAAGACGGGGCTGCTTGTCAGGAGGGGACGAGCTGAGATGCTTAGGGTTGCCTGATCGGTCATGTGTGGTGCTAATCACGACTGAATCGGCCTTGGGGTGCAGGATGAGAAAGTCCTTCCCCTCAGGGGCCTGGTATAGCCTGTCAGCCTTCCAAGGAAGGGGGACTAATGAGGAGGGTAGCTTCCAAATGGTGGAGACAAGATTCTCGTGAGGCTCTATCCAGGGTGGAATGAGGTGGGAGAAGTCTTCGGGAGATCCAGATGGGCCGTGAGCTATTTACGCTGGGTATCTGGCTCCACTGATTGCCACTCACAGGCTACCTGGATTTTCTTGAGCAGCTCGAGAAAGGAAGGAACTTCCGGAGGGGACTTCAGAGTACCTTGTGGCCTTGGTCTATCTGGAGAGTGGATCTCGTCCTCTGGGTCAGAGCGTCCAGAGTCCAGATCAGACTCTGAAGACTCTGATGAAGAAGAATCCTCCCTAGGAGGGAGAGGATCTCCCTCTCTGGGGGTTTCCCAGGGAAGCGTATCCTCCCTGGCCTGAGAACCAGATATTTCAGCTCTGGTATCAGGCAGAGGTAAGGGAGTCTCTTCTCACTGACGCAGGGGATCCAGCGTTGGGACTGGCATTGGTAGATGTTTCTCAACCTCTTGGGAGATCTGTTGTTAGGCTTCAGTCCACCAGGAGGCCAAGACCTCCCTCGGTCCACCTGAGGCTGCGGGGTAGGTGGAGGGGGGGAGGAGGTGGGTGGGGGCTCGGATACGGGTAACCTTGGAACCCGTAATAGGAGTACCCATAACCTGACGGTGGGAGGCCCAGCGTCGGGTATTAAGGCATCGGGTAGTGCGGCATCGGGTACTATGGCGCCGGGTACTGAGGAGCCAGATACTGCGGCATCAGGTAGCCTGGTGCCGGGGGCTCCAAAGGATTCGAAGGTCCCAGCATTGACCCTGCAGGTGGACTGGATGGGTCAGGCATTGGCCCAGAGGCCATAGGGCCCGGTTCTGACTGTGTATCATCAGGAAGCAGAATGCCAGAGGGTGATGTCAGGTGGTCTGACGTTGGGTCTGGTGTCTGAGGGTCCAGCATTGGGGGGGCACCCCCGACTGCAGTGTTCCAGACTCCTCAACCCCAGCTGGGGAGGAAGGAGTGAGCTCCGTGGGAGGAGATGCAAGAGCCTCAGTGGGCAATGCAACAGGTGTGCGCTTGGCAACTCTCCGGCATCAGGTGTGGAAGAAGAGCCTGTCGACGGGTCAATGGCTGGGCAGACATCGGGGGTACCGATGACTGACTTATCAGCCATGTCCGGGAAGACATCAGCGGGACTAATGTCCGGCTTACTGGATGCACTCTGACTGGTAGGTCTGGGTTTAAAGGACGTAGCAGGAGTGTGGGCCTCCTTTGCCCCAGAGGCTCCTATTGGGCCAGAATGCAAGCCTGACAGGGGGGTTGACTCCACCTTAGAAACCACTAAGGTGGCCATCGAAGGAGGATCCCTGGAGGGAAAGTTACCTGGAGGGCAGTGACTCCAGCCAAAATCATGGCCACTGTGGATAGTGTGTCTCTGTCCCAGTGTTCCTCCTTGTCCCTCTTCTTCTTATGATGGAACCTCTGGAGAAGTAAACACCTGCCTCAATTTCTTCAATTCCTTTTCCATGGATGCCATTTTCCTTTTGAGTAAATGGGCCTCCAGGGACTGCTGCCTTCATTTCTGGGTAGCAATGGTTTGGGCCCAGACAGAAGAGGCAGAGGGAATGGCCGTCCTTCTGAGGGAGCAGGGATCCACATGAGTCTCACTTGTTTTTGTGTGATTCTGAAGGTGTCAGGGATGACATGCACAGCTAGGTAGTGATACGCAATTATCAGAATAATGTAGAAAAACATCAAAAAGATCTTATACTTATCCAAAATAACGAGATAAGCGAGTGCTGTTCTTCCGCAAGGTACTATCATAAGCTGACGGGAGGAAAGAACTGGAGGGCCAGATTGGGGACTGCCCCCTTTATACAGACATCAGCTGACACTGGTCACCAGACTGCTAGCTAGAGATGCTTCTGTGGGGTCCTGACGCCTGGCAGCTTAGTCCTATTTGTGAATACCTACTGCAAGAGCCCTCTCGTAGTAAGATCACAGGATTCCATATGCAGGATCATATAACTGCCCCCGTCAGGGGTGCACACAACATTACTTGGGCATAATATACATGGGGGGGGGCAGCAGAGATACAGGATTCCAAATGAAGTATCCTGAAATTGCATCTGTCAGGGGTGTACACAACATCGCTCACACATAATATACCGGAATGGAGGGCAGCAGAGACAGGATTTCTGACATGATCCTATAACTGCCCTGTCAGGGGTACTTACATCATCAAGACATAATACACTGGGTGAGCAGCAGAGACACAGATTCCATATGCAGGTTCCTGTAACTACCCTGTCAGGGGTGTGCACAATATCACCCAGACATAGTAGACAGGGGGAAGCAGAGACAGAGGATTGCATACACAAGTTCCTGTAACTGCCCCCATCAGTGGTGCACACATCATCACTTGGACAAAATATACTGGGAAGGCAGCAGAGATACAGGATGCCATACACAGGATCCTGTAACTGCCCCTGTCAGGGGTGCACACAACTTCACCTAAACATAACATACTGGTTACAACAGAAACACAGGATGCCACACGCAGGATCCCATAACTGTTCCTGTCAGGAGTGTATGCAACATCACCAGGCCATAATACACTGGGGGGGGGGGCGCGGAGACATTGGATTCCAGATGCAGGATCTTGTAACTGTCCCTGTCAAGGGTGCACACATCACTTGGACATAATATACTGGGGAGTGGAAGCAGAGACACAGCAGGGGTTGAAATTGGCACCGGCCCACTAGCCAAATGCTGGTACATTTTGTATTGGGCTAGCAAAAAAAAAAATTGATAACTAAACCTACAGGCATGTATTGGAGCAGGTAGTATTTCAACAAGTACACTAGCTGGGCCAGTAGAAAAGTCTGTGGGGCTAGTGAATTTTCCCAGTCACTAGCCTCACTATCTAGTAGCTGCAAAACTTAATTTCGACCCCTGCACAGGATTATATATGCAGGTTCCTGTAACTGTCGCTGTTAAGGGTGCACAAAACATAAGCTGGACATAATATACTGGGGATGGCAGAGACACAGGACGCCATATGCAGGATCTTATAACTGCTCTTGTCGGGGGGGGTACACAACATCACCTGGACATAATACACTGGGGGGGCAGCAGAAACACATGATTCCAGATGCAGGATCCTATAACTGCTCCTCTCAGGGTGTATGCAATGTCAGCCGGACATAATACACGGGGTAGGGCAGCAAAGACACAGAATTCCATATGCAGGTGTAACTGCCACTGTCAAGGGTGCACAAAACATAAACAGGACATTATATACTGGGGACGGCAAAGAGACAGGATGCCATATGCAGTATCCTGTAACTGCTCTTGTCAGGGGGGTACGCAACATCACCTGGACATAATATACTAGATTGGGTAGCGGAGACAAAGGATTTGAGATGCAGGATCCTGAAACGGTCCCTGTCAGGGGTGCACACAACATCACTCAGACATAATATACAGGGAGGGGGGAGGGGCAGTGGAGACACAGTATTACAGAAGCAGGATCCTGTAACTGCACCCGTCACGGCTCTCCTTTTTACTGGTTGAATAACGTTATTGCACTTTACTGGCACCATCTTAATCTGACTTCCTGTCTCCAGGCTGAGTACATGTACCTAGGCTCCTGAATGAACCACAGTTTTGGACTGCGCTTTCAGTTTTGACAGTTGCAGCCACCGTAGTTTCCTGCAGTGCATGGTTTTTGTGTGTTCTGTGTTTAGTTTAGAATCATGTTTTAGGTTTCTAGTGGCTTTTTATTGATTGACTGGAAAAGGATTTTCTGCCATTTTGCCACTAGCCAATTCTGTCCCTCCAGTAGCCCAGATGTATTTGGCAGCTTTTTTCATTGTGTTTTTCACTGCTTCTGCACTAATGCACCACCTTAATAAGTTTGACAATAACTATCATGTAACACCTTGGCTGTAACTTGCTTTCTGGTGATTCATACGAATGGGTGTATATCACTTTAAGAGATGTCTTTTTAAGTGCACATTGCAGGCAGGATGGCCATCTCTCGGCAAGCACATGTGCCAGTGCACAAATCTTAGAAGCAGCCTGCTGCCACTCTGATTACCTATATTGTTGTGTGGATCTGTGGAACCGCACCAGTAAGCCTGCGCTTTGGTTCAGCTGTACACTGGACTCTTGCACTTCATTCAGTGTGGGAGAGTAGCACCAGCCCTTTAGCCTGCTTGTAGTTTGTGACTACTGGCTGCACCATCTCCACTCCTGTGTGGCATTATTTGTTTTGGAGGCCTGATCAGTGGGGGGCTTCAAACATAATACGGGATAAACACAGGGGTATATTAGAAAAAAGGTAGGGAGGGAGGAGGGAGGATCACTGGAGGCCAGATAGGGTCTGTGAAGGCAGAATAGGCAGGGAACATCTGGGCAGACTGGGTAGGTCAAGCGGTCCTTTCCTGCCAATCAATTCTATGTTTCTACGCAGGATCCTGTAACATTTTGTCAGAGGTGCATACAACATCACCCAGACATAATATACTGAGGGGGGTGGGGGGTAATGGAGACAGAGGATTCCCGCTGCAGGATCCTGTAACTGTCCCTGTCAGGGGTGCACAGAACATCTCATAGACAACATACTTGGGAGGGGCAGCAGAGACACAGGATCCTGTAACTGTCCCTATCTGGGGTGCATATAACATCACCCAGACATAATATACTGGGTGGGCAGCGAAGACAGAGGATTCCAGACACAGGATCATGTTACTGTCCTTATCAGGAGTGCACATAACATCTCACAGACATAACATACTGGGGGGCAGTGAAGACGCAGGATTCCAGACACAGGATCCTGTAACTGTCCCTGTCAGTGGTGCACATAACATCTCATAGACATAACACACTGGATGGGTAGCAGAGACACAGGATTCCAGACAAAAGATCGTGTAGCTACCCCCATCAGAGGTGCACACTACATCTCACAGACATAACATACTGGAAGGGCGTGGGCAATGGAGAGAGAGGATTTCAGGCACAGGATCCTGTAACTGCCCCTATCACGGGTGCAAATAACATCTCACAGACATAACATACTGGGTGGGCAGTGGAGACACAGGATTCCAGACACAGGATACTGTAAATTTTCCTGTCAGAGTGTGCACACATCACTCAGACATAATATACTGGGGGGAGGGTTGGCAGAGACACAGGATTCGGACACAGGATCCTGTAACTGCCTATATCAGGGTGCACACAACATCACACCAACATAATATATGTGGGGGGCAGAGAAGACACAAGATTCGGACACAGGATCCTATAACTGCCTGTGTCGGAGTGCACGCAACATCATCCAGTCATAACATACTGGGGGGGGGGCAGTGAAGACACAGGATTCTAGATGCAGGATCCAGTAACCACCCCTGTCAGGGGAGCATACAACATCACCCAGATATAATATACTGGGAGGGGGTGGTCAGCAGAAATACAGGATTCCAGTATCGATGATTCCAGAATTCTGTAACTGCCTCTGTCAAGGATGTACACATCACCCAGCTGTAATATACTGGGGGGGGGCAGTGAAGACACAGGATTCTAGACACAGGAACCTATAACCACCCCAGTCAGGGGTGCATACAACATCACCCTGACATAATATACTGGATGGGGGGGTGGGCAGCGGAAACACAGGATTCCAGTATCTATGATTCCAGAATCCTGTAACTGCTCCTGTCAGGGGTGCACACATCACCCATACATAATATACTTGGGGGAAGGGGCAGTGGAGATACAGGATTCTAGACACAGGATCCTGTAACCACCCCAGTCAGGGGTGCATACAACATCACCCTGATATAATATACTGGGTGGGGGGTGGGCAGCGGAAACACAGGATTCCAGAATCCTGAAACTGCCCCTGTCAGGGGTGCACACATCACCCATACATAATATACTTGGGGGAAGGGGTAGTGGAGATACAGGATTCTAGACACAGGATCCTGTAACCACCCCAGTCAGGGGTGCATACAACATCACCCTGATATAATATACTGGGTGGGGGGGTGGGAAGGAAACACAGGATTCCAGTATCTATGATTCCAGAATCCTGTAACTGCCCCTGTCAGGGGTGCACACATCACCCAGATATAATATACTGGGAGGGGGTGGTCAGCAGAAATACAGGATTCCAGTATCAATGATTCCAGAGTCCTGTAACTGCCCCTGTCAGAGGTACACACAACATCAGCCAAACATAATATTACTTGATGGGGGGAAAGTGAAGACACAGGATTCCAGACACAGAGGATCCTTTACTGCCGCTGTCAGACATCACCCGTACATAATATACTGGGGAGGAGGGAGCAGCAGGACAGTGTTCAGAGTGCTGAGATACATTTGTTTGATTATAACATTGTAACTTGATACCACAGTCATTGTAGAATCTCTTGAGAGGAAGTGCTTGTGTCCTAGCACATGAGGAAGTTGTGATTTTTCTAAACTTCTTCCCCTTTCCACCTAAAAATAGCTGACATGCACCCTTTACCTCTGGGAATGACGATAGCAAATTTTAGTTTTTTTAATCATCCTGAGACTCAGAGCTGCCTTTCCCCGAACCATTCTGCTATGACTCAGTCCCTTAACCAAAGATTCACAGATACCCCCAAGACGTATGGCCCAGCACATCGACTTAGAGACTCCCGTTACACTTACAGCCCCCTCATACACCCATGACCTGCTCCTTAGCCCCCACCTACAGACTTTCTGTTCCCCAGATGTGCATATCCACTCAAGACTTACTGCCCCCCCCCCCCCCAAAGAATCACAGCCTTCTGGAGCTGCCCAGTTTAATAGATTCACAGAATATCTGCAGATGCTGGAGCACAAACCTGGCACTCCACTAAAAACATACCATGCCTTCCCAAAATGCGATAGCAAAAACAAGAAAAAAAGTGGGACCAGACCTCCAGTTTCAATGAAAGTCACTTTTTTATTAAACATAACATGCATCCATGCAAACGTGCAGGAAATACCTCAAGCAAACAAATACGCTGGCAAGCAAGGCCACAGATTTTGGTGGAGAACAGTATCATCAGGAGACCGGCAGAGTCTTGCTTGCCAGTGTGTTTGTTTTCAAGGATGCACAGAGCACTTTATATTTAATAAAAAAGTGACTGCCATTGAAGTTGGAGGTCTGGCACCACTTTATTCCTTGCTTTTATTTATTTTTTTATTGTTTTTGTAGGCTTTTTTCACCCCCATTTTTTGCTCCCCACCCCCGACCCCGGGTGCATGCACACGCCACGAACCAGGGTGCCCTCCTGCTACTACAGCCCTCCACCCTATGCTACCCACGGACCTCACACAGTGAGCGGAACCACAGGGGGTGTTGACCACCCTGGGAGAGGAGAACCATTTCGATTAAAGAATCCTACTCCCTCCCTCCACTCCGTACCTGCTCTCTGATGACCTGAGGTCATTCCCAAACCCGGGTCGCCAGTGTGACATGAGGTAAGGCATCTATCGCCTCAACCCTCAATGCCACCAGGATGGCTTTTCTTGCTTTTATTATCTGAAGATGCTTCCTGAAGCATTACAAGTCAGCTGATTGGTCTCTAGCACTGACAATTTCCAAAAATCAGAAATAGATGGAACCTGTTCAGTATTCTTTTAATCCCCTCAGTCCCTATCCAACAATCTTGTTTTCACTATTAATGAGCTCCCAATCCCTGCCAAAGCTATGAGACTAGCTTAGAGTGGGATATGAACCTACAATCTCCAGGATTACAATTCCACACCATAGCCCATAGAACACATTGACATGAATACTGAATATTAGCAATTTTAGAAGCCTCAAAATTTAACTAAAACAATAAATGCCCTCCAGAGCAAGAAAAATATTTCCAAATGCAGAAGGTATTCTACAAGGGGCATTTTTC
This sequence comes from Neoceratodus forsteri, assembly GCA_016271365.2. Classification (NCBI taxonomy): domain Eukaryota; kingdom Metazoa; phylum Chordata; order Ceratodontiformes; family Ceratodontidae; genus Neoceratodus; species Neoceratodus forsteri. The sequence goes on from CM028131.1 coordinate 58,201,569, forward strand.
AGATCCTTCCCAAGAAGTAATAACCATGCCTGGATGACAAGGCAGGGAGGGTATTAAAGAAATCTTATGAAGATGGTGGTGTGAGAGCTAACCAGAGATCTCCATCCTATTGTGCTCAGAACAAGGCTGTGGCCAGACCGCTTTCATAAGAGGGAAAATCTTTAAGTTGCAGTCTACTCCACTGACTCCAGCTGCCAAACATCAGTCCAGATCTGCTCTTGATAGTCCCAGTCACATGCTACACTGAGGAACATAATTTGTATCCTGTTCTAGAGATTGGCTACTGACAGTCCCCTTCACTAGCTAAATCACCACGGATACAGCATTCATATCCCATTCTGGGGAAGGACTACTGATAGTCCCTGTCACTAGCAAAATCACCAGGGATACAGCATTTGCATTCTGTGTTGGGAAAAGGCTACTGATAGTCCCCATCACTAGCTAAGTCAACACAGATAAAGCATTCATATGCCCTCAGAGGAAGGGCTACTGGTAGTCCCAGCCTCTGGTTAAACAAGCAGGGATTCTACTCTTGTATTTAGTGCTGGGGAAGAGTCACTGATAGTCCTGATCACTAGCTAAATTGGCAGTGATACAGTATTCATATCTGATGCTTGGGAAGGGCTACTGATATTTTTAGTCACTAACAAAATCATGAGGGACACAACATTCGTATACCATGCTGGAGAAGGGTAATCACAGGTTGGACAAAAACTGTACAACTAGAGACCCTTGCCAAGGATTTGTCTTCATCTCTCCAACAACACTGTCAAACAATCTGAATTTGAATTTTATTTGGCACAATTGGAAGTGGCCAAAACGTCAGTTGTGGTACATTTGTGATAACCTGCTCCTTGGGCCTTACCAGCTTACAGGGCAGTCATCTGGGTATATTACGTCAGAGGGAGAATGTGAAAAGGCAGAGATACTAAACAAATATTTTTGCTCAGTATTTACAAAGGAAGAGGGGGAGGTACATAAAACAAACAGTAGTAACACTCTGGATACAGAAGTTGATACCAGCCCATTTACAGAAGAAAGGGTTCTGAAAGAACTCTTAAAACTGAAGGTGGACAAAGCAATGGGGCCTGATGGGATTCATCCCAGAATTCTAAAAGAACTAAGGGTAGAACTAGTGACACCACTGACTACCCTCTTTAACAAATCATGGGAGGATGGGGTGGTACCCGAGGACTGGAGGAGAGCAGATGTGATTCCCTTCACAAAAGTGGGAGCAAGGCAGAAGCAGGAAACTATAGACCTGTTAGTTTAACCTCAGTGATAGGGAAAATGATGGAATCACTTCTAAAGGAAAGAATTGTCGAGTATCTAGAGGCCAGAGGGGCACAAGACCCTAGGCAGCATGGATTCACAGCGGGAAGGTCATGCCAGACGAATCTGATAGATTTCTTTGACTGGGTGACCAAAGTAGTAGATCAGGGAGGGGCTGTGGACATGGCCTACCTAGACTTTAGCAAGGCATTTGACACAGTCCCACACAAAAGATTAATATATAAGTTAGCCAGCCTGGGAGTGGGTCCCAAGATGACAGCCTGGGTAAAGAATTGGCTGGAGAATAGGACACAGAGAGTAATAGTAAATGGAGTCCACTCAGAAGAAAGGAGGGTTACTAATGTACCGCAGGTTCAGAGTTAGGACCAGTCCTTTCAATGTCTTTATGCTTACATTGCAGAAGGACTGGAAGGAAAAGTATGTCTCTTGCAGATGACACTAAGATCTGCAACAGAGTTGATGCACAGGGTGGGGTGGAAAGGATGAGAAGGGACTTGGCAAGGTTAGAGGAATGGTCAAATGTATGGCAGCTTAGATTCAATGCTAGAAGTGCAGGTAATGCACCTGGAAACAAAACCCAGGGGAAGAGTACAATGGGGGTGAGATACTAACAACAACAAAATGGAAAGGGACCTGGGGTAGTCATATCAGATGACCTAAAGGTGGGCAAGCAATGTGAGAAGGCAGCAAGGAGGGCTGGGGGGATACTGGGATGCATAGGGAGAGGCATCACCAGTAGAAAACAGGAAGTTATTATCCCTCTGTACAGACAGCTGGTGAGACCCCATCTGGAGTACTGTGTGCAGTTCTGGAGACCCAATCTCCACAAAGACATAGACAGGATGGAAGCTGTCCAGAGGAGGGCAACTAAAATGGTGCAGGGTCTGCACCGGAGGACATATGAAGAGAGACTTAAGGAGCTTAATATGTATAGCCTCGAGGAAAGGAGGGAGAGGGGGGACATGATAGAAACTTTCAAGTACCTCAAGGGAATCAACAAAGTCCAAGAGGGTAGCATCTTTCAAAAAGAGTGCAAGAACAAGAGGGCACAATTTGAAGATAGAGGGGCAGCTCAGAGGTAATTTAAGAAGTATTTTTCACAGAGAGGGTTGTGGATGCATGGAATGGCCTTCCGAGGAGGTTGTGGAGTCAAAATCAGTGGTGGAATTCAAGCATGCATGGGATAGTCATAAGGCAATTCTGTGGGGTGGGGGTAGAAAGAAGTAGGCTGCTGGTTAACTAGGATCTGCAGCTTATCCAGTAGGTAGGGAAATGGGCAGACTGGGTTGGCCAAGCGGTCCTTATCTGCCGTCAAATTCTGTTTCTATGTTTCTATGTTACACTCTCCAGCTACAGAACCATGCCAACAACACTGTCAAACAATCTGAATTTGAATTTTATTTGGCACAATTGGAAGTGGCCAAAACGTCAGTTGTGGTACATTTGTGATAACCTGCTCCTTGGGCCTTACCAGCTTACAGGGCAGTCATCTGGGTATATTACGTCACAAGGCTGCCATCACCTGATTATATCAGAAAAATACCCCCTTACTTAGACTCATGAAGGTCAAACACAATGGTACCTGTTCACAAGTGGGCAGAAAGTATGCACCAAAGGCACATACCCCACCCGCATAACTCAGTGACAGTGGATAGGTGCACACATGCCAGTATGCACAAATGGTGGCCACCTGTCTATGGCCCACCCCCCCCATTGTGCAGAAATGCATAGGGTGGACTGGGTCAGAGTAGCAGACCCAGGTGGGCAGCCAATTGGATGCCCATCCTGGGTCCTGGAGAGGATATAATGTGGGTGGGAAGGAGCAGGACTGAGTGCATCCATAGCATGCAGGCACCCGGGGAAAGTGCAGATGGTTCCGTTGTCCAATGCTCCCCCAGCCCAACACCCATGGCCCAGCTGGTGCACAGTCCCCCCCCCCACCCACAGCAGGACACCTGCCTGGTCCTGGCATCAGGGTGCAAACCCTCACTCCCAACAGAACCCCCGCCACTGTCCCATACAGCAGCCCACCCCACACACACACACATCAGCGCCCCATCTCCATTTACAGAAATGAGAACCCCCTACACACTCACACATACTCAGCTGCCCCACCCCCTGCATGTAATGATACCACACACACACACACACACACACACGCACACACACACCTACCTGAGCCCTGTTCCCGTGCTTATAATGACCCCTGCACACACACACAACTGAGCCCCATCCCTGTTCATGTAATGACACCCCTCCACACATATCTGAGCCCCATCCACGTATGTGTGCACACACCCCCACCAATCAAAGCCCCATCATGGGGGAAACAGACCAGTACATCACAATCCGACCACCGCCAAGCCCCGATCCCATCTCATCTGCCCTCCCATTGGTGGTCAATGGTCCCCTGCACGAAAACACTGCCCTCGCCCCATACTCAGAACAGTGTTGCAGCTATGGACAGCCAGTAGCACATCCTTTCTCATATCTCCTCAGCCACCGCCACCCAGCTGATGCTGGATGCGTGATGCCTATTTATAGCAGCATGCTCCAAACATCACTTGGCTGGCTGGCAGCGGAGGAGGTGTGAGAAGGGATGTGCTGCTTCCCATCCATAGCCACAGCACTGACATGATGGCATGTAGTGTGAGCACATCTCTGTTACCCCCCGGGCAGCCCCGATGAGTAGCTGCCCACACAGCTGGGGACCTGGGTGCACACCTGGCCAGCGCACCTTTGGTGAGTGCTGCCAGGGATCCACTGGACCCCCACAGTGGCAGCATTCCTGCATATGTATGCCTACGCACCTGATTTCCATGGCACACTGACATCATGTATAGGGCCCAATAATATTAGGTAGACTGCATTTCGGACAGCGGACTGTTAACAGAGAGTTTGTAATGCCACCAGCAATGTTAATATTAACCTTCTCGAATAATGAGGCACAGCCACTGATTCTAGAAAGATGAGAGTTTTTACTAGTAATTACTACATGTATTAATAAACAGAATATATATACAGTAAAACAAAAGGTTTGCACATTTACTGGGAAAGGAAAATAATGGCAAGTATACAGACAGATGATGGATAGAAGACTCTCTAAACCAAGGCTCTCCTAAGGTCTATTTCACCTGCTACTAGCCTGAAAGGACTTCCACCTAGTCTGTCCTTCCCTCACTCAGATAGACTAGCTCTAGTATGGCTCCCACTTTCTTCCAGATATAAAGAGTCAGGGAGAGAGTGTCTAGCTCCCCTGTTTTATGTACTCAGGGCTGTGGGGAGTAACCTCTCACTTGAGTGACAGTTCTCCACCCGTGTGTGTGTGTGTGTGTGTGTGTGTGTGATCCTTCACACCTGTAACACCCTTCTTCCAGCTTTTATGACCTTATTTGTCAGGATGTCTCGGGTTTTGGGAATAGCACCCTCATATCTGCTAGGGCCTGAAACTAGATGAGCTTGTGGAGAAATCTCGTACTTAGCAGCTGGCCAGTATTTTCTCCTGAAAACTGTCCGAACTTGTGACCTAAAAGCCATTTTGGGTGTCCATCCCAAACAGAACTTATAACAGAAGAATATTTAAACTAATAGAAATAAAAGGAATAAATGACTCTGGTCACATTTCCCATCACACATTACAATTATCTAAAAAGACACAGTTAAAATAGATATTTTATCAGTCTGACTATACTCTGCATCTAGCAACCCTAGACACTGGCACAGACAACTAATTGGACTATAATCTTCAGCTAGTGACCACAGTGAGTGGCACAGCCCACCAATTTAACTATTTGCTGTAGCTAAAGACCAACACCAGCAACGCTGCTGAACTGTCCGACTACACTCTGCTGCCAGCAGCATGGGCAAGAACCCTGGTTACCATGTGACTATGCTGTGCAGCTAGAGACTCATGCCAACAAAACCACTAAACTGACTACATACTGCAGGAAGAGACCCTCCACAACCTCACTGCCTAACTAACTGATTACACTGCGCAGCTAGAGACCCTAGCCATTGGCACTGCCAATGATCTATCTACACACTGCAGCTTTAGACCCCCAATAGCACTGCAGAACTAACTACACTCTTCAGCTAGAGACCATTCCCAATGGCACTTCCCACTTCTCTGACATTTTGCAACTAGAGACCCTCACCAGTGGTACTATTCAATCATCTCACTACACACTGCAGCTAGAGACCATCACCAGTGGTACTGCCCAATGATCTGACTACACACTGCAGCTAGAGACCATCACCAATGGCACTGTCCATCAATCTGACTACACACTACAGCTAGAGACCATCACCAATGGCACTGGCCACAAATCTGACTACACACTACAGCTAGGGACCTTCACTAATGGCATTGCCCACCTATCTGACTGTACACTGCAGTTATAGACCCTCACTAATGGCACTACCCACCAGTCTGACTACACACTGCAGCTGGAGACCCCCACCAATGGCACTACCCACCGATCTGACTATGTACTGCAGCTAGAGACACTTGCCAATGGCACTGACCAATCATCTGGCTATACTACAGCTAAAGACACTCATAATTGGCACTGCCCACTAATCTGTCTACACACTGCAACCTGAGAAACTGCCAATAACACTGTCCAACTGTTTGATACAGGCAGCAGCTATAGACCCTCACCAATGGCACTGCTCACCAATCTGACTACATACTGCAGCTAGAGACCCCTGTCAATGGCACTGCTCACCAATCTGACTACACACAGCAGCTACAGACCCTCACCAATGGCACTGCTCACCCATCTGATTACACACAGCAGCTACAGACCCTCACCAATGGCACTGCTCACCAATCTGACTACATTCCGCAGTTAGCGATCCCTGCCAATTATAATGCCCACCAATCTGACTACACACTGCAGCTAGAGACCCCTGTCAATGGCACTATTCACAGAGTTGATTAAACTGTGCATCTAGAGACCCCCACCAATGGCACTATCCAACTATCTGTCTACACATTACAGCTACAGACCCTCACTAATAACACTGCCCAACAACATGACTATACTCTGCAGCTAAAGACTCCTGTAAACAGCAATGCCCTTCAGTCTAATGACATTGTCCATCTAGAGACCCACATCAGTGGCACTACAAAACTGTTAAACTTCTAGACTCTTAAGCTAGAAACCTTTGTCCTTTGGGGAAGTCCAAAAGGGCACAATAAATGTTTGCTTTGCCCATACTGCAAGCCTGTGTGTCACTGCTTTTTGTTGTACCTTTGTCCATAGCACTGCCCAACACTCTGACTACATAATTCAGATTAAGACCCATACCACTGCATTGCCTGTTTACACTCTACAGCCAGTGGCACTGCCCAATAATCTGAATACACTGCATCTACAGAGCCTCATCAGTAGCACTGCCACCTAATCTGGCTACCCCCTACAGCTAGTGGCCCTCGCCAATGCCACTACACAATGACCTAAATCACTCTGCAACTAGATAACCTCACCAATGGCACTGCTGTACTGTCTGATTATGTTCAATAACTACTCCCACCCGTGAGGTGAGTGACTCAATTAGGTAGTTGGAAGAGAGTGCCAGAATCATTATACCTTCAGGTGAATAGCACCTAGGTCCATGATGTTACTGGGACTTGGTAGTGATGTAGTACCCCTGCCTGCAAGAATCATTTTGTAAGAAGCTGCCAGATAGCTATCCCATAGAAAATCAACCTGCACCCACCCACCCCACTTAACCAATATGCTGACACACTATAGAAAACAACATAGTAAATGAGCACAATACAAGAATGGCAACAGAGACTTTAAAATTAGTACAAACAGCCAGACCAGTGGTGCTGAGGGTTGAGGCAGTGAATGCCACACCTTACACCACGCCAGCACCCCGTGTTCAGGGGGGGAGGCTATGAGAGGATTGTAATGGCTGTTGGGCTGCTCTCTTCTCCTGAATCAGGAAGGCTAGCTACCTCACTCTCGACTGACACACAGTGGAGGCTGGATGTTGGATCAAGGGAGGTCTGGGGGACTTACATTGGGAGGGTGGAAGGAGCATGTTTTCTGGGAGCACGTGCACACCTCCACATACACTCACTCGCCTGTGTTTGCCACTGCTCCAGAAGAGATGAGAGAAAATAGAAAATGGGGCATCATGAAAGGTTTAATATAGCCCTAATGCCAATACAGAGCAGACTGAGATGCTCTGAGAGAGGACCGCAGCCTGCCTACCCGCCCGGAACCCCAATGAGAGAAAGACCTCTATAAACAAAAATAGTAAAAGCAATAGGTATGGATTTTATAGTGTATGGTCAAATGTTGTTAGGGATGGAAATCCATCCCTCCAACAACGTTGTTATGCTGCACTAGTTACATAGTTAGTGCAACATAACAACTTAGAATGCGATCGCACATGTGCGTATTGGTGATCTACGATCCTCTGGAAACGGCCGTGGTGGTGAGAACTGTCCAGGGAGGCAAGCAACAATAGAAAAACAAAACTGTAAGGACACTCATTGCCCGTATGAGTGACCATTCACTACAAACGACAGTGTGTGATGACTCATACATGCCAAGGATATTTTTTAAACTCTCGAGGTTTCTGTGGTAACTAGACCTCTCAAGCTGCACTCTCGAGGTCTCTAGTTACCACAGAAACCTCTCAAGTGAAAAATATCCTTGTGTATGAGCGATCATACACTATCCTCTATATTATGCAGTATGGGAAAAAAGGTTCTAGAAGAGGAAAGAATGACGTTTAGGCAATAAATTAAAAAAAAAAATTACTGGTTGCAACCCTACTGTCTCTGCAATATATAGAAATACAGTGATTATTTATTTTATTTGAATTTTGGTAACCAGGTAAGCCCACTGAGATATGACGCTACCTTTTTCAGGGGCGACCCAGGAAGAGCAGTGCCATTGATAGTGTAGCAGTTGATGCAGCAGTTGTACAGGGTAATTCATACATTAAATGAGTACAGCAATTGATACAAAAGTTGAACAGGATAAAGCTACTACAGCAAACATGAACAACACTTTGTGCAGAGATACACAGATTATGCAATAGGGTACAATACAGCACTGAATAATCAACACTATGTACAGACCGCATGCCTATTTACACACAGTTCGCAAAATAGGTGGGGGGAGACAGAGGTAATATATTAGATCTTGTGAGTCAATATTAGTAGTCAGAGAAGAGCTGATAAACTCAGGTGTTACGAAAAGCATGAACAAGTGGGGGGCAGCAAGGTGCACAAGCAGAGTGCTTAGAAACTGAGAAATAAAGGAGTAGGCCAAGACTGGTGGAGGCAGAGAATTCTAGGAAGACACAGCCAAGTAGGCAAACGATCTCTGGGCCGAGGAAGGTTTCCGGTTTGGTACAGATAGCAGGGGCAGAGAGGCTGACCTTAGGGCACGCTGAGGGTATTTGCGCTGGACTACCTTGGATAGGCAAGGAGGGGTGAAGCAATAGATGAACTTGTGTAGTAAGCTTAGAGTAGCATAATGAAGCTTAGATTCAAAGGGTAGCCAACCCAAGGTAGACAGTACATTGCAATGATAATGCCTTGCATCAGTTCCCTAGGCAAACCTACCCACCCGATGATATACCTGTAAGATAGAATAGAAGAAGATGAAAAGAGCAGCAATGGGGCACCATACATGAGGAGAGGCAGCAGAGTGACACTCCAACTGCATCTTTCCGGGACTTGAGAACACCCACAACACAGTCTAGCCCCCCATGATGCAGTGGGAGTTTAGGAGGCTACTGCCTCATGAAGGACAGCACTGTTTGGTTGTGTTTGTAATGCTCAGGAAGCATGCAGTAAGAACAGATTTAAGATTGCAAACAAAACAAGGTTGTTTATTAATTAAACAATAAGGCATGACAAGGTGTGTGTTATTGTGTAATAACATCACTCCTGGGGTGGGTTGAAGCACGAGGTGAAGCCGAAAGCTTCCACCACCCCAGGAGTGACATTATTACACAATATTATTGCAATTATGCAATGGCTTGATGTTATACAAAATAAAAAAAATTTAAAGTATTTTTAGTAGATTTGTTGTGTTTCTAAAAACAAAAGAGCAATGAAAAGCTCCAACAAATCAATGCAGTGATGTTACTGTACAATATCACCATTGTCTCAGGCACCCACTGATTGAAGGTACAAATTATAATAACCCCAAAACAACATCCAATGCATTAAACACATTCTTTTCTGACTTAACTGCATACACCTCGGCCTTTCCCCTCCACCTTACCTTGTCACCCTCTCCCCCAGTCGCTGTCCGTAGACAACATCCCCCCTTCTATTTCAAGTGTGTAAACACCTCTGAGGTATACAAACTCTTGAGGAATGTCCCAGAATCTAAATCTGCTGGCTCTGACGATACTGAGCCAAAAACTCGTTAAATTAGCTGTTCATGAGCCATCTGTTCCACTTGCCAGGATCTTAAATCTATCCTTTACCACAAATACAGTACCTTCTATCTGGAAAATGTCTAATATTGTCCAAGTGTATAACAAGCATTTGTCAATGTCGAATGTTGGCTTGCTGGCACTGGCATTGGTAGTACAGGAGTTAGAGAGATGCACAATAGGATTGGCAGTGAAGTAATGAACTGACACCGAGCCCAGCCCAACCATGCAGAGAGTGACAGGCACTGGGGTGTGCCTTTGGGTCATTGGCCATAGCGCTCATGCCATTTCACCTCACCCTACCCCACAAAGACTGACAAGTGCCGCAATGTGCCTCAGGTCTTCGGGCCTTTCACTCACCCCAGTCCATAAGGGAACATACTGACATAGGCGCAGTGTAGGAGAATGGGGTGAACGTTGGGACCGGAAGAGTCTAAGGCACATCTTGATACCTGTCACTGGCAGCAGGGTGGGCAGAGGGGTAGAATGGCATGAGCATTTCAGCCGACAATGCTACCTCACACCCCTGATGCCTGTCAGTCTGTACAGGGTGGGACATTGCAGTTGGAAACCCTAATGCCTAGGGCATTTGCTGGTATTTTCACTCCAAATTTTCAACATGGGCCGTTTGTGACCCCACCTCATGAACAGTGGCACTATGAGTGTGTTTGCTGAAAGGTGATTTTGTACAGAGACTGTGCATTTTGGTGGCACAGGTGTGAAATCACAGTTCGGGCAGGATGTGAAAAATAACAGCTGCATTGTTCAAGAGGAGGTGTAAAAAAATGGCATTGTTGAAAATCTGGAGTGAAAATCTGGAAAATTGGTGACATCATGAGCGTGCATAGAAACTGTGCAATGCACAGCCATAACGCAATTAATCGGGGGATTTGTTTAACCAAATTTTCAATACGGGCGTTTTTGGAACTCCAGTCATGAACAGTGTCTGGCCCAAACATTGATTTTCCACAGCAACCGCGCCATTGTGTGACTCGTGCAAAAATATATTTCAGGCAGGATGTGAAAAATGACAGCTATACTGTTCATAAGGAGGTGTACAAAAATGACAGTGGTGAAAATCTGGATTGAAAATATGAAAAATTAGTGATGTCATGAGCGTGCATAGAAACTGCGCAATGCACGCCTGTAATGCAATTATTTTGGGTATTTGTTTTAACAAATTTTCAACATAGGCATTTTAGGACCTCCACTCATAAACAGTCTCACTGTGATTTTGTTGATGTGTCCAGAACACTGGTTTCACACAGCGACCATGCCATTGTGCGCCACATGCACAGAAACACATTTCGGCTAAGATGTGTAAAATGACAGCTATACTGTTCATAAGGATGTGTGGGAAAATGCCAATGTTGAAAATGTTGTGCAAAAATATTACAAATTCGTAAAGTTACAAGCGTGCATGGAAACTGCACAACACACACTCGTAAAACAGTTATTTTTTAGATTATTTTCACCAAATTTGCAACATAGGCTTTTTGAGAGCCCACCTCATGAACAGAGGCACTGTCATTTCATTACTCAGTCCCAAAAGATGATTCCATGCAGTGAGCACAAAATCATCTTTCAGGACTAAATAACGCTATGACAGTGACTGATTTCATGAGGAGGGGTCCCAATAACCCCATGTTGAAAAGTTGGGGCCAAAATTCCCAAAAATGCCCAAGATATGCACCAAAGTTGGAAAAAAAAACCTATTTATGCCATTATACAGCTTACTGGCATTTCTTCAGTCCGCGGTCAGCTTTGAAGAGTACACACGTGTTCCCGGTCCACCGAAGATCATCACGCCAGGCTCCAGAGGTAAGTACGGGTTGAGAGGGGGTGTGGGGAGATAGAGTATGCAGAGGGTGGGCCCAGGTTGGGGGAAGGCACCGGAACACTTCGAGGGACCGTTTTCTTGTTTTACAGGGGGGAAAAAAAGGATAATGTGAGTCAGTTTTCTTTTTTTGCAGGTGTGCTTGGTACACTGGGGTGGGCTCCCAGTGTACCAGTTGTATTTGTGGGGAGGGAGACTGGAAGCCGATGAGACTGGGCCCCATCAGCACAGAAATGTGGGGGGCACATGATGCCAAGGGGGGGTTGGGCACCCCCTCGGCACACAATTGAACTGGGAGGGGGGCATTATGCCGATGGGGAGTGGGCTCCCCCGTCTACAAATGAACTGGGTCAGGGCATGCTGACAGCGGGATCGGACACCCTTGAAGTCGGCATTGTGAGGCAGGCGGCAGTCAGTGCCTCCATGTTTATTGAAATATTTCACCAGTAAAGGCATGTTGGGAGGCGTGTTATTGTGCCGCTGCATGACGAGCTTGCCTCTCATTGCAGCAGCACTTTTGTTAGATGTGGCAACCACTTTACATATTGCTGGTGTCAGTGCCTGCATGCTAGCTTATTGGGGAATGAGGGACACACCTACTGATGCGTGACCCTGCATTCACCCACAGTGACCGCACCTCCAAATCTGCTGCTACTGCAAGATGTTGGCTGGTGTGCAAGCCCAAGCCAACATAAAAAAGGCAACAACAAAGTCATTAATAACTATGGATCTATAGCTATTCTTCCTGTCCTTAACAAGAACCTTGAAAAATAGTATCTATGCAACTTATCAGTTACCTATCCACCAACAATATCCTTTCATCAGTCCAGCATGGTTTTTATAAACACCACAGCACCACCACTACCTCACTCACTCCAACCAACAGTATTAATAATTGCCTTGATAAAGGTGAACTCACTGGAGCTGTTTATCGATCTAAGGCCTTTGACCTGGTGGACCACCCTTTATTTTGCAATGATCTAACTGACCTGGGAATCTCAAGTGCCGCCCTTCCCTGGTTCAGAAATTAACAGTCCAAGGGCCGGGCCCAGTAGCGTAGAGGGCTGAGGCATCAGTGCCTTACCGCCTACCATGCTGACAAACTGTGTTCACAGTGCGAGCAGGTCACCGGGGGGGTCGGCCAGGGAGGGAGAGGGTTGAGCATCTGGATGACAGCTCTCCTATTTCAGGGAGGGTGCCTTGGCAGCCCTACTGAATGACTGTCCCCAGGTGGAGGCCTAACGGTAGAATAGGACGGGGATGACAGTGGAAGGGTGGGTGCTGCAGGGCTTCATAGTGTGCAGTATGCACACTGACATGTCATGCCCTAGCAATGGGGAGGATTCAGGAGAAAATGGTGGAAAATACCCTGTGGCAGCGGAAAATGATCGACCCCCCTGCAGGTTCTGCACTGGTGGCCAGGCAGCTGATCCTGTGGCCAGGAGAACTAACAAGGTAAGATCCCAAAAGAACCAAGTGACGGGGCTGGGGGAATCAAGTGAATGGGCGCCACTGGGGGGAGAGAAGAATAAAGTGTTATAGATGATATATTTCGCAGGTTATGCAGTGAAGAGGATGATTTTGCTGAGCAGACCCAAATAATGCATAGTTTTTTTTATCAACAGGGGATACCCTAAAAGCACAGTGGACAGAGCACTCTCCTGGGTCAGTAACATGCCCCGTAACCTTGACCCCTGCAGGAGGGGATACTGTCACACAAGAACAACGGTGAATTCCACTAGTTCTTCCTTTCCATCAGAGCACACCTTCTCTTCACAGGATCATCACTAGTAACTTTTCCATTTTGCAAACTGACCCTAACATTGGTGCTTCCTTTACAGAACCATCTATTGCCTCCTAACGCCGGCCACCTAACCTGCAGAATCTCCTGGTTAAAAGCAGCCTACCCACTCCTAACAGTTCCTCCCTCCCAGGTACCAAACCTTGCAACCGGACTCGCTGCTACACCTGCAAATGTATTTCCAGTGTGACTGAGATTCGGGGGCCTACAGGTGTTTTTCACATCACCAAGGAGTTCTCATGCACCTCCACTAATGTGGTGTATTGTATTCTTTGCAGGAAGTGCACCCCTATTTACATCAGAGAGACTGGTAGGTGTCTTGCTGACCGTTTCAGGGAACATTACAGAGCAGTCAGGAATGGTGAAACTGCTAAACCCATTGTATCCCACTTCATCTCCAGGGACCACAATGTCAATGACCTTTCTGTTTATGTCCTTCAGCAGGGTTTCTGGGATCCTGACCATAGAAAAAACATGGAAGCCAAGCTGATCATCTGCCTTGGTTCCCAGCAGCCCTCTGGTTTAAATGATAGACTTATTTTCCACTAACATCCTTCAGCCACCCCTTTTTTCCCCTAAAGTCTATTTGTTTTTGTACTCATTTATTTTTCATTTTCACCATATGTCTTCATTTCTGTCTCCTTCCCACACATTTGTCACCTTTCAGCCTTCTTACTAGGCCCTGTTAATTAGTCTCCACCTGGGAACTTCCCCAGCTCTGTCACTCCCATTATGCTTTATCTTCCCCATCATCACCTTTTTGTTTCACAGATTCTCTCTTAATCTTATCATGTATCACTTCTTCTCCCTGAGCCTCCCCCTTCTTCTTTCTCCACATATATATCTCTCTCATTTTACCGCTCCTCTACACTAACTTGTTTTTTTCTCTTTTAGCTATTTCCTGAAGAAGACCTAAGGTCGAAACGTAGATTTTTAACTCTATTTTCTATTTTCAGCGTGCTTTTAATATAACCATTTTGTTTTGCTTATATATATATGTTATCTATCGTGCCAGTATAGTCAGGGTTCTATGATCATTTCTATGTTAAACCCCTAATTTTGCACTTCAATAACTTTGCAACCTTATGACACGAAAATGTTCATGCGTTGTCAGGTACCATAGATCTCTTGATGTGGCAAATTTCGTTCCTATCGGATGTGGGGTTGAGGAGAAGCAGAGCTTCAAAAAATGTGAAAATTTCCAATGAGGTGCAAATCCTTTGTCATGCCATTTCTTTGAAATGTCTTGGGGGTTTGGTCTGAAATTGTAAGGGTATGTGGGGTCTGGGGCACAGATGTACCTTTTAAAGGTTTGGTAAAAAGATATTAATCCATTTAAATGTTATTAAACTTTTAAGTTTCCCGTTATAGTCTATGGAGAAAAATTATATGTGCCATGCGGATGCAGGTTTTGCTCTCGCAAAAACACTTTTTGCTTTCTCAAATGGATAAGTAGTGCCATGCTGCCACCATCTTATTTTCAGTTAGCAATGGGGGGACTGTAATTCAAAAAATACTGCCCCTTGGTAAACACCAATAGTTTTGTTTACCTAATCGGGGCCCAAGGAACATGATTCTGTGGTTAGATTTTAAAAATTATGGCAGGAAATATGTTTATTTAAATCGAGCGTTGGTAGTGTTGCAAATTTGTGATGCTACTCTTACGAAACTGTAGCAAATTGCAGCACAGTTCCACAAAACTGCTTTGGGTAATGCTGCAGATTGTGGTACTGTTTCAAGAAAGCTTTTGCAAATTTTGTGACAGCTCCCACATTTTGAGGCATCACTTTAAAAATAAAAATGTCAGACCTAGAAAAATCCCAAAACCTTTTCTGGTCATTTTTTGGCCAAACTAACCGCAGAATCCCATTCCTCTGCCCCCATTTAGGTAAACACATTTTGGTGTTTGGTATTTACCTAATAAAATGATTTTTTATCCTTCTACTGCCTCCAAGGGGGCCGAAGCATATTTTATATTAAAAAATATTTTTGCCGACATCAGAGTGCCCAATCCCCATGTCAGTGGTAGAACCCCTCCCCACCAGTGTGGGACACTGGGGAGCCCACTCCCAGTGCCCTGAGATGCCTCCCCCACCACCAGTGTGGGACACTGGGTAGCACACTCATAGTGTCACAAAACATTTATTTACAAAAAAATGTTTTTGCCGACATCGAGGTGCCCAATCCCTGTGTCGGCACTACAACCCCCGCCAGTGTGGGACACTGGGGAGCCCACTCCCAGTGCCCCAAGTTATGTTCTACCCCCCCAGTACTATGAGACACTGGGAAGCCCACACCCAGTGTCCCAAAATATTGCTTCAAGTGTACCTGAAAAAAAAGAAAACAGTCCCCCGACGTCATTTTTTTATCCTGAAAAAAAGAAAATGGTCCCTCATTGTCTCCCCATCCCCCTCCCACATCCCGACCCTCCCACTGAGTACCACCACCCCACATCACCTGCCCTATACTTAACACTGGAGACCATTGGCCGTCATCTTCTGTGGACCAGGACACGTCTGCACTCTTCTAAGCCAAACCGCAAACTGGAGAACAAAGGTAAGTGCCGTATAATGGCTTTCAATGGCGTTTTGAACTCACGGTAACATTGCAGACATTTTTTGTATTTTTTCATCAAATGTTCAACCTGGCTTTTTTGAGACCCTGCTTCATGAACACTGACACTGTCGTTTCATTTTTCTGTCCCGTAAGGTGATTTTGCGGTAGCTGCACAAAATCACCTTTTGGGATAGAGTAATGAAATGACAGTGCCAGTGTTCGTGAGGTGGAGTCCCAAAAGGCCCATGTTGAAAATGTGGTGAGAAAATACATAACAATGGGTGAGTTATGCGCAGTCATTAAAAATTTTCTACTCATGTGGGTAACTTAGGCAATTTGTCATTTTTTCACTCCAAATTTTTAACATCGCCATTCTTTCATACCACCTCATGAACAATACAGCTGTCATTTTTCACATCCTGCCCGAAACGTGTTTTCACACCTGTGGCATGGAATGGTGTTTTGACATGGATTTAAAAATGTTCACCTATGGGGTTTATGAGGTGGTGTGATAAGAAGACTATGTTGCAAATTTGGGATCAAAACATGGAAAAATACCAAAGCTATGATCATTCATTGCAATTTCAGTACACCCACTCGTAACTACAGAAATTTTCAATATTTTGACCCCAGATTTTCAACATAGCCTTCTTATTACCCCCGCCTCATATATGTCACAGCTGTACATTTTCAAATCCTGGCCAAAATGTCTTTTAGCACCTGTGGCAAGGAATGGTGTTGCAGCTGCACAGAATTATGTTTTGGTGGGGATTTGAAAATGTTCTATATGAGGCACATGTCCTGTGGTAATCTATGCAATGGTGCTAATTTGCTCATGCATCTACGGAGGGATGGGTGCACAGAGTCCGAAGGGCCCTGCACTCCAATAGGGAGATGAAGGTTAATTACAATGTCTCTGCACTTACGGATAGATGGGAGTGCAGGGCCCTCTGGGCCCTGCGCTCCCATAAACAACTACAACTATGGTGATACTTTCACAAAAAGAAAGGAAATACATTGCAAAAAAACTCCATTAATGCATCAGGGTTCATACTACAGCGACAAAAGTATAGAAATGTGGTGTTAGCATTCCCAACCCTAACACCCCACCTCACTCCCCCACACAACCCTACAACCCCACCCCACCACCACTATCCACACACCAACAGGTGTTGGGTGTGCCTTGGGGTCATTGACCCTATCACCTCACTTAAGGCAGTAATGCACAGTGGTTTAAGGCTCTGAATTGTAAACCTGGAGACCTGGGTTTGAATCCCACAGCCCCCCACTTGCATACTGTGTGACCCAGAGCAAGCCACTTAAGTTTCTTGTGCTCCCAGGTCACACCTGGAAGCAAGCTTCAGCTTAGTGTGCCTCTCCTGGTTAAACAATTGAAAATAAAAGTTCAAAGAAAAATCCCAGCAAAGTCAATGGGTAAAAACATGTTTATTCACCTAAACTAACTGCTGACCTTAGGTGTGTCCAGTCCTGGTTCCTTCAGGACAAGCTTGAAATGAACTCAACCAAGTCTCATGTAATGCTGTTTGGCACCCCTAGTCAGTCAAAGAATATCCCTGTACCATGTTGGTGACTAGTGATGATAGAAACATAGAATTTGATGGCAGATAAGGACCGCTTGGCCCACCCAGGCTGCTCATTTCCCTACCTAATGGATAAGCTGCAGATCCTAGTTAACAAACAGCCTACCTCCTCCTACCCCAACCCCTAGAATTGCCTTATGTCTGTCCCATGCATTCTTGAATTCCCACACTGTTTTTGACTCCACAACCTCCTCAGGAAGGCCATTCTATACAACCACAGCCCTCTCCGTGAAAAAATACTTCCTCACATTTCCTCTGAGCTGTCTCTTTTCTAGCTTCAAATTGTGCTCCCTTGTTCGTGCACATCTCTTTTTCTGAAAGATGCTACTCTCTTGGACTTTGTTGATTCCCTTGAGGTACTTGAAAGTTTCTATTATGTCCCCCCCCCCGTCCCTCCTTTCCTCGAGGGTATACATATTAAGCTGCTTCAGTCTCTCTTAATATGTCTTCTAGTGCAGACCCTGCACCATTTTAGTTGCTCTCCTCTGGACTGCCTCCATCCTGTCTATGTCCTTGCAGAGAGTGGGTCTCCAGAATTGCACGTAGTACTCCAGATGGGGTCTCACCAGCTGTCTGTACAGAGGGATAACAACTTCCTGTGTTCTACTGGTGATGCCTCCTCTTATACATCCCAGTACCCCCCGGCCCTCCTTACTGCCTTGTCACACTGCTTGCCCACCTTTAGGTCATCTGATATGACTACACCCAGGTCCCTTTCCATTTTTGTTGTTGTTAGCATCTCACCCCCCATTGTGTACTCTTCCCCTGGGTTTTTTGTTTCCCAGGTGCATAACTTTGCATTTCTTAGCATTGAATATAAGCTGCCATACATTTGACCATTCCTCCAACCTTGCCAAGTCCCTTCTCATCCTTTCCACCCCATCTTGTGTATCAACCCTGTTGCAGATCTTTGTGTTGTCTGCAAAGAGACATGCTTTTCCTTCCAGTCCCTCTGCAATGTCACTTATAAAGACACTGAATAGGACCAGTCCTAGAACTTAACCCTGCGGTACCCCACTAGTAACCCCCCTTTCTTTGGAGGTGACTCTGTTTACTATTACCCTCTGTGTCCTGTTCTCCAGCCAATTCTTTACCTAGGCTACCATCTTGGGACCCACTCCCAGGCTGGCCAACTTGTATATTAATCGTTTGTGTGGGACTGTGTCAAATACCTTGCTAAAGTCTAGGTAGACCATGTCCACAGCCCCTCCCTGATCTGCTACTTTGGTCACTAGTTCTACCCTTAGTTCTTTTAGAATTCTGGGATGAATCCCATCAGGCCCCATTGTTTTGTCCACTTTCAGTTTTAAGAGTTTTTCCAGAACTCTTTCTTCTGTGAATGGGCTGGTATCAACCCCCCTATCCAGAGTGTTTCTGTTGTTTGGTTTAGGTACCTCCCCTTCTTCACTTGTGAATACTGAGCAAAAATATTTGTTTAGTATCTCTGCATTTTCACAGTCACCCTCTGCCCACCCCCTTCCCTTTATTAAGCCTCACTATCCCTCCCTTGGTCTTCCTTTGTGCCCTGATGTATCTATAAAAGGTTTTATCCCCTTCTTAACTGAGTTGGCTATCTTTTCCTTGGTTTGGGCCTTTGCTGTTCTGACTGCCTTCCCTGCTTCCTTCTACTTTAACTGATACAGTTCTCTGTCCTGCTCCTTCTGTGATTCCTTGTACTTCCTAAATGCTATCTTTTTCTCCCTAACCTTCCCTGCCACCTCCTTTGAGAACCATAGTGTTTTTTTACATCATTTTCTTTTGTTTATTTGCTTCACACAAAGGCTTGTTGCCTTAGTGATGGCAGTTTTGATAACTGGTACTTATTGCTCTCCATTTTTTGATGGCTTTTCCTCTTGAAGCCCTATCCCTGCCCTTACTGACTTTGCTTTCTCCATTTACCCCAGTCCTGCTCCCTACTGACCTTTCTACCTTGGTCTTTACTTCATTTAGTACCCTGTTTTAGAGGGGGAGGCTGGGAATTCCCTGCTGCTTATCAGCGCCTCCCCCCTTCGCTAGTTTAAAAACTTGCCAATGAATCATTTAAACTGATCACTGAGGAGACTGGTTCCTTTCCCGGACAGATGCAGACCATTGTGCTGGTACAGGTGGGTATCCCTCCAGGTGGAACCCAAGTCCTCAATGAAGCCAAAACCCTGTGCTCTACACCAGTTTTTCAACCATTCATTGAACTGCATGGTGCGGAGTACCCTCACCTCACCCATTCCATAGACTGGCAGCACCTCTGAGAAGGATACTATATGAGCTACTTGTCTAAGGCCCCTTCCTACCTCCACAAACTCCTCCTACACTGCTCTAATCCCATGAGAGGCCAGTGTTATTTGTCTTTAGGTGGACAATGACATCCAGCTCTGTCTCCCATGCAGCTGCTGTCGTGATCCTTAGAATCTGCTTCCTGTCCCTCCAAGCCATGACACCAGGCAGGCACCTTACTTCACTTTCCCTTGCCCCCCCAGTTCTATCCCTCTGATAAATGAGTCCCCCACCAGGAGCTGTTTCCTTTCCCTGCTGCATCCTGTGCCACCCTCCTGTGGGCCTCCCTTGTGACAGTTGCCAGCAACCTCGGTCTCCACTGTGTGTGCCTCCATAGGGGAATGCTCCACCAGCATGGCTTATGGATTGTGGAGTGGCACATCTGAAGGGGTGCACCTCTGTTCTACCACCCTCACCCTCCCTGAGCCCACTGTTGTCCAACCGCTGCTCCTTCTTGGCAACCTCTGAGGCAGAGGTGGTGGTCCTGGTGTTCCCTGCATGGGGGGAGTTCCTGTATTCCTGTCTAGTTTGGCCTGGTGACAGGCAACCTCCTCCCTCAGAGCAGAGAGTTGCCTACAAATAGGGCAGCATCTCAGCCTCCAGAAAGTCTCCCAGAAGACTGCTGCCCCACAGCCAGTGCTTTGCACTACTCCCCACATGTCTGTCTTCTTTCCAGTTTACACTGTATAAATTTTCTGTTTTTTTTTATTTGTTGGTTTGTTTTTTTGGTTTTTAAATAGTGTGTGCATTTTTACTGTCAGAGCAGCGTGTTGTGCTGGTAAGGATATGACAGTTGTATGACCTCAGAGGAAATGATGTCAGAATCCCTGGTATAAAGTGACACCAAGAGGGGGTGGGGTGAGGGGCAGGGTGGCATTGGGCCTAAGCGTGCCCTCCAGACGCAATCAACTACAAGCTCTGACCCACCACTACGATGAGTGTTGACCTTCCTTTCAGCAAGACAACCTACACAACGAGTTAACAGAGAAAATACCCAGCAAAGGAAAAAACAGAGAAAAATCAAGCAGTTCTGCACAACACAGGTAAGCCTCCCTGACCCTATACAACCTGGTGTTGTGTGCTCTGAAAGCAATCAGGGGAAGACAATCTCCCCCACCTGAGTCTCTGTCTGGATTCAAATACACAACTGCAGCCTTTGCTATGAGAACTAATCTGCCACCACCACCAGTAAATTATTTAAAAATAGTTTGATGCAAAATGTCACAGAATACAAGTAGACAGTCCAGTTACCCACAAAGGAAAATCACATATGCAGTATTTCAACCCTTCTGAAGTTACTCACAAGATAAGCAGTTTTGCAAACCCCCTTCTTGATTTAAAGACTAAAATAATTAAGCACAAAGTAATACCAATGTAAGAATGTAAAGTAAGGAACACCTCCCTCAGATTTAAGCAAGAGTGAGATTTGTTGCAGATTTCTAGTCCAATATAGTATCTCCCATGCAGCTCTCAGTTGTTTCAAAGCACACCCAGTTCCAACTTCAAGATGGGCTTCTGTCTGAAACTGTAACATACCAGTAGTTTATAGCAATCTGATCAATTCCAGAAAATTCCACCCAGGACAATTGGTTATGATACAAGCTTCCCTGACTCAGTGCAACACTTTGTGCAGACAATTTTCCCCCACCTGAGGCTCTGTCTGGATTTAAATACGCAAACTGCAGCCTGTGCTATAAGAACTAATCGGCCATCACCACCAGTAAATTATTTGGTACCCCCCCTTGCCACTGTCCCCTCATTCAAATATCTGGGGATCACATTGGACCCTTCCCTGGATTTCTCCCTTCATGTCACCACTGTCTGCAGAGAAGTCAATGTAAGGTTGGGACTAGCATATCATGCCAGTCGTAACCTCACCCCATCTGCTTGAAAGTCTGTTGCCAGGAGCATTTTACTTCCTAAGCTTACCTATGCTCTCCCGTCTTCTCCAAAATCTCCCACCACATTCTGCATAAATGGGACATGGCTTATAATATCAGTCACTTTGCTCTAGCCAGCAATCGAAGTCCATCACTGTACCCTATATTCCAAATTTGGATAGTTGCTCCCTGCTGGTCAACATGACTTCTCACTCGGGGGTGTCATTTACAACATTCTAAACAACCAATCCCCCTCATCTCTAGCCTCCTATTTGGTGCCATGCAGAGGTTGCCTACCCTCTTAGGTCTAGGAGTCCTGACTTGCTTACTACTCCCAACATGAAGACCAAGCATGGACAGGCAGGCTTTTCTGTATCTGCCCCAAAACTGCAGAAAATTGTCCCATCTAACATCAGGCATTGTACAACTGCCAGTGCTTTCCGGAACCATTTCTGATCTTACCTACTTCAACTGTATGCTTGTTCTTGTACCTAGGAGTCATAATTGTGGTCCTTATATTCAATATTGCCATCTGTATTTGCACAGCACCTGACATTCTGTAATCACCTAGGTTATAGAAATAGCTTCTGCTATCTGACATCCCCCCTTCTCTTGAGTTGCCTTGCACATTTTTCTCAGTCTAAAGAAATATTTTCTGATGTAAGTTTATTGTTCAATGTTGACTTGTAATTGTTACTTCCCAAATGTTTCTGTATTCCTATGGTGATACGTTTCTGTATACTAAAGTGTTACTATTATCTTGGAATGAAGTATCAAATGTCAGTGGTTTTTACCCTCCTGGGTCATGCATGAAAATAGGCAAAGGTTTGTCTAGTGCAACTTATCCATCTTCTTGAAGTTGGAACAGGGTGTGCTTTGAAGCAACTGAGAGCTGCATGGGAGATACACTATTGGACTAGGAATCTGCAACAAATCTCACTCTTGCTTATATCTGAGGAAGGTGTTCCTTACTTTACATTCTTACATTGGTATCGCTTTGTGTTTAATTATTTTAGTTTTTAAATCAGGAAGGGGATTGCAAAACTGTTTATCTTGTGAATAACTTCAGAAGGGTTGAAATAACTGCATTTTTGATTTTCCCTTGTGAGTAACTGGACTGTTTACTAGTATGCTGTGACAGTTTGCATCAAAATATTTTTAAATAATTGTTTACTGTGTCTTTCCTTGTGCACAGCTGTCTTGTTGTGGGGCTGATTGCTTTCAGAGCACAAATTACCAGGCTGTATTGGGGCTGGGGAGGTTCACCTGTGTTTGACTCAGCTGTTTGTTTTTTTCTCTGTTTGTTTAGCAGGGTATTTTCCCTGTTAAATTGTTCTGTAGGTCGTCTTGCTGACAGGAAGGTCAACACTCATCGTAGTGGTGGGTCAGAGCTTTTAGCTGATTGTTTCAAGAGGGCACAGTTTGGGCTCAAACCCCTTCCCTCACCCACCCACCCGGTACCATTTCCTTTATACCAGGGGTTCTGACATCATTTCTTCAAGAGGGCAAGGTGCATACCACTGTCATATCCTTTCCAGCACACTGCACTGAGAATATAAGTGTGCACATTATATCATATATATATATATTATATATAAATAAAACAAAACAATAACTGGAAAAAAAACACAGGATAAACAAGAAGGTAGACAGACATGTGGGGAGTAGTGCAATGTACTGGCTGTGGGGCAGCAGTCTTCTGGGAGTCTTTCTGGAGGCTGAGATGCTACCCTATTTGCAGGCAACTCTCTGCCCTGAGGGAGGAGGTTGCCAGTCTTCAGGCCATACTGGACAGTAGTAAGGAAACCCCCCCACCCAGGGAGCACCAGGGCCACCACCACTACCTCAGAGACTGCCAAGAAAGCGCAGCAGTTGGACCACAGTGGGCTCAGGGAGGGTGAGGGTGGTGGAACAGAGACACACCCAGTCAGTTGTACCACTCCACAATCCATACACCATTCCGGTGGAGCATAGTTTCCGTAGGGATGCACCCACAGAGGAGACTAAGGAGGTTGCAGACAACTGTCACAAGGGAGCTCCACAGGAAGGAGGCAGAGGACACCACAGGGAAAGGAAGCAGCTCCTAGTCGGGGACTCAATTATTAGCAGGATAGAACTGGGGAGAGCAGGGAAAACTGAAGTAAGGATCCTGCCTGGCACCATGGCTTGGAGGGACAGGAAGCGCATCCTCAGGATCACGAGAACAGCTGCACGGGAGACTGAGCTGGACATCATTTTCCACCTAGGGATGATCGACTTGGCTCAACATGAGATTAGAGCAGTGCAGGAGGTGTTTGTGTAGTTGTGGAGGGGCCTAAGGCAAGTAGCACACACGGTATCCTTCTCAGAGCTGCTGCCTGTCTATGGCAAGGGTGAGGCCAGGGTACCTGCACCATGTGATTCAACGAATGGTTGAAAAAAATGGCACAGAGCACAAGGGTTTGGCTTCACTGGGAACTGGGTTTCCACCTGGAGGGATACCAGCCTATACTGGCAGGATGGTCTGCATCTGTCCAGGAAGGGAAGAAGTCTTCTGGATGATCATTTAAATGCTTTATTGGCAAGCTTTTAAACTAGTCAAGGGGGGAGGCACTGATAAGCTGCAGGGAATTCCCAGCCTACCCCTACAAAACAGGGTACTAAATGAGGTAAAGACCAAGGTAGAAAGGTCAGTAGGGAGCAGGACAGGGGTAAATGGAGAAAGCAGTCAATGAGGACAGGGATGTTGCTACAAGAGGTAAAGCCATCAAAACATGGAGAGCAATGAGTACCAGTGCCCGTAGTCTGGGTAACAAGCTTCCTGAATTAGTGGCCTTGATGGAGGAGGAACATCTGTATATTGTGGCAGTCACAGAAACATGGTACACACAGAACTATGACTGGGACATAAACATACCAGGATACACTATCTACAGGAGGGACAGGGAGGGTAAAAGAGGAGGAGGAGCTCTCTACATAAGGGAAGAAATCAAAGCAACAGAACAAAAGGGTAAACAGGGAGGACAGGAAGCACTGTGGGTCAATTTGGAGACAGGCAATGGCATCACAATCGGCACAGGGGTTGTATACAGACCCCCCTCTCAGGGGGAGGAAATGGACAAGGAAATTCTAGAAAGTATCCTTAGAATGGCAGAAATATGGGAGATATTGCTGATGGGGATCTGAATATGCCAGATGTTAACTGGAGTGCATATGCAGCAACCACTTCTAACAGTAAGGTCATTCTGGATGCCCTACTGGGGGCATGTCTTAGACAACTAGTATCGGAACCCACTCAAGAGGGAGCAATCTTAGACCTGGTACTCTCAAATGGAGATGGTGAGAGGATCACAGATTTACAAGTAGGTAGCCATCTGGGAACTAGTGACCATCAAAAAGTGAGGTTCACGATAAACACAGCAGTAGAGTCAAGCCATACAAAGGCAAAGGTACTGGACTTCAGGAGGGCTGACTTTGCCAAAATGGGCGAGTGCCTAAGGAATGCACTAGCAAATGGGCAGGAAGGAGGGGTTGAAGAACAATGGAGAATAATCAAAACTGCCATCACAGAGGCAACAAGCCTTTGTGTGAAGCAAATAAACAAAACAAAATGATGTAAGAAACCACTATGGTTCTCAAAGGAGGTGGCAGGGAAGGTTAGGGAGAAAAAGGAAGCATTCAGGCAGTACGAGGAATCAAAGAAGGAGCAGGACAGAGAATTGTATCAGTTAAAGCAAAAGGAAGCAGGAAAGGCAGTCAGACCAGCAAAGGACCAAACCGAGGAAAAGATAGCCAACTCAGTTAAGAAGGGGGGTAAAACCTTTTATAGGTACATCAGGGAGAGAAGGAAGACCAAGGGAGGGATAGTGAGGCTTAATAAAGGGGAGGAGGGTGGGCAGAGGGTGACTGTGAAAATGCAGAGATACTAAGCAAATATTTTTGCTCAGAATTCACAAATGAAGAGGGGGAGGCACCTAAACCAAACAATAGAAACACACTTGATATGAGGGGGTTGATACCAACCCATTCACAGAAGAAAGGGTTCTGAAAGAACTCTTAAAACTGAAGGTGGACAAAGCAATGGGGGCCTGATGGAATTCATCCCAGAATTCTAAAAGAACTAAGGGTAGAACTAGTGACACCACTGACTACCCTCTTTAATAAGTCATGGGAGGATGGGGTGGCACCTGAGGACTGGAGGAGTGCAGATGTTATTCCACTTCACAAAAGTGGGAGCAGGGCAGAAGCAGGAAACTACAGACCTGTTAGTGTATCCTCAGTGATTGGAAAAAAGATGGAATCACTTCTGAAGGAAAGAATTGTTGAGTACCTAGAGGCCAGATGGGCACAGGACCCAAGGCAGCATAGATTCACAGCGGGAAGGTCATGTCAGATGAATCTAATAGATTTCTTTGACTGAGTGACCAAAGTAGTAGATCGGGGAAGGGCTGTGGATATGGCCTACCTAGATTTTATCAAGGCATTTGACACAGTCCCACACAAAAGATTACTATACAAGTTGGCCAGCCTGGGTCCCAATATGGTAGCCTGGGTAAAGAATTGGCTGGAGAACAGGACACAGAGGGTAATAGTAAACTGAGTTCACTCTGAAGAAAGGGGGGTTACTAGTGGGGTACCGCAGGGTTCAGTACTAGGACCGGTCCTCTTGAATGTCTTTATAAGTGACATTGCAGATGGACTGGAAGGAAAAGTATGTCTCTTTGCAGATGACACAATGATCTGCAACAGAGTTGATACACAAGGTGGGGTGGAAAGGATGAGAAGGGACTTGGCAAGGTTGGAGGAATGGTCAAATGTATGGCAGCTTAGATTCAATGCTAAGAAGTGTAAAGTTGTGCACCTGGGAAATAAAAACTCAGGGGAAGAGAACACAATGGGGGGGTGAAATACTAACAACAACAACAACAATGGAAAGGGACCTGGGGGTAGTCATATCAGATGACCTAAAGGTGAGCAAGCAATGTGAGAGGGCAGTAAAGAGGGCTGGGGGGATACTGGGATGCATAGGGAGAGGCATCACCAGTAGAAAACAGGAAGTTGTTATCCCTCTGTACAGACAGCTGGTGAGGCCCCATCTGAAGTACTACATGCAGTTCTGGAGACCCAGTCTCCGCAAAGACATAGACAGGATGGAGGCAGTCCAGAGGAGGGCAACTAAAATGGTGCAATGTCTGCACAGGAAGACATATTAAGAGAGACTTAAGGATCTTAATATGTATAATCTCATGGAGAGGAGGGAGAGGTGGGACATGATAGAAACTTTCAAGTACCTCAAGGGAATCAACAAAGTCCAAGCGGGTAGCATCTTTCAGAGAAAGAGGTGTGCAAGAACAAGGAGGCACAATTTGAAGCTAGAGGGGGGACGGCTCAGAGGTCATGTGAGGAAGTATTTTTTCACGGAGAGGGTTGTGGATGCATGGAACCGACTTCCTGAGGAGGTTGTGGAGTCAAAAACAGTGGTAGATTTCAAGAATGCATGGGACAGTCATAAGGCAATTCTAGGTGGGGGGGTAGGAAGAAATAGGCTGTTGGTTAGCTAGGATCTGCAGCTTATCCATTAGGTAGGGAAATGGGCAGACTGGGTGGGCGAAGCGGTCCTTATCTGCCATTAAATTCTATGTTTCTATGTTTCTTTTATCCAATAAACAAAAACTAAATAAAATTAGAATAGCACAGTCAAATTGTCTGATGGTTGTCTGCAGAGAGACCCTTGCTAACAGCACAGCTAAATGCCTTATTATACTCTGCAGGGACCCTTGCCAATATCACAACTGAACTGCCGAACTGCACTCTGTTGAGAGGCCCTTGCTAACAACACAGGGTCTTCTACGCGAGTGCCACGGCTACCAGGAGAGGAGGCAACAGATGGAAGAATTGAGGGAGGTAGAGTCCTAGAGGGACTGAGGGCACTGAGGGTAAACAAGGCATCAGGGTCAAATGGTATCCACCCCAGGGTGCTGAAGGAGATGGCAGAGGTATTAGCAGAGCCACTGGCGGATCTGTACAGCACCTCACTGGAGTCGGGATGTGTGCCACTGGACTGGAGGATGGCATATGTAATGCGGTTACACAAGAGCGGACCAAGGGATGAACCAGGTAATTATCATCCAGTAAGTCTCACCTCCATGGTGTGCAAACTCATGGAGATAATACTAAAGGAAAGACTGGTGTCACCTGGAGGACAATGGCCTCCAGGACATGAGGCAGCATGGGTTCATTCCGAGGAAGTCTTGTCAAATCAACCTTGTACAATATTATGACTGGGAGACAGGTGAGCTGGATAAGGGTCATGCGGTGGATGTTCTTTACTTGGACTTTGGCAAGGTCTCTGATTCAGTGCCTCATGGGTGGCTTGGGGGGAAGCTAGCTGGTGTAGGGGTAGGGGCAAAATTAATGAACTAGATTACCAGCTGGCTGAGTGGAAGGCTGCAACAGGTGGTGGGAGGGGAGCTCTCAACTCCAAAGCTGGTGATGAGTGGGGTGCCACAGGGCTCTGTATTGGGACCAGTATTATTTGGGCTCTTCATATCAGACATTTCACACAGGGTGGTGAGCAAGGTAAGTCTGTTCATAGACGATACCAAAATGGGAGCAGCGGTGGATGGAGGGAAGGGATGGAAGCAGCTTCAGGGGGAACTACGCAAGCTAGAGGAGTGGTCAGAGAGGTGGCAGCTGGGGTTCAATGCAAATAAGTGTAAGGTTATGCACTTCAGGGCAAAGAACCCAAGGAGGGAATACTGGCTGGGGGGGGTAAGCTGGGGATCACTGTGGAGGAGAAGGACCTAGGGGTAATGGCAACAGGGACCATGAACAACACTGCCCAGTGCAGGAGAGCAGGTGCAAAAGTTAACAAAATTCTGGGGTGTATGGCAAGGGTTTTTTTGTCCAGGCAAAGAGAGGTAGGTGATCTTGCCCCTCTACAGGTCGCTGGTAAGGCCACACTTGGAGTATCATGTGCAGTTTTGGAGGCCATAAATGAAGTGTGATATCAGGCTACTGGAGGGGTTGCAGGAGAGGGCAACAAAGATGATATGTGGAATGGAGGGGAGAGGCTATGAGAGCAGGCTGGGTGACCTGAATATGTACACCCTGGAGGATAGAAGGGACGGGGGGGACATGATAGAGACATCCAAGTATCTGAGGGGAATCAATAAGGATGGGGCAGATGGGGTCTTTAAGCTAAGGAGGGGAAGGAACACCAGGGGGCATGGGTTAAGAATAGATGGGGGAAGATTTAGAAAGGAAATGAGGAGACACTATTTCACAGAGTGGGTGGTATCAAAATGGAACACACTACCAGAATGGGTGGTATCATGTAAATCTATGAACATCTTTAAAAGGGCATGGGACAGGGAACAGGGGAGAGTGAGGGTAGGGGAGGTGGGGGCATCAGTGGGATGACAAAGGGGGGATGGGGCAGCTGCAAACTAGGAGTGCTAGCTGCACACTCGAGCAGACTTAGATAGACCGGGTGGTCTGTTTCTGCTGGAACATTTGTATGTTCGTAACTAATCTGCCTGACTGCATTCTGCAAGGACCCTTGCTAACAGCACAAACTGCCTTGCTTACAGCACAATCAAACTGCCTAACACCATTCTGCTGAAAGACCCTTGCTAACAGTATGATCGAACTACCCGACTGCACTCTTCGGAAAGACCCTTGCTAACAGCACAGCTAAATGGTCTGACTGCAGTCTGCAGAGAGATGCTTGACAACAGCAAAGTCAAACTGCCCCACTGCACACTCCAGAGAGACCTTTGATAACAGCACAGTCAAACTGTCCGACTGCACTCTGCAGGGAGGTTTACTAACAGCACAACCGAACTGCCTCATTGCACTCCGCAGACAGACCCTCAATAACAGCATAGTCGAAATGCCTGACTGCACTCTGCAGAGACCCTTTCTAACAGCACAGTCAAACTGCCTGACTGTACTCTGCAAACTCTTTTTAATAGCACAGCCAAACTGCCTCACTGCACTCTGTTGAGAGGCTTTTTCTAACAGCACAAACTGTCCAATTGCACACGTAGAGACCTTTGATAACAGCATAAACTGTCCGACTGCGCTCTGCAGGGAGACCCTTACTAACAGCACAACTGAACTGCCTCATTGCACCCTGCAGAGACCCTTCATAACAGCACAGTCGAACTGCTCCACTGCACTCTGTAGAGACCCCTGATAATGGCACAGTCAAACTGCCCCAGTGCACTCTGCAGAGACCTTTGCTAATTGCATAGTCAAACTGTCCCACTGCGCTCAGCAGAGGCGCTTACTAACATCACAACACAACTGCTTCATTGCATTCTGCAAAGGGACTATTAACACCCAGTCAAACTGTCTAACCGCAGTCTACAGAGAGACCCTTGCTAACAGCATAGTCAACCTGTCTGACTGCATTCTGCACAAAGGCACCACTAATAGCACAACCAAACTGCCCGACTTCTCTCTGCAGGGAGACCATCGATAACAGTCATATTGCCTGACTGCACTGTGCAGAGGTGACACTTGCTAATAGCATAGCTAAACTCTGGCACAACGATAACATGCACCAAAAGGGCAAAAGTAGTACCTGCTCAAGAAGACCCCTCTTCTCTCTGCCAGTGGATCCAGGCTTGATGCAACTACTCTACAACAATATCTAAAGGAAGGAGAAGTGAACTCTACAAAATCTGCTACTGATTGCTTTTAGACTCAGCAGGTGCCTCTTTTGACCCATGTTTTAAACAACTTAGCACTCTCAGTGACTAAACTCCCTCAATGCGCTCTGGAGAGACCCTTGCTAGCAACACACATAGCCATCTGCCTCACTGCACTCTGCAGAGAGACCCTTGCTAACAACATAATCGAACCTGTTTTACTGCACTCTGCAGAGACCCTTGCTAGAGTAATAACTGCCAAACTGCACTAGTTTGCAGTCACTGCTTCCTGAGTTCAACCACAACCATTTCCAGTTTTGGCTACAGAGATGAGGTCAGCATGGGAACTAAAGCATGGGCTGGTAAGCAATGCTTTACAGTTGTAGTGTGCAGAGACAGCCTTGTAATATGTTCCTTAAAGCTGCAGCATGCTGGGTTAGCCCTTGTAATGCGTTCTATAAAACTGTAGTGTGCAAGGACAGCCCTTGTACTATGTTTCTTAAAGTTGTTGGGCCCAATTCACAACAGGGACTTAGATTGGCGCAAGCTGCGGCAAACAGCAGCTTGCGGTGAAGCCCAGTGCGCCAGGGAGGACCCAGTACCAGATTCTAATAAAGGTGGAGTCCCGGCACGTAAGTTCCCATACTTGTGGCAACCTCTCCCGTGTGACAAATGTCTGGCATACAGGAGGGGTTTGCTGCAATCTCCTGTGGACATGGCAAGCATCCTTGCCCCATCCCTTGGGGCCCAGGGGTCCCTCCCCGTGCCCCGATTATGCCGGTTATTGTGTTTAAATATATATTTAACCCTGGTAGTTTAGTGGTCCCTCCACCTGCCCCAATATGCCCGTTATTTTGTTTAAAAATATATTTAACCCTAGTGGTTTAGCGGTCCCCCCGCCTCAATATGCCTGTTATTTTGGTTAAAAATATATTTAACCCTAGTGGTTTAGCGGTCCCCCTCCCCCCGCCTCAATATGCCTGTTATTTTGGTTAAAAATATATTTAACCCTAGTGGTTTAGCAGTTCCTCCCCCTGCCTCAATATGCCTGTTATTTTGCTTAAAAATATATTTAACCCTGGTGGTCTAGCGGTCCCTCTCCCCACCTCGATATGCCTATTATTTTGTTTAAATATATATTTAACCCTGGTGGTCTGGTGGTCCCTCCCCCACCCCGATATGCACATTATTTTGCTTAAATAATTATTTAACCCTGGTGGTCTAGCGGTCCCTTCCCCCATCCCGATATGCCCATTATGTTGTTATTTTCATCTCCCCCTGTCCCCCCGACTCCCTGCTGCTTTGAATATCCCTGATCTCTCCCAGGTCTCCTGCCGCATCCCTTACTTTTGTATCCCACATCATCTCCCCTTCTTCGAGCACCCCTCTAAACCCTCACCTCCCTGTCTCCCCTTCCCTCTAGTCCGGAGGCCCATCTGCCACAACCCCTTCAGGCTCTGCCTTCCCTGCTTCTCCCCCCCTCCACCTTCTTCTCTGTAGACAAGGCCTAGGCACGAGGCTGCTCCCTGCTGCTTACCCTACTCCTCCACACTGCCATGGCAGCTGTCCTGGAGTATGGCTGATATAATGGTCTTTCTATAACTTGTTGCTGAGATAATTTTAGTCTGTTGTATATTGTGAAGTTTAGCTGTTATAATGGTCCTTTGATAACTGATTTCTGTAAATAATTAAGCCTAATGTATGTTGTGTTATTTTATGTCTGTGCATTGTACAGTGTCTTATGACGTGGAACCTTTGCAAAAGAGCTCTTGCTCAAAGGTGGTTTCTGAAAAACTAAATAAATATATATTTAACCCTGGTGGGCTAGCGATCCCTTCCCCATCCCAATACGGCTGGCATTGTGCATTTAGAAATTAATCTACCCTGGTGGACTAATGGTCCCACCCTGGAATGTATTGCCCCCCACCCCGCTCCCCCCAACTCATACCCCAAGCTGGTGCCAGCACACCCCTCTTTACACCACCTCAGCTGGTGCTGACTGAACTGACACTGAGCACTGTACTGCAATACATCACGGACTCCCATACTGTATTGTAGTACAGCACCTCACTGACAGTTCAGTCCAACGCTGTCAAAGTGATGTGAGGAAGGTGTGTCAGCACTGGCTCGGCGTACAGGTTGGGGGGGGGCGGGGTGGTGGGCACTACATGCCGGGGGGGGCGGGACCACTAGACCACCAGGGTAATTTAATTTCTAAATGCACAATATCAGCCATATCGAGGCGTGGGGAGGGACCGCTAGACCACTAAGGAGAAACGTAATTTTAAACAAAATAATGGGCATATTGGGGTGGTGCTAGACCACCAGGGTGAATTATATCTGTACACAACATAACGGGCATATCGGGGCAGGGGGAGAAACCGCTAGACCACCAGGGTTAAATATACATTTAATCACATAACGGGTGTATCGGTGCTGGGTGTGTGTGTATGTGTGTGTGTGTTGGGGGAACGAGGCACACTGCCCCAACAGGGTAGACCCCTCCAGAGGATATTGTTCTAAGTACCCTTAGACAAGACCTGACTGGTCTAAGGATACTTAGAAAATCCTCCTCGTCATCAGAGGTCTGGCTGGGGAGAGAAGGATCGAGCATCCTACAGACTGCTCTCCTTCTCCGGGGGGGAAGGCTGAGTGAATGTCTGGTGCTTGACAGACCCCTGGCGGAGGCTGGGGGTACCACAGCAACCGGCATTAGGAAGTGGCTGGAGAGACGGGATGCATGCTGGACGTCATTGCACATTCCCACCCTCACCCCCACATACAGACAGGGAAAAAAAACCCTGGCCGCTGTCTCTATGAAGCCCTGCCCCCGGGCCTCGATTAGCCTCCAGAGTCAGTTCCCAGACTAGATTCTGGTACTGCAGCACTGATAGGGAGACAGCGCTGCAGCCCCGCCCTCTGGGGGGAAAGCCAGGGGTGACTAGGAAGAGTGTAGGCATATCCGGAGGTGGAGGTACGGGGGTCCGTGGCCAGGGCGGATCCCTGACGATAAAGGTCAGACCAAAAAAAAAAAAACATTTACGGGGTTGTGGAAGCTTGCGTCTGCCACATAACCCCCTAGCACGAGATCGCAGCACATTTTTGGGCGCACAGGTGGTGCAACCTCCATTTCATGCAGGCTGCTTTTGTGAATAGCTATGGAGCAGTTTTCGACACAAAGTGCCACTTGCACCATTAATGTTTGGTGCAGGCACCTTGTGTCATTTTCAGTGCTTTGTGACTCAGGCCTGTAGTGTGCAGGGGTAGCCATTGTAATATGTTCTATAAAACTATAGCGTGCAGGGGTAGCCCTTGTAATATGTTCTATAAAGCTGTAGTGTGCAAGGACAGACCTTCAACTATTTTACTTAAAGCTGTAGTGTGCAGGGTTAACCCTGTAATATGTTCTATAAAGCTGTAGTGTGCAAGGACAGACCTTGTACTATGTTCCTTAAAGTTGCAGCGTGCAGAGGCAGCCCTTGTAATATGTTCTGAAAAGCTGTAGTGTGCAAGGACATACCTTGTACTATGTTCCTTAAAGCTGTAGGGCTGGATTCAGAGAGGTCCACCGCAAGCTGCGGCAATGGCAGCTTGCGGCAACCTTCCCTGCGCCCTGGCCTGTGCACCCGATTCAGGATCAGAGCGGGTGCAGTGGTCTGCATCCTGTGACTTGCGGTAGCTGCGTAAGGTAGGGCGCAGCACCGGGAATGCCACAGGTCGCAGGACAGCAGTTGTGACAGGCAAGGGCAGCCATGACACCCCCATGCCGACCTCCGAGGCCCCGTATGGTGTGGGCGCCAGGCCCAAGCCCCATTGCCATGGACCCCCCCCAAAAACATGGACCCATACCTGCCCTGGTGGCCCAGTGGTCCCCACCCCCCAACAGACACACCCGGCGGGTGCATTGGCGACTGGCCCTGGTGGTAAAGGGAGGGCTGTGCCAGTCACCGGCAGGGTATTGGGAGGTGTTGGGAGAGCTTGCACTGTGGGGTGGGGTGGAGGGCCACTAGACTACCAGGGGTTACAGGGGATGGCAGGGGATCATACCCCAGGGCATGGGGCTCACCTGTGTGTGTGTGTAGGGGTCTGGGCATTGGGGGTGTGCCTGGCACCTCGTGTGCCATGCCTGGAACCCGGAGCCCATGGGGGGTCCATAACCCACAGGGGTTGAGGGGCTGAGGCACAGTGGTAACCTCCAGTGAACAGCAAAGACCAGTTAGACCACCTTTTTGTTGGCGCAACTGGCCTTTGACAGATGTTCACTGGTGGTTGTCTCTGAATCCCATCAGTGGACGTAGTGGCCACCCTACCTGAATAGCATGCAAATGCTGCCAGAAACCCCCTTCCACCATGTAGCAAGGGGGTTTCAGGCACATAGGTGCTGTTGGGCGCAAGCAGCCTGCCGCATGTCGCAGGCTGCCTATGTGAATCTCGCGGGGACACAACGCAGGACACAAGTGCGACGACCTTATTTTCTGACGCCCAGTTATGCTATTTCTCTGAACGGCCCCTAATGTTCGGGGGTAGCCTTTGTAATATGTTCTATAAAGCTAAAGCATGTAAGGACAGACCTTGTACTATGTCCCTTAAAGCTGTAGTGTGCAGGGGTAGCCCTGTAATATGTTCTATAAAGCTGTAGTGTGCAGAAGTAGCCCTTGTAATGTGATCTACAAAGCTGTAGTGTGCAAGGACATCAAGCAACAATCCATATATTTTTCAAGAAACAGACCTCCACCATTTCCAAGAAAGAAATGGAAAAGCTGTCTGTTGAAACATAAATAACAAACACGAGGCTACTTGTATGTTAAACCATTTCCTGATGCCATACAACAGTACGGCTGTTCTGTAACTTCTTGGCAGCTCCACAGCACGGCTCTCCGCATCTCACCATCATTTGTTTCCCGATCTACATAATTGTAATAGGCTTGTCAAGTAACGGCACTAAAGGCAGCATAAAATTACAAAAATACACCTGTTTTTACAGGCTTACATCTCTGTTTGCTGCTATTTGTGCTCCTGAACTTCCGTCCCTCTAAGCACCTCCATAGCATGGCCGCTCACCCACTACCTGTCCCACTCCAACCCTGCGTGTTTCTTGTGGGGAGCTAGGAACGCAAACCACAGTTTGTTTAGGGAAAAAAAACGAAGCTCTATCACTAAGGATGAGGGAAAAAACGGAACACAGCTGTGTGTGTGGCGGGGGGGGGCACCAAGAAACTCAGCAGGAAAACTCAATGGTCTCTGTGACTATGTGATTTTGTTGGGGAGCCAGGAATGACAACTTTCTAAAGGAGGCAGGTTTAGAGAGTCCAGCTTTGATATTTAAAATTAGCATGACATTCCATCTGCATTCTCCACAGTCATACTGTACTTTTAAATGTGAAATCAGTCCTTCTTCCATATTTCTATAGAGCAGCAGGCTGCTCCCCCTCCCAAAAAAAAAAACATAATTCTAATGCAGGGGTAGGAACTATTTTATTCCAGAATTCACTTTAAACAAATATTTCATTGACACTTTTATTAAACTTATTTTTTTTTTTTTACAATGCCCATTTTCTAAGAGTAATAATACCCTCCAGGGTGGGCGATATTGTGCGATACCAGACCTTCCAGGGGCTATAAGGCCCTCTGCCTGCAGAGTCAGGCCTCATTGTGCACCAGGGCAGTCCGGTATAGCACAATACCGCCCACCCTGTTGGGTATTATTGCTGACATAGTGTGCAAGGACAGACCTAGTACTATGTTCCTTAAAACTGCAGTGTTCAGGGCAGACTCTGTAATATGTTTAATAAAGCAGTACTGGGCAGGGACAGACCTTGTACTATGTTCCTTAAAGCTGCAGTGTGCAGGAGTAGCCCTTGTAATATGTTCTGTAAAGCTGTATTGTGCAAGGACAGACCTTGTACTATGATCATTAAAGCTGTAGTGTGCAGGAGCAGCCCTTGTAATACTGTATGTTCTATAAAGCTGTAGAGTGCAGGAGTAGCCCTTGTAATATGATCTATAAAGTTGTAGTGTGCAAGGACAGACCTTGTACTATGTCCTTAAAGCTGTAGTGTGCACGGGTCCCCTGTAATATGTTCTATAAAGCTGTAGAGAGCAGAAATAGCCCTGTAATAAGTTCTATAAAGCAATAGTGTGCAGGGACAGACCCTGTACTACGTTCCTTAAAGCTGTAGTG
The DNA here is from genome assembly GCA_016271365.2 of Neoceratodus forsteri. Lineage (NCBI taxonomy): Eukaryota > Metazoa > Chordata > Ceratodontiformes > Ceratodontidae > Neoceratodus > Neoceratodus forsteri. The sequence goes on from CM028131.1 coordinate 58,238,043, forward strand.
TGCAGGGGTAGCCCTGTAATATGTTCTATAAAGCTGTAGTGTGCAAGGACAGACCTTGTACTATGTTGCTTGAAGTTGTAGTGTGCAGGAGCAGCCCTTGTAACATGTTCTATAAAACTGTAGTGTGCAAGGATAGACCTTGTACTATGTTACTTATAGTTGTAGTGTACGGGGTAGCCCTGTAATATGTTCTATAAAGCTGTAGTGTGCAAGGACAGATCTTGTACTATGTTCCCTAATGTTGCAGTGTGCAGGCGTAGCCCTTGTTATATGTTCTATAAAGCTGTAATGTGCAAGGACAGACCTTCTACTATGTTCCTTATAGTTGTAGTGTACAGGAGTAGTCCTGTAATATGTTCTATAAAGCTGTAGTGTCAGTGAGCAAGGACACACCTTGTACTATGTTCCTTAAAGTTGCAGCATGCAGGAGCAGTCCTTGTAATATGTTCTATAAAACTGCAGTGTGCAAGGACAGACCTTGCACAATGTTCCTTAAAGCTGTAGTGTGCAGGTGTAGCCCTTGTAATATGTTCTATAAAGCTGTAGTGTGCAAGGACAGACCTTGTACTATGTTCCTTAAAGATGTAGTGTGCAGGAGTAGCCCTGTAATAAGTTCTATAAAGCTGTAGTGTACAGGGGTAGCCCTTGTAATATGTTCTATAAAGCAGTAGTGTACAAGGACAGACCTTGTACTATGTTCATAAAGTTGCAATGTGCAGGGGCAGCCCTTGTAATAAATACTATGTTCCTTAAAGTTGCAGCTTACAGAGAGGCAGCCCTTGTAAAATGTTCTATAAAGCTGTAGTGTGCAAGGACAGACCTTATACTATGTTCCTTAAAGCTGTAGTGTGCAGGGGTAGCCCTTGTAATATGTTCTATAAAGCTGTAGTGTGCAAGGACAGACCTTGTACTATGTTCCTTAAAGCTGTAGCGTGCAGGGGTATCCCTTGTAATATATTCTATAAAGCTGTAGGGTGCTAGGACAGACCTTGTACTGTGTTCCTTAAAGCTGTAGTGTGCAGGGGTATCCATTGTAATTTGTTCTATACAGCTGTAGTGTGCTAGGGTATCCCTGTAGAATGTTCTATAAAGCTGTAGTGTGCCGGGGTAGCCCTTGTAATATGTTCTATAAAGCTGTAGTGTGCAAGGACAGACCTTGTACTAAATTCCTTAAAGTTGCAGCATGCATGGATAGCCCTTGTTATATGTTCTATAAAGCTGCAGTGTGCAAGGACAGACCTTGTACTATGTTCCTTGAAGCTGTAGTGTGCAGGGGTAGCCCTTGTAGTATGTTCTATAAAGCTGTAATGTGCAAGGACAGACCTTGTACTATGTTCCTTAAAGCTGTAGTGTGCATGGGTAGCCCTTCTAATGTGTTCTGTAAAGCTTTAGTGTGCAGGCGTAGCCCTGTAATATGTTTAATAAAGCTGTAATATGCAAGGACATACCTTGTACTATGTTTCTTAAAGCTGTAATGTGCAGGAATAGCCCTTGTTATATGTTCTATAAAGCGGTAGCGTGCAAGGACAGACCATGTACTATGTTCCTTATAGTTGAAGTGTACAGGGTTAGCACTATAATATGTTCTATAAAGCTGTAGTGTGCAAGGGCAGACCTTGTACTATGTTCCTTAAAGTTGCAGCTTGCAGAGGCAGCCCTTGTAATATGTTTTATAAAGCTGTAGTGTGCAAGGACAGACCTTGTACTATGTTCCTAAAAGCTGTAGTGTGCAGGGGTAGCCCTTGTAATATGTTCTATAAAGCTGTAATGTGCAAGGACTGACCTTGTACTATGTTCCTTAAAGCTGAAGTGTGCAGGGGTAGCCCTTGTAATATGTTCTATAAAGCTGTAGTGTGCAAGGACAGACCTTGTACTATGTTCCTTAAAGCTGTAGCGTGCATGGGTAGCCCTTGTAATATGTTCTATAAAGCTGTAGGGTGCAAGGACAGACCTTGTACTATGTTACTTAAAGCAGTAGTGTGCAGGGGTAGCCATTGTAATTTGTTCTATACAGCTGTAGTGTGCGTGGGTATCCCTGTAATATGTTCTATAAAGCTGTAGTGTGCAGGAGTAGCCCTTGTAAGATGTTCTATTAAGCTGTAGTGTGCAAGGACAGACCTTGTACTAAGTTCCTTAAAGTTGCAGCGTGCATGGATAGCCCTTGTTATATGTTCTATAAAGCTGCAGTGTGCAAGGACAAACCTTGTACTATGTTCCTTGAAGCTGTAGTGTGCAGGGGTAGCCCTTGTAGTATGTTCTATTAAGCTGTAATGTGCAAGGACGGAACTTGTACTTTGTTCCTTTAAGCTGTAGTGTGTAGGGGTAGCCCTTGTAATATGATCTGTAAAGCTTTAGTGTGCAGGCGTAGCCCTCTAATATGTTCTATAAAGCTGTAGTATGCAAGGACATACCTTGTACTATGTTTCTTAAAGCTGTAATGTGCAGGAATAGCCTTTAATATGTTCTATAAAGCTGTAGTGTGCAAGGACTGACCTTGATCTATGTTCCATAAAGTTCTAGTGTGGAGACGTAGCCCTTGTAATATGTTCTATAAAGCCGTAGTGTGCAGGGGTATCCCTGTAATATGTTCTATAACGCTGTAGTGTGCAAGGACAGACCTTGTACTATGTTCCTTAAAGTTGCATCGTGCAGGGGCAGCCCTTGTAATATGTTCTATAAAGCTGTAGTGTGCAAGGACAGACCTTGTACTATGTTCCTTAAAGCTGTAGTGTGCAGGGGTAGCCCTTGTAATATGTTCTATAAAGCTGTAATGTGCAAGAACAGACCTTGTACTATGTTCCTTAAAGCTGTAGTGTGCAGGGGTAGACCTTGTAATATGTTCTGAAAAGCTTTAGTGTGCAGGCTTAGCCCTGTAATATGTTCTATAAAGCTGTAGTATGCAAGGACATACCTTGTATTATGTTCCTTAAAGCTGTAGTGTGCAGGAAGAGCCCTGTAATATGTTCTATAAAGCTGTAGTGTGCAAGGACAGACCTTGTACTATGTTCCTTAAAGTTCTAGTGTGGAGACTTAGCCCTTGTAATATGTTCTATAAAGCTGTAGTGTGCAGGGGTATCCCTGTAATATGTTATATAAAGCTGTAGTGTGCAAGGACAGACCTTGTACTATGTTCCTTAAAGCTGTAGTGTGCAGGGGTAGCCATTGTAATTTGTTCTATACAGCTGTAGTGTGCTAGGGTATCCCTGTAATATGTTCTATAAAGCTGTAGTGTGCAGGAGTAGCCCTTGTAATATGTTCTATAAAGCTGTAGTGTGCAAGGACAGACCTTGTACTAAGTTCCTTAAAGTTGCAGCGTGCATGGATAGCCCTTGTTATATGTTCTATAAAGCTGCAGTGTGCAAGGACAGACCTTGTACTCTGTTCCTTGAAGCTGTAGTGTGCAGGGGTAGCCCTTGTAGTATGTTCTATAAAGCTGTAATGTGCAAGGACAGACCTTGTACTATGTTCCTAAAGCTGTAGTGTGCAGGGTAGCCCTTGTAATATGTTCTGTAAAGCTTTAGTGTGCAGGCGTAGCCCCTGTAATATGTTCTATAAAGATGTAATATGCAAGGACATACCTTGTACTGTGTTCTTCAAAGCTGTAATGTGCAGGAATAGCCCTTGTAATATGTTCTATAAAGCTATGTGTGCAAGGACAGACCTTGAACTATGTTCCTTAAAGTTCTAGTGTGAGACGTAGCCCTCTGTAATATGTTCTATAAAGCTGTAGTGTGCAGGGTATCCCTGTAATAAGTTCTAATAAGCTGTAGTGTGCAAGGACAGACCTTGCACTATGTTCCCTTAAAGTTGCAGCTGCAGAGAGCCCTTGTAATATGTTTTATAAAGCTGTAGTGTGCAAGGACAGACCTTGTACTATGTTCCTTAAAGCTGTAGTGTGCAGGGTAGACCTTGTAATATGTTCTAAAAGCTTTAGTGTGCAGGACTAGCCCTGTAATATGTTCTATAAAGCTGTAGTATGCAAGGACATACCTTGTATTATGTTCCTTAAAGCTGGAGTGTGCATGAATAGCCCTGTAATGTCTTCTATAAAGCTGTAGTGTGCAAGGACAGACCTTGTACTATGTTCCTTAAAGTTCTAGTGTGAGACGTAGCCCTTGTAATATGTTCTATAAAGCTGTAGTGTGCAGGGGTATCCCTGTAATATGTTATATAAAGCTGTAGTGTGCAAGGACAGACCTTGTACTATGTTCCTTAAAGCTGTAGTGTGCAGGGGTAGCCATTGTAATTTGTTCTATACAGCTGTAGTGTGGTAGGGTATCCCTGTAATATGTTCTATAAAGCTGTAGTGTGCAGGAGTAGCCCTTGTAATATGTTCTATAAAGCTGTAATGTGCAAGAACAGACCTTGTACTATGTTCCTTAAAGCTGTAGTGTGCAGTTGTAGACCTTGTAATATGTTCTGTAAAGCTTTAGTGTGCAGGCGTAGCCCTGTAATATGTTCTATAAAGCTGTAGTATGCAAGGACATACCTTGTATTATGTTCCTTAAAGCTGTAGTGTGCAGGAAGAGCCCTGTAATATGTTCTATAAAGCTGTAGTGTGCAAGGACAGACCTTGTACTATGTTCCTTAAAGTTCTAGTGTGGAGACATAGCCCTTGTAATATGTTCTATAAAGCTGTAGTGTGCAGAGGTATCCCTGTAATATGTTATATAAAGCTGTAGTGTGCAAGGACAGACCTTGTACTATGTTCCTTAAAGCTGTAGTGTGCAGGGGTAGCCATTGTAATTTGTTCTATACAGCTGTAGTGTGCTAGGGTATCCCTGTAATATGTTCTATAAAGCTGTAGTGTGCAGGAGTAGCCCTTGTAATATGTTCTATAAAGCTGTAGTGTGCAAGGACAGACCTTGTACTAAGTTCCTTAAAGTTGCAGCGTGCATGGATAGCCCTTGTTATATGTTCTATAAAGCTGCAGTGTGCAAGGACAGACCTTGTACTACGTTCCTTGAAGCTGTAGTGTGCAGGGGTAGCCCTTGTAGTATGTTCTATAAAGCTGTAATGTGCAAGGACAGACCTTGTACTATGTTCCTTAAAGCTGTAGTGTGCAGGGGTAGCCCTTGTAATATGTTCTGTAAAGCTTTAGTGTGCAGGCGTAGCCCTGTAATATGTTCTATAAAGATGTAATATGCAAGGACATACCTTGTACTGTGTTCTTTAAAGCTGTAATGTGCAGGAATAGCCCTTGTAATATGTTCTATAAAGCTGTAGTGTGCAAGGACAGACCTTGAACTATGTTCCTTAAAGTTCTAGTGTGGAGACGTAGCCCTTGTAATATGTTCTATAAAGCTGTAGTGTGCAGGGGTATCCCTGTAATAAGTTCTATTAAGCTGTAGTGTGCAAGGACAGACCTTGCACTATGTTCCTTAAAGTTGCAGCGTGCAGAGGCAGCCCTTGTAATATGTTTTATAAAGCTGTAGTGTGCAAGGACAGACCTTGTACTATGTTCCTTAAAGCTGTAGTGTGCAGGGGTAGCCCTTGTAATATGTTCTATAAAGCTGTAATGTGCAAGGACAGACCTTGTACTATGTTCCTTAAAGCTGTAGTGTGCCAGGGTAGCCCTTGTAATATGTCCTGTAAAGCTTTAGTGTGCAGGCGTAGCCCTGTAATATGTTCTATAAAGCTGTAGTATGCAAGGACATACCTTGTATTATGTTCCTTAAAGCTGTAGTGTGCATGAATAGCCCTGTAATATGTTCTATAAAGCTGTAGTGTGCAAGGACAGACCTTGTACTATGTTCCCTAAAGTTCTAGTGTGGAGACGTAGCCCTTGTAATATGTTCTATAAAGCTGTAATGTGCAGGGGTATCCCTGTAATTATGTTCTATAAAGCTGTTGCGTGCAAGGACTGACCTTGTACTATGTTCCTTACAGCTGTAGTGTGCAGGGGTAGCCCTTGTAATATGTTCTATAAAGCTGTAGTGTGCAAGGACAGACCTTGTACTATGTTACCTGTCCTACCTCTACTTGTGTATGTGATTAGGACTTCCTAAATCACTAGCTGTGCTTTCTCCTGGAGTTGATCTTTCAAGCATCATACTGTATGTGTGTATGATTTAGTCTCTCACACAACTACTAACTACCACAGTAGTGCTTCCTTACCCTAGCAATTACAGGGTTGCTGTTTTTATAACATGGGTTTTGTACATGCTCTACATCACCTGCAACCTTTCTCGTAAATTTTGCTGTATTATGTACTATCTGTAAATATGTACTTCTCCTATTGCCCCTGTCCCGCAAGGACACATCAGGAATTGAGCAGTTCTCTGCTCAGTATGCCTTCCTGTTAAAACGTTTAAATAAATAATGTTACATAAAGCTGTAGTGTGCAGGGGTAGCCCTGTAATATGTTCTATAAAGCTTTAGAAAATAGGCTTAAAAATTCCTGGGCTCTGATTGACTGATAGCCCTGGCAAGGTGAGTATCTATCAGGCAAACAAGCCCAGGTATTAAAAGTGCCATTCTCCAACTGACCTCCTCACTGTTATCAATGGGTACTGGAATTTTCACAACACTAACCCCGCCATTTTTTTTCCTTCCTTAGCAAGTGAGAGGACTCCTCCCACAACCCTTGATTTCACTGGCAGTCGGAATGTTGTTTTTTCTTTCCTACCCAGACCCGACTCTGGTGCTGTCATGACATCTGACCTCTGTTCCCCCACCCACTCTCTTAAATGCCACTACCTGCTAGCGTGACTTCATCTCCCGGACCATTTCACAATCCTCACTCCACAAGGCCGGCCACAAAATTGTGTACCCAACCCAGCAGCACATATCCATCAATGGGCAACAGAACCAGGTAGAGTCCCGTATGGCCAGTTGTCATCAAGCAACAATCCATATATTTTTCAAGAAACAGACCTCCACCATTTCCAAGAAAGAAATGGAAAAGCTCTCTGTTGAAACATAAATAACAAACACGAGGCTACTTGTATGTTAAACCATTTCCTGATGCCATACAACAGTACGGCTGTTCTGTAACTCCTTGGCAGCTCCACAGTACGGCTGTCCGCATCTCACCATCATTTGTTTCTCGATCTACATAACTGTAATAGTCTTGTCAAGTGACGGCGCTAAATGCAGCATAAAATTACAAAAATACACCTATTTTTGCAGTCTTACATCTCTGTTTGCTGCTATTTGTGCTCCTGAACTTCCGTCCCTCTAAGCACCTCCATTGCATGGCCGCTCACCCACTACCTGTCCCACTCCAACCCTGAGTGTTTCTTTTGGGGAGCTAGGAATGACAAACCACAGTTTGTTTAGGGAAAACAATGGAGCTCTATCTAAGGATGAGGGAAAAAAAATGCAACACAGCTGTGTGTGTGTAGGGGGGCATCAAGAAACTCTGCAGGAAAACTCAATGGTCTCTGTGACTATGTGATTTTGTTGGGGAGCCAGGAATGACAACTTTCAAAAGGAGGCAGGTTTAGAGAGTCCAGCTTTGATATTTAAAATTAGCATGATTTTCCATCTGCATTCTCCACAGTCATACTGTACTTTTAAATGTGAAATCAGTTCTTCTTCCATATTTCTATAGAGCAACAGGCGGCTCCCCCCCCACCCCCAAAAAAAAAAACATAATTCTAATGCAGGGGTAGGAACTATTTTATTACAGAACTTACTTTAAAAAAATTTTCATTGACACTTTTATTAAACGTATTTTTTTTTTTTTACAGTGCCCATTTTCTAAGCGTAATAATACCCTCCAGGGTGGGCGATATTGTGCTATACCAGACCTTCCAGGGGCTATAAGGCCCTCCACCTGTGGAGTCAGGCCTCATTGCGCACCAGGGCAGTCCAGTATAGCACAATACCGCCCACCCTATTGGGTATTATTGCTTACATAGTGTGCAAGGACAGACCTTGTACTATGTTCCTAAAAACTGCAGTGTGCAGGGGCAGACCCTGTAATATGCTCTATAAAGCAGTAGTGTGCAGGGACAGACCTTGTACTATATTCCTTAAAGCTGCAGTGTGCAGGAGTAGCCCTTGTAATACTTTATGTTCTATAAAGCTGTAGTGTGCAGGAATAGCCCTTGTAATATGATCTATAAAGTTGAAGTTTGCAAGGACAGACCTTGTACTATGTTCCTTAAAGCTGTAGTGTGCAGGGGTACCCTGTAATATGTTCTATAAAGCTGTAGTGTGCAGAAATAGCCCTGTAATATGTTCTATTAAGCTGTTGTGAACAGGGGGTAGCCCTGTAATAAGTTCTATAAAGCTGTAGTGTGCAAGGACAGACCTTATATTATGTTGCTTGAAGTTGCAGTGTGCAGGAGCAGCCCTTGTAACATGTTTTATAAAACTGTAGTGTGCAAGGATAGACCTTGTACTATGTTCCTTATACTTGTAGTGTACAGGGGTAGCCCTTGTAATATGTTCTATAAAGCTGTAGTGTGCAGGAGTAGCCCTTGTAATATGTTCTATAAAGCTGTAGTGTGCAAGGACAGACCTTGTACTATGTTCCTTAAAGTTGCAGTGTGCAGGTGTAGCCCTTGTTATAAGTTCTATAAAGCTGTAGTGTGCAAGGACAGACCTTGTACTATGTTCCTTAAAGCTGTAGTGTGCAGGCAAGCCCGTAATAAGTTCTATAAAGCTGTAATGTGCAAGGACAGACGTTGTATTATGTTCCTTATAGTTGTATTATGCAGGGGTAGCCCTTGTTATATGTTCTATAAAGCAGTAGTGTGCAAGGACAGACCTTGTACTATGTTCCTTATAGTTGTAGTGTACAGGGGTAGCCCTGTAATATGTTCTATAAAGCTGTAGTGTGCAAGGACAGACCTTGTACCATGTTCCTTAAAGTTGCAGCATGCAGGAGCAGCACTTGTAATATGTTCTATAAAACTGTAGTGTGCAAGGACAGACCTTGCACTATTTTCTTTAAAGCTGTAGTGTGCAGGAGTAGCCCTGTAATAAGTTCTATAAAGCTGTAGTGTACAGGGGTAGCCCTTGTAATATGTTCTATAAAGCTGTAGTGTGCAAGGACAGACCTTGTACTATGTTCCTTAAAGTTGCAGCGTGCAGGGCAGCCCTTGTAATATGTTCTATAAAGCTGTAGTCTGCAAGGACAGACCTTGTACTATGTTCCTTAAAGTTGCAGCGTGCAGAGGCAGCCCTTGTAATTTGTTCTATAAAGCTGTAGTGTGCAAGGACAGACCTTGTACTATGTTCCTTATAGTTGTAGTGTGCAGGGGTAGTCCTTGTAATATATTCTATAAAACTGTAGTGTGCAAGGATAGACCTTGTACTATGTTCCTTATAGTTGTAGTGTGCAGGGGTAGCCCTTGTAATATGTTCTATAAAGCTGTAGTGTGCAAGGACAGACCTTGTACTATGTTCCTTAAAGCTGTAGTGTGCAGGAGTAGCCCTTGTAATATGTTCTATAAAGCTGTAGTGTGCAAGGACAGACCTTGTACTATGTTCCTTATAGTTGTAGTGTGCAGGGGTAACCCTTGTAATATGTTCTATAAAGCTGTAGTGTGCAAGGATAGACCTTGTACTATGTTCCTTATAGTTGTAGTGTGCAGGTGTAGCCCTTGTAATATGTTCTATAAAACTGTAGTGTACAAGGATAGACCTTGTACTATGTTCCTTAAAGTTGCAGTGTGCAGGCGTAGCCCTTGTAATATGTTCTATAAAGCTGTAGTGTGCAAGGACAGACCTTGTACTATGTTTCTTAAAGTTGCAGCGTGCAGAGGCAGCCCTTGTAATATGTTCTATAAAGCTGTAGTGTGCAAGGACAGACCTTGTACTATGTTCCTTATAGTTGTAGTGTGCAGGGGTAACCCTTGTAATATGTTCTATAAAGCTGTAGTGTGCAAGGACAGACCTTGTACTATGTTCCTTATAGTAGTAGTGTGCAGGGTTAACCCTGTAATATGTTCTATACAGCTGTAGTGTGCAAGGACAGACCTTGTACTATGTTCCTTATAGTTGTAGTGTGCAGGGGTAACCCTTGTAATATGTTCTATAAAGCTGTAGTGTGCAAGGATAGACCTTGTACTATGTTCCTTATAGTTGTAGTGTGCAGGTGTAGCCCTTGTAATATGTTCTATAAAACTGTAGTGTACAAGGATAGACCTTGTACTATGTTCCTTAAAGTTGCAGTGTGCAGGCGTAGCCCTTGTAATATGTTCTATAAAGCTGTAGTGTGCAAGGACAGACCTTGTACTATGTTTCTTAAAGGTTTGCAGCGTGCAGAGGCAGCCCTTGTAATATGTTCTATAAAGCTGTAGTGTGCAAGGACAGACCTTGTACTATGTTCCTTATAGTTGTAGTGTGCAGGGGTAACCCTTGTAATATGTTCTATAAAGCTGTAGTGTGCAAGGACAGACCTTGTACTATGTTCCTTATAGTAGTAGTGTGCAGGGTTAACCCTGTAATATGTTCTATACAGCTGTAGTGTGCAAGGACAGACCTTGTACTATGTTCCTTATAGTTGTAATGTGCAGGGGTAACCCTTGTAATATGTTCTGTAAAGCTGTAGTGTGCAAGGACAGACCTAGCACTATGTTCCTTAAAGCTGTAGTGTGCAGGAGTAGCCCTTGTAATACGTTCTATAAAGCTGTAGTGTGCAAGAATAAACCTTGTACTATGTTCCTTATAGTTGTAGTGTGCAGGCGTAGCCCTTGTAATATGTTCTATAAAGCTGCAGTGTGCAAGGACAGACCTTGTACTGTGTTTCTTAAAGATGTAGTGTGCTGGAGTAGCCCTTGTAATATGTTCTATAAAGCTATAGTGTGCAAGGACAGACCTTGTGCTACATTCCTTAAAGCTGTAGTGTGCAGGAGTAGCCCTTGTAATATGTTCTATAAAGCTGTAGTGTGCAGAGGTAGCCCTTGTTATATGTTCTATAAAGCTGTAATGTGCAGGGACAGACCTTGTACTATGTTTCAAAGAGCTGCAGCTTGCAGGGGTAGCCCTTGTGATATGTTCTGTAAAGTTTTAAAGTGCACGTACAGACCTTGTACTATGTTCCTTAAAGAGTACCTTTCATGCCCCTTTTAAAAATTTCCCCCACAAACACTGTAGCTGCCTTACCTGTCAGTAAGTCCACTGGCACCAAAAGCAGAATTTTAATCATCCAAGATTTTGGAATGGAAGGGATCATAATTTGGCTCTGTGGAGCCGAGCCACTGATCCCTTCCGCTTCCTGGTTTGCAGCGCCACCTCCATGCTAGACCCCCAGTGACGATTCAGTGGAAGTGCATGGGGGTAAAGAGGGGGGGAAGAGGCAGTGCCATAGATCAAACAGCAGAAATGATAGTAGTAGAATAAAAATAATGGGCAGACTGGGTGGGCCAAAGTCCCTCATCAGCTGTCACAGTTTGTGTTTCTATGTTTCTACTGTAAAATTTGTTTATTTGTTTATTTAGGTATTCAGAATGACCTTTGAGTCAAAGACTCATTTACAAAGGTTCCACGTCAAACATATAGAGGTACAGGGATAACATTGATGCAGTTTGCGGACATTACATAACATCATAATGCAGGATACATGCATGATACAGAGAGTGACTTGAAGACAGGGATCACATGAAATACAGTATTATAGCACAGCCACATAAAGAATCAGTGAGGCTGTTTGTCAAAGTAGGAAGTTTGGTGAAGAGCGGTCTGGCGACCGGTGAGAAACTGGCCTTGGTCATCAGGGAGGGAACAGGTCAGGGGCAGTCACATTGGTTTGCGGTCTGGAGGTGGTTACTTAGAGCGGATTTAAAAGGGCCTATTCTTGTTTTGTTGGTGATTAGACTAGGGAGCGCATTTGTCCAGGAGGGGGCTTTGTAACTGAACGTTCTTTGGTATTGGGAAGTCTGGCAGCGGGGTACCCATAGTAGTGGTTTGGTTGTGTTTCAGATGGTTCTGACAGGAGCTGCAGGGAAAATAATTTTGTTTAGGGTGGGGGGGTGAGGCCAAGGGTAATCTTTTTGGTCATTAGGCAGGTGTGGCACTTGATTCTGTTGTCTAAGTTTAGCCAGTTTGTGGTACTGTAGAGGTCGCAGGTTTGGGTTAAGCGGTCACATCCAAGGATGAGATGGCAGTCCTTGTTTAGAACAAGCCGGAGTCTGTCAAGGGCCAAGGTGGGAACTGCACTGTAGATGAGAATGCTGTAATCCAGGAGGGAGAGTACAGAGGAGTTAATGGTAAGATGCAGAGCCTCAGGGGTGAGGCAGTGCTTGTACCTATAAAGTATGCCTAGTCTAGAGTTAAGGGCAGTGGATAGGAGGTGGATATGCTGATAGAAATTGAGCGCCGGGTCTAGCGTGACACCTAGGTATTTAAAGGTGTCCACTTGTTCGAGGGGGGTTTGATTTATGATTAGAAATTGGGGGCAGAGGTTCTTTAAGAGGGTTTTGCAGTTGGGAGAAAATCATGACTTTTGTCTTGTTATAGTTAATGATTAGGCACGCGGCGATGAGCCAGTGTTCAGTTTCACAGAGACCGTGTTGGAGTGTTTGGTGTAATTTGAGGGGGTCCAGATCAGAAGCAAACAGGATGGCATCATCCAGATAGAGGAGCAGTCTGCTGGGGCAGGCCGCCGGGGGGGGGTGTTAAGGTAAAGGCAAAATAGGAGAAGGCCAAGAATGGATCCTTGAGGGACACCAGAGTGGATTGGGAGGCTAGGGGACAGGACGGTGCCTACCTTAACTAGTTGAGTTCTATCAGATAGATAGCTGGTGAACCAGTTTAAGGCATCTTGAGAGAGGCCACTGTAGGCAAGAGTGTTCAGTAAGAGGACATGGTTGACGGTATCAAATGCCTTCGAGAGGTCCACGAAGATGGCTCCTGAGATGTGGCCGCGATCCAAGGCAGAGTGGACACGAGAGATAAGTTCAAGGAGGGCCGTGGTGGCACTATACAGTGGTACTGGCAGTGTCAGTGGCTCAGTAGGTAGCACACTCGCCTCTAAGGCCGGGAGATCAGAGGGCTGTGGGTTCAGTTCCCACATCTGGCACTTGGGTTGATATCCCAACACTGACACTGTAGTGCAGCATGAGAGGGGTGCTGCACTTCTGAGGTCCGTCTTCGGATGAGACGTTAAACCGAGGTCCCATCTGCCTGGATTGGTGGTAGTTCAGGTGGATGTTAAAGATCCCATGGCACTTATCGAAAAGAGTAGGGAATTTCCCCGGTGTTCTGGCCAAATTTCCCTCATTCACTAAAAATACCACTAACAGCTTAATCTGGTTCAAGGTCAGTTGGCATTCATCTGTATCCCCCTCCCCCGGGTCGTGCCTGAAAATAGGCAGAATTTGTCTAGTGCACTTACCCGGTCAAAAAAAAAAAACTATGACCTTTACAGAAGCCGTGTTGCTGGCTGCACAGAAGGTTATATTTAGTGAGGTGGTCAGTGAGTTGATCGGTGACTATGCGCTCTAATGGTTGGGATAGGGATGGTAGGATGGAGATGGGGCAGTAGTTGTTTGTGGAGGTGCAATACCCACTCTTATGTATGTGGGTGATATAGGCCACTTTCCAACGTGCAGGAAATTTGGCCTGGCACAGAGAGTGGTTGAGAATATGGGTGAGCGGGAAGAGGACTTCCCGGGGGGTGAGGTGGAGAAGTCTGAGGTCTAGGGAATCATTACTGAGGGGAGAGTGGTTAAGGGCTTTGGAAAGGTAGGGTTTGGCTGTCTTAGGTGAAAGGATGCGTATATTAAAAGTGGGGCATGGGGTGGGGGTTCCTGGGAAGGTGGTGGGTCAAAGAAGTTGTGGGGGAGGACATGATTGAGATCCGTGAAGGCGGAGTTTAGGGTCGAGGCTATACTGAGGGGATCCGAGGAGAGGTTACCATTAATTAATATTTTGTCTGGGGGCAGATTAGTAGGCTTGCCACATAGTTCCTTTATATTATTCCAAAATTTGTGGCCGGCGCCCCAGGTGGAGGTTAAAGCAGCTTTGTAGTAATCGGCTTTGGCGGAGCAAGTGGCCCATGTGCACTTGTTATGGCCTTCCCTCTATCGTAGTCTGTTCTCAGGCCATTGGGTCTCATTTGCTCAATACCAGAGGGCATCCTGGTGCCGCAGGAGGCCCCCGAGGTGGTCAGAGAACAAGGGGGCATGACTGCCCTTAGACATGCTCTTGGTTAGGGGGGCAAACTTATCACAGGCAGCGTTGAACGTGGTGGTAAATAGTTCAAGCGCATGATCCGGGTCGATGGTGTTAATTAGGACAGTCCAGTCCCAGTCTTTGAGGTAGACCTTGAGCTGGGCTAGTTGACCGGGCCCCAGTTTGTGTTGAGAGGTAATTTTAGGGGGGGGCATTGGGGGCAGTGCAGGACCAGGTGAAGAGTACAGGGGAGTGGTCGCTTAGTGCATCAGGGAGGACCACGGGGATGGTTATTCTGTGGGGACAGTTTGTAAAGACAAGATCTAGGAGGGAAGATGTCCCTGTTCAAGGGTTTACCCGGGTGGGGTCAGTGACTACTTGTGTGAGATCAAGTGCTGCGGCCTCGTTAATAAACAGTGGGGCTGTCTTGGCCAGCCAATTTATGCTGAAGTCTCCCATAATTAGTTTTTCATACTGCGTGGGAAAGGTGGAGAGCTGGGACAGGATGTCTTGGAATACTTGCTTCTGGTCCCTGGGAGGAATGTAGGCGGTAGTGATTAGGAGCGGGGAGGTAAACTTGCCTAGGGTTATTTTAAGGGTGAGGGCCTGAGCCCCCGATGTTAGATGTGGCAGGGGGAATACTTGGCCTGAGAGTGGGTCTTTTAGGTAGAGAGCACAACCGCCCCTCGTTTTCCTAGCCTATCGGAACGAAAGAGGAGGTAACCAGGGAGGTTTACCGCTGCGTCAAGGACAGCGGGGGAGAGCCAGGTTTCACACAGGGCTATGATGTCAGGGTGGTGTTGGAGTACCCAACCTTGAAAAGGGACCCATTTTTTTTGTAGGCTGCAGATGTTGATAGATGCAATGTGGAGCCCATGGTCTGTTTGTGGGTGGGGCAGGGGAGCATTCTGAGGGCCTGGACTGGGGTGGACATTGCTCGTCAGGAGGAGGAGGAGGAGGAGGAGAGATCTGAGATGATTGTTACTTGTTTGGGTGCTTAGTCGAAGGCATGTTCACTGTGGATACCTCATGGTGGGTATCAGTAGTTTCAGGGTATGGGGGGCTGATAGGAGGAGAAAGTGGGCAAAGGGGGGTAAGCACAGAGAAGGGTGTTCTGTCAGGGGTTGGCAAGAGAAAGAGGGTCTCCATAGGGTGCATTTCCTAGGGAGAAGGTCTCTGTGGGAGATGGTGAAGATGAAAAGATTAATATTTATATTATTGTGCAACTGGGTGGTAGCCTGGGCTTGTAAGCAGACTCTGGGGATGGGGGAGCCAGGAGGGGAGTTTCTGTTGGCCTGGGGCACAGGAGTTTTAGTTGTGTTCCACTATTTATGATAGGTGGAGGGAGGGTGGAACGTAGGAGGGGCAGTAAGGTGAGAGTAATAAGGGTGAGCAGGAACATTGTCGAGCAAGCCAGAGTGCTTAGTGATGCAGCAATGAAAGGTCCAGAGCAAGGAGAGGGACGGGATGCCTAGGGGTGGGCAGGTATAAGCTGCAGATGGGAAAGCTGGCTAATAGGTTAAAATGCTTTAAGGGCATGTTCTACTCCACTATATATCTGACAGCCCACCAAGGGTGGTGGTGGGGAGCCGACGCTCTGTGTCGGCGGGGTGGAACACAGAGGATCCGAGGAGGAGCAGCTCCGCTCCAACCGTGGCAAGTAGCATCTACCTGAATTATTTTTGGCGAGCAGTTCAGGGGGAGGGCTACACTTCCCGCAGTCCCTCATGACCTCCGGCGACCTCGGGCGACCACCAGCTGTGGAGACACAAGAGAGGGGACGGTGAGTCTCTAAATATAGAGTGAGCACCTGGGGGGGAGGGTCAAAGCTACTGGGAAACAAGGGATTAGCGAGGGAGGAGCTGCTGAAGTTCAGCAATGCTGTGCAGTAACTCCCATTTTAGCAGAATACAGCAGTACTATTTAAAATAAAGTCTAGCACAGATCTACAGTGTTATCAGATGCACTTTCTGCCTGGGCGCATAGGATTTAGGAGCACAGATTAAAATAAAAAAAAAATACAATAAATCTGGCACAGGTTTACAATGTTAAGGTACCCAGGACTAACTATGCCAGCATAGTTTAGTAGGTGCTTAACAGATGCAGTAAAGTGTTGAGGGGCAGATCTTGTTATACTGTAAATTGGATCAAATAGGAGAAGAGTTTTGGTGATAGAAGGCTCAATAGTCAAAGGTGTAAAGAAGACAGTCAGGTCTTTCTAGCAGGAGGAGGTAATGGTTCACTGCATCCATGGGGTTACAGTAAAGTGAGCATTCCCTTGGATGAAGAATCCTTCCAAAGGACATTAGGACTAGCTCACAATCTGTCCCCAGACACAAGGCTTAGTTTACACCCCCACCCCCACCCCAAATATTAGCACGTGGGCTAGTTTAAACCCTTTCCTAAAACATTACAGTTTATTTATAACCCCTCCCATGGACACTATGGTAGGTTTACAGCCCTCACCCCAGACGTAAGAATTAGTTTACAACCCCTCTCCAGACATAAGGATTAGTTTACTACCCCCACCTCAACATTAACAAGTGGTTTATAGCCCCTCAAAACATTAGGTTTAACTTATAACCCCTCCCATGGATACCAGTGTTAGTCTACAACCCTCCCCCACCAGACATAGGGGTTACTTTACAATTCCATCCTTGAACATAAGGGTTAGTTTACTATCCCTTCCCAGGACATTAGGTCTGGTTTAAACTCAGTCCCCAAAACATTAGGGTTTGTTTACAACCTGTCCCCAGGGCATTAGGGTTAGTTTTCGACCTGTTCCCAGGGTATTAGGATTAGTTTTCAACCTGTCCCCAGGACATTAGGGTTGGTTTACAACCTGTCCCCAGGACATTAGGGTTAGTTTACAACCTGTCCCTGGGTCATTAGGGTTAGTTTACAACCTGTCCCTGGGAAATTAGGGTTAGTTTACAACCTGTCCCCTGGATATTAGGATTGGACTGCAACCTATCCCCAGGACATTAGGGTTAGTTTAGAAACTGTCCTCAGGACATTAGGGTTAGTTTACAACCTGTCCCCGGGACATTAGGGTTAGTTTACCACCTGTCCCCAGGACATTAGGGTTAGTTTACAACCTGTTCCCAGGATTTTAGGGTTAGTTTACAACCGGTCCGTGGGACATAAGAGTTGGTTTACAACATATCCCTGGGACATTAGGGTTACTTTACAACCTATCCCCAGGACATTAGGGTTAGTTTACAACCTGTGCATGGGACATTAAGGCTAGTTTACAACTTCTCCTCAGGACATTAGGGTTGGTTTACAACCTGTCCCCAGGACATAAGAGTTACTCAACAACCTGTGCACTGGGCATTAGAGTTAATTTACAACCTTTCTCCAGGACATTAGGGTTAGTTTCACATGTATGCAGATGACACCATCCTGTTCACACCCAGTCACTCCACTCCCATTGTGGTGTCCAGACTTCAGCAGGACTTTGACAAAGTCCAGCACTGGCTACACTCTAACCAACTATTCCTGAATGTCAAGAAGATTTTCTTCATGTCCTTTGGAACAAGGCAGAGACTCTCTAGACTTCCTTCCCTTCTTTCCACACCCTAGATGGGACTACACCTGAAGATGTTACCTAATTCAGGTACCTCAGGGCTTGGCTCAACAAACATCTCGACTTCTCTGGCCACATGGATGCTATACACAAAAAAATGTTCCTCAAACTTGAAGCCTTACACAGGAACCATGGATGCATCCCTTTGCCAGCCCACCATGTAATTCTCCAGAGAATGATCCTTCCAACATTTGACTTCGGTGATGTGGTCTACAGTGCCACCCCAAAACTTCCTTAGCCAGATTGGACACTCTGTTCCACTCTTTCTGTCACTTTGCTCTTGACTGCCTTCCTCATACGCACCACTGTTCTTTATATTAATCTCTAGTGCTTATGGAGGGGTTGTGGGATAACAGATGGAATAGTCACTGAACTTAAAGTTCAACACACAATCTCTGTGTGATGTTTATTAAAAATACAAAGATAACCTTCAGCAATGGCATATCTCTTCTCCAGTACATCAGATTGCAGCAACAGACTATGCAAGTCTTTCCTCTACAGTTAGCCAGCACCTACTGACTCATTGATCTCTGGTCTAACTGATCTGTTGAGATTTAGCCTCCCCTATGTAGGCCTTGTTTGCTTGGGTGGCGGGGGCTCAAATAAAAAAAAAAAGCTAAACACAAAGAACCTCAGTGCAGAAATATTGAAACAGGGGTTACCCCAAAGGGCATTGACAATAAGCCAAGTCTCAAAGGAACATAATATCACACATACTTCCATAATGCAAAGCATCATGGGATATATGCAAATCACCATGACATTTCAGACTTGTTCAGTTTACAGCAATTTACATGCATTTTAAATAGCACAACTAGTTTTTATCATACAGTCCCCTAGTAACTTTTTACCATTATCAAAAACACCTAGTGCCATAGTATTTCAACATTTACAGGTTTTATACACATAAGGTATATACGCTAAAGTATTTTATGACACAGTGCCATCACATACTAAATCCAGCAACGAGGAACACAGTCTGTTTTATATCAGCTCGAAGGTCACAACAATAACCTCCCTGTATGAGGACCTGAGCGGGAAAAGGAAAATTAAAGAGGACACCATGGTATAGTCAAGAAAGGGGAGGAGGTGCACATAGGTGGCCAACCTTATGGACTAGAAATTGTAAAAGATAGATTAGGCTAAGAAACAGAGGAACTGTTGCAACAGATTTAAGAAAAGGTCCCTGTCTCAGCGCTCCCTGCACTCAAGGATAGATGCCTGGCTCAGTGGGCCAGCTTCCTTGGTAAAGTCTGGTTTGGTGTACTCCCCTCCTACCTCTCAGTCTCCCTCCAACCCCCTCCTTACTCCTCCCTCTCCCTTAGCAGTAGTGATGCTCGCACCCTTGGCGTTCCCTCTAGAATTCCTCTGCTGGCCAGGCATCCTTCTCCCACTGCTTCCCTAAGCTGTGGAACCCACTTCCCTCCGCCATATGAAATGCTTCCTCCCTTTGTACCCTCTCTTCCCTTCTTTGTAATTTCACCTCACCCACCTGCAACTGCTTGTACCATCCTCTGCCTTTCCTGAATTACTACTCTCCTGTTTTCTTTTCCCCATGTGTGAAGCCATGCATGTTTTCAATGTAATACAATTCGTTGTTACTGGGTATCAAGCTTGTATCTGTTATTGTAAGCACCTGTAATTCTGAAATTGTTATGGGCTGCTTAACATGCATTGTACTATAATTGCATCTCTGAACTGTATTGTTTGTCCCTATTCCCTTCCCCCAAGACACATCTGGAAATGAGCAACTTGCTCAGTATGTCTTCCTGGTGAAACCTTTAAATAAATAAATAAATAAAAAGTTTACAACCTGTCCCCAGGACATTAGGGTTAGTTTTAAAACCTGTCACCAGGGCATTTTTTTTTTCTGACGCAGAGCATTTGTAAATGAGTCCCTGACTCAAAGGTTATAATCCTAAATTCTGTTAAATAAATAAATAAATAAAATTAGAGTTAGTTTGAAACCTGGCCCCTGATAAACCTGACTTTATCATTCATTTACACCCACGGACTTTTTACTTTGTTCCAGTTTACCTGTCTTTGTCACCTCTGTTACCTAGCCTCCCACCTGTTGCCACAGACAGATATTCTCTTCCTGCTGCCTCCCTCCTTCCTGTGTACATTAGGGTTAACTGTAACCCTGCCTCAGCCCTTAGCCCAATCTATTATTCTCACCTATCCTCCATCCTCCTCTTTGATGGTCCTCCCTCCTTTGCCTTCACTCTTCATTTCCTCCTCCCCGCCTCACTCCTAACGTCTTTATCATGCCACTTTCCCCTCATTTCTCCTTCTGTCATCCCCATCAATCCCCTATTCTTCCTGACTCATCCCTTTGCAGCAACTAACACACCTTATGCCAAGTCAGGAAATATTTCAGCCAGCAGGAGAGATGAAGACCGGTGCTGCCTCTTCCCCTTTTCTTCATGGACATTCCAGAGGCCCACTTTCCACTCTTCTTGTCTTGGCAGGGGTCCAGAACAGGACTGCATTCTTGGTGGATGGAGCTGAGGGAATAGCCATGGTCAGGTGAAGTGGAAGGCTGAGGGAGGAGCCAGTTAGACCACCTTCAGGGCAGGCAAGGTCCCAGCCAACTTGGGGGGGGTGAGAGACTAGAGGGTTCACACAACATTTTCTCCTCTCTCTCTCTCTCTCTCTCTCTTTCCTTGGCTAGTCTCAGGCATCCTCCAACTTCACTCCCATCTCCTGTTTCTGATACAACTGCTGAGGTACATTCTGGCTTGGTTCATTTGGTGAGTCAGAAGACAAGCTGAGAGTAGTTAAAAACACAGTTGCCTACTGCAGTCCATTCAGGTTATCTTACAGCTGGGAGGGCCAATAGACAGAGGGCTAGAGATTCAACTGAAGACCCCAGGGATCCAAGACAGTGTCCTCTAACTGTAGGTACAGTTCCTGACAGTGCACAGTCCCTCCTGGGTCCTGACACAGTTCCCTCAGTGCCAGCTGCTTAACTCACTCAAACCCTCCCTCCCTGGCAAGTATGAATCTGAAGTGGTGACTGCCTGAGTCCTAAGAGAGTCCTGCCACCACAAATGTAGCCTGTCTTCACCTTCTCTCCTTGCTAACCTACAGAAGTGACTGAGCACGGGCTCAGGACATAGGGTTCCGGAGGTTCCTGTCACTTCCGGTCAAGGACATAGGTGACTCCAACCCTTCCACATTTACTCTGATGGCAGCTGCAACAATTGGAGAACAATAAAATACAAACAAAAAATAAATTTATAACTGTATGAAAATAATAAAACAATAAACACACCAGGAAGGGTAGCCAGAGGTACTGTGGGCAGATATTGCTAATGCATAAGCCACTGGTTACAGCACTTCTCTCTGGTAGTGAGAACCCCTTTCTGCTCTATGGCGCTCTTGTGGCCAGATATTTAATATACAAACACACACACACACACACTCCAGGCCTTAGTACAATTTAGAATGTGTGGTGCCACTTAAAAACTAAATTAAACAACCAAACAAGGTATAGGTGGAAATGGGATGTGGAAGTAACCAGAGACCTGGAGCCAGACTACAGACTTCATAAAAGAAGCCCCAAAAAAGAATAAGGTAGATAAATGGAAAACAAATTACGAGAGGGAAAAACTAGCACACAGTACACACTGTACATAAAGCAGAGCAAGGAGCAACTGGAGGTGGGAGCATGGCAGCAAAAACGAAATGCCAGCAGGGCGGTAACTGTGAAGATGACCAAGCAATGCAGCAACTGATGAACCAGCTGCAGGCCCTGGTAGCAGAAATGGGGAAGACTAATCCATGTGATAACGGTGACCACGCAATACCATTTGGGCGAGTCTACATCGCCGGAAATTAAATTCGGCGATGTAGACTTGTGGCAAACATCAAGACGTCGCCCAAGATGTACGGTTTTTGGCTTTTTTATGCAGGGGGCTATGCTCCCCACACACCCCTACTAAAGGATTCTCAGTTCCAGGAGGGTGCATGTTGGGGGGGGTGCAAAAGTTTAAAAAAGACCCGGCACAAAAACAAACACGCCCAGAACCAAACCCAGCACCCTCCTAACCCCAGCCTGCCACCAACCCACAATGCCACATGGCCAGCTTGGCAGCCCACCACCACACTACACCCCACAAACCCTACCTCCCTTCCACCTGTTGCACAGTGTGGTCCCACCCCCACCCCTTGTATGTGTATACATAGCTACATCCTGTTGCTATATATGCGAACCCCTATCTGGTAGCCCTGTGTAAAAGCGTTGTGACTGAGTCGCCCTTTTTGAAATCGCTCAATCGCGGTTGCCTAATACATGGGATACCGGGGAAGACCAGGTTGGAGGCAAGCCTTGGCATGATGGCTGGGGGGGGGCCCTGAAGAAGATGAGTCAAGCCTCAAATGTAGTACAGCTGGGAGTAATCTCCCCTGTGTACAAGTTTTGTAGCAAGTCACAATTATGCTTCTAGATTCTATTCAAGTACAATCAAACTGGAACTTGGAGTGACTCACATCAGAGAATCACAGAACTTGAAGGTACAAAAGGACCTCTTGGCCCATATAGCCTGCCCCTTCCCCCCCCACTAATCCCGCCTCTTAAAGTGCCCACCCCACCTCCCTGTAACCCCATGTGCCTGTCCCATGCTCCCTTGAAACCCGACACAGTCTTGAATCACACCACCTCCTCTGGAAGCCAGTTCCAGGCCTCCACCACCCTCTCAGTGAAGAACCATACTCTCACTTTGCCTCTGTAGTTTCCCCACTGTAGTCTCAGACCATGCCCCCTTGTTATGGTGCCTTCCTTCCTGTGAAATAATCACCTAGGTCCACTTTGTTTATCCCTTTGACATATTTAAAGGTCTCTATCATGTCCCCTCTCTCCCTTTTAGTCTCCAATGTGTACAGCCCCAATTCCCTACATCTCTGTTCGTACGGTTTGTTCTTCATCCCTTGCACCATCTTGTTCGCTCTTCTCTGAACCCTTTCAATCAACTCTGTATCTTTGTGCCGGTATGAGCTCCAAAACTAGACTCTGTACTCGAGGTGCGGTCTCACCATGGCTTACTACAGGGGCATCAGGATCTCCCTCCTTCTGCTAGTGATTCCCCTGCCTATACTGGCCAGCATCCCATACACCCTCTCAACCGCCATGGTACACTGCTTCCCCACCTTGAGGTCACTGGAAATTACTATCCTCAGATCCTCACTTGCTCCGTAAACCTGACTTCCTCCCTCAAGTGTATCCTGCTTTCGGGTTCCTGTGCCTCAGGTACATGACTGCACACTTCTTGATATTGAATTTTAGTTGCCAGGTCTCTGCCCACCCCTCCAGTGTCCTCAGATCCTGTCTCATGTCTTCAACACACCCTGCACAGTCTACCCTATTGCAGATTTCTGTATCATCCACAAAAAGGGCCACATGACCCTTCAGTCCATCTACTATATTACTTATGTAGATATTGAAAAGGAGTGGTCCCAGCACTGACCCCTGGGGGACCCCACTCATCACCCGCCCTGTCCTGGAGTGCACCCCATTTACTACCACCCTCTGGCTTCTTTCTGCCATCCAGTTTTCTACACATCCAGCTAGTTTGCCCCCACTCCCATACTTTCCAGCTTGTTGACCAGCCTTCTGTGGGGTACGGTGTCAAAGACCTTGCTGAAACCCAGATAGGCCATGTCCACCCCTCCCTCCTGGTCGATTACCTGCGTCACCTAAAGAACTCAATTAAATTGGACTGGCATGACTTCCCTTTTGTGAACCCATGCTGTCTGTCATCCAGAAGTCCATTTACCTCTAGATATTCCATCACCCTTTTCCTGATGAGTGCCTCCATGACCTTCCCCACCACTGTGGTGAGGCTGACTGGGCAGTAGATCTCCTTCAGCTCCCTGCCCCCCCCCCGTGTATCGGTACTACAGTTGCCCTCCTCCAATCCTCCAGTACCCTTCTGGAATCCAGAGACAGATTTGAACAGCCTCGTCAGTGGGGCAGCCAACTCCTCTCTCAGTTCCTGGATCACTCTCGGATGCAGCCCATCCGGCCCCATGTCCTTGTCCACCTTCAACCTGGCTAGTTCCTCCCTCTCTCTGCGCTGAAGGGTCTCATTTCCACCCCTGTACTCCCCCCTTTAACTCTGGTCCCCTGCCTTCCCCTTCCTTCATAAATACTGAGCAAAAGTATCTATTTAGTTCTTCTGCTTTATCCCAGTCCTTCTCTAATGACTCTCCTCCTTCCCCCCACAGCCTTGCGATCCCTTGGCCAGTCTTCCCCCTATCTCCTACATATCTAAAAAATGTCTTGCTATCTCTCTTGGCCTGTTTTTCTCTTCCTGCTGTCTGGGTTCCTTTACTAGCAGGCTCCTTAATTCATTGTTTTTGTGATGCTATGTGTTGCTGCATGACTGATGCAGAAGGCAGGGGCAATGCACAACCAAGCGCAAAAAACAAAAGGACCAATCAGAACCAGGCCAACAGCAAGCAGACATTGAACACGGTAAAATAGATGGGGATGATGACAGAGAGATACAAGATGCCCATGTAAGTGGTGGACAGTTAAGGACCTCTTGATGTGGGTTCTATGTGCTAAGCTCTGGTGAGGAATGCTATGTGCAGAATACTGGGAGTTGGCAAGCTCCATCCAGAGGAATGTCAGCAGAGAAACAACTGGAACCCAGGGGCTGCCCCCACTGTGGCTATCATGATTTTGAATGGGAGCGGAGGGGCCTCCAACAGCCCCAGAGAGGAAGATCACCCCATCCCCACCATTGACGGCAGATCAGAGATTTGGCAAAAACTGCTGGCAGACATGGAAGG
This sequence comes from Neoceratodus forsteri, assembly GCA_016271365.2. Lineage (NCBI taxonomy): Eukaryota > Metazoa > Chordata > Ceratodontiformes > Ceratodontidae > Neoceratodus > Neoceratodus forsteri. The sequence continues at coordinate 58,262,500 of CM028131.1, forward strand.
CATAAAAGGCAATGATGGCTGCACAACAGAAAGGTAAAGAAGGACCTGGCAGGGAGGGAGCCTCTAAAGGACCCAAGTAAACCCCAGCTGAACCCTTCAAGAAGGCTCCCGTGGCACCATTACCGCAATGTGTCTGAACTGGTCAAGGCAAGCTTGACTAATAAAACACGGCATCATTTCAGGAGTGGGGAATACATCAGCATGTTCTTCCTTTTACACAGCTACAAGGGCTCTGATGAAAAAGGGGAGAAAGCAATAGAGGACAAAAAGAGACCCAAAGTTGAGCAGACATTTGAAAACTGGTCCATGGCTTTTATGATATGTGCTAGCAAAATCTGCGACTTGACCCCTGAGAAGAGTGTATGTTTCTTTAATTACTGGAATAGGATGAGGAGCAACACCCATCAAACATGGGGATCACACAGTTGGAACATGATCAGGTATTCTGATGATGCATGCAGACTGTGCTAAACAAATATAGGGACAACTTGGACATAACATTGTGGGTAGATACCAAGATACCACAGGGGTCAAACACAGATAGCAGGATTCCATTGCAAGTATCCTATGCCAGGATGAGGTCTGAGTTCAACAGACCTATGAACTCCTCCTACCACTTCAACAAAGGTGCCTGTATTTTTCTATTTATTTAGTTATGTAATTATTAATTTGGTGACCAGGTAAGCGACAAGAAAACAAGAAGTTAAAACAAATTGAGATAAATTGATTATAGAGTGCGAGGCACTAGTGGTTGTTTACCAGCTGAGGCACTGTAACACAGCAGCATTCAACAGGTACATGGTCAAGGAGACTCAGCCATTAGGTAGTTACATAATCATCTTTTAAACAGCTGCTGTGACCCGGTGCAATCTGTCAAGAGTGAGGAAAACTGTTTTATAGCCTGCGAGCTGAGTAAGAAAAGGATCTGTTGCCCATAGCTGAGACAGCAAGATTCAGCTTGTGGTAACATTGATCAGTAGTAGATCTTAGGGTCTTAACACTGTTCTTTGGAGACAAAAACAGTCAGTGGAGGGCTTTTTGGGTCACAGTATCAAACTATAGCTTGTCTTGTGGAAGGTACTGCCCAGTCTTTCAGTGCATATCAGGGAGGCCTAGCCATAACCAGGGAGGAAGCAAGGGCAATACCAAAAAGGTTGCATCAACAATTAAGGAGATTAAACTGTGAGTCTGAGGGTTCAACATCATGAATATGGAACAGAGTGATGGTAGCTAAGGGAGTTGCTCTAACATACGAACATACGAAATTACCAGAAGACACAAGCCATTTGGTCTATCTAGTCTGCTCAAGTGTGTAGCACTTCAGTCCATTAGACTGCAATTGCCCCCCCATATGCCCGCCTCACCATCTCGTGCCCCCTCACAGTTTTTACCCTCCCCTTGAATCTGTCCCACCCCCTCTTGAAGTCCCCAATACTCTGCAGTGATACGACTTATTCTATAGGTAATTAGAAACAAAAGGAAGAGGGGGTGGCGAGAGCCCTGATAGAGCTGAGTAAATCTATATAGGAACAACAGGGCAGAATCCATAGACTCAGACTCTTTTTTTTGTCTGTTGGCATTTATATATCTATAAGTAGGGGGAGGGAATCTGGCAGAGAAGTCTGGATGTGTATCAATAGACAGAGTGCTTATAGTCACTGCCATGTGGCAGGAAACCAGGCAAGATGGACCCAGAGTTCTTCCTGGCACCACAGTAAAATATTACTATATACTGTAACTGTCCGCCATTTTAAGATGTAATTCTCTTCACAATCTATGACCATATTGTCATACTCAGCCTAGGCTTTACTAAACTTTGTGGAGCACAGCACCCAGGTTGTAAACCCCACATAACGTGGCTCCAAAGGATACAGGCAAGACGATACTTTTCATTGCCTATAGATGGTTACAGCAACTCTCTTAGCCACCAACCGCAATACCTCAGTGCACTGAACAGTTACTAACAGAGTGCAGAGCCAAGGCCTTTTTGTGCTGAGTGACGCCTCTGACAAATAAAAACCACCAGCCTAGTCAGCTCTAAACCTAAAGTGAAATTGTATTTTTCTGCTAAGTTATCGGATGCACCTCTGCTCCTCATCTGCTTCACAATCAGAACAGAAGGAAGCTTACAACATCGACATTTCTGTAGACAATAAACAAAAATACAGCAAAATAGAGGAACTATGGTGAAACTGCCTTGTTGCTCACTTCCAGGTACTGAGGCAGGCAAGAGGGGTGGGGTGGGAAATAAAGCAGAATTAAACTACTGTGGCAATGCAAGTCTGAGGTTCTCTGTATCTAATACCCTTCAGATCATGAAACAAGCTGAAAGACAGAACTACATCAATGCACTGTACTTGCTAAAAGAATGCACATTTTGACTGGAGGATTGAGGTCTAAAAGCAGAATTTGTAAGTAACAGGAAGTAGGTGAGGTACAGCAGAAACTGAACTGCATATGGCTACAACATGCTACATTTCTCAGTTTGAGCTAGTACAGTATCAAGTGCCATGGCAGAGTGGGGTTCAAACTCACAGTAAGCAGGAAGAGTCGGACTGATGGATGCTCAGATCACTGCTACTTCTTTTGGGAGATTCCTCGGGCTGCTGCACCTGATCACCGATGCTGAGTAGGGTTTCCACTTCTGGATAAGGCAAAAAACAGATCCTAAGCTCTGCCTCTAGCCCCACCCATTTTCATGACTCATTATGCATTGTTCCTCCTAGAAGGCCATTTATTATATCAACAAAAGGCAACACTTAAAGCAGCAGTTCCACAAAAATGTTAGGATACTGTACTGCGCCTGTTAAAGTAGCTTTCCTAGGTTCTTCCAAGTTATTTATTTACTGATGTATTTATTTATTGACATTGGTTTACCAGATAAACATACAGAAATAAAAGAAATCTTATTTACAGATATGATCTGGGGAGGAGACAAGGGAAATATGGTAAACAGCATACAACAGTATACATGGTACAGTATATAATAATACACAATAAAGAAATTGTTTCCTTTAATGTGTACTTTATATCTTTTTCTGGCTCCATCTCCTGTTCATGTCCATGGTATTATTTTAAAGCCAAAGAAGTGACCATACTTTTTTCTTAAGGAAAAAAAAATATTTATTTATTTTATTTAGTTTTTGTTGACCAGGTAAGGTGCACTAGCCATAGCAATGACTATTTTCAGACACGACCCGGGAGTTTACAGAAACAAAACATTAGTTTAACAGAATATTAGTTTGACAGAAGGCAGAAATAATCCTAAACAAATAAAGCCTAGACAACAGTAATACAGTGAAGCAGTAGAAATCAATAAATACAATTGATTCAACAATAGTGTATAACATAGAATGATAAAAGAGCAAATACAATGAAGAGACAATTGGAAGTAAGTTAAGAAGTGAAATAGAGGTGAGAATTATAAGAACAAATACCATTATAATAACCATATTGGATGGATCTGGACTTGAAAGGGTGGAGATGCAATAATAGGGGGGATAGGATAGGATAGGATAGGATAGGATAGGATAGGATAGGATAGGAAAGGAAAATAGGGCAGGTAAGGTGATGAGGACTAGATGTAATAAACAAGGGCAAAGGAGGTGTCAGGACGAAAGTGCGGTGTTAGTTTTTGGGGTGAGGGGGTGCATGGATTAGGAGAAAAAGTTATGGACTGGGGGGGTTGAAACAGGAGCAGGAGCAGAAATCAACAAGATGGTCACGTAGCAATTTCTTGAAAGAGACATGGGATGGCGCTAGCCGTATAGATAGAGGGAGGGAGTTCCAGGGATGGGGGCATAACAGGAGAAGGCGCTAGCCCCTTTGGAGGAGTGGTGTCAGGGGATGAGTACAGGGGCATTATTAATTGAGCGTAGATGATATCTAGATGTTTGGTTGAGAAACAGTTCCACCAAGGGCTTTGGAGTTTGGTTGCGGATGATGTTATCTATTGTCGAACCATACGCAAATTTTCTAGAGGCATCCGGAGAAAGCCACCCTAGTTCCTCGTATAGGAGGCAGTGGTGTTTCCTCCGATGAGCGGAGGACTCATATCTACAGATATTATTGTAAGTTACATCCCACTTCTGAAGACTAGTTTTACCCGCTGAGGCATACACTGCAACCCCGTAGGTGAGTGACGGGAGGAGTATGCCACGGGCTATGGCAAGCCTCGCTGAGGGTGTGAGCATATAGCTGGAATGGTGGGCCATTCCAAGTTTATGTTAGCCAGCTTGCAGGTTTGTTGAATATGAGGATCAAAAGTAAGAGTTGGATCGAGTGTTATGCCAAGGTATTTAAATGAGGTTACCAATCCAACAGAGGACCCATTTATGGTGGTGACATTGAATGTGGGCTGGGAGAGTTTGAGTTTAGCATTTGAACCAGATAACATGGCCTGGGTCTTGGATACATTCAAGACTAGTTTATGTCTGAGTAGCCACTGCTGAACCCCTTAAAGTCAAGGGAAAGACGTTGGTTTATTTCAGCAATGTTTTACGCACTGGCGTAAAGGACACTATCATCGGCGTATAACAGGGAGGCAGACTGGAGAATGTTGGAGGTAATACCATTTATATAAATGGAAAAGAGCAGGGAACCGAGAATAGAACCTTGTGGCACACCAATGTTAATGGTAGCATAATCAGACAATGAGGAGTTAAACTTAACTTGCAGGGTGCGATCCGATAGGTAGATGCCAAACCATGCAGTGACATTTGGAGAGAAGCCTAGGGATCTGAGAGTAGCTAGGAGGATGGGATGGTTGACCAGGTCAAAAGCTATGGTCATGTCCATAAAAATAGCCCCCATTAGGAGACCAGAGTCCATTGCCGATAGGGTATTAAAGGTAAATTTGAGTAACGCAGTGGTGGTGCTATGACCCTTGCGAAAAACATGCTGCGCGTTTATAAGAAGGTCATGTTTTTGAAGAAAGTCTAAGGTTTGGGTGGCTACGAGTTTCTCTAGGATTTTGCTGAGGACAGGTAATATGGCAATAGGTCTATAATTTAAGGGTTTTTTGCGGTCACCCTTTTTGAAAACCGGGGTAATCCTATCAGTCTTCCATCGGTCAGGAACATAACTGTGACACAGGGAGAGGGTAAAGATACTAGCAAGAGGTGCAACAATGTGAGGGCAGCAAGTTTCAGGAGCTTAGGTTCTATAGAGTTGGATCCCGCTGCAGTGAGGTCAGGGATGTTGTTGAGCAGTTTAAGTGTAACCCCCAGGTGGCGCTATCCCAAGGGCTACTACCCCTGCCTGCTTGACTACTGACAGGTTGAGGGGCCTAGGTTCTATGGTGGGTGCCTCCACCCAGAGGTCAGGGTTTGCAGTGGTTAGACTAGCTTGATCACTGCCCTCTGGGACACTGTGACCCCCTTTGGTTCCCTCTAGTGGCTCACACAGTACATAGGAGTTACAGCCCCAGTACCCCACAGATACACACTCTTCACTCATAAAGCACCACTTACCCTCGAGACTGATTCTGCAGCACGTCTCAGAGGACCCCCTGTAAAATAAGGTTAAACAACATACACAGCGAAATACAATACTGTTTCCATAAGTACCAACACCACAGACAGTATATAGTATAACAACAACAAATCTGATTTATTTAGGGGACAGTAACACAGGAGGGGGAAATCAGGTTAATTGGTGGCATTAAATCACAGTACTGTGCACACATACAGGGTCTGAAAAGTCACACTCTGGGTACCCAGATTTGGGGGGGGGGCTAGCCAGGTCCGTTGCCCAGGGTTGGCCGGCAGGTGCAGATGGATAGGGCCCTGTAGAAGAAAATATATGCACAACACCCAATTGTAATCCATAGCTGGATGGCTCAGTCCATGAAGCAGTGAAACAACAAGAATTAGATGACACACTTCTGATTGAAAACAGGCTGCAGGGGAATACCATGATTTGTACTCACAATACCCAAGCTGAGAACTCTGGATGGTGGATGTTCCCTGGAATGTCAGAAACAACAGGGCATGGAGCCAAGGTCCTTGTGACTGGACCCCACTGCAGTTTATAGCAAACAGATTTAGTCCAAGACAAGCTGGGGTTTGCTTCCAGCTTCAACACACAGCACACAGCACAGGGGATTGGAAACAGCGATTCCCCACAAGCACTACGCACATTCATATGTAAAAGGAAAGTACTATACCAGGAAGCCTGCTCCTCGATCCCGATCGCACTTACTGCAAAATACCCAGGAGCACACACAGCAGCTTCAGTTCCTGACAGACCAAGCGTGATTCAGCAATTTCTCCAGTCTTCTACAGGGTGAGCCTGGTTTCCACACTTCTAGTGCTTCTTTCTCCTCACAACTTGGATTCAGTCCAAACTGGCACTCACAACAGCTGCAGGCCAAAACTCAGGGCCTCACATGCGCTTCCCACGCTAAACTATACACCTCAGAAGCACAGAGCTCCTTCATCTTCCTGCCACAACTAATCTCAGCTTCAGTAACAGAAAGGGCATTTCCTTTAGTTCCACACCATTCTGTTGGCTGGTTCGCTGTCACTCACAATAAGGCTCCCTCTGTTGGTGAAAAAAGGCGCCAAGGTTAAAACTACATTTCCCAGAGTCACTGCCCATACAATCCCCTTGTGGCTAGCTCAAAATTGAGAGTCCAAGTTCCGATTCGTCCACAGGCTCCATTTTAAGGAACCCTTCCCCATTGATTGGTCTATTTCAGCAGTTCAGGACCAAAATGAAAGAGCTACACTGGAACAGTTTGTGCTGAAATGAAGACAGGTTAGACAAACTACATTTTCTCAGTCACTCTAAATGATTTCTGGCAAACAGTTATATCTTTCAACAAGGCTCCCTCTGCACATGTAGCGATGGCAGAAACGGAGCGAATTGGCAGCAGCTCGGGTGGGATTCGAGCATTAAATACACAGTCCCCCCATACAAACTAATTAAGTCTGCAAGCAGACAGCTCTTAAGGAGACAGTACGTGGAGGCTCAAATAGCACTCACTTGGAACCACATTTAAACAGCTCAGACACCGAACACCGCCCAGACTTGGAGCATTCAGGCAAGCTCCTGGAAGACTTTTGGGAACCCCCATTTGTAGGGGGGTTACATAAGTACATCCAGACAGCTGACAGACTTGAAGTGAAATTTAGGCCCAGTGTCATTAAGTTGAATATTTGAGCTAGGTGTAGCTGGGAAGGATGAGGTATAATTGGTAAGGTCTGAAAACTGAGCATTGAAAAAGTTTGTGATGGTAGAGGGATTGTTGCAGTGGACACCATTTAGAGCCATGTCAGCTGGGGTAGGGGCTGGATTAGAACCTAGGAAGCCTTTAATGTGGGATCAGAATCTTTTGGAGTCACCATATGATTTGGTTAAGAGATCCTTGCAGTAGGTACACTTTGCTGTCTATCATTTTTCCAGGCATTACAGAGTGTCCTATAGGAGTTAAGGTCAGCTGTAAGCCCAGTATTTTTGTATTGGAGCCAGCATTTGTCACGCAGCATTTGCCACTGACAGAGCAAAGGCCGATGGCACATTTATAAGGTAGAAAAAGAAATGGGCAGACTGGATGGGGCTTGCGGTCCTTATCTGCCGTCAACTTCTATGTTTCTATGTTTTGAAAGTAGGTCGGACTTGAGCCAGCGGTTATGCTTGTTTTTCACATGACGGTAACAAGGGGGCAGTGTTTGTCCTGAGATGCGAAAAAGCGAGTCAGGAAAAAATGTAGAGCAGTCATAGGGTTATCAGATGCAAAAAGAGGGGTCCAATCAATTGTAGCAATGTCCAGTAAGAAGGACTGGGAGTCAAGGTGCGCGTAGTTTTGGAAAGTGATAAACCGAGGCTTCGGGGGGGGGGCCTAGTCTTACCCCATACACAAAAAGTGGAGGAGTGGTCTGTGATGGCATCTGCTAGTATGCCAGAGGAGATGATATTTTCGGTGTGGTTGGTCATTATCCAGTCCAGCAGAGTACTGGAGTTAGAATGCTGTGCAATTCTAGTGGGATCACTAATGAACCGGTGAAAGTTGAAACTTTGGATCTTGGATAGAAGTGTGGGCTGGGAGTTGCCCAGCCAGTTCAGATTGAGATCACCAAGTACGAGAACCTCATTTCTCCCAGAGAGATGTGAGGTCTGATCCAGCAGCTCGTCAAGACCTTTTAAGCTACTGGAAGGGGGGTTGTAAGCAAAAACAATATGAAGTTTTTTGGAGCCAAGGGTAAGAAGAACATGTATTGCCTCACTGTGGACTAGGGGGGATGAGCAGATCTCGGAGAGATGGAGGTGATCTTTAAAGTAGATAGCTACACCACCACCCCTTTTGGGAGCAGGCCTGTCGAGTGTCAAGATGTTGTATGAAGGAAGCGAGCAACAAGAGTCCAGAATTGAAGGTTTAAGCCATGTTTCAGTGAGACAGATGACGTCAGGTTTGTAGAAAATTGCGTAGCAGGCTTCTGATGTTGTGGTGCACCACTGTAAGACCTTTAGTATATGGAAGGGGACAACGTATGTTATTGATCAGCCCTGGGTTAGAATGAACATCGCCAGAGAGCAGTAGTGCCAATAGGAGGAGATACCAAAGTTTACATTGCAGAAAAAAACACGCAGTATTCATATTCAAGTGGCCGCATTTTAGGGCATAGGCAACCATCTGGACCCAGGGTCTATGTAATATAAGTGAAGTAGGGTCACAATGGGTTGGGGGCAGTAGGAGAAGGTTGGAGTATTGGTAGTCATGGGGCATAAAATGAGAGGCAGTCGAGGGGGCTGGTGGAACAGTAGGCAAGGAGAGATGGAGTAAGGCAAGTGAGGGTACAAGAAAATACAGTAATATGAAGAGCTTCATCATTAATAGACTTTAGTGCAGTCCAGTAAAAGGGGCGAAAGTTAGGAGCACCCAGGAGGAAACAGAAGCAAGAGATCAGAGCTAGCAGTAGTGTAGAAAACAGGTAGCTTTAAGTCACAGAATGTGATTTAGATCAAAGTATCCTATCCTATCAGGGGTGGGAAGAAAAGAAAGTTTCAGAGAGCCAATGGGAAAGGAGGTAATAGAGTGGGAGGAGCAACTGGGTATTTAAAGCAGGCCTGGGAGGGGGTGGAGGGAGAGAAGAAATTTCAGATTAAGACTAAAAACAGTAGCAGCAGTGAGGAGCTCCTAAGTATTACTTTTGCTCAGTGCACCACGAACATAATTGTTTTAAAACGGTTCCAGAAAACAGCTCAGCAGCAGTGTGGGCAGGCAGCCTTGCCTCAGCAGTAAGCTCAGCAGAGCGCAAAAGTTCAGCTGGAAGTTTGTCCGTTTGAAAAAGGCATCAAACGTCTTAGGGAATTCAGCTGCGCTCAGGCAGGAATCAGCTTACCGGGCAGTTAATTAGCGGCACAGAGCAGCAGGGCTCCTTGTATCTTTTAAACAGCGGCAGCGTTCCTCCAAATTACCAGGAGGCTTTCTTGGGATCCTAGTTCCGCTTTATGTGGTGGGACTCAAGCTGTGTCCTCGGCAGCTGCTGTAGGGGAGTCCCGCCCTGGGTGCAGCTTCCAGCTGGAGCCCTGATGGGCGAAGGAGTGCTCCGGGCAGTTAATTAGTGGCGCTGAGTGGCAGGGCTCCTTGTATCTTTTAAACGGCGGCAGCGTTCCTCCTAATTACCAGGAGGCTTTCTTGGGATCCTAGTTCGGCTTTATGTGGTGGGATTCGAGCTGTGTCGAATCTTTTTATAGTAATTATTGTGATTATACATACAAATACACTTCATTCTCCAATATACACTTACATAAATTCTTAATAGGGAAAAACGTAATTTAAAACATTTAAAAATGCATTAATTCTGTTAAAGATGAAAATGTTTACCAGCAAATGAAAGTGGAAGACTACTGGCTCTGTTACTGTTACAGAAGGTGGGGGGCAGCTCTGCTGCTATGCCACTTTAAGATGCAGTGGAAAAGATTAGGTTAAATAAGTGCTAATGGTGTTAATGGCAATACTTTACACCTCTCAGGCTGACTGCTTTCACTAACAAAGGGCTATATTGACAAAAGAACTTGTCTGTAACCTGGACATGTAGCTGAAACAATCAATGATATGAATAAATTTATTTCAAAAGTATGTGAGCACTCAGAATGGCTCAAAAATCCGATCAGCACAGAGCAAAACCAGATTACCTGATAGGGACCTGAAAACCTGATCACCAGCTAAAAAGACGGACAGGTGGCAACCCGGGACTGTAGTTCAGAATCTTTCTACTATGTGACGCCACGCACAACAGGCTCCCGGACCCGTGCTCACTTCTCATCGGGACAGGGTTGTGCACTAACTTCCCTTTCCAACGGGGGCGAGCTCCACCCCTGCCACTGGGACTTGCATCTCCTGTCCCTGGTCTCCGGGTGCGCTCACCTTGCAGTAGTGATAGTAGGGAATAACAAGAACCACAAAGCAGTAGGAGTAGCTACCTGCAATCGCAGGGCACTGGCGGCAGGGGGGTGAAGACACAAAATGTAAAATGATAGGACATGGTGGTGACCCAGGGCTTTGGAGGCAGGCATCAGTTGCCCTCTGCCCCAAAACCTGGTTAGCTAGGGTGGGCACCACCCTTCCATTTTTTTTTACTTGGAGTTTATTCAGTTGCTTTCACATAAAACATAACTTTAAATGCGTGATAATCAACAAACACATCGTCATACTATTATACGTCGAACTTTCGAGAAACAAAATCTCAACAGAAATGAACTCCTGTTATCACAAAGACAAGTAGGAAGACAAACTACCTACCATTAAGTAACTAAAAATAAAATTTCAACTTCTAGGCAGTATTTTTAAACCATCAAGTCTGTGGTCTAGAAATTGTGGAAAATTGCCACATTACCTTAGCCTGTGAAGACAGACACCTTACATACATGAAAACGTTATCCTTATTTATAAAATGGGTAGGGAAAATACTCTCTGCTGGTTGGCTGAAACACTTCGCATGACCATGCGTATATCAGAGCGTGACCTCACGCCTGCCCTTTCATCACTCTCCAAAACCATTTTAGCCATTTTGTAAGACAGATAACCCACTGTAGGGTGTGCAGTCGCGGTCTGATATACGCACGCCTTGGGTGATTGAACGCACTTGGCCTGTGGCCTTGTGCGTATATCAGAGCACGACCGCACACCCTACTGTGGGTTATCTATTACTTAGCACATATAAAATATTTATAGAATAGGTTATTTTGTATCAGTCCTACTGAGCATCCTTAGTTTGTCCATGATACCCCCCCCCAAATAGTAGACCAGAGAGGGGCTGGGGACATGGCCAACCTAGACTTTAGCAAGGCATTTGACACAGTCTCACATAAAAGATTAATATACAAGTTAGCTAGCCTTGGAGTGGGTCCCAAGGTGGTAGCCTGGGTAAAAGAACTGGCTGGACAACAGGATGCAGAGGGTAATAGTAAATGGAGTCCCCTCTGAAGAAAGGGGGTTTACTAGCGGGGTACTGCAGGGTTCAGAACTGGGACCAGTCCTCTTTAATGCATTTATAAGTGACACTGCGGAGGGACTGGAAAGAAAAGTATGTCTCTTTGCAGATGACACAAACATCTGCAAACGGGTTGATACACAAGGTGGGGTGGAAAGGACAAGAAGGTACTTGGGAAGGTTGGAGGAATGGTCAAATGTATGGCAGCCCTGGGAAATAAAAAACTCAAAGGAAGAGTGCACATTGGGGGGTGAGTTATTAATAACAACAAAACTGGAAAGAGACCTGCGGGTAGTCATATCAGACAACCTAAAGGTGGGCAAGCAATATGAGAAGGCAGTAAGGATGGCTGGAGGGATACTGGGATACATTGGGAGAGGCATCACCAGTAGAAAACAGGAAGTTGTTATTCCTCTGTACAGACAGTTGATGAGAACCCATCTGGAGACCCCAACGCCACAAGGACATAGACAGGATGGAGGCTGTCCAGAGGAGGGCAACTAAAATGGTGCTGGGTCTGCACCAGAAGACGTATGAAGAGAGACAAAAGGAGCTTAATATGTATACCCTAGAGGAAAGGAGGAACGGGGGACATGATAGAAACTTTCGTAACCCCTAGGTGGCGCTACCCCAAGGGCTACTGCCCCTGCCTGCGTGGCTAGTGGCAGGTTAAGGGGCCTAGGTTCGGTGACGGGTGCCTCCACCCAAAGGTCAGGGTTGGTTGCAGTCAGCCTAACCAGGTCACAGCCCTCTGGGGCACTGTGACCCCCCCTCGACTCCCGCTAGTGGCCCTCTCAATAAACAGAAGTAGCCCTCCCAATACCCCAGATATGCTAAACACATACACGTGAATTTGGCACTTATCCGTGGACTGATTCCTTCCACAAGGCTCTGGGGATCCCCTGTAAAATAAGGTTAAGCAAGGTACACGGCTATAATGCAATACTTCCAACATATACTGACACCACAGTCAATGTAGATTTCAAAGAACAAAAGATCTGATTTATTCAGGGGTCTGTAACAAGGACGGGGGAAATCAGATTAATTGGCTTGAACACAATAATCACACTACTATGCATGCAATTAGAGTCCAACTCAGTCGCACTTTCTGGGTACCCAGGATAGGGGAAGAGACTAGCCAGGACCGTTGCCTGGGGTAGGCCAGCGGTGCAGCTGGTTGGGGCCCTGTGATGGAAAAAAGAATATGCACACACTAATCTGGAGCCGGAGGGCTCAGTCCATGAAAAGAAAACACAAGACAATCAGATAACACACTTTTGATTTAAGAAGAGTTGCAGGGAGCTACCCTGATAATTAATCACGGTACCCAGGCTGAACACAGGAGGGATGATGGATGGACTTTCTGGATTGCCAGAGGAAACAATACCCACACGATTTGCTTCGGCATTGTTCTTGTTCAGGCAAGGAGCAGGGGGCTGGTCCCCTGGCTGGTCCCTCATCTATGGATCTTTTCTGTGCAGCAGGGAAGGGAGACAAGGCCCTCGTGGCTGGGCCTATCTGCGTCATGCAGCATGGATTCAGTCTGATATTTGCTGGGAAACAGTTTCCAGCAACTAGCACACAGTTCACAGAAAGGGGAGGAATCAGATCACAATCCCCATCCAGCACATAGCACATTCATATGCTGAGAACTTGTTACTGTACCAGGCCATAGAGTCCTGACAGGCCGATCGCATTCAGCAAAATCTTCGGTCTTCTACAGGTTAAGGCTGGTCCCAAATCAGCAGCTTGCTTTGTTCTCACAAAATTTGAATTTAGTACGACAAAAGTCCTCTTCTCCTTCTCAGGGTTAGCAGGCCAGGAGTCAGGACTTTCACGGTTCTCCGCGCGAACTACGCCGCAACGGCCACTCGAACTACAGGAGCTGTTGCTCTTTCAGCTTCCCACACAGATCTGGCTTGCCAGCAGGCAGCTCGAGGGATTTCCCCAGAATTCAAAAGGTCCAATTGGCTGGTTCCTCTGTCAGTCACAACACACTCCCCCTGTTGGTGCAAAAAGGCGCCAATAGTCCAAAACTGCTTTTCTCATAGTCTGGCAACACACAAGTCGACTTTAACAGGCTCCATTTTAGAGTCCCCACATACTGATTGGTCCAATTTGGCAGTTCAGGACCAAAATGGTGGAGCTAACAGAAACAGTCCGTGCTGCAAAAAAAAGCAGGTTAGAACAAACTACATTTTCACTACTGTTCTAACGCTTTGTCAGCAATCAGTTACATCTTTCAGAAGGGCTCACTCTGCACATTTAGCGATGGCAGAAACAGAGCGATTAGTCAGTAGCCTGGGCGGGACTTGGGCATAGAAACACACAGACCCCCTTATTTAAATCGATTATGACTGCAAGCAGGCAGCCCTTAAAGGGACAGTTCACGGAGGCTCTACAAGCACTCACTGGCAACAACATTTAAACGACTTTACGCCAAACACCAACCAGGCAGTGAGCAATTAGGCAAGCTCATGGAAGTCTCTTCAGGAAACCCCATTTATAGGGGGGGTTACACTTTCAAGTACCTCAAGGGGGGTGGGGCAGCTGCAAACTAGGGGTGTTGGCCGCTCACTTGAGCAGACTTAGATAGACCAGGTGGTCTGTTTCTGCTGGCACATTCATATGTTCGTATGTACATATCAAGTAGGATCTGGAGTGTAAGCAGTAGGTAGGGAAATGGGCAGGCTAGATGGACCAAGCGGTCCTTATCTGCCATCAAATTCTATTTTTCTATTTTATGCAACAGAGACAGACCCAGTGATTTTTTTTAGGTACTATATCTCCAGAGAATCTTAGGAAATAACTAGCTGAATGAACTGCTACCACTCTAGTTTGCCAAAACCCTCTCCATTAACACTTGTAACCCCCCCCTACAAATGGGGGTTCCCGAAAAGTCTTCCATGAGCTTGCCTAAATGTTCACTGCCAGGCTGGTGTCCTGTGTTTAGCAGTTAATCGTTATTGCCAAAGAGTGCCTGTGTAGTCTCCATGTACTGTCACTTTAAGAGCTGCCTAGATTGCAGTAATGATTAATCTGGGAGGGGGCTGAGTGATGTCATGTTCAAGTCCCGCCCGGGCTGCCAGGTAATCGCTCCATTTCTGCCATCGCTAATGGTGTTTGAAGAAAAAATTACTCACCTTAGTAATTGCTTTTCTTCTCATGGAGTCTTGCTATATTAGGACTGTATGCAGTCAGCCTCAGCCTCTGAACTGCCCAGTTCCACAGCACGAGGGCGCTATCCAAAGCTCTATCTGGTCAGTTTCAAATGAAACTGCCAGGTTCTTTACGAAGCTAAACTAACATAGCAAGTCTGTGTGGAAAAGCCCTACACTAGCCATTGGCTACCTACTAGTAGTAGAACAATGGAACACAACAACAACAAACACAGAATAAAAACAACACACCTATTATTGTAGGATCACCCCTGACAAGCACTAATAGGCCCCCTTCTCCCCAAAAGACTCAAGTCCAGAGAGGGGGCCATCTACCACTTAACAAAAAACAGAATTACCTAGTTCCCTAACCCAATGAAACAAGGGGGAGGGAACTAGAAGGCTAAAATGGCATGACACAGTGCTTGCACCAAATTGCCGACCCCATACCAAAGTAGGAATTCTGAGAGGGGTGGGGGGGTTGTCCTAATATAGCAAGACTCCATGAGAAGAAAAGCAATTACTAAGGTAATTTTTTCTTCAAACACCATGAAGTCTTGCTATAATTAGGACTGTATGCAGAATATACAGCAGTACCTCCATGGAGGAGGGCCAGAACCTACTTAGGGAATAGGCTCTGAAGCACAGCTGTGCCAAAACGAGCATCTCTCCTGGACTGGACGTCCAGAGAATAATCTAGTGAAAGTGTGGACTGTCTTCCAAGTAGCAGCTTGACAATTTTCCAAGATAGGAATATCTCTAGCAGCCGCTAGAGATGCAGCTGTACCCCTGGTGGAATGAGCCCTCAAACCTGAGGGAGGCTCTTTACCTAGTTTTTGGTAACAGAACTGGATACAAGAGACAATCCACCTTGCGATTGTCCTCCTAGTAGCAGGTCTCCCCTTACCCACTTCTCCATAAGTAAGGAAGAGTTGGAGGGATTGGAACCTATGACCCTTGGTACCTTCCAAATAGTAGCTAAGGGCTCTTTTAACATCCAAACTGTGCAGTCTCCTCTCACCAGAGGAAGAGTGCTCAGTAAAAAATACTGGGAGAGAGATGGATTGGTTAAGATGGAACTCTGAAACCACTTTAGGTAAAAACTTTCTGTTAGTCCGGAGGACCACTTTATCTCTGGGGAAAGAAATAAAATCCTTTTCCACAGACAAGGCTTGTAATTCACTTATACGCCTAGCCGAAGTGATAGCCACTAGAAAAACAGTTTTCCAAGTTAAAAACTTGAGGTCTGCCGAAGCCAGAGGCTCAAAGGGGGGTTGCATTAGCTGGGTGATGCAAACATTCAGGTCCCATGCGGGAGCTGGTTCCCGAAAGGGAAGGTTAGAGTGAAGTAACCCTTTGAAAAACTTGGAAAACACAGGGTGAGAGGAGAGGGAAACCAGTTTCCCTGCAGAAACAAAAACAGAAACAGCTGCCAAATGAACCTTCAAGGTAGCTGGTTTGAGTCCTAGGGAATTTAAGTGGACCAAATAGTCCAATAAAATAGGCAAGTCAGCAGATTGTGGTACAATCTGCCTCTCAAAATACCAAAAAGGAAAATCTCTTCAACTTAGAATTATAAGTGGCTCTAGTGGAAGGCTTCTAGAAGCCTTCAGAATATCCAAGACACCTTGAGAAAGGTGTAAATCAGCAAATTCTAGCTCCTCAAGAACCGGGCCTTGAGGTGGAGGGAATTGAGGTCCGGATACCACACTCTCCCCTGTGCACAGGTCAGCAGGTCGTGGGTCCTGGGCAAGGTCAGGGAAGGGCGAAATGAGAAGGACAGGAGAAGAGGGTACCAGGGCTGCCTGGCCCAGTCTGGAGCAATCAGAATCACTTTGCAGGGCTGAGTTCTGATTTTTACCAGTACCCTGAAGAGGAGGGGAAAAGGAGGGAAGGCATAAAGGAACTTCCCTTCCCAATTCAACTGAAAGACATGCAGAGGAACTGATCCCAGCACTGGAGGCCTGCAACAAAACAGGGGAAGTTGGTGGTTGTCTGGGACTGCGAAAAGATCCATCTGAGGGGTGCCCCACCTGGCGAAGACTGACCCCAGCACCTGAGGATTCAGAGCCCATTCATGATGGCCCTGAGAAATCCTGCTGAGGGCATCCGCTAGGACATTGTCCTTCCCTGGGAGGTGAACTGCTATCAGGGAGGTGTTCAGGGAGTAGGCCAGGGACCACAACTTCATTGCTTCGGTGCACAAGGCTGATGACCGAGTGCCCCCTTGCTTGTTGATGTACCACATTGTTGTGGTGTTGTCTGTCCTGACTTGGACTACCTTGTTCTGGACAGTAGTCGAAAAAACCTGGAGAGCTAAGAGAACAGCTCTGAGTTCCAAAAGGTTGCTGTGGAGCAGAGATTCCTGAGGGGACCACACTCCCTGAGTGGAAAGGTCGCCCAAATGTGGCCCCCACCCTAACAGGGAGGCATCCGTGGTGAGGGTGAGGGAATGAAGAACGGGTAAGAAGGGGACCCCCTGAGTTAAATTGCTTCGATCCTGCCACCACTGAAGGGCTAGTATCAGGGTTTTGGTCACTGGGACTAATTTGGTGAGGGGGTCCTTCCTTTGAGACCAGAAGGACCTCAAGTGGAACTGGATGTCCCTCATCTGAAATCTTGCTCCTTGCACGACAGCTGTAGAAGCAGCCATGTGCCCTAGGAGTTGTAGAAAATGCCTTGCTGGTCGAGAGACCCGCAGGGTGAAGGAAGATGCCAGGGCAATGATTTTGTCCACTCTTTCCGAGGGGAGAAATGCCCTGGCTGACTTGTGTTCAACTCTGCCCTATGAAAGTTAGTACCTGAACTGGTTCAAGAACTGACTTTGGAAAGTTCAACAGGAACCCCAGAGATGAGAAGTTTCTGGGTGACTTGCAAGTGGGATTTTACCTGCTCTGGTGACTGACCCACAATGAGCCAGTCGTCCAAGTAGGGAAACACAGCTACCCCTTGCCTTCTTAGATGGGCCACTACTACAGCTAGACATTTTGTGAAAACCCTTGGGGCAGAAGTGAGACCGAAGGGCATTGCCCTGAACTGGTAGTGGCCAGAGGGCAGTTCGAACCTGAGGTACTTTCGGTGAGAGGCCCTGATTAAGATATGGAAATAGGCATCCTTGAGGTCCAGGGAAGCTAACCAGTCCCCTGGTCTCAAGGAAGGCAAAATCATTGCCAGAGTTAACATTTTGAACTTTGGTTTTACAAGATGTTTGTTCAGAAATCTTAAATCCAGAATGGGCCATGATCTCCTGTCTTTTTGGGGTTGAAAGTACTCGGTACAGACCCTTGCCCTGATGGCAGGAGAACTCTTTCCACTGCTTTGCAGTCCAGAAGAGAAGAAACCTCTGCTTCTAAAGCAAAGGTTTCTGAAGGACTTGAGGGGGGAAAGTGCCTGGCTCTCATCTTGGGAAATTGTTTGAAGCTGAGAACCAGACCCTGGCTTACCGCTTCCAGAACCCATTTGTCCGAGGTTAGGGACAACCAGTTCTGGCTGAAATAAGCCAGCCTGCCCCTACGGTACAGAAGAGTCGGCCCTGGACACCCCGTCAGGTGCCTGCTTCAGCAGGAGCAGCTTTAGGCTGAGGAGAGGGAGAGGGCCTGCCTGTGCCCCGTCTGCCTCTGCCTCTGAAAAAACCTCTCTGCGCAAAGGCAGAAGAGGCCTGAAATTGGTAAAAAGGCCTATGGTAAGGCCTGCCCCTACCCCTGGGGGCATGCCTTTGAGGAGTGGCATGCCTCTCCTTAGCTTGGGCACTTTTGTAGGTAGTTCTGTATTCATCCATTTTTTTCATGTAATTTTCCGTTTGATCCCCAAACAGAGAATTTCCTATCACAGGAAAATCTATAGCCTTTGACTGAGTATCTTGGGACAGATTAGTGCATCTGAGCCATGCCAACCTACGGAGAGCTACAGAAGTGGCCATGACCTAGAAGAAACATCATTAACATCAACAGCAGTATGAAATTGAACTTTAGAGCTTCAATGCCATCAGCAGCCACCTGTTCCAACTCACTAGCCAGCTGGCCTGGGCCTGCTTGGCCAACTGCAATATAGTGTCCCATCTAGATTTCTGATATCTAGCCACATAAGCCATATAATTAGCTTGTCTGAGTCCCAAAGCTGCCATACTATTTTTTTCGCCATGGCATCAATCTTCCTGGAATCTTTATCAGGAGGATGTGAGGCCAAGGAATATTAGCTCGTCACAGGCTGCAGCTTGAACAACACCTACATGACTACACTGCTCAGTGAGGAAGTCTGTATTAGGGCCTGACAAAGTATACCTTCTGTCCATTTTTTTATCTACAGGAGGGACAGAAAAAGGATTTTTTAAAATCTTCGTAGTTTGCCTCCTAACTGACTTATGCAAAGGAATAGACAACCTCCTAGACTCTGGAATATCCATCATTTCTACATAATCAGGCTCCTTTTGCTCGTCCACAGCTTCCTCTAAAGGGAGCTGGAGGGTTTCGGCTACCTTCTTATAAAACCTGAAATGAGAAGGGGACTAAGACAATGAAGGGGGAGACTCAAAGGGTCTGTCTGGAGAAATGTCCGGCTCTATGGGCACTTCCAGACCTTCCCAGTCACAATTACAATCATCAAAATCTTGATCCCCCTCCTGTGGTTCATAAAAATCCTCAACATCATAATCCTGAACCACTGGACCTGAACGAGACCCCTTTTCCAACTACAGGGGGTTCAACAAGTCCCTGAGACAAAGACTGGACAATCTGAATGGCTTTAGCTATCTCTGCAGCAGAAGGAGAGACAAAACTGGACTCCACACTTGCTGATTTCTTTGTCTTTTTTACTTTGACTGGTTCCTCAGAACCAGCCTTTCTTTAGCCCGAGGAAGTCTCGCCCTGGTCAGAGGGCACTCCCTCTGGTCCAGCCAGCTGGACCGGGCTGGCCATCCGGGTCAGCTGACTTTCTGGCCTCTCGTTCCCTGAGCCGGCCCAATCTCTTTTCCAGGGTGGCTGCAGGGAAATTTTTACACACCTGGCAGTCTGACAGGAGGTGGTCAGCCCCCAGACAATAGACACAAGTGGTGTGTGGGTCAGCCTTGGCAAAGGCTTCCCCACAGCCATCACAGTGTTGAAACCCAGTGGGCCCGGATTTTCTTTTGGGTTTCTCAGACATAATGCCAGCCTATCCAAAACTTGCCCTTTTTTTGGCCGTGCCAGGCAAGACACCCTTATCGGTTCCTAACCGTGTCACGGGTATTGGAAAAAAAAAACAGAAATGTAAAGGTTTTTTTTGAACCGATAAGAACCGGGTACCTCATTCTAAAGACAGAAAACACAATTTTAAGCAAACCGATCGGTTCCAAGTGAACCGATAATGAGTTTCCACACAGACTTCAATTTTCTGTACTTACGGTTACCAGATAGAGCTTCTGAACCGAAACCGCGGTAATTTTAAAATACTTGCCGGTTCAATGAACCGAATAAAACCGCAAAACGAACCGAGCTGAAGGAGCTGATCTCCGGAGTGACTGTTCAGTGAAAGCGGAATAAAGAATCTGGCAGTTTCATTTGAAACTGACCAGATAGAGCTTTGGATAGCGCCCTCGCGCTGTGGAACTCCAGATTACACTGGAGTTAACTATTTCATCTCCGGGGCAGTTCAGAGGCTGAGGCTGACTGCATACAGTCCTAATTATAGCAAGACTTCATGGTGTTTGAAAATGGAGCTGGACTACAGGAGCTGTCTGGAGTTAAAATCTGTAGGAATTGTAGTTTTGGGCTTTTGACGCCTTTTTGCACCTGAAGGGGGAGCCTTTGTTGCGACTGACAGACAGATCAGCCAACTGAATCTTTTGGGTCTGAGAGAAATCCCCAAGCTGCCTGCTGTTTCAGTCAGTTCTGTGCTCTGAAGTGAAATGAGAACAGCTCAAGTGATTTGGGCAAGTAGTTCTGTGTAGTTTTGCATGGAAGAATTGTGAAAAGGCCGGGCTGCGTTTCTGGCCTGCATGTCTGCCTGCTGCCCTTGAGAAGGAGAGAAGAGAATTATTTTGGACTA
Source organism: Neoceratodus forsteri (assembly GCA_016271365.2). NCBI lineage: Eukaryota > Metazoa > Chordata > Ceratodontiformes > Ceratodontidae > Neoceratodus > Neoceratodus forsteri. The sequence continues at coordinate 58,283,117 of CM028131.1, forward strand.
AATCCAAGTTTTTGAGAATGAAGTAAGCAACTGATTTTTTACCATATTCATACCTGAAGAAGACCGAAGATTTTGCTGAACGCAATCGGCCTGTCAGGATTTCCAGCTGCATTTGAATCCCCGGTTTGTGCTGAGACTTTGTGATTGTGACCAGAAAGCGGTTTGCCTGGTACAGTAGAATTTCTTTACATGTAAATGTGCTGTGTATTGAAAGTGGGTCGTGATTTGGTCCGCCACTGCATGAACTGTCTTCTGCTTGCTGGAAGTTGTATCCAGCCCAAAATGGACTGTATCCGAATTTGTCTCCATTTGGCCTGTGCCTTGCCACATTGACCCAGCCAGACTACTCGCTGCACTGAGAAAGCCATCGACGAGAGACCTGCCTGGGGATCAGCCCCCTGCTCCACGCTTGAACAGGAATGATGCCTCTGCGATTTGTGTGGGCCCTGCTTCTCTTGGCACTCCAGATTAACCACCTGCTGTCTCAATTTTTGTCCAGTCTTGAGTATCATGAGTAATCATCAGGGTAGCTCCCTGCAACAACAGCCTAATCTAAAAGTGTGTCATCTGATTGTCTTGTTGTTTTCTTTTCACGAACTGAGCCCCCCGGTTCCGGATTACAAATAGCGTGTGTTGTGCTTCTTGTTTTCTTCCATCACAGGGCCCCAACCAGCTGCAATGTTTCTGGCTAGCCCACCATTCTCCATCTGGGTACCCAGAGTGTGTGACTATTTATGGACCCTGAAGTGCATGCATAACTGTTTGACTGATACAGACTTTAAGCAAATTAACCTGATTACGCCCCTCCCTTGTTCAAGTCCCTTAAATAGACCAGATCTAACTCTTTTTTGCATTTACCCAGACTGTGGTTCCAGTTTGTGCAAGAGTACCATACTGCTGTTATTTGCTGTGTATAACCTTGTTTTACAGGGGGTCCCAGAGCCAGGCCAGAGGAAAGCCCTGGTGGTAAGTGCAAACAGTGTGGGTACTTGTGAGGTGTATCAGGGGTATTCTGAAAGTAATTATTGTGTATTGTTCCAGCCACTAGTAAGGAAAGAGAGGGGTTACAGTGTCCCAGAGGGATGTTCCCAGGTTAGCTTGACCACTACATAGAAACATAGACTTTGACAGCAGATAAGGACCGCTTGGTCCACCTAGTCTGCCCATTTCCCTACCTACAGGATAGGCCGCAGATCCTAGTTAACCAACAGCCTATTTCTCCCCCCCCCAAGAATTGCCTTATGTCTGTCCCATGCATTCTTGAATTCTCCCACAGTTTTAGACCCCAAAACCTCCTCAGGAAGGCTGTTCCATGCATCTACTACTATCTCTGTGAAAAAATACTTCCTCACGTTGCCCCGGAACCACCCCCCCTCTATCTTTAAATTGTATCCCCTTGTTCTTGCACATCTCTTTTTCTGAAAGATGCTACCCTCTTGGACTTTGTTGATTCCACTGAGGTACTGAAAAGTTTCTATCATGTCCCCCCTCTCCCTTCTTTCCTCAAGGGTATACATATTAAGCTCCTTTAGTCTCTCCTCGTACGGCTTCTGATGCCTCTCCCTATGCATCCCAGTATACCCCCAGTTCTCCTTACTGCCTTCTCACATTGCTTGCTAACCTTAAGGTCATCTGATAGGATTACCCCCAGGTCCCTTTCCTTTTTTGTTGTTGTTACTACCTCCTCCACCCCCACTGTGTAATCTTCCCTTGGGTTCTTGTTTCCCAGGTGCATTATTTTGCACTTCTTTGCATTGAATCCTAGCTGCCATACTTCTGACCATTCCTCCATCCTTGCCAAGTCCTTTGTCATCCTTTCCACGCCTCCTTGTATATCAACCCTGTTACAGATCTTTGTGTCATCTGCAAAGAGGCATACTTTTCCTTCCAGTCCCTCTGCAATGTCACTTATAAAGACATTAAAAAGGACTGGACCCAGTACTGAACCCTGCGGTACCCCACTAGTAACCTCTCTTTCTTCAGAGTGGACTCCATCTACAATTACCTTTCGTGTCCTGTTGTCCAGCCAATGTTTTACCCAGACTACCACCCTGGGACCCACTCCCAGACTGGTTAATCTGACTATTAATCTTTTGTGTGGGACTGTGTCAAATGCCTTGCTAAAGTCTAGGTAGGCCATGTCCACAGCCCCTCCCTGGTCTACTACTTTGGTCACCCAGTCAAAGAAATCTATTAGATTTGTCTGACATGACCTTTCCGCTGTGAAACCATGCTGCCTTGGGTCCTGTGCCCCACTGACCTCTAGGTACTCAACAATTATTTCCTTCAGAAGTAACTTCATCACTTTCCCTACCACAGAGGTCAAACTGACAGGTCTGTAGTTTCCTGCCTCTGTCTTGGTACCACTTTTATGAAGGGGAATCACATCCGCCTTCCTCCAGTCCTCAGGTACCACACCATCCTCCCATGATTTATTAAAAAGAGTAGTCAGTGGTTTCACTAGTTCTCCCCTCAATTCTTTTAGAATTCTGGGGTAAATTCCATCAGGCTCCATTGCTTTGTCCACCTTCAGTTTTAGGAGTTCTTGCAGAACCCTTTCTTCAGTGAAAGGGCTGGGATCGACCCCCCTATCAAGAGTGCTTCTGTTAATTGGATTAGGCACTTCCCCCTCCTCTTTTGTGAATACTGAGCAGAAATATTCGTTCAGTATCCCTGCTTTTTCACTATCCCCCTCTGCCCACCCACCATTCATTCTATTTAGCCTCACTATCCCTCCCTTTGTCTTTCTACGTTCTCTGATGTACCGATAAAAGGTTTTATCCCCCTTCTTAACCGAGTTGGCTATCTTTTCCTCAGTTTGGGCCTTTGCTATTCTGACTTTCCTCCCTGCTTCTTTCTGCCTTAACTGGTACAGCTCTCTGTCCTGCTCCTTCTGTGTTTCCTTATACTTCCTGAATACTATCTTTTTCTCCCTGACTTTCCCAGCCACCTCTTTTGAGAACCATAGTGGCTTTTTCTTTCATTTTGATTTGTTTATTTGCTTCACACAAAAGCTTGTTGCTCTCTGATGGCAGTTTTGATGATTCCCTATTGTTGCTTCACCCTCCTTCTAGCCTGTTTGCTAGTGCTTTTCTGAGGCACTCTCCCATCTTGCCAAAGTCAGCCCTCCTGAAGTCCAGTACCCTCACTTTTGTATGGCTTGACTCTGTAGCTGAGTTTAACATGAACCACACTGTTTGATGGTCACTTGTTCCCACATAGCCAGCAATTCTATATCTGAGATCCTCTCACTGCCCCATTTGAGAGAACGAGGTCTAAGATTACTCCCTCACGAGTGGGTTCCGAAACTAGCTGTCTGAGGCCTGCCACCTGTAGGGCATTGAGAATGGCCCTGCTCTTGGATGTGGCTGCAGCAAATGTGCTCCAGTTAACATCTGGCATATTCAGGTCTCCCATCAACAGTATCTCCCCTTTCTCTGCCATCCTAAGAATGTCTTCTATCATATCCTTATCCACTCCCTCCCCCTGATGTGGGGATCTGTACACAATCCCTGTGCGGATTGTGGTGCCCTTTCCAGTCTCCAAGGTGACTCACAGTGCCTCCTCTCCTCCCTGTTTACTCTTTTGTTCAGTTGCTTTTATCCCTTCCTTTACATAGAGAGCTACTCCTCCCCCTCTTCTCCCCTGCCTGTCTCTCCTGTAGGCTATGTACCCTGGTATGTTAACATCCCAGTCATGGTTCTCTGTGTACCATGTTTCTGTGACTGCTACGATATTCTGGCATCCCTCTTCCATCAAGGCCACCAGCTCAGGGAGCTTGTTGCCCAGACTACAGGCATTGGCACTCATTACCCTCCATTTCCTGATGGCCTTACTCCTTTTTGCCCCATCCCTGTCCTTCTTGCCTTTGTCACTTTCCCCATTTACCCCCGCTCTTCTCCCTATCGCCACCTCTATGTTGGTGTTTACCGCACTTACTACTGTGATTTTTGGGGGGGCTAGGATTTCCCTGCTCCTTTCCAGTGCCTCCCCCCTTGGCTAGTTTAAATGCTTGCCAATGAAGCATTTAAACCTATCACCTAGGATCCTGGTTTCCCTTCTGGACAGATGCAGCCCATCATGCCAGTATAGGATTGCATCACTCCAGGTGGACCCCAGGTCCCCAATAAATCCCTGAGCTCTGCACCAGTTTTTCAACCACTGATTGAATCCCAACCCTGACCTCTGGGTGGAAGCACTCGTTTCAGAACTCAGGCCCCTTAACCTGCTACTAGACAAGCAGGCAGAGGTAGTAGCCCTTGGGATAATGCCACCTTGGGGTTACATACCTACTATAAAAACTGTCATTAAAATGAACTTTGGCATACTATGAAAATGAACATACTCCCACACCTGCTTTTTCTCTTTCAGACCCTCCCTGAGCATCCCCCCCTTTTTAAGAAAGACCTTAATCACTTGCTTATATGCTTTTTGTGAAATGGCAAAAAGCCTAAACTAGACAGAACACTGCTTTCCACACCAAGGGAACGGGGGGGGGGGCTGGGCCTCCCAGACATCAATAAATGCTATTTGGTGGCACAAGCTCCCTGGCTATATGCTTGAATGAAACAACGAGTAGAGACAAGGTGGTATGTCATGGAGTGTGAACAGGCTTCAGATCTTCCTCTGTGGACTCTGCCTACAACTCCTTTTTCCCCGAAGATCCTGAACAAAATAACAAATCCATGGACGAGACACACCCTAGGTGTCTTGTTACAGTTACATAGGAGCCTGGGGGTCCTAGATGGTGTAGGTCCCCTGGACCTTATTCGACACCAAGCAACCTTCCACCCCCTAAAGTTAGACCCAGGGTACAAATTTTGGGAGAGCAGAGGCCTCACCAGATTTTCTCATCTTCTTGACAGGGGTACCTATGCATCCTTCCAGCAGCTAGTGGTAAAGTATAGCCTCAGAAGAGAAGACCATTTTCGTTTTTTACAAGTAAGGTACTTTATACAACAATCTCCACATCTACAACAATTGCAAAGACCCTTAGTTGACCTGGAGCAACTATTCTACGGTTGGATAACTCTGGGAGCAAAGATGCGCCCTATCTTACAGATATATCAGCTACTAATCACTCAAAATTCTGAGCAGACCACCTTAATAAAACTCCAGTGGGAAAAGGACTCCAACTTACAAATTGACCAGTCAGATTGGCAGAGAGTCCTCAACCACAGCTGGCATATCACCGCTTCCCCTACATGGGGTGAATATCACTGGAAGGTCCTGATATGATTCTTTAAGACCCCGGTGATCACCCTGCACTATGACCCTAATCACTCTGACCTCTCTTGGAAGGGCTGTGGGGGAGTGGGGTCCCATTTTCATATTTTTGAGGACTGCCCCAAGGTTAGGCCTTATTGGCAGCAGGTCTACAAATGTGTCCAGAGGTTATTGGGAGTAACTCTTTCTGGATCTTTCCATAACCTATGTCTGGGCATCACTGGCAGAGATCATCTAAAACTTTCCAAACCCTAGAGGAAGCTGTACCACATCTTCTGCCTGGCAGCCCTAAAGAGTATTACAGTCTGTTGGTTGTCTCCGAACCCTCCTAGTGTTAAGACATGGATGAGTAGAATACAAGAGTTTGAGGAGATGGAGAGAATGACTGCCTCTCTCAGACTTACCACAGATAAATTCCAGGAAGTTTGGAGTGGGTGGCATAGGAGAGGGAACTCAACTCAATAGGGTGGAGAGAACGGGGATCCTGATTGGGCTCTAGACAGTGTTTGGCTTTATAGCTACAGTTGTCACAACTTTTAATTTCTCTGTAGGGTATACAGAGTTAGATACCCTAAAATGACAAAAAAAACATCACACACGCAGTTATAGTTATGGTTAAGGTTTTAATTGTAACTTTATTTATGTTTTAACCTTTAAGTTTATTAGAATTGTATACAGCTGATGGATATAGATGTTTTTTCTAGAGAGATAGTCTTTGCCCTAAACCAGCGTCCCGTGAGATGTTTGATCCCTGGCATAGACTGACTTTATGCAGGGGCTCCCTCTTCCTTTCTTGTTAGGAGGGGCTCCTCTGGAGTTAAGATTGCCAGGAAGTGACTATACTTGTCCTACCATTCCTCTCTTTGGTAGCGGTCCTCTAACAGCTTGACTCCTGGAGAAATGGGAAAGGAAGAAGAGAGATAACAAGGACTGCATGAAGAGAGATGATGATGGACTCTATTTTGCTCAGATAACTCCAATTATAGAAAATGACATCTGTATTTTAAAAGGTTTTTTTTTTTTGTTTTTTTATGGTTGTGTACCCAATGAAATGAAATTAACATGTTGTATCCTCTGTGCACCAATAAAAATGTAGTAAAAAAAAAAAGAACTTTAGCCACAATGGTGGTGATGATGTGTGCCTTGAGCAGCAGAGCTGTGGTGTTAGTAGGCTCGAATGTATTCTTAATTACCTGCAGCTGGTCTCAGAAAGCATGTACAAACCTGGGGCTGGATTCACAAAAACACTCTGAAGGTGCAAAACCTTCCCCAAGTCCCCAAAAGTTGCTTAGCTGTGGAAAAAAAAGGGGAAATTGCTCTGAGTGCTATATAAAAAAATACACTGAGGACTGTGGAAAAAAAGTGCAGCTACGGAAGTTCCTGAGGGAAAAAAAAGCCATTGAAAAGTGTGGCATACCCCCTTAGAGGCTATTCACAGCCAGTGTTTTTCCGTAGTTGTGGAAAATATGTTGGACATGTGCTGCACCACAAAGAGTGCGGCGTAACTCTTCCTGAGTAAAGTGCAGTGTACCAACAATTAAGATCTTGTCATTCTAGGCACTAAAGCTTCAAATGGCTATGTATGATGCTCTGAAACCAATTTTATTGTTTGCTCGTTGTGCTGTATCTCTCAACTTAGTACTGCGTATGTACCCTTAGCTGTTTAGTCTTGCCAATCTCTTTATTTGCCTCTCTCTCAGGGCATAATATGTATTCACTGTTTTACCCCACCTCTCTGTAACCTCTCGGGTTGTGACAAGAATTAGTCTGTTTCGTAGCTAGGGCATCTACCTGGTAAACAAATTATAATAATATAAACTAATACTAATGTAACCCTCCTGCAAATGGAGGTTCCCAAAAGTCTTCCAGGAGCTTGCCTGAATGTTCCAAGTCTGGGCGGTGTTCGGCGTCTGAGCTGTTTAAATGTGGTTCCAAGTGAGTGCTATTTGAGCCTCCACATACTGTCTCTTTAAGAGCTGTCTGCCTGCAGGCATAATTAATTTGGATGGGGGTCTGTGTGTTTCCTTGCTTGAGTCCCGCTCGAGCTGCTGCAAAATCACTGTTTCTGCAGTCGCTAAGAGCGCAGATGGAGCTCTTCTGAAAGATGTAACTGTTTACCAGAACTTAGAGTGATAATGAAAATACAGTTTGTCTGACCTGCCTTTTCTTACAGCACAAACTCTGCCTGCTTGCTACCTCATTTGGGTCCAGAACTACTGAAGGGGACCAATCAGTATTTGGTACCTTTGAACTGGAGCCTACTTTGGGCGAATCAGAACTGGGACTTTCACTTGGAGCCAGCCACAAGGGGATTATATGAAGAGAGCTTCTGTGAAATGTAGTTTGGACCTTGGCCCCTTTTAACACCAATAGAGGGAGCCTGTTGTGACTGACAAGGAGGATCAGCCAACTGGAACCTTTTGGATTTGGAGGAAATGCCCTGCTCTGTTACTGGAAAGCACAGATCAATTGTGACAGTGAAGAGAGAAGGAGCTCTGTGCTTCTGCGGTGTATAGTTTTGCGTGGGAAGCACATGTGAGGCCCTGAGGTTCAGCCTGCAGCCGTTGTGAGTTTCAGTTTGGTCTGAATCCGAGTTATTAGGAGAAAGAAGTACCAGAAGTGTGGAAACCAGGCTCACCCTGTAGAAGACTGGAGAAATTGCTGAATCGCACTTGGTTTGTCAGGAACTGAAGCTGCTGTGTGTGCTCCAGGGTATTTTGCAGTAAGTGCGATCGGGATCGAGGAGCAGCCCGACTGGTATAGTACTTTCCTTTTACATATGAATGTGTGTAGTGCTTGTGGGGAGTCATCATCATCATCAAATCTTTATTTATTCAGGCGAACATCATTGAGCAAGGCTTATTTACAAGATGGACCTGATAAGGTCAAGGTTCAATAGTCGATGCACAACAGATACATCATAAACTTATATAAGACAGTTATACATACAGGGGAAAATAACGTTTATAAACACAGTTATGTACAGTAAATTCACATGATAAAAATCGGTTACAGGAAAGTTAAGCTAATATTTACAGTATGTACAGTATATACATATCCAAGTGGGGGGATCACTATTTCAAATCCCCTGTACTGTGTGCTGTGTGTTGAAGCTGGAAGCAAACCTCAGCTTGTCTTGGACTGAATCCATTTGCTATCAACAGCAGTGGGGTCCAGTCACAAGGACCTTGTCTCCATGCCCTGTTGTTCTAGCAATCCAGAACATCATCCACCATCCAATCCTCTGCTTGGGTATTGTGAGTACAAATCAGGATATTCCCCTGTAGCCTGTTTTCAATCACAAGTGTGTCATCTAATTCTTGTTGTTTCACTGCTTCATGGACTGAGCCATCTGGCTCCGGATTACAATTGGGTGTTGAGCATATATTTTCTTCTACAGGGTCCTATTCATCTGCACCTGCCGGCCAACCCCAGGCAATGGACCTGGCTAGCCCCAACCTGGGTACCCAGAGTGTGACTTTTTAGACCCTGTATGTGTGCATAGTACTGTGATTTAATGCCACCAATTAACCTGATTTCCCCTTCCCGTGTTACTGTCCCCTAAATAAATCAGATTTGTTGTTGTTATACTATATATTGTCTGTGGTGTTGGTACTTATGGAAACAGTATTGTATTTCGCTGTTTATGTTGTTTAACCTTATTTTACAGGGGGTCCTCAGAGACGTGCCGCAGAATCAGTCTCGAGGGTAAGTGGTGCTTTATGAGTGAACAGTGAGTATACATGGGGTATTGGGACTGTGACTCCTGTGTACTGTGTGAGCCACTAGAGGAATAAAAGGGGGTCTCAGTGTCCCAGAGGGTTGTGACCAGCTAGTCTAACTTCTACAAACCCTGACCTCTGGGTGGAGGCACCCGCCATAGAACCTAGGCCCCTCAACCTGTTAGTAGTCAAGCAGGCAGGGGTAATAGCCCTTGGGATAGCGCCACCTGGGGGTTACACTAAAATCTGGCTATAAACTTCTATGACGGTATTGAACCTACTGTGCAAACCAATGTTACCTCTGATTATGCAACCTTTTCTGTACTCTGTACCTATATGTATATTCAAATCCTGATGTAATTTTTTCACCTTGTTTTTTGTACCATCTTCTGTATTTGCCACTGTCTGTAATTTTTCCTTGTTATTGCTCTGTAATTCTCCCGGGTCGTGCCTGAAAATAGTCATCTCTATGACTAGTGCACTTGCCTGGTAAACAGAAACTAATGATACAATTATAGAGACGGTGCAGGCACAAGAAATAGCAAACCAGTGGGTGTATAGTAGTGTCAGTCGTTACACCAAATATAGCACACATTTTCACTGCAATACAACAAACTACAACCACTAGACCCAGTGCAGCCCATAAAGGTGCTCCAAAGACAGTAGAGGCCGAGCTGGTAATAGCCTGCAGTGAGTGCTTCTGAAGCAAACGTAAACACTCCCCAAGACACAACCATCAGTTCCACCAAGGTGCATGGCCCTGCTGGTACCAGTGGTGCTGGAGTGGTCTCAGTTTAGGGACTGGCTGCTGGTCTCCCTGTGAGTACTTACTGCTGCATCTATGGCAAGACTGTCAAAGGCCCTGTCCACACTACGCCTCTGTAATGTTACAGAGTGCCCAAACTGTTACTGCAATGGTTTGCGTTTACACCTGTAACCTTACAGAAGGTGTTTTCGTAACTGTTGTTGACACCACATATGAGCTGTCCCACCTCGGTAACATTACCGGTGGTAGTGTGGATGGACGGTAATGGTCCTCTGCAGGGCCCGCAGTGCAGCGCGAGCTGCATTGTGCGACTGGGCGCTGCAGTAACGGTCACCCTGTTCCCGAGGTGTGGACTGGCGGTACCAGTCTCGTACTAGTCACTGCTGCAGTGTGGACACACTGTACCGCTTCCCGGCTGTAACGGTTTCTGTCTGTTATGGGGTCTGAGTGGTGTAGTGTGGATGGGGCCAAAGTCCGCTGCTCCAGTTAATATGGATCCCCAGTCGCTGTGCCTGCTGAGCCTTTTCCTTAACTAAGGAAAGAATGTTAGGGAGATTTCAACACTTGTGGACTTCCATAACTTGCCTGTTTTACAGATTTCCGCAACTGTATAAATTTTCTTTGTGAATATGGTTCAACTAGTGTATATTTACACAGTGCTACAAGTAATTTTCCTCAGCTATGGAAATTTTGGATCTTTGTGAGTCCAGCCCCTAGCATTTTAGGTCATTTTGCTTGCCCTGAACTTTCTGTCTTATGTTACCCAGCCATGACAAGTAAATGCAGTCCCCTTTCTCTTGCCAGGAAAAACTGAGATTTTAAATGAGACTGACAACATGCCCAAAATGAGAGTTTGAGATTTCGCAATTTATTTCTCCCTTCCAAAATCCATTTTGGGCGATCTTATAAAAACAAGGGAGAAACTCATTCACCGATGGCACAATAACATAATCCTGATCACAGAAACATACAATCTGTCGGCAGATAATGACCCACATAGTCTGCCCTATTTTCCCTATCTACAGTGCCACTGCAGACCTCACTTAGTCTCCGGTCCCACCCCGCCACCCACCCACCCCGGCTAAGATCCTTCTGTGTCTATCCCATGCATTCTTGAACCCTATCACTGTTTCCCCCCACCACCTTCACTGATAAGCTGTTCTCGCATACACCACTTTCTCTGTGAAGAACTACTTCCTCACATTTCCTCTGAGCCTCCCCCCTTCTGACTTCATAGCATGACCCTTTGTCCTTGAGCATCTTTTTCTGTAGAAAATGTTTCCCTCCTGTACCTTGTTTTTGCCTGTGAGGTATTTAAATGTCTATCATATCCCCCTTTCCCTCCTTTCCTACAGGGAGTACATGTTAAGTTCCTCGAGCCTTACTCCATAGGGCTTTTGATGCAGGCCATGCACCATTTTGGTTGCCCTCCTTTGCACTGCCTCCTCCCTCGCTATGTCTTTACAGAGGTGGGACCTCCAGAACTGTACACAGTACTCGAGATGCAGCCTAACCACTGATCTGTATAGGGGGTGTTATTACCTCCCTCCTTCCGCTGGTAATTCCCCTTCCTATGCAACCCAGCATCCTTCCAGCCTTCCCCACTGCTTTGTCACCCTGTTTAACTACCTTCAGGTCAACAGAGATAATCACCACCAGGTCCCTTTCCTGCTTTGTAACTGTTAATACCTCTCCTCCCGCTTGGTATGTTGCCCTCAGGTTCTTATGCCCCAAGTGTATTATTTTGCACTTCTTTGCATTAAAACCCAGCTGCCAAGCCTTTGACCATTCTTTCAACTTTTCTAGATCACTTCCCATTTTTTCCACTCTCCCTAGTGTGTCTGCTCTGTTGCAGAGTTTTGTGTCATCTGCGAACAGGCATACTTTCCCTTCCAGCCCTTCTGCAATGTCACTGATGAAGACATTGAAGAAGACCGGCCCTAGTACTGATCCCTGCGGTACTCCACTGGTCACTTTGCCTAATCCTGAGTGACTGTTGTTTACCACCACCTTCTGATTCTTATTGCCCAGCCAATGTTCCACCCATTTTATTACCTTAGGACCTACTCCTCCTGGGCTCCCCAGCTTGTTTAACCGTCTTCTATGCGGAATGGTGTCAAAGACCTTGCTGAAATCCAGGAAGGCCTCATCCGCTGTTCCCTCTTGATCCACTTTCCTGGTCACCCAATCAAAGAATTCGACCAGGTTTGTCAGGAAGGACCTCCCCCTGTGAACTCATACTGCCTCTGATCCTGCAGGTTATTGGTAACTAGGTATTCCCCAATTCTTTCCTTTAATACTATTTCCATTAACCTTACCTACCACAGATGTCAGGCTGACTATCCTGTAATTTCCTGTCTCCTCCCTATTTCCACTTTTGTGAAGTGGGACTACATCTGCTCTCCTCCAGTCCCCTGGTACCGCCCCTGTTTTTAATGACATGTTGAAAAGGGCTGCAAGAGGTGCAACTAGCTCCTCTTTCAGTTCCCTCAGTAACCTGGGGTGCACCCTATCTGACCCCATTGCTTTGTCAAGCACTCTTTCTTCTGTAAATGGTTTTGTGTTCACTTCCTGCCCCTTTATACCCTTGCCTTTACCCTTGGCCCATTTCATACTAACATACTAATTGCCAGCAGATTAGGCCTTATGGTCTATCGAGTCTGCTCGAACCTCAGATCCCTAGTTGAGTACCGAAACCCTCCCACCATTGTGTTCCAGAAACCCCTATCATCTATCCCCACCCCCCTGGGCCAGGTTATCATCTGATACATCTGCTTTCTGTGTCTGTCCCACCCTCTCTTGAAGCCCTCCACTGTGGATCTCTAAACCAGCTCACCAGGCAGTGCATTCCAAGGATCCACCACTCTCTCAGTGAAAAACCTCCTCCTCTTTTCCCCTCTCACCCTTCCACCTTCCAACTTCAAACCATGCCCTCTGGTGATACCGCCCTGCTTTAGTCTGAAGATCCCCTCCATGGTTACCCTATTTATTCCCTTGAGGTACTTGAAGACCTCAATTATGTCCCCCCATCTCTCCTCTCCTCCAATGAAAACAGGAAGAGCTCCTCAAGTCTGTCCTCATACATAAAATGTGCTAGTCCTCGTATCATCTTAGTTGCCCTCCTCTGTACCCTCTCCAGGAGCTGTATGTTCCTCTTCAAGTGTGGTCTCCAGTACTGTACACAGTACTCAAGGTGTGGTCTAACCAGTCCATTGTACAGCAGCAAAATCACTTCCTCTGCCTGAGGTGATCTCCTTATGATGCATCCCAACATCCTGTTTGCTTTGCTAGCCGCTCTCCTGCACTACTCAGAGTTATTCATACATACATGCATCCACCATGACCCCTAGGTCTTTTTCCCCTGTTGAGGCCTCCAGCGCTTCCCCTCCCAGGGTGTTTCTGTGTTTAGGGTTTCCCCGCCCAAGATGTAACACCTTGCACTTGGTGATATTGAAATTTAATTTCCAGGTATGAGCCCACCTTTCCAGGGTGTCCAGGTCCCCTTGCAGGGCCAACCTCCCCTCTTCTCCCTCAACTTCTGCTCCCATCTTGGAGTCATCAGTGAAGAGGCTCATTTCACACCCTATACCCTCCCTGAGGTACGATATGTATGCATTAAACAGGAGTGAACCCAGGACCAAGCCCTGCGGTACCCCACTACCGACCTCTCTAGGGTTCAAGAGCTCCCCACCAGCCACTACTCTCCGAGTGCACCTAGCTAGCCAGTTTTCAATCCATCTGACCATCAAAGGGTCTACTGCTAACCCCGTCAGTTTCTCCACCAGACCATTGTGGGGGACAAAGTCAAGCGCCTTGCTGAAGTCCAAGAATAATATATCCACAGGCTTTCCCTTGTCCAGTTGTGATGTTACCCATTCATAGAACTCCACAGGATTGGTTTGACTGATCTACCTGGCACAAACCCATGTTGCCGACTATCCAGACCTCCCACTTCCATGTAAACCCCCAATCGTTCCTTTACTATACTCTCCATTAATTTTCCCACCACCGAGGTCAAACTGATGGGTCTATAGTTACCTGGTACTTCGCTTGACCCTTCCCCCTTTATGGATTGGCATCACATGTGCCTCTAGCCAGTCCCTAGGTACCCTCCCTGTCTCAAGCGACCTGTTGAAGAGCTCCACCAGGGGTATGGCCAGTATGTCCACCAATTCCCATAGTACTCTTGGATGAATGCCATCCGGCCCAGGAGATTTATCTTTCTTTAGGGCCTTAAGGGCAAACCACACCCTTTTGGTGGAGATAGCATTATCCGTCCCATCCACCTTGCTGGCCTTTTTATCTTTATCCTGATGTGACACCTCTGGGGTACCTCTCCCTCCCTCCCTCTTGCTCCATTTCTGTTGCTCCCCTGATCCCACTCACTGCCGCTTCTATCCCCACCATGCCTTGCTTTGTAGATATCCCATCCCCCTCCTTAGTGAACACAGAGCCGAAGTACTCATTTAATACCTCTGCCTGGTCCCTCACCTCTTCCACCCACCATCCTTCTGATCTCAATCTGCTGAGATGGCCCTTAGTTTTTCTCCACTCCCCAATGTACAGAAATAACCCCTTTTCCCCTCCTCGTATCCCCTGTGCCAGCCACTGCTCTTTACTGGACTTTGCTCCCCGCACCATCCGGGTGACTTTTCTAGATGCAAATTGGTACATTTCCTTTTCCCTATCACCTCTCATTGTTTTATATTTTTTGTAGGCAGCCTTCTTTTCTCTGACCGCTACCTGAACCTCACTGGACCACCAGCATGGTTTATGTGACCTTGCTCCTTTACGCTTCACCTTAGAGCAGATCCTGACTGCCTCATGAAGTCCCCGTTTTATGATCTCCCATCTCCTTTCCACACTTGTCATTGAGGTAATCCCCTTCAAGTGATCCTTGAGAATATTTCCCATGCTCATAAAGTCTGCCTCCCTGAAGTCCACTGCCAGTGTCCTAGATCTCACCCTCCTCCCCCATGCTTATTTGAAACCAGACAGTATTGTGGTCACTCCCAGTCAGGGGATCCTCTACAACAAGATCCCTTACCAGATCCCCATCTGCCAGAACCACGTCCAGGACATGTCCCTCCCTTGTTTTTTTGTACATTCCTTCCACCTCCTCCATAAATAGTGAGCAGAAATAGTTGTTTAATAAATCAGATTTTTGGTGTCCCTCTTCCATGCTGCACCCTCCTTCCCCTTTCAGTCTGATTACCCCCGTCCTTCTTTTTTCACTTACGTATTTAAAAAATATTTCACCCTCCTTTGTCACTGATTTTGACACTTCTTTCCTCTGTCTGTGCCCTTGTACTTCTAACTACCTTTCCTGATTCCCTTTGTTTCTCTTGGTAAGACTCCCTATCCCTCTACTTCTGTGTTTTTTTGTACATTGTAAATGCCCTTTTTTTTTTTTGCTCTTACCTTTTCTGCTACTTCCTTAGAGAACCGTAGTGTCTCCTTTTTCTCCTGCCCTTACTCACCTGCCTTACACAGAGGTTTGTAACATGCTTGATTCCCTCTTTTATTTTGCCCACCTTTTCTCAATTCCCCTGTTTTCCTATCCCCACCAGGGCTACCCTCAGGCATTCTCCCATTTTCTTAAACTCTGCTGTCCTGACGTCCAGCACCCTTGCCCTTGTGTGATTCGATTCTGACCCGATCCTTACCTCAAACTACACTGTACGATGGTCACTGTTTCTCAAGTGGTCCCCCACTCTGACCTCGGTCACACTGTCCCCGTTTGACAGTACTAAGTCCAGAAGTGCCCCCTCATGAGTGGATTACAGCACTAATTGCCGAAGAAACTCCCCTTGCATGGAGTCCAGAATGTATTTACTCCTGGTTGTAGCTGCAGTGGAGAGACTCCAATCCATGTCCAGTAGATTGAAGTCTCCCACTATCAGTACCGCCTCGTTGAGAGCCATCTTCTGGTTTGCTTCCGCCATTTCCTTATCAACCTCTTCCCCTTTTGTTGGAGGCCTATAGATCACTCCTGTTCTAACAGCGGTCCATTTCCTTCTTTCCTCCAAAGGAGGCAGTATAGCACTGTGGTTTAGGGCACTGAGCTGCAAACCTGGAGATCTGGGTTTGAATCCCACAGCCCCAGCTTGCAGACTGTGCGACCCTGAGCAAGTCACTTAACCATCTTATGCTCCCAGGTTGCACTTGGAAACAAACTTCAGTTTAGCATGCCTTTCCTGGTTAAACAATTACCCTTTTCCTTTCCAGAGTGACCCACAGTGTCTCCTCCCCTCCCTGTTCCCCATGTATTTCTGTGGCTTTTATGTCCCCTTAAATATAGAGTCACTCCTCCCCCCTCCCCCCCTTTCTACCTACTCTGTCCCTTCAGAACAGCATATATCCTGGAATGGCTACTTCCCAGTCCTGGTTTGCATTATACCAGGTCTCCATGATGGCAACCAGGTCCAGGTCCTCTTCTGCAATGGAGCCCTCCGGCTCTGTAACCTTGTTCAGACTTCTCGCATTTGCACACATGGCTTTCCAGGCTATGCTGCCACCCTCAATCCCTTTTACTTTCCCATTTCCTGTCCACTATGTTTTTTGGTTTTATTCGTGCCTTGTATCCCATGACCTTTACTGTTGTTTGCCCCTCGTCAGGTATTCTCTCCCTCCTTGCATTCTTTGTTTGTCATTTGTGGGGGAGAGCGTGTTTGTTCTTCTGCCTCCCTCCTTAGCTAGTTTAAATATTTGTCAAAGAAGCATTTAAACTGCTCACTGAGGACCACGGTTCCCCCTCTAGCTGGATGCAGGCCATTGCTTTTGTACAAGCCCTCATCCCTCCAGGAAGGGCCCCTAGTCTCCAAAGAAGATGAACCCCTTTGCACTGCACCACTCCTTCAGGCATGCATTTAAGTCCCTGATGCGGTGTTCCCTAGCCTCCTACTTACCGAGGACAGACGGCACCTCCTAGAAGGCCACAGAGCATGATACCTGCCCAAGACCCCTCCCCA
The DNA here is from genome assembly GCA_016271365.2 of Neoceratodus forsteri. Lineage (NCBI taxonomy): Eukaryota > Metazoa > Chordata > Ceratodontiformes > Ceratodontidae > Neoceratodus > Neoceratodus forsteri. Next base: position 58,299,802 of record CM028131.1, read on the forward strand.
ACTCCCTAAACTCCTCCTGCACTACCTCTAACCCTGCCTTGCCCCTTGCCAGGTCATTTGTCCCCAGATGGACAATGACATCTAGCTACCCCTCATTGCTACCACCCTGGAGATCCTCAGGATCTGCTCCTCCATACCTCTCTTCCTCACTTCCCAACCCCAAAATCTATCCTCCTGAAGACAGAGTGCCCCACCAGGATTTGCTTCCTCCTCCTCTGGGGTTTCCTGCCACCCATCCTTGGGGCTCCCTTGTGGAGGACCCACTCATCCTCTCTGGTCACTACATTGGGTGCCACTGTGGGACCTTTCTGCTAATTGCAAAAGAAAATGTGAAGTGAAAGATGCTTGCCATATCAGACCCCTGCAGCATACCCAGCAGAACACGTTTAATCCACCGCTGAACACCATGCATGTCTGCATTCAGCTGCTCACTGTGGGCAATTTTCTGGGCAGACTGGGTGGGCCACCGACAAATTTTATGTTGATGTGGAAGAGGCTTTGCTGAGATTGTTCACGAATGCGCGTGGCTGGCAGTATAGCCTAGGGGGTTAGAGGAACGAGGTGTGAATGAGCTTGATACATCCAGCAGACCAGACTTGAGTTTGATTCTCACAACCTCCACTTGCATACTGTGTGACTCTAAGCAAGTCACTTAAACGCCCAGTGCTCCAAGGTCACCCCTGAAACAGGCACTTGTGCCTAGTGGGCCTTACCCGGTTACCATAGACTAAAATAAAAATAAATAAAATAAAATGTCAGGGAGAGGGAGTCCATGATAAGCAGACCTCTCCTAATGCAAATGGCACTGCAGCTTGCTATGGCAATGGGTAAAGATGATTTGTAGTCCATCAGAGGGGTAGGTTATTGCAGTGTTGGAAGAAGTGCTATAATACGGGCTTCTAAATTGGCTGTAGTAAGGAGCTGAATGCGGACATCCAAGGTGTTCAGCAGTGGATTAAAGCTGTTCTGCCAGGTCTGCTGCAGGGGTCTGAATTGGCAAACATTTTTAATTGAGATGAAACAGATCTCTTCTACCAATGTGTTGGATATGACACATTAATAGTTAAAGGGGAACTGTCAGCAGTAGTCTAACACCCAAGTGCGAGACTGATCCCAATTAGCCCTTTGTGTGCAAAAACACTTCATTTTATATAATGATTACTGCAGCGTAGCAGATTATATCAGGCTAAGTTCATTGACTTGCAAACTGACATTTTCTGGAAACAGAAATGCCAGACTCCCTTGCTGCAGACATCAGAAGAGTACTGCAGCAGTGGGAGATTCACTAGCCTACAGTGAATGTCAGTTTTTTTTTCTAAGCTGTAATCTTCTGTTTGCTGGCCTGCTATTCTCCTGGGGCTACATATAGACACAGAGGAAAGTACTAAGCCCCGTGGGCACAACAGGACCAGCAAAAATCTGATACTAGCTTACAAAATCTTTTAACATCTATACTGCAGACTATTGAATCTCCCAGTTCTGCTGTCCTCCTCTGATGTCAGTTACAGAGGATTCTGGGATTTCTGGTGACAGGAAATGTAATCTTAGAAGTCAGCAAAATTAGCATAATACATTCTACTATACTGCAGTAAACAGTAAGTAAAAAATGTTTTTGTACACAAAGTGAAAATTGGAATCAGCCTCACACTTGGGTTTGAGGCTCTTATTGCTGACTGTTCCCCTTTAAGTACAAAACCCCCATGAGTTTGAAAAAGTGAAGGAATGGGTATGAAAATTATGCACCTACCGTAATTCCTGATCTTCTTGGACAGAGTATCCACCACTGATTTACACTACTGGGACAACGCGGGAGGCACTAGGACCCAGCGGGATCCAAAAATGCTTCAGGCGGGCTGGTGCCAAGACAGGACTGTGCATGCATGGTGCTGCAAGGCTGGCTCACACCGCATAGGCTATCTCAGCATCGACCCTAGAACCGCCTCAGTACCTTTTTTACTGTGGAGGTGCAGCATAGACTAATCTAGGAAACTAACCTAACCCGGACATAAGATAGTCGTACGACCCGTGTAAGAAGGATCAACTCAACTGCTGGCAGTATAGCTGTAACCCCCCTACAAATGGGGGTTCCCAAAAAGTCTTCCTTGAGCTTGCCTAAATGCTCACTGCCAGGCTGGAGTCCTGCATTTTAGCAGTTTAAATGTGATTACCAGAGCCTGTATAGCCTCTGTGTACTGTCTCTTTAAGAGCTGCCTAATTGCAGTTTAAGTAATCTGAGAGAGAGCTCTGTTGAAAGATGTAACTATTTACTGAAAATCATTTAGAGTGATAATTATAACGTAGTTTGTCTAACCTGCTTTCTTTGTAGCAATGACTGTTTTGTTTGTCTCCACTATCTTGGTCCTGGAATGCAAATTGAACCAAACAGTACTGGTGGGACTTAAAATGTAGCCAGACTACAGGAGCTGTCTGAATTCAAAATCTGTAGGAACTTTAGTTTGGAGTTTTTTTGTGCCTTTTTGCAACTGAAGGGGGAGCTCTTGCTTTGACTGACAGCCAAATCAGCCAACCAAATCTTTTGGATCTTGGGGAAGTCCCGGGCTGCTTGTCGTTTTCAGTTAGTTCTTAGCTGGGAAGTGAAATGAGAAGAACTCAAGTGTATTTTGGGCAGCAATCCTGAGTGGATTCACATGGGAAAACTGTGAAAGGGCTGAGTTTTTGGCTTCCATGTCTGCCAGCTGCTCCTGAGAGGGAGAGAAGAGAATTATTTTGGACTAAATCCAAGTTAGTGTGACTTAAGTAAGCTACTGAAGTGGGCCAGGCTCAACCTGAAGAAGACCGAAGATTTTGCTGAATGTGATTGGCCTGTCAGGAGTTCCAGCTACCCCAAGCTCCCGGTGTGTGCAGAGACTTTGCGATTGTGACTGGGGAGCACTTTGCCTGGTACAGTAGAATTCCCGTACATGTAAATGTGCTATGAGCTGCTAGTGGGTTGTGAGTTAGTTCCCCACTGTGTGAACTGTGTTCTGCTTGCTGGAAGCTGTATCCAGCCCAAAACAGACTGCATCTGAATTTGTCTTTATGCGGTCTGGGTCTTGCCAGACTGGCTCAGCCGGACTACCCACTGTACAGAGAAGCCATTGACAAGAGACCTGCCTGGGGATCAGCCCCCTGCTCCACGCTTGAACAGGAATGATGCCTCTGCGACTCGTGTGGGCCCTGCTAATCCTGGCATTCCAGATCAACCACCTGCAGTCTCGATTTCCATCCAGCCTGTGTCCAGTCTTGGGTATCGTGAGTAAATACCAGAGTAGCTCCCTGCAACAACAGCTTAATCTGAGTGTGTCATCTGATTGTCTTTTGTTGTTTCGTTTCCTTTACGAAATGAGCCCTCTGGCTCCGGATTACAAATATTGTGTACTGTGCATGTTGTGTTTTCCATCACAGGGTCCCAACCAGCTGCAACCCCGGACAACAGTCCTGGCTAGCCCTTCTCTTATCCACCTGGGTACCCAGAGGTGTGACTGTGTGGGGAGACTCAAAGCGCATGCATAACTGCTTAAATTGATATAACCTTTAAGCTAATTAACCTGATTTTGCCCCTTCCTTGTTCAAGTCCCCTGAATAAATCAGATCTAACTTTTTCTGCATGTAATCTGACTGTGGTTCCAGTTTGTGCTCAAAGTACTGTACTGTTGCTATTTGCTGTGCATAACCTTGTTTACAGGGGGTCCCCAGGGTCGAGCCAGAGGAACCAGCCCTGGTGGTAAGTGCAAACAGTGTGGGTACTTGTGTGGTGTACCAGGAATATTGTGAAAGTGATTATTGTACATTGTACAGGCCACTAGAGGGGAAAGAGGGGGGTTACAGTGTCCCAGAGTGCTGTGCCTAGGTTAGCTTGATCACTACTAACCCTGACCTCTGGGTGGAGGCACCCGTTTCAGAACTCAGGCCCCTTAACCTGCTACTAGCCAAGCAGGCAGGGGTAGTAGCCCTTGGGATAGCGCCACCTAGGGGGTACATCTTGGAGACTCACCACTGGGATTAGCATTCCCTAGTGGCCAAATTTAGCAAATTGCTCCTAAAAATAAATGGCTACCCCAACAAAAGTGGTTATACACCAGTTGGTGGAGTGGTATATTGAGCAGAAAATTGACCCCCAAAATGCTATACTTATCCTGGATATTCCCCTGGGTGACAATAAGAACACTGTAGAGGGAGTATTTTCCAAGGTTGAATGTTTACAAAACCCTGTGGTGGTGGGTCGACAGGCTAATCTGCTCGCCCAAAGTTTCATGATGTTAGTAAAGTGTAAGGACCCAGTAGACAGTTCCAAAGTGCCACAGACTATCAGCCCCGAAGGAGCCCTCACTGCCTGAAGAGTGATAACTAAAGACAGTAAAGACCCCAGGGAGAATGAGGGAGGAACCCGCTGATGAAAGTCTCTAGGCCGCATTGACTGAGGAAAAGTTTTTGGAAGGAATCTCTCCCTTGAAAGACACCCTCGATTCCTTAGCTACCTCGATCCAAAGCATTACCTCTTCAGTGGCACTGCTAGCCCAGCGCACTTCAGATAATGAGAGATGCATCTCTTCTCTTGATGACTGGAGAGCGAGAACTGACCCTGAAATAGCTCAACTTTGGCATTGTGTTAAAAGCATGGAGTCTAAAATGGAAGACCTTGAAGGGAGGTCAAGAGGAAATAATTTACTGATTCTGGGTCTCCCTGAGGGTGAGGAAGGATCTTCACCCATCCTCTTCATTCAAAAACTGTGTAATAAACTGGTGGGCCCCTACCCCAGTGGCCCGGAATATATAATTGAATGAGCCCACAGATCCCTGAGACCTGTACCATCATCCGGATCTCTTCCATGACCCATAATTTTCCGCCTGTTAAATTTCCGAGACAAACAACATATTCTTACTAAAACCCGAGAAGTAAAAGAATTATTGTGGGAGGACTGAAGGATCAGAATAGCTCAGGACTTGCCAAAATCTGTGCGACAAAGGAGGACTGAGTTTCACCCGACAGTGTCTAAGCTCATTGCAGCGGGGATCCACTTAAAAATGAAATACCCTGCCATGCTCCAAGTGCTTCACCATGGTAGCTGACATAACTTTGAAACCGCGGAACAAGCTGCGAATAGCCTGAAAGATCTGTACCCAGATCTTTTTAAATGAATGTAATGGCTGGTGAGTTATACCTGACTTCAGTTTTCTGCACCAAGGAGTCAAATGGTGTAAATGCGGCATGCAATGCGCTGCACGAATCTCCCAAGACAAAATATGGAAAGAAGTAACGTCTTGGTTCTGTTTCTTTATTTTAAGTGCTGCTTTATCCAGATTTACAGCTTAACTGCTTCATATTTGGAAACCCTCAGTTAAAGCCTGTGGTACAGCAGATTACTGCATTAAACCGCGAATGCTCCTCTACATCTACATTGAAAATGATCACTCCTGCATCGCAAATACGCGTTGGACCACTACAGGGAGCATATATTCTTACATATCATGCCCGATGCACTGCTCTAGTAACACTCAAAGGTTTTTGCATAGAAGGCAATTTCCAGGAATAGATACAAACATTTAAGTGAATTACTGGCTCGTGATGATGATGTTTGTGCAGTACTATGCTTGTTTTTCCTGGAGAGGACCACTGCACTGCCTATTTTATTATGTGCGATTTCTAATACTGAGACTTTCAGTGACTCACTTTAATTTGGGTATAACCCTTCTATAATTACTGGCATAAATACAAGGCCTTGTATATTAATGTAGATTTGTTCAATGGGGGGGGGGTTTGACTGCACAGGTGGAAGTCTCTCTAGTTGTACAATTAGAATAGGTTACTACACTTGTTTCCAATACTGACTACATAGGCAGTAGAAGTTTAGCTTATTGAAGGTTTTTGCAGAGACTGTTATATCTAACTTTTTATGTTGTTATATGCTCTGGTAGATAATGCTTAGGTAGTATTAAGTTTCCATGTGTTGGTAATGACCGCTGCACTGATTATTTTCCTTATACAGAAATTCTAATAATTCTACTGAGATCTTCAGTAACTTACTTTATTTTAGGCTACTTCGTTTGCAATTTCTGGCATGAAAATAATGTCTTTTATAGATAGGGTTTTTTTTTTTTCCTCTAACATGCCTTGACTGCATAAATGGTCATTTGATTTGTATAACCCAAATGGATGGCTACAATAGATTATCTAAGCTGAATGGAGCTCACTATAGAAAAGGTAGATCAATAGGGGGTAGGGGTGGGAGTTAACTAATGTTCGAGGGATTAAGACTATTGCGGCCCAATACTGCATAATAGTCAGGTGACGGAGACCAGATACGGAAGAATTATTTTTGGGGAAAGAGGGAGAATTGTTATGGGAATTTTTGTTAAGGGAGATGGGAGGGAAGGGGGAGGGTTCAGATACCACTCTATAAGATTGAATGGTTGTACAGCATTTCACGATACACGAGTACAACCCGTAAAGAATCGAAATAATATGAAATGTATATCGTGGAATATTAAAGGGGCACAAACTAATAGTAAATGATTCCAGATATTAAGACACTTGCAGATTTTACAATGTCAAATTGCTTTCCTCCAAGAAACACACCTCCTGGCCTCAGAGAATCTCGTTCTCTGACGTTAATGGGTGGGGAAGAGTTATGGGGCAGGAAACTCTACTAATAAATGTGGGGTAGTTATCCTCTTCTCCGGGGGATTAAATTTCCAGCTACGCCAGGTTATTGAGGATCCTGAAGGTAGATGCCTCTTCTTACATGGTACTCTGGACCATATAGAACTACTGTACGTGGGCTGTATTTATGGATCCAATATCCCATCACCCAATTTTTTTACTAGTTTAATAAATATCCTTTCTCCATTTATACACCTTCCTTTAATTGTGGCTGGAGACTGGAATGTTAATATTACCCCTGATCTAGATAGGTCAAATAGAAGGGTCACTATTACATCTGTTACACAAAGTGCATTATAGGAACTCCTAACTAAGGGGGGGGGGTCTCTGTGACCCATGGAGAATCTTTCATTCCACAAGCCATAAATATTCCTACTATTCCCTGCTCACAAGTCATCCTCCTGGATCGACTACTTCCTAGTCAGTATTGAAGCCCTTCCAAACATTTCTGATACTGGGATAGCATCCAAAGTATTATCAGATCATTCTCCAGTCTGGCTCCAATATAATCCCTACTTGAATGCTAGACAGGATAAAATATGGAAACTAAATACTCAGCTGCTCAAGGAGTCCTGGATCCTAGAGAAACTACAGTTGCTCATTAAGAACTTCTGGCAGGATGACATTTGATCTATTGCTGAGGTGGATAAAATTTGGGGGCCCTTAAATGTGTACTAAGAGGAGAATGCATTAGGATTGCCTCTACCCGGAAAAAGAAGAGAGAAGCTTCTCTTCAAACTCTGTTGTCACAGATTGCCGTACTAGAACGTAGTTCAACTTTACAGAGCACAGACCATGAATAGGCTGAGCTCACTAAACTGAGGCATCAATATGCAGACTTATTAAGAGAAAAATCTGAATTTGCACTGTTAAAAATATGATCCACATATGTTGACCAAAGAGACAAAGCTGGGCATTTGTTAGCTTTGCAGCTCAGAGCACAAGAGTCTTCCCGCTTAGTGAAGGCTATTGTTTCCCATATAGATGGTTCCCTTAAAACTAATCAAACAGAGATTGCCCAAGAATTCGATAATTTCTACTCGCTATTATATAGCCCTCCCTTGAACATTCCCTCGAGACTAGACATTCAAGAATACCTAAGAACCATTCCACTCCCACAGTTGTCCCCTGAACAATAACACTTTTTAATGCTCCCAATAACTCAAACAGAGATATCAGATGCTATCCAGTCCTTAGCATTAAATAAATCCCCAGGCCCGAACGGCTTTCCCGCCAATATCTATAAGTCCCTTATTGATTAGCTGGTTCCCATTTTAGCCCAAGTGTTCTCCTATTTGTGTGAAAAAGGGTTATCTGACTCTTCCTTGTTGATGACTTTCATAATTGTTTTACCGAAACCTAATAAACCCATAGATAAAGTAGCCAATTACCATCCTGTATCTCTTATAAACAGTGACATGAAAATCCTTGCTAAAATTTTAGCTTGCAGCATCATGCAAGTGTGGGATGGGCTTATAGGACCTGAACAAGTAGGGTTTATGAGGGGAAGATCCTCTGTAGATCACCTGCGCAAACTGGAGCATATTTTCTCTGTCTCCGGGGACTCCTCTGACCCTATGGCTTTGGTGTCCCTGGATGCAGAGAAAGCTTTTGACCGGGTGAATTGGGACTTTTATTTTTGGTAATGGAGAGATTTGGCTTCCCTTCAAGGTTTATTAATTGGATATAAACTTTGTATACTAATCCAAATGCTAAAGTATACTGCAATGGTGTACTCTCTAAGGGTTGCGCCTTGCATTCAGGTACCCAGCAGGGTTGCCCCCTTTCTCCTCTTTTATTTAATATCTATCTAGAGCCATTACGTAGACTCTTAAATGCTTCCCCGCACATTCAAGGCATTCCACTAGGCCTGCTAGAGGTTAAAATCTCAGCTTATGCTGATGATATTTTGTTGCATATAGCCCAGCCTATTACCTTGACATCAGAAGCTCTCTGTATTATTTCTCATTTTGGTAGATACTCTAACTATAAATTAAATCTGGGTAAAACCATTCTCATGCCTTTAAACAGTCATGTCTCTCCTACAAGCTATATACCCCCTGGGACTGAGGTGGATAACTAAGCTTACCTATCTTGGTGTGATTCTTACTTAGAATCAATCCTTGAGGTGGAAACTTAATCTAGATAACATAGTAGCTGATAGCACGCGGGACCTAAATAGATGGACTCTCCTCCCTATGTCTTTGCAAGCTCGAATTAGCATTATTAAAATGAACATTCTTCCTCATATATTCTACCCTATGCACATGCTTAATCTTTATATCCCACCCACATGGTTTAAGACACTCCATGCACTCATATCTCGCTTTCTTTGGAGGAAAAAGGGCCCACATAGGTCATATATTAAGCTTAGTGCTCCAAAACACTTAGGGGGGCTTAAGCTACCTAAGTTTTACCTATATTATTTAGCTAGCCACATTTCAAAATATGCTCACTGGGTTACGGGCCCTGCGTCTTCAAACTCATCTACATATGTACCCATTTGGTTGAAGATTGAGAGGAACTTGATTGCAACAACTGGGATCTCCCCAGAAGCCCTATACTTCCTCTCTTTGAATAGATTGCCTTGGAGACTAAAAAAACATGGTTATAAGTACTGATCTTAAAGTACACTCACAACTTTGTAGATCTATGAAATATAAAAACACATATGATGTCTCTCAACCGATATGTCTGAATCCAAATTTTATACTTCAAGAGGTTACCCTTCGCGCACCAGAATTAATGGGGAAACAGGTCTCTGACTTATTACTGGAGGGGGAAATACCAGAAAGTCCAGTTCTGTTACAATTATTGGGACTCCCAGGAGTGCAAATCTTCAAAATATATCAGGTCCACCACATACTGATACAATGGTTTGGTACTGTGAAATGGCGAATTAACCAGGGGGAGTTTCTCTGCCACATACAATCCCTTGCATGGATGCCCCACTCGGTATCACAATTAGTAACCTTCCTATTCCCATAAATTTATCCTAATATAACTGGGAACTCTCATTACTGGGATAAGACACTGCCCACAATGCCTAAAGACTGGGATTGCATCTGGTTAGATCTTCATTATTATCTTACCAATGATAGGTTTCGCCTTACCCAATTCTATATTCTTCACAATATTTACTTCACTCCAATGCACTTACATAAGATGAAGAAACTTCCCACTGCAACATGTACAAGATATGCTGCCTCAGAGGGCTCTCTGTTTCACATTTTATGGGAGTGCAATAAGGTCACCCAACTATGGGAGAACATAAAGAATGCAATGGACCCTTTATTGGGTTTAAGGGAATACTTTTCTCCTGAAATCTGTGTGGTAGGAACCCTTTCAATAATCCCTATCAGGGAAAGAAGGTTTCATATTTTCTTAATCTCCTCTGTAGTTAACCGACTGGTCCTGTGCCACTGGCTTGACCAAAATGAAATATCATATCGTGAGTGGCTAAATGAAGTATGATATAGTTTGAGAGTGGAAAAATCCATAGCTAGTTTTAGGAATTGTTCGCAAATGTACAACAAGAAATAGAACAAATTAGAGGCCCTGCTATTGAGGTAAATCCCTTAGAGGAAGAATATAATAAGCCCTGACTCTACACACTGCTGATCCTTTATTAACTGGGGGGTATACCCCAGACAATCTTTTAAAAGGAATTTTGTAGATCTCAATATAGGATTTATCTTAATTGTGATATCTGTGGGGGAGGGGAAGGGGGGCTGGGGGTAGAGTATATTAGTACCACTGAATGTTAACTTACTTGAATGTGTCCTGTTTTGCATATGACATTTTTTGTTCTGATTGTATAACTTAAACTAATAAAGAAGTTTAAATTAAAAAAAAAAATTCTGAGACCCACAAACCCTGATGCATCTGCCCAGAATTACCTATCTGCACTCAAAGGCAATTTTGGGAGCATTGAGTTAGGGGAGAACTTGATGTGGAAATTTCAAGGTACAAAGCAATGGCCAGGGGAAAGTTTGTCTGCATATGTTACTTATCTGGAAAGAGCGCTGCAAAAGGCTTACTGAAAAGGTCGGGTAGCCACCAGTGACTTAAATCATGTGAGGTTGGGGCACATACTGCAACATGCAAAGCATTCTAAATTGCTGCTCCTTCAATTAAGGCTCCCAGATAGAAGGGGTAACCCACTGGACTATTGTGACTTGATAAAAGAACTCCGGGAGGTTGAAGATGAAGAGGGGGATTGTAATTCTAGGGTGAGTGCAGCCCAAGTGATCACAGCATCGGAAGGCCCTTCTGAAGTGGGGACCAACGTGGGTGTGCCGTCATGGGATGAACTGCTGAGGGAGTTCAGGGAAACAAAAAAAAGTCTCTTAATAAAGGCCACTCCTGCAAGAGTAGTATAAGGGGATATAACTTGTCCAATGTTAAATTTCAGCCAATCAGAGTGCGCCACGTCATTTGACAGGTGGTTTCCATGGCGACGCCCCGCCCCCTTTCCAACCGGAAGTCCCGCCTTCCTCGCACCATGGCAACGCCTCGCCCCCCTTCGTGCCACAGGAAGTGACATGCATTTTAGTGCAGACCCGAGTCCTCCCCTTTTCTCGTCGGATGTGCCTCCTTCTTCTCCCCTCCTCTCGGATCTCGCCACAGACTCACATCTTCGAGTCCCACCCACCTCTCTCCCTCCTCTCACATCGGTGTGCTAGCAGCTCCTCGAACCCTCCCTCGGACCCTGTTCGGCATCCTAGCTTGCACCCGGTCCCTCCCTCACATCGTGGTGCTAGCAGCTCCTCAGACCCTTCCTCAGATCTGGTTCGCGTCCCTAGCTTGCACCCGGGTCCTCCCCTCACATCGAGTGCTAGCAGCTCCTCGAACCCTCTTCCTTGGACCAGGTTTGGTGTCCTAGCTTGCACCCGGTCCCTCCTCACATCGCAAATCCCAGCCGCACCATCCTAATCTACACCAGAGTCTCCTCTTGATCCGCCCACCGCTTGCACCCAAGTCCCTCTTCCTCCACACCACCCTGCTCCCTCTCGCACTCCCTGCTGAAACATCCTAGCTCGAACCGAGCCCTCTCTCTCACCACACACCCCTGCTCCCTCGCCCTCCCCACCCTTTGCACCGCTGCTCTCCTCCTCGATCCATCCACCTCTTGCACCCGAGTCCTCTTCTCACCACACACCCTGCCCTCCTCCACCCCTAACACCGTGTCCTAGCTCAAACCTCAAGTCCCCCTCTCCATTCCTTTCCTCAGACTGCTGCTCCCTCCTTCTCCCCCCATCGCACCCGAGTCCTAGCACCTTCATACACCCTACTCCCTCGCTATTCATTCGCACCCCTGTCGGTCCGGGGATATAAGGACAGGATGTGTGTAAATGCTTTGTGACTTGGAAATCTGTACAAGGAACGCATCATCAGTCAGGGGCCATGACCACAGGGGCTATTTGGTGACAGTGGTGTAAGCACACTTGTTTTGAGACCAGGTACATATTTTTTAAAGGTTTAGAAAAAAAGTATTCATGTAACCTATGAATGTCCTACCAAGAACACATTGTAAATGTTCAACGTCATCTCAGACTGGCAAGGCAGCATTCATCATCAGTCTGCAAAGCAGTGTGTGTGTGTGTGTGTGTGTGTGTGTGTGTATGTGTGTGTGTGTGTGTGTGGGCATCAAACAACTCTTAGGAAAAGGAAAAAATCTCTACAGGGCTTTAGATAGAAAAAAATCTTTACAAATCTTACCTTGTTTGCAGTATAAAAATAGGATTCAGAACTGTGTACAATATCTGCTAAGTAATTATGAATGTTACAGAATGAAGGCTGAAGTCTTTACAACTGTAAAATCTATTTTTGCAGTTTACTCAAATATGATTTAAGCAGAGGTTCCTGTGTGACAGTCACAGAAAGTTATTTCAGATACTGATGAGTTAGCGGATGAGAGCATCTTGTAAGAATGGAACAAGAGACTGTTTTACATGTGAAAGGATACTTTGTGTGTTAGAAAGACTATAATCCTCTATTAAATGGTTGGCCATGTCTTACATAAACAGAAGGAATACATACTATGAATAACTATATCTTTTCAAACTATATTGAGCAGTAGGCTCTGATAAGTAATAGCTAGCGTTTTCCCAGAGATATAGCTCTTTAATGGCAGACATTCTCAGAGTTCTTTAGTGACATTCTGTATAGTAAGTACCTTTCATTACAGAGGAGGACCCCACACTGATGAGCTCAGCTTTATATAGAATGTCACACATTTGCATTTGAAAGGGCATGCTGTTTTAGTCTGGAAAAAGTTTACATCTAAAAGGAATCACATTAAAGCTTATCATGCATTCATATATAGCTAAAAAATAAATAGTTTAGAAAAGCCTGTAGTCTATTAATAGTCAGGTCATTTCTCACATATACCAAAGGAATACATACTGGGAATAACTTTTTCAATTTCTATTAAGCAGTAGGGTTCTGATAAGTAATAGCTTAGCGTTTCCCAGAGATATAAGCTCTTTAATGGCAGACATTCTCAAGGTTCTTTAGTGAAATTCTGTATAGTAAGTACCTTTCATTACAGAGCCAGGGATGCACCACTGATGAGCTCAGCTTTATATAGAATGTCACACATTTGCATTTGAATGGGCATGCTGCTTTAGTCTTGAAAAAGTTTACATCTAAAAGGAATCACATTAAAGCTTATCTTGCTTTCATACATAGCTAAAAAATAAATAGTTTAGAAAAGCCTGTAGTCTATTAATTGTCAGGTAATTTCTCACATATACAAGGAATACATACTATGAATAACTATGTTCTTTCAAACTGTATTAAACAGAAGGGACTGAGAAGTAATTTGCTGAAGTTCTCTCAACGATGTCTAGTTAAGTACCAGCAGACCTTCCCTGACCTCTGTAATGAGATTCTGCATGGTCCTGATGGTGAGCTCAGCATATTAATTAGCTTCTAGCCAGTGTCTTGAAGACTCATAATTTTATGTTATGCACTGTGTACCTATTTTTTATGTATGTATCTGAGAGAAATACTACTTTTCACAAACAGAACCTATCTGGAATATGTCAAATTATAATGTCTGTGCTAAATTATAACCATGCTAATGTGCATTAATAGAACAGCCTATTTGGTTTGTGAAATCATATAAAAAGGGATCTTTTGTGAGCGATCTTGGAAAAGAGTCACGTTAGTCACACACGGTAGAAGGGTTCTGTTAAAGGTGTGAGAGATTTAGGCAGGTGGTCTAAAATGGCATGAAATCATCGGATACACAATAGAAGGGGCACACATTTACATAGTAGGTGTCTGGGAACACATTTGTAAGATCTGGAAATAATATTCACACTGCGGTAGAAAGGGTTCTGTTAAGAGTGTGAGAGATTTAGGCAGGTGGTCTAAATCGGTGTAGAAATCATCGATACACAATAGAAGGGGCACACATTTACATAGTAGGCATCTGGAAACACATTTGTAAGATCGGGAAATAGTCTAAAAGAAAAACCTTGCATAGTTTTCTATTTTATGCAAAGAAATGGGGAGTTGCTATGTATTGTTAGCTACAGTATATAAGTGTTAGACATTTCCAGTGTGACACAGTCTTGGCTGAAAACCAGAGAGAAACTGCTAAAGTATGGAGCATTGCAAAATGGAATATATCTAGGTGCTGAAATTGTTGATATCAGTGATGATGAAGAGCCTACTACTAGTGTTGAACAGATAGAGACCACCAAAAACACCCACAAGGTATTTGTAAATATATTTGCTGCTTTACAATTGTATAATCAGTTAGGATGTGTTACTACCTTTTTTATCAGCTCAGAACTGTATCATTGGTGGATAAAAAATGCCATATATTTCATATCTACATTTGCTGCTTTAGAACTGTATAATCAGTTAGGTGTGTTACTGCTTTTTTATTTGCTAGCTCAGAAATGTATCATTGGTGGATAGAAGATACTTTAATTAAAAATAGGGTTTGTTTTACTGTTTTTGCTAACCTGGATTCTTACAACTGTAATGCATGAAATATGATTATTATAATTTAAATGTTTATTGTAAGTTAAAAATAAGTGAAAAGCAATACACACATTATAAATTCTTTGGTTCAAAATCAGACATACAGACTTCCTTGTGATCTATGACAGCTCATTAATTAAATGTATCTACCATTTTAAAAGACCATGGTTGAAATATGTGACGCCTGCTTTTCTGTTGATAGCTACAAAAAGGTAAATCTTCTCAGAAAAAAGTAAAGAAGGAATCAGCACAGAACACACGAGAGCGGCTGCCAATATTGTGAATAATGTTGATTGTGGAGACATCAGGGTGATGCTTTAGAATCCATAAATAACAGCATACGTTTACTCCAAGGGTCAGAAAACACCAACAGTTCCATCAATCATGATGCAGCTTCCCAGGCACCCACACATTTGGTTGTTAAACCCAATGGTGATTCTACAAGGCACTTTTTTATATCATGGGTCACAGCTATCTGCCAATTTGGGGGCTACAGACAACGAGAATCCTGTCTCACCTCCCAGGCCTCCACCAGTTTGAGGCTCACCAACAAAAGGAAACCAATTTCACCTCCTCAGTTTGGGAAAAGGGATTATGAGCCGACAAGGTTAATGATACAGCTTGCTGAAAATTGTTTAAACTTGTTGACAACGTTGAAAGATTAAGTGGTAAGGAGAAAGAAACTGTATGTGCTTTACAAAAAAACTACTAAGGTATAAGAATGTGAATGCTGCATTTTGTTGGTATGTTTAGGTAGGAAGGGTCAGCGTTAGAAGCTGAGGCGTGATATAGAGATGGTAGATCAGCTTAACTGTGTATCAGAAATGTTTGCATCTACAAAACAGTGACCGAATAGAATGAATAAAAGGAGGGCAATGCAAAACATAAGACAAACACAACAGACTGGCGAAAGAAAGATATGGGATAAAATAAAAATCAGAGAAAATTTGAAAAGGAAGTTAAAGTGTGCTAGGAAACTATTACAACATGAGGGCATCATCTGCATCTTATGGAGAATCCATTCTCCACAAGATGCAGAGTTAGAAACCACCAGCCCTCCAGTAGTTTTTAGAAAGAATTCAAAGTTACACAAGGGTGAGAAATAATTTCAGAGCCGTCGAGCTCTATGAACGGTTTCACTTTGTCAATCTTCACAGACTTCAGTCTTTTACAGGCGCCATTAAGGCGATACACAACCTATCCAAGAGTTGCTAGATGGGGTGATACCTGAACTGGGTCCTGATGATTTTCTGCAGTTGCGCTTTGATGCTGACTCTTTAAATCATCCACTGTTCTCAAGGAGAAGGGCCCTGGAGAGCTTAACGCTGGGGTGTTTTAGACCAGATAGCTGATATGCTTCAGAGCAATTCTGAGGTGATCGCCGATGGGTCTCTGCACCGTGTTAACCACTATTAGAAACAGGGAGGGAGGGGTGGGAGAAGATGTACACTAAGTTCTGTTTTACAGCAGAATCATTGAAAAAAAACGCTATCTGATTGATTTAAACAACAGAGATAATGCTCTCTGTTTTCAGCCAGTATAGTAGCGTTATTAAATCCCCACAGATAAGAAGACACAATTGATTAATAAGGTAGAATTTTGCCGCTGAACTGGGTTTGTCAGAACAGATGCCTGTCACTTTTAGTGATGTGCACGATTTGAGCAGTTTTTAGGAGTCAGAATTAAGATTTTGTACCACAATCAGGAGCTTGCGAGACATTTTGACAGGACCAAAAGTCTTCCTAAGACACTGTTTGTATTATTGCATGACGGCCATTACTACAGTGTCACGGATGTAAAGAAATTTATAGGTGCCAAATACCTGTGTGAATACTGTCATGCAGCTTACAGTCACAAAATAATCATTCATGTGCATGGTTTTGTAATGCATGCGGTGAGCCAAACTGCCTCAGAACAGAAAACAGGTGCAACATCATGCCTAAAGTGTAAAAGAGATTTGCAGGTCCTCAGCTTGCCTAGAAAGGCATTTGGACAGAGCGGCTTTGGGCAGGGTCTCTTGTGAACCGATGAAACTGTGTGAAGAATGTTTGTTTTTTACAAGAGGTCTCATGCGTATGCAAACACATTCAGTGTGCTAGATCGCTCTCTGATGCCTGCAGACAAACATATCTGTTACATGACCCCACTCACAGAAGTAAAAAACTCTGACAGATACATAGTGTTTGATTTTGAGGCCAGACAAGAAACAGGTGTACACCCTAATTTTATATTTGCTAAGCAATTGGATGGGGAAAGATCCTGGGAATTTGAAGGGAGGAATGTAAGAGAGTTTGTCAGACATTTTATAGATACACCGCTCAAACACTACACATTTATAGCCCACAATGCCAAGGCTATGACAGCTATTTTATCGTTACCAGCTGGTCAAGGAAAAATAGCTATCAATTGCTCACCAGGGAGGAAAAATGCTGTGTGTGACCGTATCTGCCCTACAAATCAGATTTATTGATTCATTATCCTTTATGCCCATGAAATTAAGCAAAATTCCAGCGCATTCGGTTTTGAGAACGAGATGGCTAAAGGGTATTTCCACATTTTTCAACACCAAGGCCAATGAAAATTACGATGGGTCCCCTGCCCGATGCAAAATTTTATGGGGTGGACTACATGATGCCTAGTGAAAATCAGAGTTCATGCAGTGGTACGGCAAACAGGCATACAGAATTTGACCTGAAAAAGAACTTAGCTACTACTGTCAGTTAGATGTTGAAATTCTTCAAAAGCCTGCAGACAGATTTAGGCAGGAAGTGATGAACATGACAACCAAATGTGTTTTACAACAGTCAGACTGTGACACGGGCAGAGTACAAAACAGTCTCTTTAGATCCTTCCAATATCGACCATAGCCTCTGTTTGTATGGCAACCTACAGATTTTGTTTTTGAGTGAGAACACACCGCCGTTCCCCCAGATAACTACCACGGTCAGCAAAAGAGCTCCACTCCAGCCATTCAGTGGTTAATGTACATAGCTGAGAAAGAAAACATTTCTATTCAGCATGCCTCAGGGTGGGAGAATTAAAAGTAGGTCCCTACTTTTGGATGGTGTACTATAATTGAAGGGGTCCCAACAGCCTTTGAATTCAATGGCTGCTTTTTCATGGATGCAACATATGTTACTGTGAGAAAGACAGAAACGCGCGGCAGGCACTAGTTTTGGACAGTTATACAAAGCGGACCATGCATAAATCCATTTTTAAAAAGCAAGGGTTTGCCGTTGAAGTACTGTGGAACACGAATGGAAAGAAATGTTGGCGTACAGATGAGGGATTGAATAATTTCTTGAGGAGCAGACAGCTACCACAACCCCGAGACCAAGGAGTCTGTTTGGGGAGGACAAAATGCCATCCCACTGTACTATAATACGCAGTCGGATGAAAAGATCTGGTATTATGATTTTACTAGCCTGTACCCATTTGTCAACAAAACAAAACGTTACCCTAAGGTCACCTTACCATCATCTATGAGAACTTTACAGATCTCAGTCAATACTTTGGTTTGGCAAAAGTAAAAGTTTTACCCCAAGAGGTCTTTTTTTTCCAGTGCTGCCATCCAGGATTGGAAAAAACGTATTTACATTATGTACGTCATCTGCGCTGAAGAGAACTTCAGACAAAGTCATGTAAACACAGCTGATGAGAGAGGGCTCTGACTGGTACCTACTGTACCGTGGAGCTAAACCTGGCTGTAGAAAGGGTATCGAATCATTGATGTTTTTGAAATGTGGGATTTCAGGGAGTCATCGACAGAGCTGTTTGCTGACTACATCAAACTGCACCTGAAGGGAGAAGCAAAGCATCTGGTTTCCCTTCATGGGTAAAAATGAAACAGATAAAACCGAATGCGATACAGCAGTATTTTGAAAGAGAAAATGTACATTTGAACCCCGCTGCCATCACCGTTAACCCCAAGGAGAAATTATATCTAAACTGTTTTTAAAT
The DNA here is from genome assembly GCA_016271365.2 of Neoceratodus forsteri. Lineage (NCBI taxonomy): Eukaryota > Metazoa > Chordata > Ceratodontiformes > Ceratodontidae > Neoceratodus > Neoceratodus forsteri. Next base: position 58,318,424 of record CM028131.1, read on the forward strand.
TCTCTTTGGAGTAAATTTGGACTGAGACCTAATTTACCTCACCACACTATATAGTTACAGACCCGATGAACTCTTTGGTATGTATTTGCCCCTACTACGACGTGACCTCATGCTGTTTCATCGACGATGAGACAGGCGTGTTTAAGATGGAAGTACACTAAAGACCATTGCAAATTCTAACAACATCAACATATTCATAGCGAGTTTCACCACAGCATATGCAGTAGAGAACTTACAATTTGCTAGATAAGTTACAGGACAGGTGTTTGTATCACGACACAGACTCTGTCATTTTGTGTCTAGACCCGGTGACTGGAACCCTCCTCTAGGTGACTATTTAGGGAGCTGACCAGCGAGCTTCCGACAAACGAACACATTACTGAGTTTGTGTCCGCGAGGTCCCAAAACCTATGGCTACGGCTGTCCGGAGGACAGACAGTCCTCAAAGTGAAAGGATTTACCCATAGCGTAGGCAACAGTGAACACATTAATTTTGACAACCTAAAAGATCTGGTGTTTGATTACAATGGTTCACCAGACGTCTAAAGAAATCACGGTGAGGCAACCAGGCATAGTAAGAAATAAAAAGCAGTGGTCCCTAAAACAAGAACACTGTCAAAACACAGAGAAGTGTATGACAAACGAGTTTTACAAGATGTAATTTAAAACCCTTCATACGGGTATCTGAATGAAAATAATGGACATTAGATTGCAACACCCCTTTTCTGGTCTGATAGCGGACTCGTCAATTCTGGTAAAAGCTTTTTCATAAAAAATGTATTGGAACATTCTGACATTGCTTTATCGCTACAAACCTGAAAATATTGTCTGGTTTACAGCTGCTGGCAGCCTGTATAATGAGCTGATGTTGAAGTTTGCACAGATTAAATTTGTAGAGGGCTGCCTGCATCATTAGCCGATGATGATCTGCTGCCTCCTGACAAGATTAATCTGATTGTCATTGATGATCTGATGGAATCTACCTGTCAAAATGGTGAGATAGAATGTGTATTTACCAAGTACAGCCATCATCGTAGTCTGTCAGCCTTTTACCTTGTCAGAATGTGTTTTGTCAAGCAGAAAAGCGGACCATCACCTAAATACCAAATACATGGTTTTGTTTAAAATCCACGGACAAACTACAGACATGACTCTAGCAAGGCAGATGTACTTCTGCCAGGCAAAATACTTTTAGAAGCTTTTGAAGATGCCACTAGACGTACCTTACGGTTATTTATTGGTTGATTTAAGGCCGATACGCCAGATGAATATAGGCTGCGTAGTGGATTGTTCCCCCTGACTGGCGGGCATACGTCTTGAAAAATCACATTCTGGTCCTAGAAATACATGATGCTGTATGGCCATTATGTCTAAAGGCTGCAGAGAAACTTGTCTGTTCTAAAGTTACTAGTGAGAGGACCTCCCCGTTTAGAAAAAGCTATTTTGTGCTCAGCCTCTGATGACTTGATATCTGCCATAGCAGAGGTTGCTTTAAACACTCTGAAGGAAACATACCATTGTCAGCTAAACAACTAGCTTTTCTGAAAAAGGAAGAGTCATAAAAATTTAAAGCAACAGGAAGGTGTCTTTAAAACGAAAAAAAGCTTGTAAACCAGACAGGAGGTTTCATAGGCGGTTGTTGAGGATCGCTATCCATTGATTACAGGACTGCTGGCTAACAGATAATGGATTTTACTCAGAAAATGTACCTGGTACCACAACAGCAATTGGACCGTATGAGGAATGAACTATCCTGATGAGGACATGAGAAAAGTAGCAACTTACAGCTTGGATACTGAATGAGATCTACTTTCCCGGACTGATTTGTCAGATCACAGTAAAGCTGCTACTCCGCTGTGTTACAACGTTACCTCACTCTAGTACATCAGAGGAACGGGATAAAACCAGTTTGACTTTATCGATGCCCGACTCTGAGGCTGTTTCTGAGCAACCACCCGCTGCAACACTTTCTGTTACGAGTTCAATGGAAAAAGACATCTTAAACAGTGTTTCTCAAAGGTCTAAAAAATGCTGAACTTTTAACAAATCAAATGGCAAACAAGGATATTATTTTTGGAACGATAAGAGTGAACTGTTGTATAAAGGTAATGTTGTTCTCTGGGTCTCACACTGGTCAGTTGGTAACGGCTACGGCCACACACACTATCCTGACCACAAAAACCAAAGGGTTGGAATGTTTTCCTGAGAGCCACCTCCGAGGCTAACATACCCACATCCATCTTTGGTCATTCGGAAATCGGAGATATGTTGAAAGTAGAAAAGACAGTCGATGCAAAAACACTGAGCCCTCTCCAGTCAGCAGCTGGTCAGTGACACCCAAAGACGAAGACATTAAAAACCAGCCTGGCTCTCTGTATAAATGTAAATATTATAGACCGCTGGTCGATGTGTACAACCTATATTAGCATGTTTTACAAGAAGTTGTATGTTAGTCTACTCATATTGAATATGCTAGCATTTTTTTTTTACAAAAGGTGCTTATATTTCTGTATGTTAGACTACTCTGATGTATGACTCATTTATAGGCAAATTTCTAACAAGAGATGTCTTTACTGTTTCTGTACTTTACTAATAATCCTACCTTTGATGTGTATCACATTTTATGGTCTTTTTTTACAATAAACACCTTTATATTTACACATTGTGTCATGATTGAAGAAAGGCATAAATCAAAACATGGGTTCATATATGCTTTTATAGATGACCTTTTGAGTTACAAGGAATTGCATATTTTAAACTCATTACAAGTCAAACAAGTCTGAACATGTGAAAGATGGCAGAGGCATGCCCTGACATGCTAAATGTCTGAAAAGGTGACATTACAAATAGTCACACAGTATCATTTTAAGTAAATCATTAGAGTACATTTTAGAACTTGATAATAAGAAAATCCTTCACATCTGTGGTGTAAGAAAATATGCAGTAAGAAAGCCACAGGCTGTAGAAGGTATCTTGCAACTGTGTGTTTTGGTACAGATCGTTCTGCATTTCTGTTTAAAAAAGCCCCCAATCATTAAATGCGTAATTATCTGGATGAAAACCATAGCTGTCGAAAAACTCCCCAGAGCCATCTTCTGAGATGTATCGCGGCTAACCAGTGCTGTCCAGGAGTCATGGGGTCCTATTGATGACCAGTGCTGGGGAGTTTTATCAGTCTCCTTAGGGTAGCGTATCACAGAAACACACCAGAAAACAGTCACGGACATGGGGTCACGGGCTAAAACATTTTCCAGCTGCTTGGTGTTCATTTTATGGTTTATCACATGTAATCAAAAATGACATTTTTCTCTGGTTTATCTCGATGAGACATTATCAAAAAACAGCGTAGACTATGAGATTAACTGTATGAGGAACTACTGCAAATCTGATTTCTGCTCTCAGGTTCCGGTTCTAATCGAGGGAATAATAGATCGGCACATTCTTGGTCGGGGTCAGATCAAGGCAAACAGGTGTACCTTAGGTGAATTCTTGAGTTGGCGATGATGAGGCGATCCTTCATGTGCTTCGCTGCCTGCACTAGATTAAAATATTCTCTCACAGCATTTCCGCTTTTAAAATCGGGCTGGGAGGCTTGAAGGGATTTGTTCACCATCCAGGTACAGAGCCACAAAATTAATGTTGTAATGTTTAAAGTTGAAGGGTTTTAGTGTAGGAACCGCTAAAGCATCATTGTCAACAAACCTCATGACCATCATTTTTGTAACTGCCCCAAAACAGATTATCCTGGTTGCAACCCCTGCTCCTGCAAGGATGCTGAACTACTTTCATACCACTCTATCTGTGGGTGTTGGCGTTGGAGACAGCAGGGCTTCAGAGTGTCCCAGACGGACACGGGAGTCACTTTTACCCTTTGACAAACAGAGAGGCGGACATGATTTTAGCTTATAAAGATCAGGCGTCTCCGCTCATCAAACAAAAGCTGTCCTGACTAGCATCAGTTTAATTTTAATATCACGCCATTCAGCATCAGTTCTCTTGGAAAAACAAGTCAGTGTGCAGGCGACCCAAAGCTCCACTCCCCTGCTGAGATGTGAAAAGGCTTCTTTACTGAACCCAACATTGTCACCCGGCTCTGTCTGTGATTTCATGTTCCCAGGGTGTCTTTATAAAATAATCCTACAGTGAATTGGGTAGAAAGGGTCTCTTCGCTGAAGTTCAGCACTGATTCTATGATAGCCCTGTAGAGGTAACAGTTGTACCCTGGCTGATAGAGCCGATCCCAGCGGTCACATCAAGCTGGCTGAAAATGGTGGCCACCGGATGAGTTGATGAGGCTACCTTGGCTGCTACGGTATGTCTGAGCGTCCGTTTCAGTGATTTTACAAACCAAGTAAAGAGTATTGTTTAGATCTAAATAGTCTTAGCCATTCCTGCTATATAAAACTCAATTGGTAGGATTCTGAAAGGGCTGCCAGAGGGGTATCTCTACATAAATGCTTTTTCAATGCTCGTCGTGTGTGGGAAGTGACAGTAAACAAGTCAGTTCTGATTTTGTACATTCTTCCGACCACAGTTGCACGAAGGCCATGTTTGTTACAGAAGAGATCTCTAGATTTTTTTCACATACCTTGAACGTCCTTTGGACTTTGCCCTCTTTCTTTTATGTGTGGCTGCGCCTTGATGCACGTCTTTTTAAGTAGTGGGGTGGTCCGATGAGAAGCGAAGGAATTACTGCGCTTTCTCTTCTCTCTTGAACACCATCTGGCCCCGAACCACCTGAGTGGTCTTATCTCCTCCAACATCGCTTGGCGACAGCACTAGTCACATACCCTACAACATCGCTGCGACATTTTAGTAGCCCGTTTATGAGATCACGGTTTAGCAATTTCAATAACCTTCGTAAAAAATGGTACTGCTTTTCTAAGACTTCACAGACTATCCCCCTATACCAGACAATACATAGTAGGAAGTCCATAATCCTGGAAGACCGTCATCCCCGTGCCTGTGTAATAACAACTGTACAATGCAAGTTCCCCGCAGTAATAGAACAATCACCATCCCTGCTTAAGTTTAAAAGTATTCTCTGGGGAGGCGGAGGTGCAACTTCAGCGAGCCACCTTTCAAACCAAATGACACAGGTTTGTTTTGATCATTCTTTATTTCAATAGTGATAGTGTTGATCTGATGCCACTGTGTATTGCTGCATTGTTATTACTGGTAATGTATATTATTGTACTCAGAGAGCGAAGGAAGACTAAGGAGGGACAGTGAGGCTTAATAAAGGGGAGGGTGGGCAGAGGGTAACTGTGAAAAGGCAGAGATACTAAACAAATATTTTGCTCAGTATTTAAAATGAAGAGGGGAGGTACCTAAAACAAACAATAGAAACACTCTGGATACAGAAGTTGATACCAGCCCATTTACAGAAGAAAGGGTTCCGAAAAAACTCTTAAAACTGAAGGTGGACAAAGCAATGTGGCCTGATGGGATTCATCCCAGAATTCTAAAAGAACTAAGGGTAGAACTAGTGACACCACTGACTACCCTCTTTAACAAATCATGGGAGGATGGGGTGGTACCTGAGGACTGGAGGAGGGCAGATGTGATTCCCCTTCACAAAAGTGGGAGCAGGGCAGAAGCAGGAAACTACAGACCTGTTAGTTTAACCTCAGTGATAGGGAAAATGATGGAATCACTTCTGAAGGAAAGAATTGTCGAGTACCTAGAGGTCAGAGGGGCACAGGACCCAAGGCAGCATGGATTCACAGCAGGAAGGTCATGCCAGATGAATCTAATAGATTTCTTTGACTGGGTGACCAAAGTAGTAGATCAGGGAGGGGCTGTGGACATGGCCTACCTAGACTTTAGCAAGGCATTTGTCTCAGTCCCACACAAAAGATTAATATACAAGTTAGCCAGCCTGGGAGTGGGTCCCAAGATGATAGCCTGGGTAATGAATTGGCTAGAGAATAAAACACAGAGGGTAATAGTAAATGGAGCCCACTCTGAAGAAAGTGGGGTTACTAGTGGGGTGCCGCAGGGTTCAGTATTAGGATCAGTCCTCTTCAATGTCTTTATAAGCAACATTGCAGAGGGACTGGAAGGAAAAGTATGTCTCTTTGCAGATGACACAAAGATTTGCAACAGAGCTGATGCACAAGGTGGGGTAGAAAGGATGAGAAGGGACTTGGCAAGGTTAGAGGAATGGTCAAATGTATGGCAGCTTAGATTTAATGCTAAGAAGTGCAAGGTAATGCACCTGGGAAACAAAAACCGGGGAAGAGTACACAATGGGGGTGAGATACTAACAACAAAAATGGAAAGGGACCTGGGGGTAGTCATATCAGATGACTTAAAGGTGGGCAAGCAATGTGAGAGGGCAGTAAAGAGGGCTGGGGGGATACTGGGATGCATAGGGAGAGGCATCACCAGTAGAAAACAGGAAGTTGTTATCCCACTGTACAGACAGCTGGTGAGACCCCATCTGGAGTACTGTGTGCAGTTCTGGAGACCCAATCTCTGCAAGGACATAGACAGGATGGAAGCTGTCCAGGGGAGGGCAACTAAAATGGTGCAGGGTCTGCACCAGAAGACATATGAAGAGAGACTAAAGGAGCTTAATATGTATAGCCTCGAGGAAAGGAGGGGGCATGATAGAAACTTTCAAGTACCTCAAGGGAATCAACAAAGTCCAAGAGGGTAGCATCTTTCAAAAAAAGAGGTGTGCAAGATCAAGGGGCACAATTTAAAGATGGGGGGCAGCTCAGAGGTAATGTGAAGTGTTTTTTCACAGAGAGGGTTGTGGATGCATGGAACGGCCTTCCGGAGGAGGTTGTGGAGTCAAAAACCGTGGTTGAATTCAAGCATGCATGGGACAGCCATAAAGCAATTCTAGGGGTTGGGGTAGAAAGAAGTAGGCTGCTGGTTAACTAGGATCTGCAGCTTATCTATTAGATAGGGAAATGGGCAGACTGGGTGGGCCAAGTGGTCCTTATCTGCTGTCAAATTCTATGTTTCTATGTTTCTACTGTGTATTGCTGTATTGTTATTACTGGTAATGTATATTATTGTACATACTGTGTATTGCTATATTGTTATTACTGGTAATGTATATTATTGTACATACTGTGTATTGTTGCATTGTTATTACTGGTAATGTATATTATTGTGCATACTGTGTATTGTTGCATTGTTATTGCTGGTAATGTATATTATTGTACATACTGTGTATTGTTGCATTGTTATTACTAGTAATGTATATTATTGGGCATACTGGCCCAGATATTCAAAAGAGTTGAGCCATGCGCAATAGGGTTGCGCCTGCGCAAGTCCGAAAATCGCCATTCTGCGATATTCAGCAGGAGGCAGTTGCGCTCGAAATCATGCTGAGCAACAGCGCAATGCTAATGAATGTATGTGCAACTGAAGGGGGAGGAACCATGCATAAATGGTGCAGTGCGATATTCAACAACATGCGCCATGCGCAATAGGGGAGCAAGCGGAAGTTGTGCCATAGCGGAAATGAGCCAAAATAAAAGGGAGCAAGGGAGAGGCGCAAGAACTCTACAGGGAAGCCACATGAAGGAAAAGCCTAGCAGGACAAACTGGGCAGCAGAAACACACAGGGCAGGCCAGGAAAGGGCACCTGGAAGCAACAGGCACAGTGGAAGGTGTGGGGAGCCACAGTGCAGAAGGGAAGTACACCACACAGAAGTGAGGCCAGTACAGGCAGCTGTTCCGGTGCAGGGAAGTAGCAGCCAGGACAGTGGGGGAATACAGAAACAGCTGCCAGGGGTGAACACAAGCCAGGGACATGGCCAGTGCTACCTTCCAGATGGAGTCCATAATGAGGGAGGTGAGAAGGCGGGCAGCAGGGGGGGCGTGGCCGTGGAAGGGCCCGACAGCGGTATGCCTACAACAGGCAGTACTGAGCCCACACCAGCTTCAAGCTGTACAGTGATACTGAGATTGTGGGCCGGTACCACCTGAATCAGGCAATTCTGAGGTGGCTCTGTGAGCTGTGCAGTAATGTGATGCAGGCACCCACATGACGGAGCCATGCCCTGTCAGTGGAGATGAAAGTGACAGCTTGCATGTGTTTTCTCGCCACTGGTACCTTCCAGAGACCAACTGGGGACACCACAGGCATAACCCAGTCGGCCACGTTATGCCACCTCACTCAGTTCCTCAGCGCACTGCTGCCACATGCTGCGGAGTACATCCATTTCCACAGCACATCGGCGGAGTGCACAGCAAACATACAGGAGTTCCACAGGGTAGCACATATGCCTGGCATGCTAGGGGCAATAGAATGCACCCATGTGGCCATCCGCACACCACCTGGCCCTGAGGGGACTGCATATATAAATCACAAGGGCTATGCCAGCATCAACTGCCATGTGCTGTGCGATGCCAGGGGGTGCATAATCAATGTCTGTGCCACGCACCCTTGGGGAGCACATGATGCCTTCATCTGGCACCAGTTGGCACTGTGCCACAGATTCTAGAGTGGGGATATCCCCACTGGCCACCTAGTGAGTGAGTATGCAAACCACATGGACAAGCATAGGGCCTGGGGGGGCATAGCCAGAGGTGACATGGGTAGTGGCTTACATGGCCCGGGGCAGGGCGATGCTGATCACCAAACTAACCTCCACCCTCTACACACAGGTGACAGTGGATACCCACTCCGTCCCTGGCTGCTCACACCCTATCGGTGGCCCATGACCCCATTGCAGCAATGCTACAATGAGGCACATGCTACCACACGTAATGTCATTGAGCGGGTGTTCGGGATGCTGAAGGCACGTTTCCGTTGCCTGGACACCTCCGGCAGTGCCGTACAGTTCAGCCCCTCAAAGGCCTGTGGGCTATTCCTGGCTTGTTGCATCCTGCACAACCTGGCCAACGAATGTGGGATAGCCGTACAGGTCGAAGAGGGGGACAGCGATGGGGACGATGAGGACGCCGGTGACAATGGTGATGGGCAGCCCCCCCTTAGGCGATGGGACCCCCGACTGCTCCGGCTGGCACAGCTGCACCGGGACACCATCACGGAGGAGCATTTCAGCCAATCCAGGTAAGTCATGGGGCCATATGCAACCAACAGTGGCTAAGGCACAACGCACAAACATGCATGGACACACACCAGGGGTGCATTCCATCAAGGGAAGTGGCCGGGCATGGAACCACACACACAACCAGGGATGGGTGAGGTCTAACATGCCATGCAGATGGACACACACACACACACACAATGCACCAGACATGCACAAAGGGTAGGAGGCACACTGACCCAGAATGCCACCTCTAGCCACACACATGTTCACAGACCACCACGCCCACTGCCTGTCCTTGTGCATGTGTCAGATGCTGAGCACCATTGCACATTGGTGTACAGCGCAATGCAGGCATCATCATGCACATGCAACTGTGGATGGCAGCTGGGAGGATATGCAGATGGACTGTGTGTCCACTTGCAGGGCTGGGTACCCACCCGAGCAATGCCCGCTGAATGACACAATGCACACAGGGCAGCACCAGACAGTAGCCGCATTGGGAGACAGGTCAGTCACATGCCACAGTGCCCCGGCTGCCACGGATGCATGGGTGGCCCCGCCGAGACCCGCCAGCACTGACAGGCTGCCCACTGGTCTCATGAGGTGGCACCGATGGTCCCCCAGGGGTTCTGCTGTGTGAACGCGACCGTGCTTGCGCAGGGGTCTGCAGCACACCAAGCATGCCTGCACCAGGAGTGCTCAGGATGCCCACAGCTGAACCCGGTGTCGACAAGGAGGGTGTCACACGACGCCGGAAACAGGGGGTTGACAGTGCACTGCATGGTGTCTGCGACACATGGGCACATTTTTGTGTGCCCATTGTGGCCATGACAATAGTGAATGTCTGTGTCCACCTGTCAAGGGCAGCACTCACATCCTTCCGCAACCGGTCCATCCCTGCCAGGATCAGAGCGGTGTCTCTGCTGCAACGCTCCTCTGCCCACTCCAGAGCCACACGCAGAGCATCCACCAACGTCGCAAGCCACATCTGCTGGTTGACTGATGCTTGCAGTATGCGGGTGTGCTCATCCAAGAGGTCATCTGCCTCCTCGGCATCCTGTTCCTCAGGGTGTGTGCGGCCCAGATGCCCAGCACCCCTTGAGGGTGGGCACTGCACACCAGGACCAGGTCTGGGCATGTCCACAGGTGGTGCACTGACGCCAACCCCTGACCCTGTACCCCCAAGCCCATTGGCCGACTACTGATGCTGCCCCTCTGGCTGCCACTCACCAGGGCTCACTGGTGCTGCCGCAGTGGCCGCAACAGTCCCATTGTCCTATACACACACCAGTTCTTCCCCACTGGTGCTGACAGGCATAGGTTGAGACTGTGATGACACGCAGACCTCCACGGCGGCACCACCCACAGCCGTGGCTGCAATGTTACCTGCTGTGTGGCCATCCCATGGCACACACGTGTCACTGCCCATGCCGTTAGCGACATCATCATCATCGGTGATGGACCCGGCTCCAGCCTGAGTCACAGCATGCCGGCATCCATGGATGCTGGCACGCTGGGACATGGGAAGGGCCTCCTCCTCACCAGTTCCAACAACATCAGTCTGGACAGCCAGGTGGGCCCACTGTCACACTGAGCCATGTATACCTGTGGAGGTGGATGGGCCCTCTTCCATCTCCATCTGACTGTCCTCAGTGGACAGGTCCACCACCGCTGACTCATGCAGGTGATCAGAATCTGTAAGGGAAAACAAAGTCGCGTTACTGCATGTGACCTACCCTGCCCACCCCATAGACAGACCATGACCTACCATGCAGTGACGGGCTACTGCCCATCTGGAAGCCACCACCTGGAACACCCTCAATAGCACAACGCTGCATGCTTCCAGCAACCCTCTCCTCCTGTGGGGTCAGGTGTACCACCTCTGGCTGTCCCCCACCTGTCACAGTTCGTGCTGCCCTGATGGCAGCCACCTTCTCCTTTATCCTCCTCCTGTCTGTGCCCATCTTCTTCTTGCACTCCTGCATGGAGCACTGGTGGCTGCCATACAGGTTCATTGCACGCACCACCTCCTCCCGTGCAGCAGTACGGGCCTGTGGTGTTCCCTGCCATCCGCTGAGAAGCGGCTCCTGATCCAGGTAGGCCTCAAACAGGGCATTGGTCTTGGCCTTGGTGAAATTAGGCCTCCTCCTCCTCCCACCACTGTGTTCTTCCTCTCCCAAAACTCGCTTGGTCATTATTTAGCCGTTAAGAATGAAAGCTGTTTCCTGTGAATGTGCAGTCCCATGCACGTCCCAAAATCCACATTCCACACTCCCAAACAGCATGCAACTCACCAATAGACTGCAGTAACCGACTATGGCCAGTGCAGCCCAATGTCGCACTTTTATAGAGTAACCCATGCAAATGAGGTGAGGCACAACTTTAACTGGATGCAAATTGCAGTGCTGCACCACTGAATGGCTGATTAGCTGATTTGCATATGATGACTGAATTTCGTGCTGTTGCGCTTTGCGCAATTGTGTTGAACGTGCTGAGCCAAGGGGGCAGTTCTGTGACATGTGCAGTACACACCTCACTGTGCATGCCCGGGTTGCTGACGCAGGCATCTGCCGCACAGCTGATGTGCTGTGCCCGGGAGGCAATGCAGGGCATGACCACCATTGTGCCAGTGGTGCTACAGTGATGTTCACCTATATGGCGCTGTGGTACTGGGCCATCATAGGCGCACTAGGGCAGCAGCGCAGTAGGCCGCTACCGGAGGTAGCACACAGGCACCCAATCATGCTTCATGCATTGGGTTCCAATGGCACTGTGCCTGTCTATGCGCCACAGACCCTGTGCCCGACCTTTGCCCCCTAGGCGCCATGCGTCAGGCATGGGTGCACCACTGTCACGCTGTTCAGTGACAACATGATAGGGAATGGCAGCACTGTACAGCGCAGCATCTGCACATGGTGGAGCCATGCTGCAGAGCACCATATTGAGCCGACTGAGCAAGTGAAATGGCATGGAGGAGGGCTGTTCAATGGATCCAAATTGAACTGGCCAAGCTGGTGGCCATTGTAGAGTCATTTTATGGCCCACCGTTTGGGGAGGCACCCCTGGACAGGTCCAGGAGTCAGGTGTGGGAGGAGGTGGCCAACACCCTGGAGGAGGCCACAGAAAGCGGGCAGACGATGGAGCAGTGCCGCCACAGGTATGGCGACCTGAGGAGGAGGGAACCAGACCTGCTTGCCCGCCTGCAGGCACGTGCCAGGAGGGGCGCAGTGCCACGGCCAAGTAGGTGTTACGTCCACATACTTTTATCTTCCATGTGGGTATCATGGTTGTATGTGTCCGGAACATGGGGGAGGGACCATCCGGTGTTGGCTGTGGTGGTGTTATCAGGGTGTGGGGTGGGTGGGTCTGGCTGGGTGGGAGTGCACACACATGGGGGCAGGGGGACTTTGCTACAGGATTGTACTGATGTTCCTCTCTCCATGTTTGTACCACAGGGCTGGAGGAGAGGCGTCTGGCCAAGGAGATGCGGTGCCAGCAGGACAACAGGGCTGGTAGGAGGGGCGACGGTCCACAGCGCCCGAGGGACCGGCCTGATGATGGTGAGTGCCATACCTCCATGGTTACTATTGCATGCTGTGTAACAGGGTGGGCAGTGAGGCATGGCCACCATCCATTGACACCACTGCCATGCACTCAACTTGTTACAGTCAGCACTGTCCAGTGGCACTGCATGTCTGGGAGTGCGTCAATAGTGTTCCATGCATGCACCAGGTACATGGCTGTGCCACTGCCTTCGCACCACATAGCCATGTCACTAAACAGCCACGGTGGTGCTGTGCATGACTTGGACGGTGGGTGTGTGCAGCAGTCCACATGGCTGTATGTGCCTGGGTGGGCAGGTCTTGTGGACATGATCACTGTGGGTGGTCACACACCATCACAGAGGCATGTCCCATGGCTGTATGCCATGCACAGTGGGTGGGCTGTATGGGGATGTGCATTTACACCTATTGACTGTGCCCCCCTTGTCCTAGGTGTCCACCAGCTGCAGGAGATAAGGGAGGCATTGCAGGAGATCCTCAATGTGGGCCGGGCAGCGTTGGAGATCCTGCAAAGGATTGACCGGCTTGGGGTCCAGAGAAGACACCGGAGGCAGAGCAGCCGGAGCGGGGAGCGGGGCTCCCATTGATCATCCCTCTGCCCCTGATATCCCCTACCCCCTGGACCCACCCTCACACCCCTCCTTTCCTGTCCCATTTGTTCACCCCTGCCCCTCACCCACCCCCACCTTGTTTGTGGCCCTCCCCCCACATTTGTACATAGTTTTGTAAATAGTTCCTTTTGATATGTTTGAATACAAATCTTTTGATATGAATACTGTTGTGGTCTCTGATTTGCAGTGGGCCATAGGTGCTCAGCTGCAGTGGTGTGCATGGCGTCAGGGGTAGTGCGGTCATGGGTATGTGTGTGTGTGTGTGTGTCCGTGGGGAGGTGACTATGGTGTGGGAGTAGCTATCAGTCAGTGTCTGTGGTGTGTGTGTTGTGCCCTGTGCACTGGATGACTGTGTGCAGTGGTCCATGGTGCATGCTCTGTGTCCATGGTGCCCCTGTCAGCCTGTCCATGGCCTGTGCAGCTGACACCCTTGCATGTCTGTGACCTGCATGTTCTGCTGGCATGTCAGTGGTGGCTGTCCATGCAGGGCAGCCACTGTACCCATCACAATGCTGGGTTGCCTCCTGTCACTGGTGTGGTGCATGTCTGCCTCGGGTGACACTGTGGCCTCCGCAGTTGTTGTCCCACCCCCATGCTGTGGCTTGTGTGTGTTGCAGGGAATGTGCACCACTGTCTGTCACTTGTGCTCCGGGAAAATGCTGGTGGCGTACAGGTCCACAGTGCCTGCGCAGGGTGGCTGGCACTCCTATGCCATGGAGGACTTCAGGCTGTGTGTACATGGTTTCCATGGGCCCACGCTAGGGGCTTGGTTGCCCCGCTACTGTGTCCCTGTGTTGTTGTGCCCTTGGGTATGGGTGGGTGTTTGTCCATGCACTGTGTGGCATCTGGTGTGGTGCATGCTTCCACGCACCACTGTGGGTGTCTGCGCTGGCTGTTGTGGCCAGTGCTGGGTTGGGGTGTGTCCTAGGGAGGGTGTGCAGGGTGCTGTACCACTGATGGTGGTGTCCAGGGCATGCCCTGTCCCGTGTGGGGTACCTCGTGTGCCAACGCATGGTCAGTCTCTCAGCTGTACCTCGGGGGGGGCTGTGCATGGTGGCACTGTATATGCCGTTGTTGCATCGCTATGTGCTGCCACCCACTGATGGGTGCTCATGGTGGGGCTGCCTTGCATGGTTCTGTGCTGCACAGGGTCGCATTGTCACAGTGGGGGTGGTGGCATGCATGGGGTTTCCTGCAGTGGTGGATGATGCTCCTGGGCAGGGTGTCTGGGGATCACAGTGCAGGGTGTGCTCTGCATTTGGGGGATGGTGTGGCACAGGGCGGTCAGCCCTCCTTGTGTGCCGGTCACAGCTTGCCAGGGGGTGTGATGGGGCACCATGGCCCGGCTGTGGGTTGGTTGCTTGTCTTCATGGGCCAGTGTTTATTCCAGCCCTCCCCCAGTTGTGCAGTGCATGGGGTGTAGGGGGACGATGTCTGTTCTGCTGTGTGTTCCTCTGCCCATCTGTGGCTTTATGGTGAGCCCCTACATCCCTGATTGTGCAGTTGCATTGCTGCCCCACTGCTGGGGGGCATCCCTGGTTGCACTATGATGCCTCTGGACTGCTCAGCTGAACATCCCATGTTGCACTATGGTGCATCAGATCTGCTCAGCTTCCCCTCCCTAGTTGTGCTATGGTGCAGGTGGTGCGATATTCAGTCGTCGGCTGTAGGGGTATGTTGGCCGGCTCAGTTTTTGAATATCACGCCTCTTGCGCATGGGCGCAATGGACTTGCACTTGCTCCTGCTATTGCGCACTTTTTGGGCACAGTTTGAATATCTGGACCACTGTGTATTGCTGCATGGTTATTACTGGTAATGTATATTATTGTGCATACTGTGTATTGCTGCATTGTTATTACTGGCAATGTATATTATTTATTTATTTATTTATATTGAAATCAGTTTACAACCTTTGAGCCAGAGGCTCATTTCCAAAGGTACCTCGTCAACAGAAGGGGAGATAATACAGATACAAAAATACATCCAATAAGCGAGCATAAGCATAAAGAGACAAGCAAAAAAGGATCATGGATACAGTATACATTGGTAATTGTGCATACTGTGTATTGCTGCATTGTTATTACTGGTGATGTATATTAATGTATATATTGTGCATACTGTGTACTGCTGCATTGTTATTACTGGTAATGTATGTTATTGTGCATACTGTGTAATGTTGCATTGTTATTACTGGTAATGTATATTATTGTACATACTGTGTATTATTGTATTGTTATTACTGGTAATGTATATTATTGTACATACTGGCCCAGATATTCAAAAGGGTTGTGCCATGCGCAACAGAGATGTGCCAGCGCAAGTACGAAAATGCACAATTGTGCGATATTTAGCGGGAGGCAGCTGCGCCACTCAAGTTGCAATGCGCAACGGCACAATGGTAATGAATGCATGTGCAACCGCAGGGGGAGGAACCATGAATAAATGGTGCAGTGCGATATTCAACAGCATGCACCATGCGCAATAGGGGAGCTAGCGGAAGTTGCGCGATAGCGGAAATGAGCCAAAATAAAAAGGAACAAGAGAGAGGTGCAAGAACGCTACAGGGAAGACAGAGGTGGGAGCGAGCTGGCAGCCAAAACAAAGAGGGCAGCAGTGAGTGGGACATTGAAGGAGCAGGACAGGGCACACCTGTGACCACACAGGACAGGAGTGGAGAGTCTGAGTCACTCGTGCAGGATAGACAGGGTAGTGCTGCAGTGTAGTGAGGGCAGTGGCAGTAGTCAGGATAGCCAAAGGCCGGAGGTGTACCCAGTGCAGGGGGAACATCACAGAGGACAGCAGGGGGAACGGGATAACATCTGCTGGGGCGGGGGACACCAGCCAGGGACATGACCAGTGCCATCATCCAGATGGAGGCAGTAATGAGGGGTGTGAGAAGGCAGGCAGCAGGGGGGCATGGCCGTGGAAGGGCCTGTCAGTGGTATGCCCCCAACAGGTGGTACTGAGCCTGCATCACCTTCAAGCAGTACACCGACACAGATATTGTGGGCCGGTACCGCCTGAACCGGGTGATCCTGAGGCAGATCTGTGAGCTGTGCAGTGATGAGATGCAGGCACCCACACGACGGATTCATGCTGTGTCAGTGGAGACAAAGGTGACAGCTGTCATGTGCCTGCTTGCCACGAGCACCTTCCAGAGACCAACAGGGGACACAACAGGCATAACCCAGTCGGCCGCGTCATGCCTACTCACACAATTCCTCAGCGCACTGCTGCCACATGCTGTGGAGTACATCCATTTCCCCAGCACACAGGCAGAGCGCACAGCACACATACAAGAGTTCCACAGGGTAGCATGTATGCCTGGCATGCTCAGGGCCATTGACTGCACCCATGTGGCCATCTGCATGGCACCTGGCCCGGATGGTGTAGCATACATCAACCATAAGGGTTTCGCTAGCATCAACTGCCAGGTGGTGTGCGATGCCAGGGGGCACATAACCAATGTCTGTGCCATGCACCCTGGGAGAGCACATGATGCCTTCATCTGGCACCAGTCTGCACTGTGCCACAGGTTCGAGAGTGGGGACATTCCCACTGGCCACCTAGTGGGTGAGTATGCACATAACACAGGATGACATGGGCAGATGTGGGGGTGAGGCATAGTCAGAGGTGCCATGGGTACCGGCCTTGACAACCCATGGCAGAGCGACGCAGACCACCATACTAATGTCCACCTCTATACACAGGTGACAGTGGCTACCCACTCTGTCCCTGGCTGCTCACACCATACCGGCACCCAGCGACCCCATCACAGCAACGGTACAATGTGGCACATGCCACCACACGTAATGTCATCGAGTGGGTGTTCGGGATGCTGAAGTCACGTTTCCGGTGCCTGGACACATCTGGCGGTGCCCTACAGTACAGCCCCTCGAAGTCCTGTGGGCAATTCCTGGCCTGTAGCATCCTGAACAACATGGCCAATGACTGTGGGATAGCCTTAGAGGTCGAAGAGGGGGAGATCGATGGGGATGATGAGGACGCCGGTCCAGACGGTGATGGGCAGCCACCCCCTGGGCGAAGGGAACCCCGCCTGTTCCAGATGGTGCAACTGCACCGGGACACCATCACAGAGGAGCACTTCGGCCAACACAGGTAGGTCATGGGGTCATGTGCAACCACCAATGGCAAAGGCACAACCCACAGACAGGCAAGGACGAACCCCAGGGGTGGATGGTGGTAAGTGAATGGAACTGAGTGTGGATCCACACACGCCATCAGGGATGGGCATGGTCAAAAAGACACGTGCTCACACACACACACACACACACCACAAGACATGCACAAGGGGTAGAAGGCACTCCGACTCCGACTACAACCCTTAGCCACACACAGGTCCACACATGACCATGCCTAGTGTCTGTCACTGTGCGTGTCTCAGATGCTGGGCACCATTGCACACTGGTGGACAGCACAATGCAGGCATCATCATGCACATGCCACAGTGGCCAGCATCCGGGATGGTGTGCACATGGACCGTGTGTGTGCAGCGCCGGATACCCTACCCGTGCATCATATGGTGCACAACACACTGCACACAGGGCAGTGGCAGACAGTGGCCATGGTGGGAGACAGGTCAGTCACACGGCACAGTGCCATGGCCACAACGGATGCGTGGGCAGCCCCACTGAGACCTGCCGGCCATGCAAGGCTGACCATTGGCATCATGGGGTGGCACTGAAGGTCCCCCAGGAGTGATGCTGCGGGAATGCGACTGTGTTCATGCAGGGATCTACAGCTCACCGAACATGTCTGCGCTAGGTGTGCTCAGTATGCCCACAGCCGAACCCGGTGTTGACATGGAAGGGGTCACAAAACACTGGGTATGGGGGGTGGACATGACACTGTGTGGTGTCTGCGGCACATGGGCAATGAACTGGTTGCCCACAGTGGCCATGAAAGCAGTGATTGCACATGTCTGCCTGTCAATGGCAGCAGTCACATCCTCCCACAGCCGGTCCATCCCTGCCAGGAGCAGACCGTGGTCCTTGCTGCGCCACTCCTCTGCCTGGCACAGAACCGCACTGAGTGCATCCACTGCCATCACAAGCCGCAACTGCTGATCCACTGAATCCTGGAGTATGCGGCTGTGCTCATCAAAGAGGTCATCCGCCTGATCGGCATGCTGTCCCTCATGGTGTTGCTGGCCATGCCAGGCAGCACCCCTTGAGGTTGGGCGCTGCACACCAGAGCCATGCCTGGGCATGTCCACACACGGTGCACTGATGCCGCCCCCTCCGACACTGCCCCCCATCCCCATTTACCAACTGCTGGCACTGCCCCTCCGGCCACCGATCGGCAGGGCTCACCGGTGCCGCTGCAGTGGCTGCAACAGCCCCACCGGCCTGGACGCACACCAGTGCTGCCCTACTGGGGCATACAGGCACATGCTGGAACTGTGATGTCATGCAGGCCTCCACAGCAGCACCACCCACGGCTACACCCATGCCGACCCCCGCTGTGGGACCATCCCCTTATCTGCACCAGCACCACCATCTTCAGTGTGGACAGACAGGCAGGTATGCGGTGGTCCTGACCCTCGGACACCTGTGGAGGTGGATGGGCACTCCTCCGTGTCCAGGGCCTCACCCACGGTGGAGACACCCACCACCGCTGACCCATGTAGATGCTCAGGAGCTGTAAGGGAACACAGTAGCGTTAATGTCTCTGCTCTACCCTGTGGCATTCCCCCCACCTCCCACACAGTGACAGCACAGGACCTACCATGCAGTGACGGGCTGCCAACCATCTGGAAGCTACCACCTGGAACACCTTCTATGGCACAACGCTGCATGCTGCCAGCCACCCACTCCTCCTGTGGCATCAGGCATGGCACATCTGGCTGTCCACCACTGCTTGCAGCACGTGCTGCCCTGATGGCAGCCACCTTGTCCTTAATTCTCTTCCTGCCCATGCCGACCTTTCTTTTACATTCCTGCACAGACCACTGTTGGCTGCCATGCTGGTTCACAGCATGTGCAACCTCACCCATGCCGCAGCATGGGCCTGTGGTGTTCCCCGCTGTCCGCTGAGCAGCGGTTCCCTGTTGAGGTATGCCTCGAACAGGGCATCTGATTCCGCCCGTGTGAAGTTGGGCCTCCTCTTTCTCCAACATCCCTGTTCCTCCCCTTCCTCATGCTCAGTCATTATAGAGCCTGTAGGAATGACAGGTGTTACCTCTCATTGTGCAGTCCCATGCATCTCCCACACACTACAGTCCACACTTCTAAACAGCATGCAACCCACCATAATAGACTGCAATACCAAACTATGGCCTCTGCAGCCCCATGTCACATTTATATAGCGCAAGGCATGCAAATTAGGTGAGGCACAACTTTAAGTGGATGCTAATGCAGTAGCTGCGCCATGGAGTTGCTGATGAGCTGATTTGCATTTGCTGGCTGAATATCACGCTGTTGTGCCTTGTGCAATGGTGCTGAGCGTGCTTAGGCAAAGGCGCAGCTCTGTGATGTGTGCAGTAGGCACCACACAGTGCATGCCCGGGTTGCTGACACCAACATCTGCTGCTCTACTGACATGCTGTGCCAGTGGTGCTAGTGCGCTGTTCACATGTATGGCACTCGTGCCCTGGAGTGCCATAGGCACCATGGTGCCACAGTGCAGTAGGCCACTGCAGGGCATTTCACACAGGCACCCAACCACGCTACATGCAGGGAGTCCCAATCGCACTGTGGTGGTCCGTGCGGGACAGACCCTTGACCCTGTGGTCGACCTTTGCCCTCTAGGCACCATGCATCCACATGGGTGCTCCCCGATTGCACTGTTCAGTGACAGTGCAATGGGGAATGGCAGCGCTGTACCGTGCAGCATCTGCACGTGGCAGACGTACGCTACAGAGTGCTATTTTATGATCCTACTGCAGCAGTGATGGCAAGGAGGAGAGCTGCTTCATGGAGCCCACTGGAGCTGGCCAATTTGGTGGCCATTGTGGAGCCCCATGCTGGGGCCCTGTTTGGGGATGACCCCCTGGACAGGGCAAGGAGTGCAGTTTGGGAAGAGGTGGCAGAGGCACTTGAGGAGGCCACAGGGATCAGCTGAACAGCCGAGCTGTGTCACCACCGCTATGGGGACCTATTGCAGAGGGACCCAGACAGGCTTGCCCATCTACGGGCACACACCAGGTGAGGCGCAGTGCCACATCCAGATAGGTGCTCCATCCATACACTGGTAGCATCCATACGGGTATCGCGGTGGTCATGTGTCCACCACATGGGGGGGCCATCCAGTGTGGTCGGTGGTGGTGGTGGTGGTGGTGGGGTTGCGGCATGGTTGGGCTGTGCGGGATCTCACACACCCGGGGGGCCTTTGTTACTGATTTGTACTGATGTTCTCCCCTCTTCATGTTTGCACCCTAGGCCCTGAGGAGAGGCGATGAGCCAGAGAGGCACAGGAATGCCGAGAGGCAGTCAATGCAGGGCAACAGGCACAGGCAGCCAGGCCCATCCAGCATCAGTGCCCAGATCCAGCGGATGCAGGTGAGTGCCTTTCTTCCAGGATATTCTGTGCATGCTGTGTTGCTGGGTAGGTGGCGGGCATGGTCACGATCCATTGACACCACTAAGGTGCACACCACACAGTACACTCACCACTGTCCTGTGGCACTGCATGTGTGGGTGTACATCGCTGGTGGTCCATGCTGTGCCACTGCATGTCTGTGCCACTGCCTTTGCACCGCATAGCCATGTCACTGTACAGCCACAGTGGTGCTGTGCGGGACTTGGGCAGTGGGTGTGTGCAGCAGTCCACATGGCTGTGTGCACCTGGGTAGGCAGGTCTTGTGGACACGATCACTGTGGGTGGTCGCACACCATCACATGGGCGTGGCCCATGGCTGTATGCCATGGACAATGGGTGGGCTGCAGGGGGATGGACCTTCACACATATTGACTCTGCTCCCTTATCCTAGGTGGACAGTGGATGATGCAGCTCGAGAGGGCCATGCAGGAGCTCCTGCAGATCGCACGGGCTTCCATGGAGATACTCCAGTGCATGGAGCAGCATGGAGTACAGAAGCGGAGAATGAGGAGGCGCCACAGGAGTGGAGAGCAGGGTGGACACTAGGCCCTCCATGCCCCCGTATTCACCCTACCCCCCCTTGGACCCACCCTCACACTCCTTCTTCCCTCTCCCATTTGTTCACCCCAGCCCTTACCCACCCCCACCTGGTATGTGGCCCTCCCCCCCATGTACATAATTGTAAATAGTTTGTTTGACCTTTATATAATACATTTTTTTTATGCCTACTATGGTGGTCTCTGATTTGCAGTGGGCTACAGGTGCTCATCTGCAGTGGTGTGCATGGCATCAGGGAGGGTGTAGGCATGGGCACGTCTGTCCGGAGGGGAACCACCTATGGTGTGGGCAAGGGAATCAGTCACTGTCTGTGGTTTGTGTGTTGTTCCCTGTGCACTGGATGCCTGTGTGCAGTGGTCCACAGTGCATGCACTGTGTCCATGGTGCACCTGTCAGACCATCCATGACCTGTGCAGCTGACACCCTTGCATGTCTGCGATCTGCACGGTCTGCTGGAATGTCAGTGGTGGCTGTCCATGCTGGACAACCACTGTACCCGGTACAATGCCGGGTTGCCTCCTGTCACTGGTATGGTGCACGTCTGCCTCAGGTGGCACTGTGGCTTCTGCTGTTGTTGTCTCCCCCATGCTGTTGCTTGTGTCTGTTGCAGGGGATGTGCTCCACTGTCTGTCACTTGTGCTCTGGCCACGTGCTGGTGGTGTACGGCTTCATGATGCCTGCACCGGGTGGCTGGTACACCTGTGCCATGGAGGGGTGCTGGCCGTGTGTACATGGCTGCCTTGGCCACATGCCAGTGGCTTTGTTGACCCGCTACTGTGTCCCTGTGTTGGTGTGCCCTTGGGTATGGGTGGGGGTTTGTCAATGCACTGTGTTGCATCCTGTGTGGCGCATGCTTCCATGCACCATTGTGGGTATCTGTGCTGGCTGTTGTGGCCAGTGCTGGGACGGGGTGCATCCTTGGGAGGGTGTGCAGGGTGCTGTACCACTGGTGGTGGGTCTGGGGCATGCCCTGTTGCATGTGACATACCTCTTGTGCCAATGCATGGTCGGTCTCTCAGCTGTACCTCGGGGGGACGTGCAGGGTGGCACTGTGTATGCATTGGTGTCTGTTGCCGCCCATTGCAGGGTGCTTGTGTTGGAACTGCCTTGCATGGCTCCATGGTGCACAGGGTTGCATTGTCACAGTGGGGGTGGTGGCATGCATGGGGTGTCCTGCACTGTTGGGCGCTACTCCTGGGCAGGGTGGCTGGGGATCACAGTGCAGGGTGTGCTCTGCATTGGTGGGATGGTGTGGCATGGGGTGACCGGACATCCTTGTGTGCCGGTCACAGCTTGCCAAGGGGTGTGCTGGGGCACCATGCCCCAGCTGCGGGATTGTTGCTGGTGTCCACGGGCCAGTGGTTCTTCCAGCTCTCCTCAGGTTGTGCGGTGCATGGGGTGTGGGGAGGCAATGTCTGTTCTGCTGTGTGCTCCTTTGCCCATATCTTCCATGGATGGTGGACCCCTGCATCCTGTCCCTGCGCATCCCTGGTTGTGCTGATGTGCTGCTACCCTGCTCCACTGCACATCCCTGGTTGTGCTATTGAGCATCAGACCTGCACCACTGCGCATCCCTGGTTGCTACATGACGCAGTTGGTGCAATATTCAGTTGTGTGGTGCAAGTGCATCTTGGCCTGTGCAGTGTTTGAATATTGCGTGTGTTGCACATGGGCGCACTGGACTTGCCCCTGCTCCTGCTATTGCGCTACTTTGTGGTGCAGTTTGAATATCTGGGCCACTGTGTATTTTTGCATTGTTGTTACTGGTAATGTATATTTTTGTACATACTGTGTATTGTTGCATTGTTATTACTGGTAATGTATATTATTGTACATACTGTGTATTTTTGCATTGTTATTACTGGTAATGTATATTATTGTACATACTGTGTATTGTTGCATTATTACTGGTAATGTATATTATTGTACATACTGTGTATTGTTGCATTGTTATTACTGTGCATCTACTTGTTTGTACTTATCCCTTACCTCCTCCCCCAGGACACATCTGGAAATAAGCTACGCAGCTCAGTAAGTCTTTCTTAGTAAATCTCTTTTAAATAAATAAAGATTGTATACTAATGTGCTCTTTTTTGCTCTTTTTCCCTTCTTTATGTTATCATGAGAACTGTACTAGGATATGTTCAACATCCATCAATGGACGGTTATTATGTCTGCATTTGTCAGCTAGCACAGAAGTTGAAGGACACTCCAGATACGAAGCTCCATTGTTACCTGAATGTTGATTGGTTGAAAATATCTTGTGTACTCCCAGTTTACAGCCATCTTGAATAACCTTGGATCTTTGAAAGAATTTTCACATTTCACTGGATTTCGTTCACTTCCAGTACGATTTCTACCTGCACTCGGTTCTGTTTTACTTTGTAGCCCATGACTGCATGTAGGATGTTTCCACACTCATCAAATCCTGGACATTTAGGGTAACAATATTGCTTTGTATTAGGGTTCCATTATGCTGCATTTGGACTCATTTTTTCTGATTCTCCTGTGTTTAATCATTTCTGAGTGAGCATACACATATTTTGTGTTTTATGAAATGCATTAATCTATTACTGTAAGCATGGCATTCATAACAACTTGTTTTAAATCTTGATATGGATGGGGTATTGTTTGCACATTATTGGTATTTGCACATAATTGCCAGTATCAGCACTGCTGCAGTTTACCTATTTGTTATGTATGTCATATCAAGCTTGACTATTTCATGGGCAGACTTTGAGCAATTTCTGTTAAAAGCACTTGGAAATACGAATATGCAGCTCCTAGGCAATTAAATGTAGCACTTTAAAAAATATTAAATGCTGCTGAAGCCTAGTTCTGGTAACAAATCACAGTACTGAACCATCTTTAAATAGTGAATATTTTGCAGTTGGAGACACGCCTCCTGTCGAAACTTCTTGAGCAAAGCACTGGGCAGGGTCCAAATGACAGCACATGGTGGAAGGTTAGTATTATGCTGTAGGGTATATCTCTATTGTAGTTTCTGTAAGCCTTTTGTCTTGGTGCTACACATTTGATACAGTAGCTGATATCCAGACTCTGAGTGTTCTGTGTTTTGCACAAATAAGTAAGCAATAAGACACGATGGGGTGTGCATTAGACAGTTCTAATGCACGGCTAAGGGGATGTAGTGAGGCACGAGGCCATAGACCGAGTGCATCCAGTCCCCTAGCTGTGCATTAAAACTGTCTAATGCACATCCCCGGAGTGGCTTATTGCACTTTTAAAATGGGCCTTTATATTCTAAATGGGGGGTTCTAGTTTTAGCTGTGCATTAGACACATCTAATGCACGGCTAACAACCAATCAAATTGCTTGAAATCCTTTGCCCATTTTATAAACTGAATATATATGTCTACCTCAGACGTTAAGACAATTATGAGGCTTATTGAATGGCTGAAGGTGGAAGACTAAAGTTTGCTGACAAAAAGCACCTAGCTTTACCTGAGCTTTTTGTCTTCTGGGTTTGCTTGAAAAGACAGAGCAAGAAGAAACATTAAGGCATCTTTTGGCTAAGCAGAGTTACTGCCTTGTTACTATTTTGTTTTGTGCTTACAGGTTGTACTTACAGATTGTGTTACTGTTTTGTTTTGTGCTTACAGGTTTTACAATTTGATCTCTCTTTATGCTAAGCAGAGTTACTGTTGTGTTACTATTTTGTTTTGTTCTTACAAGTTTTACTTACAGGTTTTATTTTGGGCTTACAGGTTTTGCAATCTCTTTCTCACATTGAAGGAGCTAATTGTTTTTCTTCCCACAGCTCTTCCAGGGGATTAAGAGGCTAACTGAAGGGAGTGTGGAGCTGGCAATGGCTCAGTATCTTCCAATAGAAGGAAGATTTAAAAGGGCAGGTTAGTTGGTGTATTGAGGTGGAAGACTAAAGTTTGCTGACAAAAAGCACCTAGCTTTACCTGAGCTTTTTGTCTTCTAGGTTTGCTTGAAACGACAGAGCAAGGAGCAACATTAACAGAGCAAGGAGAAACATTAAGGCTTCTTTAGGCAAAGCAGAGTTACTGTTTTGTTACTATTTTATTTTGTGCTTACAGGTTTTGTTACTGTTTTGTTTTGTGCTTACAGGTGTTACAGTTTGATCTTTCTTTAAGCTAAACAGAGTTACTGTTTTGTTTTGTGCTTACAGGTTTTGTTTTGGACTTACATGTTTTGCAGTCTCTTTCTCACATTGAATGAGCTGATTGTTTTTCTTCCACAGCCCTTCCAGGGGATTAGGAGTGTAACTGGGGTGGAGCTGACAAATGCTTAGAACCTTCCAACAGAAGGAAGATTTAAAAGGTCAGGTTACCTTCGCGTCCATCCAAGGGTGCTGTGGTTGGTGGTGTTTGTTGGAGCCACTGCCAAAAGTTGATTGTTTTTCTCTACAAGTACCTCTACTGATTTTCTGCAAGGGAAGTATCCACCCACCCTGCCTCCATTCCTGCCCACCCCATGCTCATCCTTTAATATAGCCCCTGACCCCCTCATATCCTTCCTGTGGAAGTAAGGATGGGGCGAGACTTACTGCACATCTCAGAGAAAAAAAAACATTGATGTTCTTTTTTCTTCACTGACTTTTGTCTGCACATTGCCCGGCTGGGAGTTTCCACATAATTAAGGTTAACTCCCACCATCTATGGATCTTATAAACTGCAACAACTGTGGAACACTCTTCGCCAGAGCATTTGTCCTGAGGGTGGGTCACTGTCTTACATGCTTCATCCTCAAGGACCTAAGGTCTCAGCTCCAGGCAGCATGGACTGAGATACACTACCTTTACCAAAAACTCCATTGGTCCTCAAATGGCAGCAATATAACATCAACAATCATAAAACCACTCTCACAGCTACCCCTACACCAAAGAACAAACCAGCTGGGTGGCTGATAAATAGTGGGAACTAATAGGACAAATCTTAACCCCATAATGAAGGAGAGAAGCACACCTATATACACATCAAATAAATACACGCCACTATCCTCCAGGACTTCTAACGCAGCAGACATTGAGGGCTGTGGAAGCCCAACGCAGCACAAGGATGTGTGCTTCACCAAAATTATCATTAAAAAAGACATCAAAAACCCAGTACTGATAGTCAGAGAATCCATGATAACGGGAGTAGAGCCTCAACTTCAGCATTATGACTAGGACAAAGTTGTAGTCCGGTGCCTCCCTGGCACATCAGCATGGAGGGACATGGACCACATCAAGAAAATTGTGTGCAGTGTGGAACAGGATGTGTGGGTCCTCCTCTACATAGGTACAAATGACCTAGCCAGTTGATCCATGGATGAAACAAAACAAAATCTTACCAGACTAGGTGACAAACTAGCTTCTCTTTCATCCACTATCTCTTTCTCAGAGATTCTGCCTGTCTGGGGAAAAGGAGACTGCAGGCAGAAGATCAGAGAGAAGGGCATTGCTGAACTTAACTGCTGGCTAGAAAACTGGTGCAAAGAAAGAGGGCATCACCTTCTAGGAAACTAGCAGACCTTCTGGGAAAGGGAGTTCTTTAAATTTGACAGCGTGCAACTCACTAAGTGGGGGACTCGAGTACTTGGACAGAAATTCGACATCCATATCGATCAGTTAAACTAGTGGAGGGGGAAGAGCTGCAGGCATCCCTCACATTGCAAGGGTCACCAACTACTCCTCACCAAGCATCAGCTACCACAGCACCTAGATACCAAAAAGATACCCACATCAGTGATATTAAAGGCACTGCCCAACCTGATCCACTAGGGAGAGGCATAAAGCAATTAAAGTGGGACATGTCTGAAAATAGGCATTTCTATGTCTAGTGCGCTTACCCAGTCAACAAAAAACAAATAAATAAAGACACAAAAAATTTGGATCAGAACAAGGAAATGGTGCACAGTAAAAGGACTACCGGGGTGGAAGGTTATGTACATCAATGCTCGTAGTCTACCAAACAAAATCTCTGAACTCACAGCCTTGGTGGTAGAGGCACAACTGGACTGGTTCGCAGTTACAGAAACTTAGTTCACCACCAACCGCACCTGGGATGCTATTATCCCAGGTTACACACTCTTCAGAAAAGACTTTGAGGGAAAGAAAGGAGGTGGGGTGGCTTTGTATGTAAGGGAGGGAATCTGAGCAACAGAGCTCCAGGGGAAGCACAGTAAAGCATGGTCCCTATGGGTCACCCTGGGAGCAGGAGAATGGCCCCCCCTTCAGGTGGAAGATATCTACAGACCCCCAACCCTGGAAAGTGAAATTGACAAAGAACTCCTGGAAACCATCTCAGTGATGGTGGACAGGGGTGAGTTGCAGCTTGTCGGGGACTTCAGTCTGCCAGATGTGGATTGGACCTCATACGCAGCAGCCACAGAGCAGTGCAGAGAATTCCTGTTCATGCTGAGGATGGCAGGTCTAAATCAGCTGGTAGACTCACCCACCAGATACAAAGCAACCCTGGACCTGGTGCTCACAAACAACAACAGGATTTCAGATGTTCATGTGGATATCAATCTGGGGACCAGTGACCACAAGTTAATCTGGTTATCAGTAAATAAAGAGGAAGGTAAAAGTCATGCAAAAATCAAGATACTTGATTTCAGGAAAGCAAACTTTCCCAAAATGAAATCCAGGATCAAGACCATGCTTGACACCAGTAACAAGGGGGATGCAGAACACTGCTGGGAGAACTTAAAGAATGTCTTAAATATAGTCACTAAGCAATGTGCAAGATAAATTAGCAAAGCCAAAAGAAGGAAGAACCCTTTCTGGTCCCCCAAAGAGATAGCAACCAAAATCAAGAGAAAAAAAAAGAGGGCTTTTAAGCAGTACAAGGAACCAAAAGGAGAAACGGACAGGGAGGAATATAGGAACAAACTCAAGGAGGCAGGAAAAGCAATTTGGATAGCCAAAACCCAAAGAGAGGGAAGAATAGCACAGGGGTTAGGAAGGGAGATAACACTTTCTGTAGATACATAAAAGAAAAATGGAAGAGTAAATGGGGATTAGTCCGACTAGCAACAAGGGAGGGCCAGCTGTTAGAGAAAGATGAAAACAAAGCAGAGCTGTTAAACAAATTATTCTGCTCAGTCTTCACAACAGAAGATACTGGCAAAGGACCTACACTAAATAAGACAGGGCAGGATAGTGGATGGGCAGACACAAGCCCCTTCACGAAGAGAGGGTCTTAGAAAAGATAAGCAAACTTAGGGTGGACAATGCCTTGGGGTCAGATGATATCCACCAAAGCATACTAAAAGAGCTTTGGGAAGAAATAGCTGCACCACTTGCTGAGCTGTTCAATCTATTTCTGGAAAGTGGCAGAGTACCTCAAGACTGGAAAAGAGCAACAGTTGTGTCCTTGCACAAAAGAGGAAGCAAGGAAGAGGAAGAAAACTACCGCCCAGTCAGCCTGACCTCTATAGAAGGAAACATTTTGGAGACATTACTAAAGGAGAGTATAGTTGACTACCTAAAGGAAACTGGAAATCTCAACCCCAAACAGCATGGCTTCACAGCAGGGTACTCGTGCCAAACAAACATGACTGATTTCTTCAACTGGGTTACCTGAACAGTGGGCCAGGGTGGGGCAGTGGATGTGGTGTACCTGGACTTCAGCAAGGCATTTGACACCGTTCCCCACAGGAGACTTGCTAACAAACTAGAACACACAAGAGTCAGATAGAAAATAGTAAATTAAATTAGAAACTGGTTGCAGAATAGGACCCAGAGAGTTTTGTTAAATGTAGCATTATTAAGGGAGGGAGGTGTGACCAGGGGCATTCCACAGGGATTAATGCTGGGTCCAGTCCTCTTCAACATATTTATCAGTGACATCACTGATGAAATGGAGAGGAAGGTTTGCCTGTTCACAGACAATTCAAAGATCTGTAACGGTGAATACACTAGAGGTGGCCTTAGGTATGGAAGCTGACCTAAGGAGACTGGAAGAATGATCCAAAAATTAGCAGTTAAAATTTAACCCCAAGAAATGTAAGGTAAAGCACCTGGGGAAGCAGAACCCAGGAAAATGTATGTACTAGAAGGGCATCAATTAGAGGACACAAAGATGGAACGGAATCTGGGCGTGATCATTACCAACAAATTAAAGGTAGGAAAACAAAGCAAAAAAGCAGTGCAGAAGGCAAGTGGTATCCTCGGATACATAGAAAGGGGTATTACGAGCAGAAAGCAGGAAGTTATCATGCTCCTCTATAGATCCTTGGTGAGGCCACACCTCAAGTACTGTATCCAGTTCTGGAGGCCTCACCTAAAAAAGGACATTGACTGTCTGGAGTCAGTGCAGAGATGGGCCACAAAGATGGTGCAGGGGCTGTATCATGAGTCATATGAAACAAGACTCAAGGAGTTGAATTTATTTTCTCTGGAACAGAGAAGAAACAGGAGGGACACAATAGAAACATTTAAGTACATCAAGGGAATTAACAACTCAGAAGGAAAACCTCTTCCAGGAAACAGGATGGTGCATACAAGATGGCACAACTTGCATGCAGTAGAAGGCAAGTTTAAAAGCAATTCTAGAAAGTACTTTTTCACAGAGACTGATACACTGATGGGACAGCCTGCTACCAGAAGTGGTGGCATCGAAGACAGTAAGAAAATTCAAACGTGCTTGGGACCGGAAATGTGGGCAACTTAGGAAACAAATTTAATTGGGGGCAGGGGTAACCACCTTGGACAGAATAGATGGACCAAATGGTCCCCATCTATTGGCACTTTTCTTATGTTTTTATACTAGTGTTTTACAATGCTATGTCACACATAGACTTCTGAGTGCACATATAGTCATTTGCATTTTGTCATGACTTACAAGGGCAGGATAGAGAGCCTCAATAGGTAATCCCTTAAAGACAGGAAACTGGGGACATGATAGAGACACAGAAATACCTGCAGGGGTACAACACAGTGGACCATGCAGAGCTGTTCCAACCGAATAAAAGTTCACCCACCTTGAGGCACCATTTTTAAAAAGGTAGTTGTTACAGTGGTGGTGCCATTCAAAAAAAGAGGATAGAAAGTACTTTTTCATGGGTATTGGGTCAGAGAAGTTGATTAGCCCACGCAATGCATAGGTCAATGTGAGAACCATTTTGATGGGTTTTACAGTATCTGGGATGGCTACAAAGGGACAATTAATCCATGGACAATGAGGAGAACCAGAAGAAGGTTGGGGAAGAGGGAGGAGCCATTTTATAGCTGCTCCAAGTAGGGCTAAAGGGCAGACAGTTTGATGCCAAGTCTTTTGCTGCACTTAGCATTCTCTATTTCTTTAGTTTTCATGTATCGCTATACATTCATACACATCAATACATGTTGATATACGTACTGTACAACAGGCTACTTTCATCCATAACATTATTTAGTGCCAAGTGAGTCCTCACACTTTAAAATATAGCAGAAAAGCAGGAGACAGACTACTGAATGATGTGCACAGTACTTGCTATAAATATTCAACACCCTTCAATACACATCACTACACTCTGTCCTATAATGTAAAGTATGCTCCCTCCTTCCAATGAAAGTTGGCACAATCAGTGCACCTTTGCAGTTAAGACTTTTAAGACAAGTGGTCACCTGATGGCTCAGTAGAAGCGCTCCGCGTTTCCATGCCAGTGATGCAGGTTTAGAAGCAAGCCCAGGTCACCAGACTGGAAGTGCTCCTGATGGGAGCATGAGCCAGTCTGGGAGTGAGACAGTCTGGCTCCCCTTTGTGGTGAGTCATGGAGCTTTCTTCTCATGAGGGGTGGCACATGCCCAGAGCAATTCAAAATTCCGCAAAGCTGCTGCCGTACAAAACAGAAGAGCCGGTGCTTTAAACATGGGCAGCCAGTCCAATAACGAAACAAAAGTCACAGCAAAAGCACTTGAGTAAGAAGAACACAAAATAACTGCAAAAAAGCTAACTGCTAGGCTAGAAAACCAACCCCTAGTGCCTTGGCCCAGAGCATGCTGCTGTCAAGGTCAACAGAGACTGCACCAGCTGTCATGGGCTGGTGGTACAGATGTAAGGAGGAAACGCGGCGTAAAACTGAAGCCTGGGCTATATGAAGGCTTGCTCGCTCCCCACAGACCCACAACATCTCCCTGGGATGATGCCTTGCTCAAAAATTGGATGAGCACCTGGGGGAAGTTGGCCCTCCCCTCTCCACCCTGCCACAGAGGGGTAATCTGTGGGGACTGAAGGCTGAAGGAAAGCATGAGAAGGAGATGGATGCTGGTGGGTCAGGAGAAGGGCAGGGGCGGAAGCAGCCACCCAGGTGTCCTCGGGGATAAACAAGGGATGAAAAGAAACTTTAAGACAAGACAGCCACCAGGACTGGAGAATACCCTGACACCCTCTCAGAATTATCAACACTTGAGGTCATCTTCGCATAAAACATTCTCACTCGATAAGAGGAAAAAAAAATAATTAGGTGAGCCTGCATTTTCACACTTGCACCTAAATTGTTGAACAGCTTGTCAAGTGGTGTCAATCTGTTGTACAATCTGCTCATTTTTTTAAGAAACTTTTATGCTGATTGATTGATTTATGTAACCTTAAATCCAACTTTTTCAGTGCATATTAAAAATATTTATAATATCAGTATGGCCAAGCTGATTGTCTGGCACCCTTTCCCAGACATATGTTGTTTTCTGATATAAACATCAGTGAGCTGCCCACCATTCAAGCCTTGGAAACCCGCCATCTTGATTCTTCTGCACAGTTCAGTGAGAGAAATAAGAACCCAGAAATGTAAAATCAAAAGGGTCTCAACATTTAAAAAGTGTTTTTTTGACTTAGAATCATGTTGCTGTCCCTCCCGAGCTGCTCCCTTCTCCTCCTCAACTGCAGCTTTATGAACGCTCCACAGTCCCTTCAAAGCCTCAACTCAAGGGAGACCAGCGGGACTTTTATGGAAGTTGCTGTTGTAGATGGTAGCCTGCAACCAGCAAGACCAAAAGCAAAATCATGGTCTTGCCTGTGGCCTGACATAGCAACTCAGTGGCTGTTTTGAGCACCCCTAATGAAAGCACTTCATGCAACAGCATCCCTAGCAACCTATGGAAAGCTGAGGGACTATTTCACATCAAGTCAGATAATTTTTTTTGTACTTTTTTTAAATATTACAGTTTCTCAACCTATACCTATTTTATATGCTCAGTAACACTCCAGGATGTGGGGTATGCTCTGATACATGCACTTCTAGGGGCAGTAAGGCACTCAGCTTGCAGTCTTATGCCTCAATACTCCCCTAAGAACACGCTTATCAGAGCATAACCCACACCCCATCATGTGTTATTGTTTACATAGCATTGACACTTCATTCTTGCATAATATTTTCATTATCTGTATATTTTGTCCAGGCATAGCAGCAAATAGATTACCTGATCTAGTCTACCTCCTGGTAAAATGAATGAATGAAATAATTAATTAATTACTTAAGAAATATTGAACACTGCTTTGGAAGATATCCCTTATGGTTTTGGTAAGATTGTTTTTAACACGCCTTTTTTCCCCTCAGCATTAAAGTTTTTAGTGTATTTGTGTCCCCTCCCCCTTCCCCCAGGATGCACCTGTGAATGAGACTTGGCTTAGTGAGCTTTTCTGGCCAATTATTAAAAAAATAAAATAGTATCACCTTCTGTTTCAGAGCACAAGTTCCATGGCAGTTATGTGGCAGTAACTTTATAATAACAGAGTAGCTATTGGTGCAGAGGGGGCACGCAACCTGTTAAAAGGTTGCCCTGGAGTGCCCCACAGGTAAGCATGAGAGAGGCACTTCATGGCTTTTCCCATCCTTCTACATATGTGGAGCCTTTTGTGGATCAGGAACTAAGGATAAAATGACTTCATTAAGGTATTGTGGGCCAGAAGGCTTGGCAAACGGCTGCAGTAAAGAAATAATCTCGGTGGAACCCTGAAGTAACACTGAGGAACATTTTGTCTTGCTTACAATAAACATGGCAGCTATTCTTACTACATGCTACTGGGGGAAAATAAAATAGCCCATATTTTATGTTACCAATGAACTTTAAGTAGTTCATATATGATGTATATTTTCATCCTTCATAATATATGTTGTGCCCACCTTGAAGTATGCAACAGTAGTAGTATTTGACAAGCTGCATTAGATAATGGGATATATCAGGAAATATCAAGGGAATCTAATTGGAATTAATAGTGATTTCCTGTGATATATTATGATATATCTGGATATTCTGCATCATATTGTGGCTACCACTGTGAATGTAAATGACTTTCACAAATGGTACAAATGAGAAGTTTTCTAAACACAAAGGGTCTCCTTCATGGTCTAAATCAGTGGTGGCATTAAATGAGCTACAAACAATGGCCCCAGTGCACTGCCATCCATTATACACAAAATGGAGTGCAAACAATGGCCCCAGTTCACTGCCATCCATTATACATAAAATGGGGTGCAAACAATGGCCCCAATGCACTGCCACCCAGTCTAAACAAAATGGGCAGCAAACAGTGGCCTCAGTGCACTGCCACCCAGTCTACACAAAATGGGCAGCAAACAGTGGCCTCAGTGCACTGCCACCCAGTCTACACAAAATGGGCAGCAAACAGTGGCCACCTGTGTACTATCAGCCATTTTACACAAAATGGGGAGTAAACAGTGGCACTAGTACAATACCACCCAGTATATGTTAAATGGTGAGTTAACAGTTGCCCCAGTGACCTGCTACCTAGTATACACAAATAGCGAATGAACCATGACCCCAGTGCACCGCCACCAAGTATATATGAAATGGAGTGTGAACAGTGTTTAAGTGTGCTGCTACCTTATATACATCAAATGGGGTACAACCAGTGAATACAGTGCACTGTCACCCAGTATACAAGAACTAGGGAGTAAACAGTAACCCCAGTGCACTGTCATCCAGAATAGACAAAATGGGGAGTAAAAAGTGACCCCAGTGTATTGCCATTGAGTATACACAAAATGGGGAATAAGCAGTGAATCCAATGTACTGCCATCCAGTATACATAACATGGGAAGTAAACAGTGACCCCAGTGTACTGCCATCCAGTATATCAAAATGGGGAGTAAACAGTGTCCCCAGTGTACTGCCATTCAGTATAAACAAAACAAGGAGTAAACAGAGACCCCAGTGTACTGCCATCCAGTATACACAAAATGGGGGAGTAAACAGTGAGTTCAGTGCACTGCCACCCAGTATGCACAAAATGGGGAGTAAACAGTGACCCCAGAGTACTGCTATCCAGTATAAACAAAATGAGGAGTAAACAGTGACCCCAGTGTACTACCGTCCAGTATAAAGAAAATGGGGAGTGAACAGAGACCCCAGTGTACTGCCATCCAGTATACACAAAATGGGGAGTAAACAGTGACCCCAGTGTACTGCCACCCAGTATAAACAAAATAAGGAGTAAACAGTGAGTCCAGTGCACTGCCTCCCAGTATGCACAAAATGGGGAGTAAACAGTGAGTCCAGTGCACTGCCACCCAGTATGCACAAAATGGGGAGTAAACAGTGACCCCAGTGCACTGCCATCCAGTATACACAAAATGGGGAGTAAACAGAGACCCCAGTGTACTGCCATCCAGTATACATAAAATGGGGAGTAAACAGTGACCCCAGTGTACTGCCACCCAATATAACAAAATGAGGAGTAAACAGTGAGTCCAGTGCACTGCCACACAGTATGCACAAAATGGGGAGTAAACAGTGACCCAAGTGTACTGCCACCCAGTATAAACAAAATGGGGACTAAACAGTGACCCCAGTGTACTGCCACCCAGTATAAACAAAATGGGGAGTAAACAGTGACCCCAGTGTACTGCCATCCAGTATACACAAAATGGGGACTAAACAGTGCCCCTAGTGTACTGCCACCCAGTATAAACAAAATAGGGACTAAACAGTGACCCCAGTGTACTGCCACCCAGTATAAACAAAATGGGGAGTAAACAGTGACCCCATTGCACTGCCACCCAGTCTACACAAAATTCTGGAAAAAACAGTGACCCCAGTGTAACACAGAAACATAGACTTTGATGGCGGATAGCAACCGCTTGGCCCACCTAGTCTGCCCATTTCCCTACCTACTGGATAAGCTGCAGATCCTAGTTAATCAACAGCCTACTTCTTCCTACCCCCACCAGAATTGCCTTATGTCTGTCCCATGCATTCTTGAATTCCCCCACTGTTTTTGACCCCACGACCTCCTCAGGAAGGCATTCCATGCATCCACCACCCTCTCTGTGAAAAAATACTTCCTCACATTGCCCCTGAGCCATCCTCCCTCTATCTTCAAATTGTGTCCCCTTGTTCTTGCACATCTCTTTTTCTGAAAGATGCTGCCCTCTTGGACTTTGTTGATTCCTTTGAGGTCCTTGAAAGTTTCTATCGTGTCCCCCCCTCTACCTCCTTTCCTCAAGGGTATACATATTAAGCTCCTTTAGTCTTTCTTCGTAAGGCTTTTGTTGCAGACCCTGCATCATTTTAGTTACTCTTCTCTGGACTGCCTCCATCCTGTCTATGTCCTTGCAGAGACTGGGGTTTCCAGAACTGCATGCTGTACTCCAGATGGGGTCTCACCAACTGTCTGTACAGTGAGATAGAAAATTCCTGTTTACTACTGGGGAAGCCTCACCCTATACACGCAGTATCCCCCCAGCCATCCTCACTGCCTTCTCACATTGCTTGCTTACCTTTAGGTCATCTGATATGACTACCCCTAGGTCCCTTTCCATTTTCTTTGTTAAAATCCAGTATACACAAAATGGGGAGTAGACAGTGACTCCAGTGGGCAGTCACCAGTATACTCAAAATGGGAAGAAAGCAGTGGCCCCTCTGCACTGCCACCCAGTATACACAAAATGGAGAGTAACCAGTGGCCCTGGTACACTGCTGCCAAGTACACAGTCGAACCCTGCTAATCAGAACTGTTTTGGAGACACATACAGTACAATACTTAGTTCAGATTAGCAGGGACTCATACTTCCAGGGCTCTGGCTTGTTCAGTTAATCTGATGTTCTGTTAGTGTGGGTACTGCCCTACGTTTCGTAGTACAGTAAGGTTTTTATGTTTATAGAGGTTTGCTTGGATTGCTTGTTTATTGAGGGCAGGAGTGCTTGAGCAGTGCTTAAACAGTTAGAATACTTTTTTATTCGGTTTTATTTAGAAATAAACCTTTGTGATTTAGTGCAACTTGTGGCTCAGCTTCTTCACGCTTTTTGTTGCAGGTTCCTTAGTGCGAGCAGATGCACTAGATCACAGTCAGGCTGATTTTCAAGCCATAGCAGACATGTCCCAACCTGTCCACTGCTTCGCTGTGGTTTGGATTAAGTTTTTTAGGCTTTTTCTCATCATTTCCAGAGTTGAATTCTTGCCCTTGGCCATTCTGATGCATCACATCTACTATGCTGTCATCAGACAGCTGAGCATGGCCAACCTCTTGCAAGTCACATTTTATCCACATTTGAAGATCTTCATTGGTGACAGTTTGGCTGCCAGGTAGGTCAGTGCTGCTACTTCCTACTCTGACTGAAGACGGTCATGGTGAGCTGTGAGTTCGGTAAGCACAGGTCTTGACTTTCACCATCAATCTCCCCATCAATCCGCAGCAGTTAATTTCAGGTTCACATTAATTTTCAGGCACTTTTTGCCCTATTCCTGATTTGGCCCAGGCCTTTTCAACTGTTGTAGGTAGTACCCTATTCGAGGCATCTACTGCTATGTACAGTACACGGCGCCTTTTGGTGTAAGACCCTTTATGATGTCCTGTAGGGGGCTGGCCTCTTTCGCCTTGTTTAGTATGGTTTGCAAGAGACACTTCCTGTAGTTTCATTGTAGAATCTCTAGGATGCCCTGATTACAGGATTGTAACTTGTAAGTCATATTTGGAGGTAAAAACCTACATTTGATTTCACCATTTCTGGTCTTAATTGAGGGAATTTTGGGGTGAGCAGGTGAATCGTCTAGAATCAGTAAAGACTTTTAAGGTAAGTCACAGGATCTCAGAAAATACTACGCTGGGGACAAAATGTATTTTATACCAATGGATGAAAACTGACCCATCCATCAATGCCGATCTTTGGTTTTCATACAGGACTGTTAAGTTATTTTTTGTTAATATTGTAAAAGCAATATAAGTTCTGAGACTTCCCTACCATCAGCAAAGGGAGCTTGTGTGTGCCATCATACCGATCCAACCTGGGAGTGTCACTCAGTCTTTTTGCTTTTTGTAACCAGGGGCTTCATGCTCACCACTATGGGCGAACACCTTGTTGGGGAGACGGTACCAGTAAAGGCCTCTTTCATCTGCATGGTGAAATTATGCAAATCCATTCCAAGAGGTGATTTCGTGGTCATTGTATCAAATCCCTTTTCAGGCAAGATTTGAAAATCCTCTCCAACTTGTTCATGAGGCGGGGTCATAAGAAGGGTATGTTGATAATTTGGGGCAAAACTATTAAAAAAGAACAAAGTTATGCATGTACATTAACATTTTTCAACACACGGTATTTATTTTCAATATTTTGACCCCAAATTTTCAACATAACATTGGCATTTTTTCACACTGCTTCATGAATGTGACAGTTGTCATTTTTCAGATCCTGGTCACAGCGGGTTTTCCCACTTGTGGTAAGAAATGACATTTTGGCTACTATTTTATAAATAAAACCTATCGTGTTCAGAAGGAGTGGTCATAAAAAGAAAGTGTTTAAAATCTGGGGTCAAAATGTATAGAAATAACTAATCTATGAAGAAACATTGAATTGTTCCAACATTTACTCATAACTCTATTTTTGCAGATTTGGGCTCCTAATGTTCAACAGATCCCTTGTGTTATCCGACCTCCTGAACATGGCAGGTCACATTTTTCAAATCCTCTCCAAAACTGTTTTTTGCAGCAGCAGTGCAAAATTACCTTTTGGATGGGATTTAACAAATTCCACCTGTCTTGATCATAACGTCAGAGCTTAAAAAGACTTGGAAATTTGAGGTCAAAATTTGGGAGCCCACTGAAAATAAGGTATTGACTCTCAGCTGGCCTGTCCTGGAAAAATACAGTCTAAAAATGTGTAAAAGCAGGTCAACACTGAAAATGAGAAATCGCATCACATCTGGTCTGCTGTGGGAAAATATATAGTAAAAATGTGTACAAGCAAGACTCAGTACAACAGCAATGCAAGCGGTAAACATTAGGCATTGACAAATGCTTTTTATACTTTGTCATGTGATTGTCAAGTGATTGTAAAAGCAGCTGATTGAATGGCTGATTGAACTGTGACAGAGGAGTGGCTGAAGGCTGAACCCTGAAACAGACAAGAGGCAGCTGCGGTAATAAACAAGCATTTGTCACTGCCGAATGTTGTCTCGCTGGCATTGGCATTGGCCTTGGTAGTGCAGGAGTTAGAGATGCATAATAGGAATGGCAGTGAAGTACTGCACTGATGCCAACCCCACCACCACCCTGCAGAGACTGGCAGGTGTTGGGGTGTGCCTTTGGGTCGTCAGCTATAATGCTCATGCCATTTTATCTCATCCTACCCTGTAGACACTGACAAGTGTCATGGTGTGCTTTGGGGTCTTTGGGCCTTATACTGGGATCCATACTACTTCCCGACACTGGACTTCCCGAGTACTAACTGCCCGTAACCTATATCCCGACTATTTATCATACCGACAAACGGTCTCCCGACAAACCAGTAGAATGGCACGGCAGCCGCAGACTGCGTATATGCCACAATTACAAATGAATTACAACTGGCACGGCGGCCACCATCACAGATATCAGAAATGCAGACTGTGCAGGAAATGGCACTCAAATATAGGATACAGGAAATTAGGCTTACCTGATTACGAAGGGTCCATCTGTCATCCAGAATCAGCTAATTAAAATCCAGTCTTTATTAAAATTTATTAAAACAACATATGCAGAGATTGTTAGTAAACAAACTAAAATGCAGACGCCCTCATATTGTAGCTATATGTGGAGATTGTGAGCAATTCCATGAATGTACTCCAATGCTGTGCACATTGTCCTGTCCTTAATAATACTGCACATTTTTTTCTTCCCTCTTGGCATATTTTTTCTTTATGGGAGATTTTGGTAGTCCTCGTGTGATTTTTTCAATTGTGCATTCCGTGTTTATTTTCTCCTTGTGAAGCTCCTGAATAAATCTGTGCACTCTGATGTGAGACTCCCCAACAAGTGCCCCATGTCACCTGTGCCATGCCTTTACGTTGTTTTGGGTTCAGGGGAACCCCATTTCCATTTGTTCGATCACAGACCAGAATGCAGGAGGGAAAAGTGGTGGGCTTCGAACAACAGTGTTATTTCTCATCCTTCTTCTTATTCGTCCCAACACATAATTCTCCTCAAACCATTCAACAATCGCGCCACACGATGGCGGCATCTCCTGCTTTAACTCAGCAAATGCTTCAGGGATTCCCTCAGCAGGCAGAAAAGCTAATGCAACAAGATGTCTCAGTTTGAGACTTAATTCTGCATCCGTTCCATACTCAATAGCCATGCCAACACTTTGAATCTTTCTCCATACTATTTGACCCAGATGAAAAAGGCAGCCCTTGCTTTGGGAAGCGAGGAATTCGACTTTCAAAGCATTTACTGCTGCCTACTCAGAATCAGTTAAAAACACTTTCAGGGCTAAAGTCTTATTCTCATCATCTCTCACATCATGAAGATCTTGAAAGAGGTGCAAGTAACTGTCCTGTGATTTACTGGACATTATACAATGGCAAGTAAGAATCCTGGCTCCTGATTGGTCAGTTGGCCTTCACAGCAGGGATGTTATCCTGGCATAACATCCCTGCTGATTTTATCATAGAGCACCTAGCCCACTGCCTGCATCCTTTATTAAAAAAAAATTTAAAACACTAAATAAAATTCTTTAAAATTATTTTTTTCTGTATAAAACAATGAGCCATTGTATAATAGGAATAATGCCATCCAGGGTGGGTGTTATGCTGGGATAACATCCCTTCTTGGGTGTTGGACGCCCTCGGCCAGTGGCCTCGGGCCCAACCACCCGAGGTGGGATGTTATCCCAGCATAACACCCACCCTGTCAGGCATTATTCCTTTATAAGCGCATAGACAGAGGGCACACTTATTATTATTATTTACATGCTGCAGGCTATCAGGAATAACAATACTGTCTAATGTTCGCAGCTCTGGGGGGGGCATTTTGTCTTTGGGCCCTTTTTACAACTTGTTGTAGTGCTTGTTGATTGGGCATGCTCTGCCTTATTGCTTCGCTTAATTTAGACATTTGTGATTGAATTAGTTGGGCTGGTGTTTCATTGGAGGACACAGCACAAGATTTTAGGGAAGCAACAATCAATCAATCAGTCAATCACTTTATTTAACTAGGTGTAAACACCATTGAGCAAGCTCATTTTCAAGGTGGTCCTGGGCAACAGGTACAGCTATCAGAACATCGGTTGCTTCAGGGGTGTGGTTATGCTTACCGACTTTTCTTAAATGATGTTGTCCACCAACTAATATCGTGGACGCTCTCCCTAAACAATGCTGGCTCTTCCTGCCCTGGCAACACCAGTAGTAAAGGTCACCACGACTATGATCCTTAACATATAAGTAGCCAGCATATGATATCTTAGTATTTCCTCTCTGTGAAGGGACAACCTTGCAAACAATAACTTCTTCCATTGAAAAAATTGAAAACATCCAGCAACCAAAATGACTGACTCAGAAGCGACACACATGACGTTTTATTTATAACATTCAGCTTGATGTTAATTACAGTAATTGATTGACAGTGATCAATTAACTGTAATTAACTACAGGCCCATGTCTGTCAAGCTCACTGACAGCTATGCGTCACTTCCTGTTGAAGTCGGACATTTCGTTATTTAGTTTATTTCTCTCTGGAAACCTGCAAGTATAGAACCTTTACTTGTTTATTTTTCTGCTCATCGGTGGTGCACTGGTCCCTGGGACCTTTTCCAGGCATGATATGGCAAAGAATATGGCACAAGTACAAAACAGTTAACTTCAATTGTCGGGATGGAGATGCTGTCGGGAGGAAGGCTTCGTCCGGATGTTTCTTTTTGGGATGCTGAAGTCGGTATATGTACAGTCAGGAAGTAGATGGTCAGGTAGTTGTACTAGACGCCTTATACTTTCCCCATTCCATAAGGAAATACGCTGAGATGGGTGTAGTATAGGAGAAGGGGGTGAACTTTAGGGCTGAACACTCCAAGGCACACCTTGATGCCTGTCACTGGCTGCAGAGTGGGGGTGGGGGTTTAATGGCATGAGCATTACAGCCAATGATCCCAAGTCACACCCCTGATGCCTGTCAGTCTCTACAGGGTGGGGTGTTACAGCTGAAAACCCTAACGTTGCAGGCGTTTGTTGGTATTGTCACTCCAAATTTTCAACATGGGCTTTTTGTGACCCCAGCTCATGAAAAGCGGCACTATCAGTTTGTTAGCTGAAAGGTGGTTTTGCACAGTGGCTATGCCATTTGGCAACAGAGTCGAAAACACATTTTGGGCAGGATGTGAAAAATGACAAGTTTATTGTTCATGAGGCGGTATAAAAAATAGCAACACTGAAAATCTGGAGTGAAAATGTGAAAAATTGGTGAAGTCATGAGCATGCAAAGAAACTGCACAACACATGTCCATAACCCAATTATTTTGGGGATTTTTTTAACCACACGACCTCCCGTCATGAACAGTGGCACTGTAATTTTGGTAATCTGTCCCAAAAGTTGATTTCCCACAGCGACCATGCCATTGCGGAAACACATTTTGGGCAGGCTGTGAAAAATGACAGCTGTACTGTTCATAAGGAGGTGTGAAAAAATGCCAGTGTTGAAAATCTGGCATGAAAATATTGCAAATTTGTGAAGTTACAAGGGTGCGTAGTAACTGCGCAACGCACGCTTGTAACACAGTTATTTTATGGACTTTCATCACCAAATTTTTAACATAGGCATTTTAAGACCTCTGCTCATGCACAGCATCACCATCATTTTCTCAAACTGTCCCGGAAACTGATTTCGCACAGCGACCACGCTATTCTGCGCCGGACGTGTAAAAACACATTTGGGCCAGGATATGTACAATGACAGCTGTACTGTTCATAAGGAGGTGTGGAAAAATGCTAATTTTGAAAACTTGGAGTGAAAATATTACAAATTCACAAAGCTACGAGCACGCATGGAAACTGCAAAAGCAGCTCATAAAATAGCCATTTTAGATTTTCACCAAATTTTAAACATAGGCTTTTCAGAGACCCCCATGAACAGTGGCACTGTTGTTTATGCTAATCGGTCCCAAAGGTGATTCCATCGCAGTGACCACGAAATCACTTTTGGGACCGAATAACACCATGATAGTGACTAAATTCATGAGGAGGGGTCCCAATAACCCTATGTTGAAAATCTGGTGCCAAAATTCCCAAAAATGCCCAAGGTATGCACCAAAGTTGAAAAAACCCTATTTATGCCATTATACAGCTTACCGACATTTCTTCAGTTTACAGTCGGCTTTGAAGAGTGCAGATGTGTTCCCGATCCACCGAAGATCATCGAGCCATGCTCTGGAGGTAAGCACGGGGTGAGGGCAGTGGGGAGGCAGGGTGCACAGAGGGTGGGTGCGGGTTGGGGAGGGCCACCAGACTCAACGAGGGTTCTGGTTTGCGTGTAGGTTGTAAAAAAAAAAGGACCGCTTTTAATTTACAGGACATTTGGCATGCTGGAGTGGGCTCCCAGCTTGCCACCTGAGTGTTTTTTTGGGGAGTTCTGTAGCCGACTAGGGATTGGCACCTCGGCACACAAAGAAATGGGGTGGGACATTATGCCATTGGGGAGTGGGCTTCCCGACGACAAATTAAATCGAAAGGAGGGACATGATGCCGAGGGATTGGGCACTTACTCGGTACATGCTTTTAAATGGGGGTCATTATGCCGACGGAAGTGGCTACCGGTCGGCAAATGAAATGGATTGGGGCATGCCGACAGGGATTGGGTACCCCTGAAGTTGGTTTCTCCTCATGGCG
This sequence comes from Neoceratodus forsteri, assembly GCA_016271365.2. Taxonomy (NCBI): domain Eukaryota; kingdom Metazoa; phylum Chordata; order Ceratodontiformes; family Ceratodontidae; genus Neoceratodus; species Neoceratodus forsteri. The sequence continues at coordinate 58,361,780 of CM028131.1, forward strand.
GCAGTCAGTGCCGCCATGTTTATTGAAGGGCTTCACCAGGAAAGGTATGAGGGAGGGCGAGCGTTATGCCGCTGCATGACGAGCATGGCTCTCATTGCAGCAAACCTTTTCTTAGATGTGCTCGCCACATTATGTATTCCTGGTGTGGTGCCTGCATGCTGGCTTATTGGGGAATGAGGGACGCACTTACTGATGCGTGCCCTGCATTCACCCATCAGTGACCATGAATCCAAATCTGCTATTAATGCAATATGTTGGCTGGTGCGCAAGTGCAAGCCAACATAAAAAGGTGAGAAATCTATGCAAACACAAACATTCATTTGACAGGGTGGGTCGGATGAATGGGGTTCCTTAGATCACTGCTCTACTGCCACCCAATGGGGAGGGAAAAGTGGCCCCTATGCACTACCACCCAGTATACTAAAACAGGGAGCAAACAGTGACCCCAGTGCAGTGTCACCCAGTATACATAAAATTGGGAGCAAAGAGTGACCCCAGTGTGCTGCAACCAAATATACATAAAACAGGGAGTAAACAGTGGCCCCTGGGTACTGTCACTCAATATACATGAACAGGGAAAGAAATTGTGACCCCAGTGTACTGCCACCAAGTATACACAAAATGGTGAGTAAACAGTGACTCCTGTGCACTGCCACCTAGTATACACAAAATCAGGAGTAAACATTGACTCCTGTGCACTGCCACCCAGTATACACAAAATGGGGAGTAAACATTGACTCCTGCAGACTGCCACCCAGTATACACAAAATGGGGAGTAAACAGTGACCCCTGTGCACTACCACCCAGTATACACACAATGGGGAGTAAACAGTTGCCCCATTGTCCTGACACCCAGTAAACACAAAATGGGGAGTGAAAAGTGGTCCTAGTACACCTTTACCCAACGTACACAAAATGGCAAGCAAACAGTTTTCCCAGTGTACTGCCACTCAGTGTACACAAATGGAGAGCAAACAGTGACCCCAGTGTACTGCCACCCAGTATACCCCAAATGGGGAGTAAGCAGTTGCCCCATTGTCCTGACACCCAGTAAACACAAAATGGGGAGTGAAAAGTGGTCCTAGTACACTGCTACCCAGTATACACAAAATGGGAGCAAACAGTGGCCCCAGTGCACTGCCACCCAGTATACACAAAATGGGGAGCAAACAGTGGCCTCAGTGCACTGCCACCATTATATGCAAAATGGGGAGTCAAAAGTGGTCCTAGGCACTGCTACACAGTGTATATATACCCAGGCCCAGATATTCAAAGGAGATGCGCCCGGTGCAACAGAGTTGCACCAGTGCATCTCCAAAATGCGCCCCTGGGCCATATTCAAAGGGAAGGGATGCGCCGCACAATTCTGAATGTGCTGCAGTGCAAAGATAATATATGCAGTGCATCCGGAGGGGGTGTTCCCTTGCATATGCAGCACATTTTGATATTCAGCTGAGATGTGCAGCACAGCTGCCCGCACATCTCAGAGATGTGCCACACAAAGATAGGCATGGAAGAACCATACCTAAGTCATAACCACCCACAGGTGGGTTGCTGTACTGCATAGTACAACACAGCAGCCACCAGCCCATGGGTGGCTATCCCCCCAATCCCCGAAGGTAGAAGAAGTGGCAAATATCCCTTTCATCCCTGGTAGTCTAGTGCCTCCCTGCCCTGAACCCGATCGTAGTGGAAATGGTGTCACAAAAGACTCTCCCTGTTAGCCCAGTGGCCCCCCCTTCCCTTCTTGAACCCTGATGTGTAATGAAAAGCCTTCCCCGATCCTCCCTGGTAGTCTAGTGGTAACCCCTACCTTCCCCGAGCATCATCTGTAAAATAGTACTTTGCAAAAGTCCCTGGTAGTCCAGTGGTGCCCCCCTTCCATCCCCAACCCAGTCAGTAGAAGAATTATAGATCAAAATACCCTGGCAGACTAGCGGTCCCCTCTCAGCCCCAATCGTAACACAGAAAAGTAACCCCAATATTTCCCTGGTAGTCCAGTGGATCCCCCTACCCTCCCAACCACTGAGGCACCACACACCACCCCGCTCCCACATCCCAGCATGGCCATTGAAGTCATCGGGCAGCAAAACACACCCACATACCTCCACAGCTGCCCACTGACCGAGCTGTCACTGAATGATAGCTTACAGTAATCACTGTGATATCATTGGTTGACACTGTCAATGAATGGGCTTGCAGTGTGTACTGTAAGCTTTCATTCACAAAGTTCTGTGAATTTATTTATTTAGTTTTTGTTGACTGGGTAAGTGCACTAGACAAATTCTGCCTATTTTCAGGCATGACCCGAGGGAGGGGGTGCAGATGAATGCCAACTGACCTTGAACCAGATTAAGCTTGTTGGTGGTATTTTTAGTGAATGGGGGGAAATTTGGCCAGGGCAACGGGGAAATTCCCCTACTCTGCTGCTGCATTGCTGCCAGCAGGGGGACTGGCCATCGTCAGGACGGCCACTCTGCATCAGACATCGAGGGAGGAGGTTGTTGGCTTGGTGGGAGCGTTAACCTCTGCTCCCACTGATAGCACTATGGAGGCTGTTTCACTATCTGTTGTGGATTTAGATTCTGATAATGACTTTCAGGATGCACCGCTAGTTTGGGCAGATTCTGTTCTTCATTCTGGACATAAAGGAGCTGCTTTACCTATTGTTGACTTACCCCACAGATTTGTTGTCCCGAGTTTGAAAACTGCTGTTCCATTTGAATCTGTGGATACAAGTGGGCAGTTGCTGACTTCTACGGCACCCCCGGTTTGCAGCGCGGCTGCTTCTTCAGAGTTCTCCTTTGATGTGACCCCTCCAGGTGACTCCGCATCGCGTGGTAAGATTTTACAATTAAATTCTAAATATTCTGACTTTGCCCATGATGTTTCGTCTTCCCCCTGTGGCAGTTTCGGCTAAACCTGACACGGACTGTTCCGAGGAAACTCTGCCTTTTGTTCCTACTAAGACTGGCGGTTTTGACTTGGCTCGGCTTGCAGATAATGCAATGTTGTTTAAATCCTCTGTGGAGCCCTTATTTGAAATGCGCTCGCAAGCGCGAGACTGCTCTGTCAATACTGTTTCTCCACCTGTCAAGCTTCTGTCGGCAGTAACAACCCTTGGAGGCCCCGAGGGGAGCGGTCACTTACCTGAGTCTACTTCTCTTGATTGCAGTGCATCTAGCTCAGCAGCAGCTTCACTCCAGGCTGGCAGTAAAGTCACGAGTTGCAGGGGAGTGCCTACAGCCTGACGGATTGCATTCTGCCCCAAAGAATGAGGCTCCTTGTACTGACATTGGGACTAGTATTCCTTCATTGGGGGTTGGCTCCTCTGCTTTTACCCAGAATGAATCTGCTCCTTTGTCTAAAGCAGCTGGGTTTGTTTTTAAACACCTTCATTCTGAGGGAGCTCAGGGGAATCCTGACATTGTCTATCAATCATCTGCTATTTCTCAGACTGGGGTTATCGAATTTTCTTTTTCCGATGCATCTGTTCCTCAACAGCCAAAGCAGGTTTTTATGCATCCTAAAGCACCAGTCTCTGTTTCCCTTCCTGGTGATGTCTTTCAGGAATCCTGGTCTCCGGACAAAGCTCTTTTGGGGGCTGGCTGGTCACAGACTCCCACTGGGGTTTGGAAGCCTGACCCGGTTTGGGATTCTGAGTTTCCCCTCTCTCAACATTCTCCAGAGTGGAAACCGGCCCCTCAGCCAAAGGTTTCAGCTGGCAGCATGCATACTACACCTATAGGAACTGGGCCTACGCTCCTTTCTTCTGCTTCTCCGGTTTCAGTACCCCCCCCCCCCACAAATACTGACTTGCCTCTTCAGGTGAATAGCATGCCTTCGCAGGACTCCTCCTTACCTCAACCCCCCACAAAAGTTAACTTGCCTCTTCTGGTTAATAAAGTGCCGTTACGGGACTCCTCCTTGTCCAAACCCCCATCTCATAAACCCCTTATGGCTGATCTTTTCTCTTCTTCGGAAAGGGAAGCGGCACCCCAACGGAATGCAGTTCGTATCCGTTATAAGGGGGGTCTGCAAGACAGACCTGACAGGTATTATGTGGGGAAAACTCTGCTGAAGGATTCTTTATGTTTTACCCCCCAGGACATGTATGCTTTCATTAACATATCTGGAGAAGACAACTTTGACATCAGTTTCTGAACACCTCATGGCTTGGATTTGTTTTGGGACCGCTATGGTCAGGTGAAGTTCTCTCCTACATGGACCCCCTTCTTGGTTATACCTCTTTCTAAACCTTTAATTAAATATGTTACAGTGATGTTTAGAAATGAGGGGGTCCATGTGGAGGATATCACCTTCTGGTTGTCACAGAAATGTGAGGTCTTAAGCAGCCCAGAACCTATTTTAGATTCCGAGTGTTTTTGGACAGGGGGCTGGAAATACAAAGTTAAACTGAGGCAATCTGAGTCTGGGGTAACTCATATTCCAAATTCCATTATGCTAGGAAGAGATAGGGGGGTCTGTTTTTATGGAGGTCAACCACGTGCTTGTTATAAGTGTGGGTCTAGGACTCACCTTTCCAGCGTTTGTGATCAACCACGTTGTGAGAATTGTGGGGAAGTAGGGCATGTCGTTATGCAATGCATTAATATTTCCTAGTGTGACCTCTGTGACGAATCTGGCCATAGTTTTCGTGATTGTTCTCGGGCTGCCAGGAACAAGGTAACAGATTAGTTCTGACCTTCTTATTCAGAACGCCCAGGATGCCTTGCCCTCCCCATTCTTCCCTACACCTCAATCCAAATCTTCCCAACCCCCTCCTTCCCCTCCCTTTCAAGATTACCACCTTCTTCGGATAAGAGACAAGATGTGCCTGTGGGTGCAGATCATTTCTCCCCTCTCTCTTCCAATGGTTTAGATGAAGGCGCTCGCGGAGTGGACTCTGTTCCATTGGTGGATAAAAAACCTCGTATGGGCCCTCCTGGCTCCTTGGATTTTCCTCCTGTATGTTATACGGAGGAGGTCTCCGGGGTTGCAGGGAAAGAATCTAAGATCTCAGTTCCTGGACCATCTTTGCCCAGGCGCAGATCTTCTAGGAATTTGCATCCTAAATCTCCCCCTTCTGCTTCTGGCCTCGAAATTAGCAATTCAAATGCGGCTCTTTTTAACCCTTGGGGGGACACGGAAATGGATTTGGGAGATTCAGACTCCCAGAAGTCCTCCTTGTCCACTATGTCGCAGTCCATGGATAATTATAAAGAGAAGAAAAAAAAAAGAGGAAAAAATAAGGGGTTCTTTTTTTCCCCTCCCACTTTGCCCATAAATGAGGTTTCTTTGGGGTTCCTTTAACACTCACAGCTTGTTAAATAATGCTAAAAGACAGGCCCTTTTTCATCAGATTCATAACCAGCAATTAACTGCCTGTTTCTTGCAGGAAACTTGGATGTATTCTATGGAGCAGTTAGCTTCCTTTAAGCGAGATTGGGTTTGGGGCCCTTCCTTTTGGTCCTTTGGCATGGACTGAGCTGATGGCATTAGTATTTTGTTTAATTCCTTTTCTTTTACTTTAAATAATCTTATTGATCTCATACCAGGCAGGGTTTTGATTCTAGACGGTAAATGGCAAGGCACTTGTTATCGTTTTATCAATATCTATAGTCCCCAAACGAAGGCTGGTAGAGTAGCCTGTTCTAAATCTATTCAACCCTATTTGGTGACCTCTGTTAAGATTCTATGGGGAGGGGACTTTAACTGCACTATTCCTACATTGTCTAAACGGAATAACAAAATTTATTGTGATTCTCATGCACTAGCCAATATTGTCAAAATAGCTGGTTTGATTACTTGTCTGTGCTCTTCTTCCCATGGTACACAATTTTCTTTCCGTAAAGGAAAGTTTTTTTCTGTCATTGATTATATGTTTGTTTTCCCCGGTATACAGGTTCATTCCTTTGAAATGACTCCTAGTGAATTTTCGGACCATTCCTTTTTATTATGTACATTCCAGTTACCTAGTCCTTTTGAGTACAGGCAAGTCCGGTGGAAACTTAATAGTTCCATTTTAGGCTTACTCCATGTACAGATTGGGGTGAAATGTATCCTAAAGGCAAGATTGTCGGTAGGTTTTTTGTATTCTAATTTAGGGGAATGGTGGTTGGAGACTAAGGCTGATTTGCGTAATTGGTTTAAAAATCAAAGGGTTGAAATGAGAAAATCTAATTTTTTTAAATATTTGTCTCTCAGGCAACAGCTTCAAAGACTTACTACAGCTGCATGTATTCGCCGTATGGGATTATTCTGCTCAAATAAGTAATGTACAAGAACAAATGGGGTTTATCAGTATGACCGAAGCAAAACTTTACAAGTTATTTTTGACCAATGGTATCAAAAATCCCTTTGGGTGACCAGCTTGAAGCTTGTAAGGTTTTGAGGATTCCTCTAATATGGATCTACTTCTAAAACCTGATAACTCTATAGCTGATACTGCTCCACAGTTAAGAGAATTGATTATGTCCCATTTTCGGTCCTTGAATCTTCCTTCCGATTTCTGATGACTCTATGCATTTATATTTGAGTGGTATCACTATTCCTGTCAAGTCACCAGAAGCCTTGCAATTGTTAGGAACCCATTTCTTAGGGGAAATCTTGAAGTCAGTATAGTTTAAAACTTAATATCTCGCATTGCATGGATGGCTTATCTAATTCTTTATATAAATTTTTTTCTAATGAATTGGTCCCATGTCTTTTCTTTTATTTCAGCATTTTATTGAGTATACTGAGTTTTTTCCTACTTTTTCGGATGGTTTATTGATTTATTTATTTAAATCTGGGGATAAACATAACATTAAGAATTATGCCCATTACTCTTTAAACTCCGATACAAAATTTTTACCAGTATTTTGAACAATAGATTGAAGAATTATGCTAGATGGATGATTTCTCCCTTCCAATTCTGTGGGATACCTGATAGGAAGGTCCAATCAGCTTTAATGATGCTGCGGGATGTTACTGAGCACCTCTCAGTGACAGGCATTAGTAATTGCCTGGTTGTAGCTGATTTGGAAAAAGCTTTTGACCGAGTTCATTTACCCTTTTTGTTTTTGACCCTTGAAAGTTATGGGGTCCCAGCACAACTGGTTGCCTTATTCAGGATATTATGTAAGCATAGTGTTGTTTTTCCCTTTTTGAGAGGTTGTACGGGCGCCAATTTTCCCCTGACTACTGGAGTGCATCAAGGCTGTTCCCTCAGCCCCCTTCTCTATGTTTTTTCATTGGATCCCCTTTTACAAACCTTGGTTAAGGTTCCATGCTGGACTGGAGTTTCGGGAACTTTCTCCCAGGACCAGCATCTCCTATTGCAGGCATATGCTGATGATTTAATTTTGTATTTTTCTGACCAGACTTTTGTACATCTGTTTTTGGAGGTTTTTGCTGATTTTTCCAGAATATCGAATGCTAAGCTGAATTTGCAAAAAACAAAAGGGTTGTTCATTGGGGCTGCAGGCCCTTTTGAGACCTTACAGGAGGGAATCCATATTACTAGAACCCCTCTCAAAATTTTGGGCGTTCTGTTTGGCTCTCAGAATTTGCCGGTAGAAATTGAGAATCGGCTCTTCAAGTTGTGGAACACAAAGTGACTAGATGGAAGAAGTGGAAATTCTCTAAATTAAAGCGTGTACAGGTGATTAAGCAGTTTCTTTTTGCCATGTCTGCAGTACATTGCAATGATTTTTCCACTTCCATTCACACTGGAGACAAGGGTGTACTGTTTATTTTTCCAAATGTTGTGGGGTTACCGCTTAAACCCGATTAAGAGGGTTTATACTTACCTGAATACTAAATCAGGAGGCCTCGGGATGATCGACCCTGTTGTTTTTTTACATACATTATTTTTTATGTGTACAGTCAAGAGTGGCTTAGGTTTAGCAAAAGGAACTGGGGGAATATGGTCTCCGCAACCGTTGGCAAAATATTTTCAGAATTGGCTTGTTTTGGCCCCCAAGATTAATCCACATGTCTGGTTTCCTTGTTATTTTCAGCCTGCTGCCCAGAAATTGTATAAATGGGGTATTACAAAAGAGATGATTTTGAAAAATAAGACTAAAAGCCTTTATCAATCAATCATGTTAAATTTATACCCTCAAGAGCCCTGTTTTAAGAATTGCCCTACGGCCTTTAACTCTAAAGTTTTGGTTCAGTTGAACAGTCTCAGATTGCCTCATCTCCAATGGGAAATGCAGTGGTTGATCTTTTATGGTCATTTAAATGTCTGAGGCAATGCTAAATATAAGGCAATTGAAGAAAGAAATTGCCCTTATATTGATTGTATTAATATAGTGGAGACTATGGAACAATTTTTCTTCAGTGTTCTTATTCCACTGGTTTGTGGGCTTTTGGCTAACTTATGGGGGCTTTCCTTGGCTCACTTTACTTTCCTATCATATTTTGTTCTAGGATGTTACCGGTGGGTTTTTCTTTCATGAAGGGGACTTTTGTCATTATTTTTTGCTGTCTAAGGTTTTACTTATGGCAAGCTAGATGCCAATGGGTATTAACCAAGAAAAATGCCTTATCATGTTTTTAGTGACGTTAGTTTCGAATGAACTTTTTAAAATTTATTCTCAAGATGCAAAGCGATTGGCTCCTGCCACACTTTTGAAGTGGTGGAAAGGGTTTCTCCATTTTATAAAGTTTAAGTGAGGTATTGTTTTCCTTTATTTATTTTTTGTTTTTCTCTTTTTTCCTTTTCCCCTTCCCCTTTCACCAATTTGTATTATTGTCATTTGATTGGTTTATGAGTTTTTTTGTGTTGCTTTCTATGTTTCTTATTTCAATAAAAACTCCCCTACTCTTTTCGAGAAGTGCCACGGGATCTTTAACATCCACCTGAACTACCACCAGAACAGGCAGATGGGTCCTCCGTTTAACATCTCATCTGAAAGATGGCACCTCAGGAATACAGCACCCCCTCATGCTGCACTACAGTGTCAGTACTGAGATATTAACCCAAGTGCCTAGTGTGGGGATAGAACCCACAGCCTTCTGATCTCCTGGCCTCAGAGGCGAGTGTGCTACCTGCTGAGCCACTGGCACTACTAATGCAAGCCCATTGGTTGACAGTGTCGACCAATTGTATTGTAGTGTTACTGTAAGCTGTCATTCAGTGACCGCTCAGTCAGCGGGCAGCCGTAGAGGTGTGCAGGTGGGTTTTGCTGCCCTCCAGCTTCAATGGCCATGCTGGGACAGGGGAAGAGGGGTGGTGTGGTTGTCTCAGTGGGTGGAGGGTGGGAGGGTCCATTGGACTAACAGGGAAATACTGGGGTTTCTTTTCTGTGTTACAATCAGGGCTTGGAGGGTGGCCACTAGACTACCAGGGTATTTTGATCTAGGATTATTCTCCGGACAGGGTTGGGGATGGAAGGGGGGCACTGCTGGACTACCAGGGACTTTCAAATTGTATTATTGTATGGACAGTATTCAGGGAAGAGACAGAGGTACCATTAGACTGCTACAGAGGATTGGGGAAAGCTTTTTATTACACATTGGGGTTCAGGAAGGGAGGGGGAGCCACTGGACTACCAGGGAGAGTCTTTTGTGACACTATTTTCATTATGATCGGGTTTGGGGCAGGGAGGAAGGGAAACTGGACTACCAGGGACATTGACTCCCATATACATGCAGGGCAGCCGGTGCATCCTGCTGGGAACATCCCTGCCCAAGACAATGCAAATGGGACCATAATGACATGCTAATGGCCCCATTTGTGCCTTGCATGCATAATGGCTGCATTTGCATATGTCAGTTTGAATATCTGGAATTTTTGCCTGGTGCAGCCCGATGATACACCACGCATCCCCATTCCAGGTAATCAGACCGTGCAGGGGAATGTGCTGGTACATCTTTGGTGTACTCATTTGCACCACACATATCTTTTGCTGTATTCAGATAGGATACGCAATTGCGCATCTCATTTGAATATAGCGAGTTTGCTCTCTGATGCAACTCAGTTGCACGGCACACACACTTGCACCCTTTCTGGGTGCAGTTTGAAAACCCTGGACCCAGTATATACAAAATAGGAGCAAACAGTGGACCCTGTGCATTGCTACGCAGTCTACACAAAATGGAGAGGAGAACAGTGGCCATAGTGCACTGATACCCATTATATAAAAACTGGAGGTAAACAGTGGCCCTGGTCCACTGCCACCCATTAGACACCAAATGGAGAGTGTTACAAACATTTGAAATCACCAGCAGAAACAGGCCTCATGGTCTTATCGAGTCTGCTGATTGTGCAGCTAGCCCTTCAACCTCAGCTGCCCACCCACCCTTCCTCCTAATAATTACCCCCCACTCACTCTGTCCCATCCCTTCTTAAAACTGTCTACCATACTACAGGCTACTACTTCCTCCAGCAGAGTGTTCCACTTATCCACCACCCTTTCAGTGAAATAATGTCTCCTGACCCCCCATCTCATCTGGTGCCCCTTCGTGACCCTCCCCCTTCTAATCTGGAAAATCCCTTCTGTACTAGTCTTGTTAATCCCCTTTAAGTATTTTAAAGGTTTCAATCATGTCCCCCCCATCCCTCCTCTCCTCCAGTGAATACATGTTCAGTTCGCCCAGCCTCTCCTCATAGGAGTATCTCTCTAATCCCTGGATCATCTTTGTCACCCCTCCACTGTACACCCTCAAACAATCTGATGTCCTTCTTCAGAAATGGGCGCCAGTACTGCACACAGTATTCCAGGTTAGTATACGCTTGTGATCTGTTTTTATAAATGCATTGTCATACATGCATTCCCTTATGTATATAATTAATGATAGAAATGCATTTGCTGCTATGGGTTAGGTTTTAGTTTGTTCCATTGTTAGAGTTATTAGTTTACTAGTTCTAAGTGCCTTTTACAATTGCTGAGTGGCTATTTATGTACGTGCCACTATTGTATTAGTTTTAGTGAGATTTACTTATGAAATTTTATTGACCATGCGAAGTGTGGGGAAAGTAGTGTCAGGAAACGTGCACTTGCAGTAGACTAGAATGTATTGTTCTCCACTACTGATCAAGACGGGGCATTTACATATATGGGGCATCAAGGCTCCTCAGTAATAGACCTTGCCTGGCTAAATACAGAAATATTGAAAAAACACACTGACATAAAAATACACAATAGAGTAGACTCCTCTCGCTCACCAGTGCATATTTATTTAGATGCCCTAAAAAACACAATGGAGGGAAGTAATAATTCAACCTTTAATAATGAAGGCACTATAGAAATTATTAATCAAAAGAGAATTGGAAATCTGACACAATTAACAATTTTTCTGAAATACTTTCTTCAGAACACTCAATAAACTTAGATCTGAAATTCTATCTTCCGAAGGATCAAAACAGATGATGGATAATTGGGGGAAAATAAATGACTTGATCAGGCCACATTGCAGGACTTCATGTAGATGAAAGGATGTCCCTCTTACTTGGTTCAATCATATTTGTAGATGGGAGAAACATCAATTATCAAAATTAGTAAGAAAAGTCAAGAAAAACAGAACTAAGGTCAATCTTAAAATATTAAGTGTACTGCAGCTAGAAAAAAATACAAAAAGATATTAAATCAAGAAGACAATAAATACAGTAAGGCAATGTGGGAAAAACTAAGAAGGACAATTGTCAAAAAAGGACTTAAATCATTTTGGACACTGGTCTCTAGAGGATATCAACTTTATACGAATAGACTAGAAGCACACATACCACCAAAAGCCTGGGGAAAATCATTACAAATCACTTTATTTTTCTGAACAAGAATTACACACAACAAACAAGATAAATAGACAGGTACAACTATTAAACTTTCCACAACCTATTTGCATCCAGGAGGAAGAGGTCTATCTTGAAGTTCTATTCCTAGCCTTTAATAAAGTCCCTGGCCTAGACTAGATATTGGGGGATATATACAATACCTTTTTCGAATGGTGGATACTCATTCTCAAAATTATTTTTAACTCATTTCTGCAGGGTGCACCGTTTCCTAATAGCTGGAAAGGGTGCATAATATTCCCAATTTGTAAAAAAGGGAACCATCTGGATCCCAGTATGTACATGCCGATAAGCTTGATTGACGTCCCCAAAAAAATCTTTTCAAAAATCATATTACACAGACTTACAGAGTGGTTGTAGAAAGAGCAAATTCTAAGCAATTTCCAGAACAGATTTAGAATAGGATGTTCAACCATACAGCACTGTTATGTGCTTTATCATTTAATATGGAAGTATGTAAGAGTTAAGAAAAACAAGCTGCATTGTTGGTTTGTAGATCTTTCTTCTGCTTTTGACAGTATCAGCAGAGCCATCCTCTGGCAAAAACTAGAGGAACGAAACACAGACTCCACTTTACTAGACACCTTAATCAGGCTTCATCAGAACACCTGGACAAAGGCCCAGTCTAATCATCAGGCGGACACCATGGACAAAATCATCACTAATGTAGGAGTCCAGCAAGGCTGTATATTATCCCCCACATTATTCAACATATATAAACTCTATTATTCAAGCTATGGGAGACTTAAATTTTCATTCTCCAGCTGTATCTGATAAAAGGGTACCCAGCCTTGCTTACGCAGATGACATCGTCCTTATCTCAACTTCTAAACTTGAACTTCAACGAAAACTGGATCACATCTTGGAATTTTGCAGAGAGAATTGTCTAGTGATCAACAGAGACAAAACCAATTTAATTATATTTGGCAATTGTGCTAAAACAGTATGTAGAATCTCTAGTAATAATAACAAAATAGAAACTGCAATGTTGTATGTCTACCTGGGAGTTAGATTTACCCAGAACCTAAAATGGAAGGGTCATATTGACCTACAGTAGTACGGGCCAAAATGACAACTACAGCTAATGCATTAAGGATCTTCAATGCAAAGTTAGGAAAAAGTTCTGTTAAGGGATATTTAGAAGTAATGAACGCCAAAGATAATGCTTGCACATTATACGCAGCAGAAATCAGAGATACAGACCAGGTGAGCCAAGCGGTCCTTATCTGCCATCAAAGTCTGTTTCTATGTTTCTCTGTATTAAAGAAAGTCATGAATAAGCTTTACAGGCATATACTAATGGTTCATCAGTCAGTGTCAGCAGAGGTACTAAGGATGGAATTAGGTCAGTATTCTCTACAAACACTGGCCACAGAAAGGCAACTGATATTCCTCATGGACCTGTTAAAATTACCAGAAACACACCTCTCAAGATGCTGTATTGAGGAAGAAATAAAATACACTACAAAAGGCTTTACCTTTCCATTCATTCTTAAGATCAAGAATTATCTTTTTTCCCCTTGGGCTTGCCTACCTCATTCGGAAATCTGCTTTATGTCCCATGATACAAATTAAAGAAATAATCAGAAACAGGGTAAGAGATGTTGCTATGGCCAAGGATTTAGAAAAACTGAATAACTTAAACTTCTTTCGTTGGTACAAACAAATAAAGCAGACACACAGTCTTGAACCATGCCTGATGCGTATGTCCAACCCTAAAAAAAGAAGGCTTATTACAAGATATAGACTTGAACTCTACAAAGATAACTATATCTGTTTTCAACAAAAAAGATTTGAGGTGGAAACTCAATTCTGTAAATGTGGTTTAAAATTGGAAGACAAACTCAAACACATAATATTGATATGTCCGCTTTATGCCAAATAACAGAAATATTGGTTAGGTGAAACTCTGGGTTCCCTTGGTCTCCCTCCTTCTCAGCTGATTACTGTATCATTCACATCGCAAGATAATCAGTTATTGCATAGACTGGCAAGCTTTTCAAGTTCAAGTTCAAGTTTATTGCAGGAAAACTCCATTGAGCAAGCTCATTCACAAGGAGGTCCTGTGACATATAGACTTACACAACATACATACATAAATAGTTAATAAACAATATATACATAAATGCAAGCATCACATAATATAAGCAAGACATACATACAATGATACCACATGGGGTGACCTCAGGTGGTAATAACTAAAGTAATACAGGGTGGCGACTTATAGATAGCATACTGATACTTGAAACATGGTAACTGGTGTTTGTAACACATACATTTTGGCAGATGGAACAAACAACAGAATATAATGGATAAGGGAGGTAGGAATGGTTTGATAGTGTGATCAGAGGAGTATATACGTAGACAGAGCCAGGAGTAGGGAGGGAAGGGATAGCAGGAGTTAGATTGCTGCAGCAAGGTAATAGATATGAGTCAGGAGCTGGTGGGTGGAGTTGTTTCTTAGTATAAATGAAGTGCAAACAATAAGTAGTTAATATGCACAAAGCAGTTATGGTCTTACCAAAGGATGCACATGGCACACATGGGGAAAGAGGCTTAATGACAGTTGCAGGTATCTTTTATTTTAGCTGCGCATATAGCATTTTATAGAAGTTAATTGAAACTGTGCTAGTTAGTTTCAGTACAGTCTGTAATTGGTTCCAAATAGAGGGAAGGGCATGCGCAATAGCACGTTTACCAAAGCAGGTCCGCAGAGGTCTCAGAATATCAAGCATAATAAAGTCAGATTTTCTTAGCGAGTATGCACTGTGTGAAATACTAATGAGAGATGAAAGATAGCTCGGTAATTTATGCAGGAGCAGTTTAAGAGTCCATAGACCAGCATGGAGCAAACGTCTAGTAGTGAGAGATGTCCATCCAACAGCTGCATATAGGTCACAATGATGCGAACGGTAAGTGGAGTTGGTAATGAACTATAATGCACAGTGGTAAAGGATGTCTAGTTTACTTAGATTTGCGAGGGTGGTAGAGGAGTAGATTACATCGCCATAGTCAAGAAGGGGGAGAAAAGTGGCCTGGACTAACTCATTTCGAATTTCAAGGGGGAAGAGGGCCCTATTTCTAAAGAAGAAACCTAATCTGGCTTTTAGCCTTCTAGAGACATCTTCGATATGGTCACTGAAAGAGAGTTTGTTGTCAATCCAGATGCCTAGGTATTTGAATTTGGTAACAACTTCCAGAGGCTCATTTAGCATGGTAACAATGAAATCTTGGGGCAAGGTATTGAGGGTACCTGTGGCAGCACTACGGGAAAATATCATCGCTTTAGTCTTCTTGGCATTAAGCAAAAGCTTTGCCTTTATAAGATTATGCTCAAGTTGTGCAAAGTCCACTTGAAGCACTCCCTTGACTTCAGAAAGCGGTGAGCTAGAGGTATACAGCACGGTATCATCAGTGAAAAAGTGCAGATTGGATGTAGATATATTGGAATCAAGATCATTAATATATAATGAGAACAAAATGGGGCCTAGGATGGATCCTTGGGGGACACCTCTAACAACTGGCAAGGCAGCAGAAAAACAGCCTTCTGTTTTTACTTTTTGGGATCTCCCAGTTAAGTAACTAGAGAGCCACTGAGTAGTATGGTATGTGGCACCCAACTTTGCAAGACAAGTGACTAGTAGATTGTGATCAACAGTATCAAAAGCTTTGCTTAGATCCAAAATGACTGCTCCCATTACCTTCTTTGCATCTATAGCAGAGATCCAGTCATTGGTTACTTTTGCTAACGCAGAAATTGTGCTGTGATTCGCCCGGAAGCCAGATTGGGCAGGGTTAATGAGAGAGAAGGTTTCCAAGTGAGATTTTAACTGATTGTGGATCAGTTTTTTGAGAACTTTAGAAAGGATAGGCAATATGGAGATAGGCCTGTAGTTGTTTACATCGCACGGGTCACCAGATTTGAACAGAGGGAGGATATGTGCTGATTTCCAGCAGGACGGCACAGTAGCAGATGTAATGGAAAGATTGAAGATGTGGAGAATTGGAGCAGTGAGATGGGCATATCCTAGCCTGAGGAAAAAGGGTTCCAAGCCATCAACCCCTGCACTTTTTTTAGTGTCTACATTAAGGAGAGAATCTTCTACTTCTTTAAAAGTCATCTCATGCAATTGGAAAGGGCTAGATGCGGGACTAGGTATTGGGGGGGGGGGATATGCTGGCTCACCGCAGAAACAGCATAAGGTGAAGAATCGAAAGCTAGCCCAGCTGTGGCAAAGTGGAGTTAAGCTCCTCAAGGATTAAGGACTTGTTTTCCACTATCTTATCTCTTGCAACTAATTTTGTGGGACAGAAGGGCTGTACTGCCTTTCTATAGATTTAATTGTTCTCCATATTTTGCAAGGGTTACCTTTTGCTTGTTCTAGGGTAGAGATATAATAGTTAGCTTTAGCAGAACGATACTTTTCCACAGGTGTTTCTGGCTGTTCTAAAGGCCTGCCAATCCGAAGATTTCTTAGAATGCCTAGCTTTTGCCCAGAGCTTGTCTCAGGCTATGAGGGCTGCCTTAAGATCTGGGGTAAACCAGCGGTTAGAGTTGTTCCGTACCCTTACTTTGATGAAAGGGGCGTGCTTATTTATCAATCTAGTAAGATTGTCATTGAGGGTGTAAGCTGCCTCATTGACATCTTTGGCTAGGTAGAGGTCTTGCCAACTGATCATGCCCAGGTCAGAGAGGAAGTTTACTGCACTGAACTTGTGAAAGGACTGTTTTGTTATAAAGATGGGCTGAGGTCGGGCCTTAGTTTGAGATCTTATGCAAGCAACAATCCCATGATCACTCATGTCATTGTGAAACACTGCTATGTGAGATATTTTATGTGGGTGGGTGGTTAGCTCCACGTCAAGGATGGAGCTGTTGGCAGTATTTAGAACATTATTCCTAGTGGGTTCGTTGACTAGTTGCCCAAGACCTAGCTCGTCGCAAAGGGATTTGATGCAATGTGATTTATGTGTTAGCCAATCCATATTAAGATCCCCTTAAAATATTGTTTCAGTTTTTGCATCTACGAACATGGATTTCAGAAAATTAAGGACTTCATCACCACCAGACGGAGGTCTATAGCCACCTATAATAGTAATGCATTCAGAAGAGGGGAGATGAAGGTTCAGAGAGACGATCTCAAATTCCTTAGCTAAGGATTTGCAGCTAATATTAGTGACCGATTACTTAGATTTGGCATAAATAACCACACCCCCACCTCTAGAGTCTCTGTCTGCTCTAAATAGTTTGTAGTCCTGTAGTGAAATTTGTTGGTCAGTATTTGTCTTTTTTAACCACGACTCAGTAATTATGATACGGTCAGGGTTGATATGCGCAGCCCAGGCTTGCAGTTGTGCAAGTTTTTTGGGCAGGGTTAGAATGTTGACCATCATCATCTTGAGACCTGTGGCCTCAGCAAAATCAATAGGTGAGGTAAGTTGTAGGGGGGGTCCAGGATTTAGCTCCACATTACCTGAGCAGAGGAGAAGCAGTAATATGATTTTCTTTAAAGATCTTATAAGGATGGGGACTGTTTTTTTTATTTCTTCGAGAATGCCCATAACACACAGCACAGGAGGTAGCACCACTGTAGTGACAGTTTAACGTGATCAACTTGAGTGCTCAAACAGACATAGGCGAGGGCAGCAGTAGGGGGAGGGGGGCATTACATTTATAAAGTTAGCCGTGCTATAAGTTATATACTGATCGAGTAGTATAGTTAAATTGGACAAACTAGATTAATTCTATGCAATATATTTAGTACAAATTATGATTTCTTAATGTATGCACATACAGTATGTACTCATTGTTTACTGGCTAGCACAAGACACTTACTTTCTAATAATGGGTAATGAATTTATAATGACAAATGCATGATTTTATCAAATTTTAACAACCATTTTTTCTTTTTTTTAAATGTTTTCTTTTACTGTATTTGTAATGGCCGAATTGCTGAACAATAAAACCAATCTGTACCTTTGTACTACTGTAAGCAAACCCAAGGTTAGCTAGTTTGATATGAAGCAGTCGCACATGACGAGCTGAAGCTGCTGATGTTCTGTACTGGGAAAGTGCTTATTTTGTATGTAGATAAGAGAAGCTGAAACAATAGACCTAGTCATGACATACTGTATCAATAAAGGATTAGTTTGTGGTCTTGTTTGAAGTCAGGGCCCATAGATTGCTGGTGGGTCACTGCCCTCTGGCATGCTGGGAATGGTATGTATACTTGTCCTGTAATTCGGCTTAGCTGCTAATAAATATTTTATGCCATAACTGTGTTTCTCTATGATATCATTACCCACAAAGAAAAAAAATCCATGATAAGGGTTGGGTATAGAAATCACACAAATTTGCAGGAGCAAACAGTGTCTCTGGTGCACTGCCACCCATTATACTGTACACAAAATAGTGAGCAAACAGTGACCCCAGTGCACTAACACCCAGTATACACAAAATAAAGAGTGAACAGTGTCCTCAGTGAACTGCCACCCATTATATACAAAATGGTGAGTGAACAGTGGCCCCAGTGTACTGCCTCCCAGAACAGAATACACAAAATAGGGAGCAAACAGTGGCCTCGAGTCAGGCCAGTAGCACTGAGGCTGGGCCAGTGGCGGTGAGGGTTGAGGCATTGGACGCCTTACCTTGCACCACACTGGTGCCCCAGGTTCAAGAACAGACATGGGTCACTTGAGGGCTGGCTGGGGAGGAAGGATTAAGCATCCAGAGGACTGCTCTCCTTCCTTGGGATGGGGGGAATCTGCACTGCACACTGTCAGCCGACACCTCGCGGAGGCTGGGGGTCAATGCATGCACACGGCCATGTACAGTAGTAGCCACAGACATTGCAAGCTATTTCCAGATATTTTGCGAAATTTCTAAAGAGTTTCTCTCTGCTGCCCCTACTGTGGAAATGAAGAAAGCATGAGATATTTCTGGAAATATCACAGAAATTTCAGGAAATAGCTGGAAGTGTCTGTGACTGCTACTGTAAAGGAGTTGGCCCACATCAAGGGCAACTGGCTGCCTCCAAGGAGGCAGAGACTGCCTGCCCACCCATTGCATGGACATGGGTGTGTGCAAAAATGGAGTAAAATGCCAGGGCTCGGCAGGACCCGTGTTGGCCCAATTGCTCCGGTGAGTCCACCCCCCATTACCAGATATGACGTACTGGGGTAGGGGGGATGCCGGCACCCTCCACCCTGGCCCTGCCACAGAGGAGGAATCCACAAGGGAACCCCAGGGGGTGGACAAGCTGGGGATCGAGGCTGGAGGATGAACCCCTTCGTGGGTGGGGTCATAGCCCCTGTTGAGCCTGTGGAAGGAGTAAAATACATATAAAAAAAAACAGTGGCCTTGGTGCACTGCCACCCATTACACAGAACATGGGAAGTGAAAAGTGGTCCTAGGCACTGCTATTCAGTATAAATACCCAGTATATACAAATTTGGAGCAAATAGTCGGCCCAGTGCACTGCTACACAGTATACACAAAATGCAGAAGGAACAGTGGCTCAATTGCACTTCTACAACAGTGACCACAGCTGCTACATATTATATGCAAAAGAAGTGCATAATTTAAACTGGAATAGTTGATATTGCAGTTCAGATGATGCAGTACTTGCAAATAGAGTTTGAAAAGTTTGGGTTGAAAGTATAGCCTAGAAGTTAAAGTAACAAGCTGTGAATGAGCTTAGTACATCCAGCAGACCAGACCTGGATTTGATTCTCACAACCTCCACTTGCATACTGTGTTTTTTTTTAGTTGTTTAACCAGGAGTAGCACACTAAGCTGAAAGCTTTTTTACAGGAGTGACCTGGGAGCACAGGGAAGTTAAGTGACTTGCTCAGGGTCACAAAGTATGCAAGTGGAAGCTGTGGGATTCAAACCCAGGTCTGGTCTGCTGGATGTTACTAGATTTGCAGCTCAGAGCCTTAAACCACTGTGCTATACTGCCTCCTCAATATACAATAATTACTTTCTCTGTGTGACTCTGAGCAAGTCACTTAAACACCCAGTGCTCCAGGTCGCCCCTGAAAGCAAGCACTTGTGCCTAGTGGGCCTTACCCAGTTACCAAAGACTAAAATAAAATAAAATAAATAAAACATGCTAGTGTTGAACATAGTATCAGCTGTATGGCACATCACCATGGGATGAGACCACATTCATGAGCAGTGCCATCAGAAGATTTCCTCTCTGTTTTGGGCTACTTCTGGACCAGCTGTTTGTATATATTTTAATGACAATGCCCACTCTCTGGTGTCAGGAGTACAGCCCAACTGCTCCTCATTTTGAGATGACTCCCTGGTGTCCAGCAGAACCCCACTCTCCAGTTCAGGACCAGGAACATGTGTCTCAATAGCCATGTGTAACCCCTAGGTGGCGCTATCCCAAGGGCTACTACCCCTGCCTGCTTGGCTAGTAGCAGGTTAAGGGGCCTGGGTAACGAAATGGGTGCCTCCACCCGGAGGTCAGGGTTGTTAGTGTTCAAGCTAAACTGGGCACAGCCCTCCGGGACACTGTAACCCCCTCTTTCCCTTCTAGTGGCCTGAACAATATACAATAATTACTTTCACAATGACCCTTATTCACCAGGCAATTACCCACAGTGTTTGCACTTACCACCAGGGCTGGTTCCTCTAGCTTGACCCTGGGGATCCCCTGTAAAACAAGGTTAAGCACAGCAAATAGTAACAGTACAATACTTTTGGCACAAACTGGAACCACAGTCAGGTTAAATGCAAACAAAGTTAAATCTGATTTATTCAGGGGACTTGAACAAGGGAGGGATGTAATCAGGTTGATTTGCTTAAAAGCTGTATTAATCAGACAGTTATGCATGCAGTTCAGAGTCCCTACACAGTCACACACTCTGGGTACCCAGGTAGGAAAAAGGCAGGCTAGCCAGGAGCGTTGCAGCTGGTTGAGACCCTGTGAAGGAAGAAAGCAACATGCACAACCCACACTATCTGTAACCCAGAGCCAGAGGGCTCAGTTTGTGAAAGAAAAGGCAACAAGACAATTAGATGACAACACTTTTAGATTTAGCTGTTGTTGCAGGGAGCTATTCTGATGTTTACTCACGATACCCGATACTGGACACAGGCAGGATGAAATTGAAACTGCAGGCTGTTGAGCTGGAGTGCCCGGAGAAGCAGGGCCCACACGAATCACCAAGGCATCATTCCTGTTCAAGGCATTGAGCAGGGGCTGATCCCCAGGCCGGTCTCTCATCGATGACTTCTCTGCATAGTGGCATTCTCCAAGGCCAGTAGCAGGGATCAGGCAAATGGAAATGGATACTGATTCAGTCCGTGGAGCTGGATACAGCCTCCAGCAAGCGAAACACAGTTCAGACACACAGTGGGGAATCAAATCACGACCCACTATAAGCACACAGCACATTCACATGTAAGGAAATTCCACTGTACCAGGCAAATGGCTCTCTGGTCGCAATTACAGAGTCTCTGCACTATCCGGGAGTTCAGAGGTAGCTGGAAGTCCTGACAGGATGATCGCATTCAGCAAATCTTTGGTCTTTTTCATGTTAAAGCCTGGTCACAATTCAGTGGCTTAATTCACTCTCCAAATTCGGATTCCGTCTGAAAAAGCACAAGCACAAGCACAAGGGTAAGGCGTGTCTGTTTGCAGATGACACCAAGATCTGCAACAGAGTAGATGATCCCGATGGGGTGGGCAGAATGAGAAGAGATCTGGATAAACTAGCAAAATGGTCAGAAGAGTGGCAACTGGGATTTAATGCAAAGAAGTGCAAAATCATGCACATATGGAAGAGAAACCCTGAAGCCACCTATAGACTGGGAGGGGAGTTGCTAGCAGTCACAAAGGAAGAAAGAGACTTGGGCATCATCATCACTGATGACCTGAAATCATCCAAGCAGACCTCAAAGCAGAGGTAAGGCTAGGGGGTGTTAGGGGTGTATTAGTAGGGGTATCACAAGTCGTAAGAGGGAGGTAATAATCCCTCTCTACAAGACACTGGTTAGGCCCCATCTGGAGTACTGCGTGCAGTACTGGAGGCCACACCTTCACAAGGACATTAACCAAATTGAGGCAGTCCAGAGAAGGGCAACCAAAATGGTGCAGGGACTGCATCAGAAGACATATGAAGACAGATTAACAGAGCTCAATATGTATACCCTTGAGCAAAGGAGGGAGAGAGGTGATATGATCGAGGCAGTCAAACACCTTAAGAGCATTAACAAGGTGAAAGAGTCTAACATGTTTAAATATAAGAAAAATAGCAGGACAAGAGGTCGCAGCATGAGATTAGAGGGGGGCCGATTAAGGGGGAATGTGAGGAAATTCTTTTTCACAGAAAGGGTGGTGGATGCATGGAATGGCTTACCACAAGAAGTGGTGTCTATGAATACAGTGCAGGGCTTCAAACAGGCATGGGGTAGGCATAAGGGAGCAATACAAATGACTATGAATAGATAGACCACTGACAGAGCAAAGGCCGATGGCACATTTATAAGGTAGAAAAAGAAATGGGCAGACTGGATGGGCCTTGCGGTCCTTATCTGCCGTCAACTTCTATGTTTCTATGTTTCTACAAGTTCCCTCTCAGGAACAGCAGGCAGGCATGCAGGTCAAACTCAGGCCTTTCCACAGTTCTCCAGCGCAAATCCACTATGGATTGCTGCTCAAACTATCTCGAGCTGTTACTTCTTCACTTCCCAACTCAGATCTAAATGAAACCGCAAGCAGTGTTTGACTTTCCCCAAGATCCAAAAGGTTCGGTTGGCTGATCTGTCTGTCAGTCACAAAAAGGGCTCCCCCTCCAGGTTATTGTAGGCCCCAAAAGCCCAAAACTACAATTCCTACAAGTTTTGGCCCCACCAAGCCCCTGTAGGCAGGTTCCATTTCAGAGTCCCAAATGTACTGATTGGTCCATTCTGACAGTCCAGGACCAAGATGATGGAAACAAACAGAACTGTCCATGCTGCAAAGAAGGCAGGTTAGAACAAACTGCAATATTATTACTACTCAAACAAATGATCAGCAAACAAGTACATCTTCTAACAGAGATCCCTCTCAGATTAATTATGACTGCAATCCAGGTAGCTCATTAAGAGACAGTACACAGAGGCTATACAGGCACTCTCTGGCAATACATCTAAACCGCTAAAACACAGGACACCAGCCTGGCAGTGAGCATTTAAGCAAGCTCAAGGAAGACTTTTCAGGAACCTCCATTTGTAGGGGGATTACATGTGTTCGACCAAGCCTCTTCCTCATACTGTATGACTCTTCTGTCTGTTGCTGCATATTTGCGGCAACCCGACTGCCCACCTGTAGGTAGTTGTTCTGCAGACAAGGGGCATTGCCAAAGTCTGGGATTGAATGTCATTATGCTCTGTGAATGGTACACTGTGTCCCATTTGCATAGGAACCGTTGTTCCTTCCCTGCATGACTGCAATGTGGTAAGCAACAGTACGTGAAAAGGCTATGAAGCCCATTATAAGTGGTTGAAGTGACCAACTAGCTGCAGTCCCTTGGGCTTTGATTGTGCTCAAGAAAGTATAGCAAACTGAGTTCCTGCTTTGAAACTGAAGACAACGAGAGTGGAGGCTAGCACAGAGGGCTCTGAGCAGCCCCAGAACGCTCAGCCACCTGGCTGAGTGGGTCTAACTGTCTTGCCACTCAAGACACACCTTTGGTGAGCTAATAATTGTGTCCTTGGTGGTGCATATGATCATGCACTGACAGACATACCCTCCCCCTGGACTGTCGCAGGAGTGAAGATAAATGAATTATAGACATGGAGTAGTCACAAATCTAGGATAAATGCCTCCCCACTGGATGACATTTGCCACCCATGGTAATAAGGCCCATGGAATGCTTGATTCCCCTCCCCCCTACTCCCACTGGATCTGGCTCCTCCCCACACTTCAACAGGAACTGGCTGGAAATGCAAACCTGCCATGAGTGCTAGTCCGTGTTCCATAGCATGGAGCATATACACAAAACTAGCAGAAGAAATGAGACCAATACTAGGTCCCAGAGTGAGCAGCAGGGGACACAGCAACACCTGAGGGAAGTGCCTAGTGATGGACAGAAACAGATTAACAAACAAAATCTCCCAGCTGTGCGGCCACAACGGCTTCTGTATTTATAAAATGGGTAGAAAAATTTCTGGTTTTTGATTGGATAAGAGCCACATTTTAGTGTGCTGTCATCCATAATCTGCCAGCCGGTCCTAGTTAGGCTGTTAAGAACATGCACAGCCAGAGATCCATACCTGCCAACCAGTTAAAAAAGAAATTCTGACCTGCAGTCAGAGATTCCCTGCCTTCTTCTCATTCACCCAAACCCCCAGCAACCAAGCAGCTCTCCCGCCTCTTGTTCCCAAATCTTCTAGTAAAGCCACTTTCTTGTTAAAGACAAAGTCATGTTGTACCCTGCTTTTCCTCCATTTTCTCTGATCTCAGCTCCTACTCCTTTTCAGTGCTGCCGTTTCTCCAGTCTCTAGTCCTCCTTCCCCCAAGTATCCTGCCACCCCCCCCCCCTTTACAAGCGAACAAGAGAGCGAGTGCGGCTATCAATAAAACTGTAAAGATGGGAAAGCCATGTTTTTTTTCCAGGTTCTATCACCGCTCACTCATACTGCAACGGTGATAAAGCAAAGGAGAACATGTTCAGTACAGCGGCCTAAGAGGAACATGCCCACTCCTGATCAAGCCGGCCGATCACGTAACTGAAAAATCAGCTGCCTTTATTATAGAAAGTTGGGGAAAAATAGCTAAAAGTACACAAAAAATAAAAAACTAAACATTTAAAAAAAGGTTTCTGTATGTGTGTGTGTTGGGGGGGGGGTGAGCAGAAGAAACATCAGGAGACAGGCAACACATACCGAAACTGGGCACCATGAAACAAACACTGAGAGTGAAAGATACCTCAAAGAAACAGAAAAAAATAACACCTGCCAAAAAACTGTGTGTGTGTTTTTTGGGCAGAGTCAGACACACACCATCTCCTTGATATCTTAAAAATTTATGCAGTTCTGTAGTAAAAGGACTATTTTCTTCAAACCTAACAAAAAGTAAAAGGAAAAGAGAACAAAATATTACTTTTTACTTTTGAAACTGCACTAACTTGTTTATACTGTATGTTTAAAATTTCCCACCCATTTTGTAAGTGAAAAAGATACTTTGAGGTGCGGTTTATGGGCTGATAAGAGCATACCCTGGTGCTAAAGGAACTGGGCGCAAGCAACTCGCGCCTCATTATGCACCTGGGACCTGCTGTTATCAGCCCATAAACCACACCTCGTCGTGTCTTATTCTTCACATATGACGGTGTAAAACTGTCCTACTAGTGCAATAGGAATGGAGTTTTGGGGTTCTTACCTGCTACAGCAGGAGCTGAGTAACTTTCCTGAAAGACAGAACCAAGAACAACAAGGCTGGCCAGAAGAAGAACCACCAAAGACTTATTCAAAGCCATCTTCATTTCTAAACAGAAGAAAGAGCAGAGTTTTTAATATGGTTCCTAATGCCAGTATTACCTGATTGTACTGTACCAACTATCGTATTATCAGGAGTACAAACTGCAGCCTAACCTCGTATACAGTACATTGATCTGCGGATGAACGGGCTCCAGGAAACGAGGAGGAGTCTCCTGGTGAACTGCAGTGCTGGAGCAGCAAGATGGCCACGATGCGGCTCCGCTCCCTGCACCTTGGCATCTGATGGACTTCTCGTCTGGCAAAAAAACTCATTCTTTGTACAAATGCTGAATGAGACTTACAGTATTTTCCAGTGCGGCAGTTGTATGCAACAAGTTTTTAATTGCATGGGTCTCTGAGTGCCGAAATAGGAGTAGCAGACTGTTTGAGCCTCAAAACATTGTTAAAACGGCAAACCATTAAAAAAATTTGCTTTGCCTCTGACTTTTGGGACCACTTAGCCCCTGTTATTTATTGTAGAATGCAAATGTTTATTTTTGGGGACAAACTGTTGGGTCTCTAGACAAGGGCTTTTTTGGAGCTAATCGATTAAAATGTCGGTCTGACTGTTGGGACATGTGTCTTAAACTGCTTACTATGTGCAGCATTCCCCTACGGAGGATGAAGCAACAAGTTGGGACACGCTCGTTGAAGCCATAGAAGACTGGTGAAGCAATAAGGGAGCAGAGAGGCATTTTATTTCTTTATTGCAGGTATGCTATACGTTGCCTAGGGAGGGGACCTGGGCTAATTTTATGCTCTGCTGTATCTAAGTTGGTATCCAGTGATGACAGTGACCGAAAATGAGTGAGTACAAAAATAGACTCATTTTCAGTGCTATCGTACTGGGCTACCCTGCAAGGGTAGCAACCCTACGTGAAAGCAAACGTAGGGAAGGGTGACCAGAAGGGGGAATAGTGAGGGGAAGAGGAGGGACAGGAAAGGGATTTTAAGGGACTGGTGTGCCTGCTACTACTGAGCTAGCTGTGTGGTTTGATGATGATGAAAATCCAGACTGTGCCCCCTCCCCGACATGCACCCCTCTGGAGTTGAGAATTTAAATTCAAGGGGATGCGGGGGGCAAAGCCCCCGCAAGGGGGGTGTGTGGGAGTGCAGCCCTGCCCCTGCAAAACATTTTTGTTGCCCGGATGTCAGGTCGCCAGCAGGTGTATATTGCCGATTTGCTTTTCGGTGATATACACTCGCCATAATAGCGATCGCTGTTTTGCAATCACTATTGTGACATGGAACCATCTAAGTTACTGCTTAGATGAGCACTTCTTTTTCTTCTTTTTTTTTTGTGTGTACCTTTAGATGCAGGTGTCTGCAAATCAGAGTATCCAGGCATTCCCAGCAGGAGCTGGAAAGAGGAGAAAGGTCGATGGAGGTGTGATCCCTTAAAGAGATGAAAAATTGGAACTATTGAAAGTTTTATAACACCTGCCTGGTAAAAGTACACGAAGAACTCCAAAGGGTAAGGGAGCCAGAAAAGTGCTGTTTTAACCTATTATATTCTCAGAGTATCTCCAGGGCAAGATTTTACACTGATGCTGGTACAGCGATAGGTACAGTGTCCTTGGAGGTTGGATTAGGAGGAATTCCCCTTAGAGTTATTTGATTTATGTTTTAAATGCTATTGACTCAGCGTCCACACTGATAAGTGAATATAGGTATCTGGGTTTTTCTAGCAGTTTTATTGCCAGTTAATATGGAGTTTGAACTGCTACTGCACTCCCAAAATAGATGGTTTTAAATGCAGCAAATTCTTGTAGCCAACTACATAAAAACGCTGTACCACCGAAGCTCTGATAATTGGGACTCCAGTGCTCAAATGGAGCTGACACTACAATCAATTAACTGTTCCTGTTAAAACTACTGTATGCTATCTCAAGCATTGTAGTTAAAAAAAACAGAGAAATGCCTGTGCGAGACTCTTTAATATGGCTTGAGTCGCTGAAGGGTTGTTGCTGTACTTATAGCAGTATGGATTTTGGGCAGGTGCTTTATGGAAATAAAATGCCCAAAGAACCAATATACATTGAAGTGGGACTCCGATTTGGAGCCGTTATGGTGCTGAATGGATTTGGGATTGGTAATAAGCTATCCACACCTGTGGCCTGGACGTTATCACTTTTAAAATCCATTGATTTCCTGAAGTCTGCGCTTGTTTTGTCCATGAGTAAATGTGTAAATGTTGTATTTTATACTAAGGTCTAGGTCAGGGTGGATATTATACTTTATAGTTTATGTATTTAGTGGAAGGCATATTTTAATATGTATCACTTAACCAGATTTAATTACAAAAACTACCATAGTCTGGCCTTGCTTAAAATCTATGAAGTTTCCCTTTTTCTTTTTTCCTGAGGTATACTGAATACTGGACTTGAGATCTCCAGGCATACATTCTAGTTTTGTCAGATGCTTTCAGGATAGAATGATAAAGCTATCTATGTATTTTAAGTGTTTAAAGTACTGGGTAAATGTGCTAAGGTGTCCCTATGAATCAGTTTTCTCTTTCTGTATGGGACTGGTTTATCTAGCTCAGAGTGGTTCAACAATTTGGTCTGAAATTTGGGAGAGGTGTGCTTTAAACATCCTCACTGTTATGGACATAATTATTTAGTACGGAGATTCTGGTGCAAAACTGTGACTGGTGGTCTAGTATGTACATTGGGACAGGACCGGCTGTTTTGCCACACTGTGTTGATAATGTGCCTTTTCTAATCCCTTATTCCCAAATTCGGTAGCTGTGTACAGTGATTGGTCTAAATGGAATGTCACACTGGGCTTTGTAGCCAGGGTAGAGTAAAATCCAGACCTTATATGGTATAATGACACCCAGTGGAAAGGGGGAATCCTGAAGAAAATCCCTTCTCAACATAAAGAGGGATTCAGTGGGTGGGGCCCCATTAATGTATGGAGAGATGACAAGCCAGAAAAAACTCTGGATAGTACCAGAAAGTTTTTTTTGTGTTTTTGATAACAAGTGGTGGATCTAATGGAGTGTCCCTAACTTGAAGCTAGGCATTTTGTTATCTATCTGCTTTGTTCTGACCGACTTTTCTTGCCAGACAGTGTGGAAAGTTTTATGGGATTCAGCTGTTTATTTACCTACTGTAGTCGAAAGTACTCTTACAAGGAGCATATATATCTGTGTCCTGTGGATATATATTCTAGTGTTCACAGGTTATAATGATTAAGGTATCTTTTTCATTTTAATATGCTTGTGTATAAATGACAGAGCTTAGTCTGTTAAAGGAAACAGACTAATATTTTGTGAAAAATGTTTGGGCACTGTAGTGCTTTTTTAGTTTAAAATGCCTTCTGATGTATTGGAACCTTTAGGTGTACTAATGTTGTAAGGGTTTGTAACCGAATGACAATAAACTTGAACTAGAAAAGGAACATTGATCTGTAGCACACACAATGTTCCTTTTTAGACTTCTCAAATGTTTGATCAGCTTAACCCTTGCAGGATACCTGCATAAGCTTGTTGCACCCTAGTACCATATACTAATCATCCCACTTCTCAAACACCCTCCATTGTACAAGGCCCATTCAGTGTATCCACCCATCATTTAAACAGCTTTTTTCACTTGACTCTGGAGGACAGCCACAGCTTTCCTTGCTTAAAGTACTCATGCAATTAAACTGCAGTGGCCTTTCTCTCAGCCCTGCTTCAGCCTAGGTTCTTAAATGACATGTCAGCATTAAGAATGGCCAGCCCTGTGGTGCAGAGAGTTGAGGCTCTGGACGCCACACCTCACACCTGGGTCATCGGAGGTTGGCGGGGGAGGAGAGGATGTGAAAGGCTGCTGGCTGGCAGCTCTCCGCCTCGGGAGGGAGTTCCACATCACCTCAGAGCATGGCTGCCCCCTGGTGGAGGCTGGAGTGGAGGTGTTGCTCTGAGGAGTGCTGGTGCTAGGCCGAGGGAAGGCAGAAGAGGCTGGTACTAGGGCTGTGATGCACATGTGTGCCTTCATGCGGATGCATCACCACTTCCGGGATCTCTGGTTAGGGCACCTAGGGGAGACAATGGAGGATAACAAGGGGGGGGGCCACCCAAGGATGAAGCCTCTGGGCCGAGCTCTGGGGTTCTGCTGGGGTGTGCAAGACACTACAAGCCCCCAAAAGACCCAGAGTTCCGGTAGATTGGCTGACGGCTAGGCGACTCGCTGAAGGAGGATAAATACAACTGAAAAAAAAAATTCAAGAATGAATGTTTCCAGCATTATTTCTGAAGTATGATCTTGATCCTATTGCTGCTAGAACAATTTGCTCCAACAATGTTGAATTGAACCCTGACACAGAATTCCATAGCACCCAAACAAATCTCTCCATCTTAATTTTCTAGACCCCCCATATGTAAAGGTTTTTTTATTTTTATTGCACAATGTTCATTATATTGAGCGAAGCTCAGCAGAGCATTGGTTGAGCATTATCCATAGGATGTTGTGGTGATTACAGTAACTTGGTTAAAACAATAAGTTGGTAGTGGTGAGCTTCACACAGTGACAAAGACAGGTTTGGGAGTTGGGGGGGCCCATTCATACAAACATATAAGCATATGAGCAGAAGCAGGTCTTGCAGTCTATCGAGTCTGCTCAATTGGGCAGCTAGCCCCTCATCCAGTAGCTTACCTAACCCCATCCTATCATAACCCCCCCTTACCCTATCCCACCCCCTCTTAAAGCTACCCACAGAACAACTGGCCACCACCTCCTCAGGAACAGTATTTCACCTATCCACCACCTGTTCCGTGAAATAATGTCTCCTGATTTCCCTCCTGAATCTTCCCCCCCTCCAGTCTTAGCCAATGCCCTCTCATATCCCTCCCCCTTCTACTCCAGAAAATTCCTTCTGTATTGACCTTTTTTATCCCCTTAAGGTATTTAAATGTTTCAATCATATCCCCTCTATCTCTCCTTTCCTCCAGGGCGTACATGTTCAACTCTCCCAATCTCTTCTCGTAGGACTTCCCCTCCAATCCCTGTATCATTTTTATTGCTCTCTGTTGCACCCCTCCAACAATTTTATATCCTTCCTCAGGAATGGGTGCCAGTACTGCATGTAGTATTCCAGGTGTGGCCTGACCAGAGACCTGTATAGAGGAAGGATCACCTCCCTATTTCTGGAGGAGATTCCTCTTGCTATACACCCTAACATCCTGTTGGCCTTTGCTGCTGTCCTCCTGCTCTGGGCTGAGTTGATTATGCTGCCCGTTATGAGCACCCCCAGATCCTTTTCCTCCTTGATGCTTTCAAGCTGCACCCCTCCCAGTTGATAGCTACTCCCCTGGTTCCTAGCTCCAAAGTGCAATACCTTGCACTTCTTGGCATTGAACCCCAGCTGCCATGTTTCTGACCACTCCTGTATTTTTTCCAGGTCCTCCTATAACCCCTTCCACCCTTTGACATCATCCACACAGCTCCTATCTTCGTATCATCCACAAACAGACTGATCCTACTCCATATCCAGTATGAGATATCCTCTATAAACATCCCAAACAGCACTGGTCCCAGTACCGATCCCTGTGGCACCCCGCTTGTCACCTCCCTCGGTGATGAGAGTTCCCACTTGATGATCCATTTGATCATCTTTGTTCTCACCCTTATGTATTCCAGCTTCCCCCCACCAGTCTCCCATGTGGCATAGAATCAAATGCTTTGCTGAAGTCCAAATACAGGACATCCACCCATGTCCCCCGTCCAGCTCCCTGGTCACCCAGTTGTAGTACTCAGTTAGCTACATCTGGCAGGATCTGCTTGAGACAAACCCGTGTTGATGTCCATCAAGGAGACCATTTTCTTCCAGAAAGGCTACTAGCCTCTCCTTTAGAATTGTCTCCATGAGCTTCCCCACAATTGAAGTGAGGCCCACTGGTCTGTAGTTGCCTGGTTCATCCCTCGGGCCATTTTTGTGAATGGGCACCACATGGGCCATTCTCCAGTCTTGTGGTATGCATCCTGTGTCCAGGGAGGTATTGAACAGGTCAGCCAGTGGTCCTGCCAGGATCTCTGCTAGCTCCCTGAGTACCCTAGGGTGCATGCCATCCAGTCCCAGTGCCTTGTCTGCCCTTAGTGCCTTTAGTCCTTCCAGAACCCTATCCTCTGTAATCCTTACATCACTCATCGCCCCCCCCACATCCCACTCCACCCCTCCCTTGAGGCATCTGTCCCCTTCTCCCTCGTGAACACAGAGCAGAAGTACTCATTTAATGCCTCTGCCTGATCCACCCCCTTTTCTACCCACCCGTTTTCCTTCTTAATCCTTGCAATCTAGTCTTTGTTCCTCCTTCTTTCTCCAATGTATCTGAAGAAGGCTTTTTCATCTTCCTTGATACCCTGTGCCACTCTCAGTTCTCTTGAAGTCTTGGCTGTTCTGACTAGCCTGGTGACCTCCCTGGACTTCTTTGCATACTCATTCTTATCGCCCCCCCAACTCATTGAATTTCCAGAATACCCTTTTTTTTTTGTTCCTCACTGCCTCCCTAGCCTCACAAGTCAACAAACTGGGCTTCTTTGCTTTCCCCCTCTTGCTCCTTGTCCTTGTACAAGTCCCAGTGGCCTCTGTCAGCCCTTTTTTAATGAACTCCCATTTCTGACTAGCATCCATGTCTGATTGAATTCCTGCCGGATACCTACCTAAAATTTCCCCCATTCTTCTGAAGTCTGCCCCTTTAAATTCAATCACCCTGGTTCCCATAACCCCGTTTCCCTACCTATATTGAGTGTGAACCACACTGAGTGGTGGTCACTCCCAGCCAGGGGTCCTCCACCCCAGATCCCCTACCACCTCCCCATGTGAAAGTACCAGGTCCAGTGTCCTCTCCAACCTAGTCGGTTCATATACCAACTGTAGCAGGAATCTGTCCTAAAATGCTTCTAGTAGTACCTACTCCCTTGCACTCATGGTGGTCGGAGTGATCCAGTCTACCTCAGGTAGGTTGAGGTCCCCCACCATCATGGTGTTCCCCTTTCTATAGACCCTTCTGATTTGCTCAGCTAGCTCTCTGTCCAGGTCAGCCCTTTGCACTGGTGGTCTGTGTACTAACCCCATCCTTAGCATCCTACCCCTCCAATCCTGGAATTGCATCCATAGGGCCTTCATTCTGCCTTTCTCCCCCTCCTCCCTTATACACCTTATTCCTTCCCATACATACATTGCCATGCCCCCTCCCCTTAGCCCTATCTTTCCCTAAATATTCTATACCTTGGTATCGTCATATCCCTGTCCTGGTACTGGGTGGCCCATGTTTCTGTGATGGCTGTAGTGTCAACCACCCCCCCCCCACTGCAAGGACAGCCTGCAACTCAGCTGACTTATTACCTAGACTCCTTGCATTCAGTGTGACCACCCTCCACCCAGTCTTGTCCCTTACCCTTTCCAGGCCTTTCCCTCTCCTCTGCCTCCCCATGCCCCAATCCCGACCTCCTCCCTAGTAACTGGGTTGGGTAAGCTCATTTCGCACCCCTCTCTGGGATCCCTGCTTACTAGTATTCCACTCATTACCCCCCGCTCCTAGTTTAAACCCTCCATTGTTGCTATGTACCTCTCAATCCCCTTCTTTAATACTGCCTTCCCCTCCCCACTCAAGTGTAGCCTGTCCCCTGCTTATAGGTCATTATTGTCCCAGATGCCCTCCCAGCTCCCCACAACCCCATACCCCTTGGATTGACACCATATCTTCAGCCATGTGTTGAACTCTCTGATCCTCCTCTCCCTTGCCGTACTTGCGCAGTTCACTGGGAACACCACTGAGAAGGCCACCGATTCTCCCAGTTCCTCACACAACCTTCCCAGTTCCTCAAACCTCTCCTTCACAACTTCGACCATTTCCCTTGCCAGGTCATTCATACCCGCATGCACCATGAAATGCAGCTTCCTCCTACCCCTCCTTGCACACTTCAGAATAGATTACCCCGCCCTGCCCACCGTCGGCCCAGATATGGCCTCTACCCATATATGACTATGCCTTCCCCCTTACTGCCCGTCTTATCCCTTTAAGTATGGAATCCCCCAGTACTAGTATCCCTCCTTCATCCTTGCTTGCCCCCACACCCACCCTCTTACCAAGGTACCTCATCCTAGAGTCTACCCTATTTGTAGCTATGTCCACACACCCTATAGCCCGCCTCCCCAGTCCTATCCCCACTCACCCTCCCTGTTCCTTTAATAACCTCCACAGCCCTCCCAACCCCTCTGCCCCTTCCTCCTTCCTGTCCTCCCTACCAGCACAGTTCCCTCCCTCCCCCATTACCCCTGTCTCCTTCTTACAGCTGCCTGATACCTCTTGTGCATTCCGCTCCTGCCCCTCCTGGAGATCCTCCCCCCACAGCCTCCTCCATCAAAGTAGCCAGTGCTTCAAACCTATTACCTACCTCCACTGAGGTGACATGCGTTCACTCTTCCCTCCTGATTTTGTACTTCCCTACAGTGCTAGGTCCCATGTTCCGCTTGCAACTCCCCCCCCCCCATCCTTTCCCTCAATTTGAGGTTCTTCCCATGTGGCTCCTTGTATACCCTTGCAGGCTGCCTTCCTGCCCCATTAACCCCCCCCCCATCCTCTCTAACTCTCTGCCTAGCCACTACACTACTTCCTCGAGCTTTTTCAGTCTGTGACAGATTGGACACACACCTAGCTTCCACAGGATATTTATCCAAACAGCCAAACCACATCCATTACAGATCACTATTCTGCCCGTGTTCAAACAGTATGATCAACAGCAGGTTCCCACCCAGTAGAGTACAGTCCTCTTATAGTTTTATCAGTTATTAACAAATCAGCTACTCTTGTCCCACACAGTGCTAGCCTCTTTTTATATCCTTTTTACTCAGCTGTGCCCCCTCCTACAATACCCTACCTGTTACACTGTTTCTTCTGCCCAAAAACAACTTGTGGCTCAATAATACATTCCAGTGTAACATACCTGGCTGAACTAGTCAATCTGTGTACAATATTACTTTCTAGACTGGAAAAACAATGAATTAAAAATTTACAGTGTTCAATACCAGCATATACATCATGCTATAATCCTACCCTTTGCAGCCTATAGCTCCAAAAGAGAAAAAAAGAAAAACTCACCATCCACACTCCGCCCGGGACCGAGAAGTCAGGGTAGTGATCAGCTCCTTCCTAGGTCTCTCCTATGTATGTGCCCCCTTTAGAGGGTTTTAGAGGGTGTTATCTTCCTCTGCTCAGCTCCTGACCCCATGCTACTCCCTGAAGCTGGCTCCACCATCCTTGAACGTTTTACAGAGGTCGGGGCCAGGGTGCGTGGGTGGGAAGAAAACCCCTGCTGCTCTTTCCATTCACTCCAGTGGCTCCCCCACCCAAGACTTCTGCAGCAAGACCCCCCGCTCCCTTGACATGGCTGCCCATCCCACTTGCTCTCACAAACGAACGCTCTTTCACTGAGGTAGTGGCTGGGCCTAGCCCTTTAAAGCCAAGCCACTCACTTGAACCAGGCACGGCTCTGCCCAATTGGCTTCTGAGCCCACAGCCTGAATGGTTCCCCAAGCGCTGCCCGATTGGCTCCTCTAGTGCTAGGAACCTTTCCTCTTGCTCACCGCTCTGTCTGCTCTGTCCGAGCAGCTCCTGACACTCTCTTTCAGCCGCTGAAGCAGCAAGAAAACCCCCCGCTGCTCCTTCTGTTCACTCCGGTGGCTCCCCCATCTGAGACTTCAGCAGCAAGTCCCACGCTCCCTCCACACGGCTGCCCATCCCACTCACTCCCTCAAATGAATGCTCTTATTCAGTCAGTCATGGGCTCCACAATGGGCACTAAACAATGGATAAAGATGGTTGAGGTGCACCACTACTCACACTGTGGCAGCCAGGAGGGGTGACTGCCCCCCAGCCCCCCCCCTTTAGCTCCGCCACTGGCTTCACATAGATGTCTTTGCCCTGTTTCATCTAGACAGACCAGCAAGGGGAGAGGGTGTTATTATGTACTGTATGTAAAACAGCAATTCAGTGCATGACTTGTGTGTTTCAGGTACATAGTCATTGCTTATAAAAGTCTGGTAATAAAACCGTCAGCAACATTTTATTTTTCAGTTAACATAATGGGGAGATATAGATCACCTAACACAAACAACTGCTGCTTAGATTTCATTACCACCTTTGTCAAACATGCTAATCCAACTGATATTATGTGGGAGTTGAATTAAAAAAGGCTGTCTCTGAATTCTGGTGGGGCTGGATTTTCAAAGGTTGATGCAGGGCTAACATCAAGCCCTGCGTCACACGTGTTTGCTGGCACAGCTGCGCAAAACTCATTTGACGCAACTGCATCCAGTTTTAGTACATCAGGTGCAATTGTGACTGTTTTCTCAGTTTATGGTAGCTTGTGCCAAAAGGGCACGCCTTTGACTCAGTCCCCCATATGAGGTTGATCACAAAACTGGCAGACATGGGGCAAGAGAGAAAGTGACCAGGTGGCCAGAAACTGGTTAAGGGGAGAACTCGGGAGCAGCAGTAAGGTGGAGAATTCAGGGATGAGAGACGCTACCATGGAGTTCCCCAGGAGTCAGTGCTTCGTCCAGTTCTACTCAATGTGCTCATTAACAACATTGGTGATGGCATCAAAGACGAAATATTTTGTGAATGACAATAAGATCTGTGGGAAGATGGACACAGAGGAAGGCATCAGAAACCTGAACGAGCATCTGGTGAGGTTGGAGAGGTGGTCTGGAACCTGGAAGTTGTGGATCATACAAAAAAAATGTAAGGTAATGTACATAGGTTGCAAGAACCCCAGAGTTGAGCACAGACTTGAAGGTGGGTCAGTCACAATGTCAGAGGAGGAGAAGGATCTGGGGACAGAGATCTCAATCAACCTGAGACCTTCAGTGCAATGCAAACAGGCAGTAGCAAAGACAAACAGGATGCTGGGTTGCATTTCAAGGGGGTCACCAGTAGGAGGCAGGAGGTAATTCTGCCCCTGTACAGATCCAGGATGTGGCCATATCTGAAGCACTGTGAGAGAAGCAAGATGGCCACTAAACTGGGCAGGCTGTCACTTTGGAACTCCTGGTCCTACTTTTTTGCTTAATGATTCATGTGCTTTGCGGCTCTTTAAGAGCATTTTATCTACTCAGACTCTGATCAAGTTTATTTTTAAACATTTAAGTTTTCAGTGTTCTCTTCATTGTTATAGAGTTTAGTAGTAGGTCATCATTAGGGTAGTCAAGAATTTTAGTGAGGAAGTGACAGGAGTAATAGTCTTTCATGTTTTTTAGAAACGTTGTATTAGTGCCATGTTCTTTGCTCCCCATTTACCTGCTGCATGCTCTCTGGCATGGTTCGTTTTGTGCCAGATAACTTTTTCTGCCTGAAAGGGAAGTGTGGAGTAGCTGCCAGCATCTGGTGGCCCTGGAGTTCGGTGGACTGAGTGTGGGTTCATTCCTGAATTTCCTGGGCTGAGCTACAAAGTCAGAATGTGGCAGGAGAGGCCCCAGGTGCGTGGCTTTGGTGGTCTTGCTGTTCCGACTCCACAAGGATGAGCATGCTGTCCTGGATGGTGATGGCATCAGGTGTGAGGCAGGGCTGGAGTGAGCTGTGGTCCCCCTAGCCAGAGGGTAGAAGACGAGAGACTTTCCCAGCAGCAGGATGGTATTGTGGTGGCTGAGGCTGTTTGCTGGTGGCGATGCTCATTTGTCCGCCAACACTGGAGGCTGTAAATTTGCCAAATTACAGGATAACTGTTCTGAGATTCTGGTGATACAGACCTAGTGGGCTAGCAAGTGGTGAGAGAGCCTGCTAGCTCAGAAAAAAATCTGCACTTTTTTCTTAGACATAAATTGCTCATAGCAGGGATGTAAATTATGTGCCCCCACATTTCACATATAACTGTGTTGCATTCTGGTGAGAGAAGAACATTTTTTCTGTGGACTGCCTCTCTCCGCCCCGTTCCTCTGTTTGATGCTTTGAACATGGTTTGGATACTCATGGACTGTGCAAAGTGATCTGCAC
This sequence comes from Neoceratodus forsteri, assembly GCA_016271365.2. Classification (NCBI taxonomy): domain Eukaryota; kingdom Metazoa; phylum Chordata; order Ceratodontiformes; family Ceratodontidae; genus Neoceratodus; species Neoceratodus forsteri. The sequence continues at coordinate 58,399,016 of CM028131.1, forward strand.
TTGCTTAATAGGACACTGTCGGTACTGTTACACATCCAAAGTTTTGATAGGAATTTAAGATTTAACATTTTGTTTAATTCTTTCTTTGGTGGCAGTGTGTGCAATTGGTTAGATTTAGATTGAGTGGTACAGATAGATATATAGGGTCTGTAATATATTAGCACTGTGTGTAAAGTGGTATGAGAGGGTAGGTTTAGAGGTACATAGATACAGATGGCAGATAAGGGCCTTTGGACTACCTAGTCTGCCCAACTGCGCATGTAATTTTGCCTCTTCAAGCTTCTCGTGAATTGGGTTGTCTCCTTCCCCAACTGCTAGTATCCCCCAATGCCTATCCCATGCATTCTTGAATCCCATAAATGTTTCAGCCTCCACAACCATAGAAACATAGAAACATAGACGTTGACAGCAGATAAGGACCACTTGGCCCACCCAGTCTGCCCATTTCCCTTCCTATTGGATAAGCTGCAGATTCTAGTTAACCAACAGCCTACTTCCTGCAACCTCCCAATATAATTGCCTTATGTCTGTCCCATGCATGTTTGAATTCCCCCACTGTTTTAGACCCAACAACCTCCCCAGGAAGGCGGTTCCATGCATCCACCACTCCACCACCTCCTCTGGTAGGGCATTCCACTTGTCCACCACCCTTTCCGTGAAGAAATACTTCCTCATATTACCTCTGAAACTCCTCCCTCCCTCCTTCAATTTCACCTCAGTTTTGGAATGGTTCTATGTGATAACGGTGATCGCGGAATAGCAATCACATTTTGGGCGAGTGTACATCCAGTGAACGGTAAGTGGGTGCCCAAAATCTACAGGATTCTTCGCCCCCACATCCCCCTACTAAAGGATTCTCAACTCCAGGGGGGTGCATAGCAGGGGTGGTGAAATATTTACAAAAAAAATGCCACCTGCTGGCAACAAAAAAAAAAAAAACGCACCGTGCCAGACCCGAACCCTGCACCTCCCAACCGACCACCATCCCCACCACGCTTGTGGACCAGCTCGGCAGCTGCCCACCACACACCCTCCCACATACCCTCCCTTTCCTTCCTCCCCCCCATGTATGTGAGTGCGTAGCTTCCTGTTGCCCTACCTCACCCACCCAGGTATCCGGCCGCTACCCTGCCAGGTAGCCCTGAACACAGGCGTTGTAATTGAGTCACCATTTTTGTAAGTGCTCAGTTGCAGTTGCTGTGTTCACTGGATACCTCCTGGAAAATCTCTTCCTCTGAAAAATAGTGTTTGCCTGCACCATGTTCCTCTCCGTGAGGTACTTGCATGTCTCTATCATATCCCCCCTCTCCCTCCTCTCCTCCAGGGAGCACATATTCAGGTCCTTCAGCCTGTCCTTATAGGACCTGTGATGCAAACCCTGTAGCATCTTGGTTGCCCTCCTCTGAACTGTCTCCACCCTGTCTATATACTTAGTAGGTAAGGCCTCCAGAATTGGACACTGTGCTGCAGGTGTGACCTCACTAATGTCTTGTACAGTGTAATTATGACCTCCCTTTTCCCTTATGGTGATGCCCCTGTCTGTGCATCCCAGCATCCTATTTACTTTACCCGCAGCCTTGTTGCACTGACTCCCAATCTTGATGTCATCAGAGATGATAACCCCTAGGTGTCTTTCCTGCTTGGAGCATGCTATATCCTCCCAGCTGATATGTTGTTCCAGGGTTTTTGTGCCCAATGTGCATTATTCTGCACTTTTTTGCATTAAATCTCAACTGCCACGCCCTTGAACATTCCTCAAGCTTCTGCAGGTCTATCCTCATTCTATCCACTCCCTCCAATGTGGAGCTGTGAGTGGAACTGTGTTTTATTTTATTGGGAGTTGTGATTTGGGTTTGAGTGTGGGGGTTTGGAGATTAAATTTTTTGGAGATGATTTCAGTAGCTATAGTAATGTGTCGAAAGCCTGGCTGTGATCCCCATAGGCTTGGTTACTCCTCTGCCCAGCTGTTTGATCTGTGTCCCTTTCATGACCCCCCCAGGCTGCCTTTCGTAGATGCAGGGATGTTGGGATTGTCAGGAGACAAGGTGCTCAGCAGTGAGGTGGTGGGAGCACTAATGAGGGGGCACTATTAGGATGGTTAGGACCAGGAGACACCCTGGGGTGAAATGGGAACTAGAGAGAGGTGAGACGTGTCTGGTTCACATACCCAGGGATAACACCAGACTGAGTGGGCAGATAGTCAGCTGGTGAGTTGCTGCACTCTGCCCCCTTCTGGTGGTGTTATGCAATGTGAGGTCGATAAGGAACAAAACTGTCATTATGGCAGATCTTATTTTGGGTTTCTTGATTGATCTGGCTTCCACCAGAGACCTAGCTGGGTGATGATGCTGGGCCAGTATTGGAGGTGGCGATCCCATCTGGATTCTCTGTGGCTTACTGTCCAAGGAGGGATCATAGGGAGATGTGGCCATATGTTTTAGATCCATGTTGAAATTTATTGTGAACCCAGTGGAGGAAAGCTCGTGGTTTGAATGCATGTCTGTAGGTAGGGGTCTAGGTGCAGTTTGCTGGATCCTCTTGTTGTATTGGCCTCCGGTGCATGAGGTGGGTTTCCTGCTGGAAATCATGGCCTTCATCACCCAGAGGGTGTTGAAGTCATCCAGATGATATTCTGAGTGACAACAATGCCTGAGTCGATGATGAACTCTTGCATTTTGGAAGGGATTTCCTCCAGTGGATGAAATCACTGGGCCTAGCACAACTTGTTACTTCTGTGACTCACCAACATGGGCACCCCTCAGGCTTGATTTTCTCCCTGGGGCTCAAGGTGAATAACCTCGAGTCCGATCTAGTCAGTTGGTCAGATCATTACACTGCAAAATTCTCCTTCGGGGCCCCCTCCTGTGGTACTAACCTGGTGGAGATGGTTGAGTACTATCCTTTAAAAGGGCTTGGTCCAGAAGAACTATAGGTGGTGCTCAACATCTCAGAGATGCTGGCAGCTTGTGAGACAGGATCAGAGAAGGAGTTTTCTATTATAAGGTTGTTACCAAGGCCTTCGATTCCATAGCACCAATCCGTGTATGACCCAAGGTCTCACGCTAAGGGTTCCCATGGTTTTAGGGTGAGCTTAGGAAGTCGAAGAGCAGGGGTCAGAGGTTCTCATGGATGCACTCAACAAGTCTATGTGGAGCTTTGGCCAGTCTCGATGGATGAGGTGTGTGAGGTGATTTTGGAGCTGTGGCCCACCTTTTGTGAACAAGACGCAGGCCCCACACATCTACTAGTGAGCTGCATAGGGTCTCTGGAGTCAGTGTTCACTGGTATAGTCCAGTACTCCTTGTTGGAGGGAGTCTTTCTAGTGGCACTGAAGGATGTGCTGGTCTGGCCCTTCTTGAAGAAGCCAACTTTGGACCTGGATGTTCTAGTGAATTATCACCCAGTCTCTAACCTACCTTTCTTAGGTAAGGTTATTGAGAAGGTTGTGGCACTGCAACTTGAAGCACAACTCTCAGCTCAGCTCATGACCTATGAGCCCTACTAATCTGGTTTTAGATCTGGGCATAGCACTGAGATAGCATTAGTCAGAGTGTATAATGACCTTTTCAGGACAAGAGGCAAGGGTGAATGGTCAATTCTTATTCTCCTTGATCTCTCTTCAGCATTTGACACTGTGTACAATGGGTGGCTGTTGGATCATCTGAGGGAGTACGTTAGGCTCACTGGCACTTTCATCCACTGGTTTGAGTCCTATCTCAGGGATAGGATGCAGGGGGTGGTGATGGGTACTTTCTCATCATCCCAAATACCCCTGTCCTGTGGCGTGCCCCAAGAATTGGTCCTCTCACCCATGCTGTTCGCAGTGTACATTTGCCCCTGGAGGGATCATTCAACAATATAATCTGAGTTTCAACTGGTATGCAGATGACACCCAGTTATATTTATCCTTTGCACCCAGGACACCGGACATTGTCGAGGTGCTTAATCTGTACCTCTCTGAAATCAAGAAATGGATGGAATCCAGTTGGCTGAGGCTTAACTCAGATAAGTCTGAGGTGCTAGTGATTGAAATGGGTCAGAAGAGGGGAGCAGAGGTAGTCATGGGAGAGACTGGGCTTCGGCTTGAGTCATCCAGGGTGTTGGCCTCTGCTGAGGTGAAAAAATCTGGAAGTAATTTTTGATGAATGGCTGGCTGACAATGGAGGCTCAAGTGTCAGCTGTAGTCAAGAGTGGCTTTTGCCATATGAGGAATCTCAACCAAATTAAGTCCGTTATCCCTCCTGAAGACCTGCTGACTCTAATGCATGCATGTGTGATGTCTATGCTTGATTACTGTGATGCGCTCTACCTCAGGATACGTGAGAGTAGCAAATGATGCTTGCAGCTGGTGCAGAATGCAGCTGCCAAGTTGCTGACTGGACTTCCAAGATCTAGCCATGTGACCACGGTCCTGCGTGATCTGCACTGGTTGCCAGTGAAGTGGTGAGCTACCGTCAAGGTTGGTCTTCTAACCTATAAGGCCCGACATGGGTTGGTCCCTAGCTACTTAGTGGAGCTTCTGCATCTTGTCCATTCCTTGTGCCCCCTCCACTCCTCCTCCAAGGACTTCCTTTTGATCCAGAGGGCTCGGCTTAAATCCTCTGGAAATTGTACATTTGAAGTAGCTGGTCCCCTGCTATGGAATGCATTGCCTAGGGACTGAGGGAGGACCCCACAGTGGAGGCCTTTAAAGGGGATTGCAAACTCTTTTGTTTAACCAGGCATTTGGGGTGTAAAGAATTATGATTAGCTATTGTAATATTTTGTTTCTTAGGGCATTATTTAAGTTATTTATGTTTCCCTTTATCTATTTCATATCATCATTCTGTTCAGTGCCCTGAGCCTTCGGGGAAGGGTACCCTATAAATAAAGCTCCTCCTTCTACTGCTGCAGTACTGGAGCCCCTACCTCAGTAAGGATATAAATCAACCTGAGGCAATGCAGAGCAGAGAGACAAAGATGATCCAAGGGCAACAGGGCATCCTGTATGAACGGAGACTAGTGAACGTGAACATGTACTCACTTGGGGGGGGCACATGACTGACACCTTCAAATACATCAAAGGTATAAACAAGGTTGACCTTGGGGATCTTTTTAGCATCAGCAAAAATAGGAACACCAGATGGCATAGCTATAAGCTGGGGGGGGGGAGGGTACAAGAAGGAGACCAGGAAGCACTTCATAACAGAGAGAGTGGTTAATGGGTGAAATGCACTACCAGAGTGGGTAGTCAATCACAAAACAGTTGGGGAGGTTTAAGAGGGAGTTGGATAAAGTCAAGGGGAAGGTTAGGATGACGGGGGGGCAGACAGCATGTAATGAGAGTGCATGAGCACCACAACGAGCAGATATTTAGAACTTTTGCGCCATCATCTGCTGGCATTTCATATGTTTGTATGCTTGTATATAGAAAATGTATAAAGCCCTCAATGGTAAACGTGGCCCTTCTTTATTCCAACAAGAAATCATGCTGACTGTTCTAGTTATCACAGAGAAAGTTAACATTTTATGTATTTATTTATTTAAATATTTTACTAGGGAATTGCATACTGAGCTGATAACAAACTTGTTTCCAGATACATCCCAGAGAGGGTGAAAGCAAGAACTACAATGCAGTAAACAAGATACAATAACAAGGAGTTATACTGTAGTGCAGATACAAAGAGCGCAGTTATGAACAGCAACGCGGTACACAGTGTGCAGTAACAAAGGTACATATCATATGCAAAACATTTACAGCACAAGAACAAACCACACGTTTATAAGTAACAAAAAAAAACAGGTAAATGGATAAATGGAGAAGTGGTAGCTGGGAATTATGGGCAATTGCAGATATAGGGCATATGATTATGAAAGAAGGCTTTCAGAGTGAAGGGGGAAGGAGCAAAAATAATCAATAAATCCAATCATCGCGTCTTCTCTGCTGGCACTGCATGTAAGCAATAAAAAACAAGTTCTCCTCTTATTGTAACTGATATAAATTACCTGAATGTTGGCATACCAGAAGACAATATACATTTCTATGTTAATGACACTGCTTTACATTCAGTTCAGTTTCAGTTCTTATTATGGGATAAAACCGCCTAGCACAGCTCGTTTGCAATGGCATCCCAGCAGTCACACATCAGTTACAGTAGCAAATCACAAAACAATTACAAAAAATAAACATCATGGTATAACACCTAGTAACAGCATTATATATATTAGGCACAATACACATAATGCAATCAGTACTCTACATCACTTAAATTCCAAGAACCCTGGCAGCTTTGTTCACAGATTCCTCCAGGAGAAAGAGTTCTCACCACTATCATTCCTCCTCAGATCTAAGCCTGGTATGCAGAACCTCTGCTCCTCTTTATATCTTTCACTAGAATATCCCCAAGCTGCCACAAGCATGAGTCAAGGGGGCTTCTTTACTGCTGTCCCTAGGTACTAGAACAGCTTGCCTACGTTCCTCCACTACCTTTACTCAAACTCCCTTTTTAGACCTGTTTACACTGCTATACTTGCACCGCGGTAACTCCGTCACTCAAGTTGCTGAAAGTGTGGCAGTGTGGATACTTACTCAATCTTGGTAAGTTGTTCAGTTCTCCTCTCTGAGCCACAGCAGATTTGGGGACACATTCTGGAATGAGCAGTGTACACATCTGTGTTCTCCTCACTCTGAGCCACAGCAGATTTGGGGACGTGTTCCAGAGTGAGCAATTTGAGTGGCTGTATGCTCTTCTTTCTGAGCCACAGCAGATTTGGGGACATGTTCCAGAGTGATCAATGTACGCAGCTGTGTTCTCCTCTCTCTGAGCCACAGCAGATTTGGGAATGTGTTCCAGAGTGAGCAGTGTAAGCAGCTGTGTTCTTCCTCTCTCTGAGCCACAGCAGATTTGGGGACGCATTATGGAGTAAGCAGTGTAAGAAACTGTGTTCTCCTCTCTCTAAGCCACAGCAGATTTGGGAATGGGTCCCAGAGTGAGCAGTGTATGCAGCTGTGTTCTCCTCTGTCTGAGCCACAGCAGATTTAGGGATGCATTCCACAGTGAGCAGTGTAAGCAGCTATGTTCTCCTCTCTCTCAGCCACAGAAGATTTGGGGGCGCATTCCAGAGTGAGCGGTGTAAGCAGCTATGTTCTCTTCTCTCTCAGCCAAAGCAGATTTGGGAGCACATTCCGGAGTGAGCGGTGTAAGCAGCTGTGTTCTCCTCTCTCTGAGCCACAGCAGATTTGGGGACACAATCCAGAATGAGCAATGTAAGCAGCTGTGTTCTCCTGTTGCCAAGCCTCAGCAGATTTGGGGACATATTCTGGAGTGAGCAATGTAAGCAGCTGTGTTCTCTTGTCTCTAAGCCACAGCAGATTCGGAGATGCATTCAAGAGTAAGCAATGTAAGCAGCTCTGTGGACAGGCTGCACCACTCGCCCTGAAATGTAAGAGGCAGTTGTCCTGTTTTGTGTGGCTAGAACATGGATTTTACATTAAATATCATTTTTGTAATTGCTCACAGGTTTTGTAATCAGTGCTTGTTGAATAAGAGATTCTGGGTATCCGAAACTAGACTGACATTGCATTGCAGGGCAGGTGGGGGCATTTCTTCAGAAGAGATTAAAAAGCATATAGCACTCATCTCTCTCTGACAATAGCACTTATCTCTCTCAGCCATTTTCTTCCTTACAGAACCACAAAAGACTTTACGGGAGGAGAAGGCAGAGAACCAGGACAAACAAGTGCTAGCTATGAGGGTGTGTGATGAATGTGTGCAGTGTATCAGAATATCCAGTATAAAAGGAGTTCTAGGACAAGAGGACATGACATGAGATTGGAGGGAGGCTGTTTAAGGGGAAATGTGAGAAAGTTTTTTTTCACAGAGAGGGTAGTGAATGCATGGAACAACCTACCCCAGAAGGTGGTGGGAATGCGCACAGTGGCGAGGATTCAAACATGCATGGGGTAGGTACAAGGGAACCATAGAGAGGGGTAGGAGAAGCTAAAGTCAATGAGGTGGAAGACTAGGTTTGCTAGCAAAGGCACATAGCTTCACCTGAGCTCTTTTCTTCTAGGATGCTTGAAAGGACAGAGCAAAGAACATTACTAGAGCAAGGAAAAGGATTAAGGCTTCTTTTGGCTAAGCAGATTTACTGTGTGTTGTTATTTTCTTTTGTACTCACAGAGATTGTTACTGTTTGTTGCTAACATTTTATTGCTTTATTTTTCTCTGATTCAAATTGTTGTTGCTGGGTATACCTTCTGCTGCATTATTACAGGGTGTGCCTACAGGTGTGTGCTTACAGATTACTGCTGTAATCTTCTGATTCAAATTGTCTTTTGCCAGGAATATCTTCTGTTACTGCTTTATTTTTCTCTGTAGCAAAGTGTTTCTTACAGGGTATATCTTCTGTGAAATTATTACAGGTGGTGCTTTACAGGTTTTACAGTTTTATCCATCATTAGGATAAGCTTTCAGGGCTACTGCATTTGTTGCTGGCTGATTGTTTCTGCTCTTACCTCCTTGTTTCTTTCATCCGTGGTTCTTCTTTTTGGGCAGGGGAAGGGCCCAGCCATCCACCCCATCCCCAACCGCCCTATACCACACTTCTTTTATTGGGTAACACAGTCGTGACATTTCCTGTAGCAAAGCAGGAAGGGGCGGATCAGATGGGTATCCACACAGTGATCTCATTTACAGGGGCACTAGTAATTTAACTTGTTATAGCAAGTTATATAAAAACAAAGAAACAAAACACAAAATCAAGCTTTTGCTTTCATTTTCCTCCTTCTAATTACACTGACCAGGTTATAAACCCAGCAACTTTTCTAGAATGAATATTATTAACTGCAGGTACTGCAGGAGACTTTTCAGAAGGGAAGTTTTACAGGATTTAGGACACTGTCCTACATGCTGGGCCATTGGAGATCTAAGGGCTCAGCTCCAGGCAGCATGGGCAGAGATTGTGTTCCTCAAATTACATGTTCAGGAGGAAATACATTGTAAGAACCGCCCGCCATTTCCCACACATCCAACCGCAGCACCTCGACCACAGAGGGTAGTTGGCCCAGGAGGTTGGCAGGTGGTTAGGAGGGGCAAATTGGATACCCCATCACTCGGTGCTCTCCAACATATCACCTCCACAAACCATATAAAAACTACAAACAGGTATCTTCCTCTATCTCCCAAATCAAACATAGGGGCAGAGGACACTGCAGAGCAGGACACTGCAGCACAGGAGCTAGTACAACAAAACTCACCCAAAACAGGAACCAAAAAAAAATAAAAGCAAAATGAAAATCCAAAAAATGTCTGATCATAGGAGACTCCATGATTTGAGGAGTTGATGCCTATCTCCAGCCAGAGGTAATGGTCAGATGTCTCCCAGGTACATCAACGTGGAGAGACACTGACTGTATTGCTAAAACTGTACAGGAAGCAGGAGAAAACCTTGATGTCCTGGTACACATATGGACTATGATGTCACCAGCTGGTCAGTTGTAGAGACCAAGGAACACCTGACCAGGCTGGGTGACAAACTATCATCCATTTCATCTGGCATCACTTTCTCTGAGATCCTGCCAGTCTGGGAGAGGAGGGAAGATGGATAGAGGGTCAGAGAAGGGGAGATAGGGGAACTAAAAATGTGGCTCAAAGGCTGATGCCAGGAAAAAGGACACAAATGTGTAGGTCACTGGCAACAGTTTTGGGAGTGAAAGTTCTTTAAATTCGATGGACAGCATCTGACTAAGGAGGGAGTCAATACATTGGGGCAGAAGTTTGATGTCTTTGCAGAATATTTAAACTAGCAAATGGGGAGCGGGGTGCAGCACCCCATACGTCGAATGGGAAGAACACCCCTGCCCCCTCAGCTAGTGGTCAAACAGGAGTTCAGCATGTTTGCAGTTCATTTGCATCACCAGGTAAGGAAGAAGGTCCGGCCCCCCATACGACTCATAGGGGAAACACCAGACCTCGCCCAACAACTAACACACCGAAATCTGGCCAATGGAAAATCATGTACACAAATGCTCGCAGTCGGGGAAACAAGATCCTAGACCTGCAGGCAATAATGACAGAGGCTAAACTGGACATAGTAGCCATTAGTGAGACATGGTTTACCAGTAACCACACTTGGGAGACTTCAGTGCCTGCCTATGTACTGTTCAGAAGAGACTGAGGTGCAAAAAGGGGGGGGTGGAGGGGACCTTTATTTCAATCAAAATATCGAAGCTACAGAAATTCAGAATACACATAAGGAGCCAGAAGAACTGTGGGTCACCCTGGAAACAAGAAATGGGACAGCCATATGAACTGGGGTCGTCTACAGGCCTCCAGACTAGGAGGAGGACATAGACACATTACTGTTAGAAGATATACAAAACATGACAGCTAAAAGGGAGATTCTGATAATGGGAGACTTTAACATGCCAGATACAGTTTGGTCAATACTAGCAGGAACATCTGCCAGAACTAGACACATAGTGGATTCCCTGAAGGGGGAGGGCCTCAACAACTGGTACAACAACCCACAAGAGACAGGGCAATCCCAGATCTAGTACTGACTAACAGGGAAAGGATCACAGATCTCCAGGTAGAAGGTCACCTGGGGGCCAGTGACCATCACATGGTATGGTTCAATTTGGCCACTAGAACTAAATCATCCCATTCCAAGGCAAAAATATGGAACTTCTGAGGAGCTGACTTTGATAAGATGGCCAACAGACTTAAGCTAGCCCTGGCAAGAAGAAATACAGGTGAAGGGGTACAGGCAAAGTGGGCAAGCATTAAGGATGCAATACTTGAAGCTATATCCCATTGTGTTAGAGAGAAAAAGGAAATGTAAAACAAGAAGGAAACCACTTTGGTTCTCAAAAACAGCAGCAGAAAAGGTCGGAGTCAAAAGCCTGGCCTTCAGGAAATATAAGGGAACGCAGCGGGATGTAGATAGGGAGGCATACCAAACTTCCCTAAGGGAAGCAGGGAAGGCAGTAAGGCAGGCAAAGGCCCAAACCGAGGAAACACTAGCACAAACAGTAAAAGAAGGTGACAAGACTTTCTATAGATACATTAGTGAAAGGAGAACATCCAGAGGGAATATTGCTAAGATCAAAGAGGATAAGGGGGGGTGTGAGGAGGAGGAGGACCATGTAAAAGCATCTATCCTAACTAGATACTTCTGCTCAGTATTTACTGAAGAGAAGGCAGGGCAGGGCCCACAGCTCAGCATCATGGACACAGGGGGGAGGGAAGCGTGCACTAGTCCCTTCACAAAAGAAAGGGTCCTACAAGAGCTTGATAAGCTCAGAGTGTGGACAAGGCAATGGGACCTGATGGCATACATCCCAGGGTACTAAAGGAGATAAGGGTGGAACTAGCAGAGCCATCATCAGAACTGTTCAGTGAGTGTCTGAGCACAGGAGAGGTCCCAGAAGACTGGAGAAGGGCTCATATGATCCCGCTCCACAAAAGTGGTAGCAGGGAGGAGGCAGGGAACGACAGACCAGTCAGTCTTACCTCAGTAGTGGGCAGGATTATGGAGGCATTCCTTAAGGAAAGGATAGTGCAACACCTGGAATCCATAGGAGCACAGGATCCGAGACAGCATGGGTTTACAACAGGAAGGTCCTGTCAAACTAATCTCATAGATTTCTTTGACTGGGTAACCAGAGTGGTGGACCAAGGGGGAGCAGTTGATGTTGCCTTCCTTGACTTCAGCAAAGCTTTCGATACTGTTCCACATAGAAGACTGATTAATAAGCTGGGTAGGCTTGGGGTGGGTCAGAAGTTGGTCAACTGGGTGGCAAACTGGTTGATGGGCAGAAAACAGATAGTGGTGGTAAATGGTACACAGTCAGAAGAGATGCAAGTCACAAGTGGTGTACCTCAGGGATCAGTCCTGGGGCCAGTCCTCTTCAATATCTTCATCAGTGACATTGCAGATGGACTGGAGGGTAAGGTTTGTCTGTTTGCAGATGACACAAAGATCTGCAACAGAGTAGATGACCCAGATGGGGTGGGCAGAATGAGAAGAGATCTGGATAAACAGGCAAAATGGTCAGAAGAGTGGCAACTGAGGTTTAATGAAAAGAAGTGCAAGATCATGCACATAGGGAAGAGAAACCCTGAAGCCACCTATAGGCTGGGAGGGGAGTTGCTGGCAATCACAAGGGAAGAAAGAGACTTGGGCGTCATCATCACCGATGACCTGAAATCATCCAAGCAGACCACTAAAGCAGTAGGTAAGGCTAGGGGGATGTTGGGGTGTATTAGTAGGGGTATCACAAGTCGTAAGAGGGAGATAATAATCCCTATTTACAAGACACTGGTTAGGCCCCATCTGGAGTACTGCATGCAGTACTGGAGGTCACACCTTCACAAGGACATTAACCAAATGGCGGCAGTCCAGAGAAGGGCAACCAAAATGGTGCAGGGACTGCATCAGAAGACATATGAGGACAGATTAACAGAGCTCAATATGTATACACTTGAGCAAAGGAGGGAGAGAGGTGATATGATCGAGGCATTCAAACACCTTAAGGGCATTAACAAGGTGAAAGAGTCTAACATGTTTCAATATATGAAAAACAGAGGACAAGAGGACAGCATGAGATTAGAGGGAGGCCGATTAAGGGGTAATGTGAGGAAGTTCTTTTTCACAGAAAGGGTGCTGGATGCATGGAACAGCCTACCTCAGGAAGTGGTGGATATGAATACAGTGCAGGGCTTCAAACAGGTATGGGATAGGCATAAGGGAGAAATACAGATGAGTATGAATAAATAGGCCATTGACAGAGCAAAGGCACATTCATAAGTTAGAAAAAGAAATGGGCAGACTGGATGGGCCTTGCAGTCCTTATCTGTCGTCAACGTCTATGTTTCTATGTTTCTATGTTTCTATGACTAGGTAGAGTCAGCTGGCAATAACAAAGGTAGGGTAAATGGGCAGACTGGATGGGCCTGGCGGTCTTTATCTGCTGTCAACGTCTATGTTTCTGTGTTTCTTTCTGTCCCTTATCTCATGGACCCTCTCAGCACAACTTGAATTGGTGCTGAGAGGGGTCATGTAGATGTGGGAGTTAGAGATCGAAGCATTACCTGAGCAGACTTCAGGTAACTTTGCTGTGGCCATGTAAATGCAGCCTATAAGTTGCATATTAGGATTACCTTCACAGCTATCTCTGCCTGCAAGTGCCCACTCAACATGGGGCTCAGTGAATATTATCATCGTTTTTGTTTTGTTTTTTACCTGTCCTGCTGGTCTGTTCTCCACTTCGTGTCACTACATTTGTGTTGCTGTTGTTTATACTGTAAAAGTATGTACATTGTTCATTATTTATTGCCAGGATCACTGTCATATCCCTCGCAAGAAATGTGTGCATTTGTACTGGTATTTTTGATATATTAGTTGTTGCCTTGTACAATCTATCAGGGTTTGTTAAAAAAATAATTCTGTGCCCAAATTCTTGCATTGTACTTGCTCTCATTATTCACAATTTTGTGCTTGTACTGTTAACAGCTGTGTGACGCCTTGATGGCCCAGGTCATACCTGATAACAGTCTCTGGGACCATTGCAAGCACCCAGTTAACAAATAAATAAATATCAGTTTTATCTCTCGCTTTTGGTTTATTTGACATCTTGGTCATTTTAATTCATTCTTAGTGTTTTTTCACAGTTTCTGTCATTTTCCTGTACTGTATTCAGGTGACTGGTTGGGGCACAATGCATGGTGCACATGATGCTTTTGCGTGCATCAGCAAGTTTAGGAAGAGTGCTGCAGGTTGGGAGACTTAGCCGGAGGGGGGAAGGGGGTTACTACAAGTGGGTGCTGTGTTCAGGGAAGCTGTGAAGTGGAGCTGCCCTGACTGTATCACTGTGTGGAATGCGCCAGTTGGAACAGAGAGTTGGGGATGCGGAGGGAGGTATATGAAGCCACATTCACTGTAGTAGAAATATCCACGAGAATATTATCTGATGGGATTGGCAGCAACTTACTTTATGCCTAATTGTGTTTACCTATTTAGTTTTAAATTTAAATGAGAAAGAATATAACATGGGAGAAATCGAAAGTGACTTGTGAGTGTCTGAGCACAAATGAAACCGGTGGGTAGGGAGCCAGCTTGTGAGTGAAGCTCAGAGTTCTAAAATCAGAACAGTGCAGCTCGTACTGCTGGTTCTACACCAGTCAGCACCTAAAGCGAGACAGTATTTTTACTCATGGGGACCAAGAGGGAGAATATTTCGATATTCTCACTCTAGGTCCTGAGGGAACAAAACCATCTGTGATATCTACCAGCAGATACCCTCACAAGCATTGGATAGGTAATGTAAAAAATACATATTTTTATTGTGGTGTACTGTGTGTATACATGAAATGTTATCAGTCAGTTACTATCAAATTCGATGTCCTCTATCACAGAGCCATAATAATAATATAATAATAATAATTCTTTATTTTTAGCGTGCCTTTCTAAAATCAAGGTGCCTTAACAGCAAAATTCCACATAAAAACAATAAAATAAACACAAATACAATAAATACTGAAATTCATAAAATACAATAAAATCAGAATCAGGGATATGCTATAAGGGACATTACTAGTATGCATCCTAAACCTCAGCATTCTTTCCCTGAGTTGGACATCCCTAGCAAGCAGAAAATTAAACACCTTTACTGGAGCTACCTGATGGCTTAGTGTAAGCGCTTTGCACTTCCATGCTGGCGACCTGGTGAACCCGGGTCCATGTGCATTGGCCAGATAAGCTGGGGAATGCTTCCGAAGGGAACGTGAGCGAGCCAAGGAGGGAGATGGCCTGGCTGCAGTGCATCAGCGACCCCTGGTGGTGAGTCAGGGAGCTTGTAACCTTGCGAGGAGTGGTCCAAGGCCAACAGATGCTATGCCAGACATCTGGGGTGGAGGGGGGGACCAAACCAGGAAGAAAGAAAAAACAAAAAGTATGTGCCATGGCTGCCGAGTGTGTCAGTCTCTGAGTCTCTGGGCTTCATACCATGCATATTCCCACTGGATATGAGGGCAGTGGGAGCAGCAGTCAGGCTAGGGACTGTCAGGGGACCCGAAGTAAGGTGCAGGTGGTGGTCCAGGCCAGACAGCTATATATAATGTGTGTGTGTGTGTGTGTGTGTGTATGTGTACCTCACAGGTATCCTGTATGGCAAAAGGGATTAACTCCCATTGAAATTGTATTGTTTGCTACAGTAACTGTACTGCAGAATTCTGCAGAGTTGGGCTTCATCCTGGTGGGCTTCACTGTATGTGTGTAGGTATATATATATATATATATATATATATATATACACACAACACTTTTACTTATGGATGTATAAGATTGTTAGCTGTGACTTTTGCCCCCCCCCTGCATATCAGATATGTTACTGTAACCCCTAGGTGGCGCTATCCTATGGGTTACTACCCCTGCCTGCATGACTAAGCACAGGTTGAGGGTCCTGAGCTCGGGTAATGGGTGCCTCCACCTGGAGGAATGGTTTCGGGGTAGTGTTACTGCTGTTGCTATAGCCCTCCAGGATGTTATAACCACCCACCAACCCTTCTAGTGGCCCAAATAGTTCAGCAACAAAACATTCACATTTACCATATGACAGTAATGATATGCTCACACCCTTTGCACTTACCACCAGGGCTGTATCTTCAACAATTGCCCTGAAGACCCCCAGGAAAATAAGTCCAGTGATACAACAGTCAAAAGCAGTACTGTATCCCCACCAGTAAGGTGCACACTAGCCAGAGTAAATGTGAAAAACCACAGTCTGATTTTTTCAGGGGAATGTGAGTAAGGTTGGGGCATAAATCTTGCAGTGACTGGCAAATCTGATTAAATTCAGGTAGATTAGCATGCACTGTAAGTCCCTCTGACCAAGTCCCGCAACCCTGGGTACCCAGTTGGTGAACAGGCTAGCCTGAAGTGTTGCTCGAGGTAGGCCAGCATTGCAGCTCTTGTTGGGGGCCCTTAGGAAGGAAAAAACACAGTTAACATGCACTCAAGCCAAATATTTGTAATCCGGAGCCAGATGGCTCAGTCTGTTGCAAATAAACCGAGAACAAGAAAATCAGATGAACACACAAATGATTTCAGCTTTGTTGCAGGGAGCTATCCTGTTTTGTACTCACACTACCCAGACCAGGATACAGGACAGGCGAGATGAAGACCTCATGGATGTTGTACTGGATTGCCAGGGGAAGCAGGGCCTACATGACTTACCATGGTGATTGCTATCGGTTTGGTGGTGTTAAACAGGGGGCCGAATCCCCAAACGGGTCTTTTGCCAGAAATGTCTCTGAATCGGGACCGTCAGCCTAGGTTGAGGTGGCAGAGCAAGCAATTCAGATGAAGTCCATGCTAAGTGCTGGAACAGCCTCCAGCTGGCGTGACAGAACTCATGGTGGGGAACCAAATCACGACCCATGCCACACATTCAGCACATTTATAACACTTAAAGTACCTTGCCACAGTTTGGATAAAGTCTGTTTGCAAATCGCAGCTTCTCTGCGCAAACCCTTCAATCTGAGGCGCACTTCTGTACCAGGCAGGCCGATCACTTCTGGAGCAAGTGTTCGGTCCACTCTCAAGTAGCAGCAACGCACTTTCTCTCTTCAGACACAGGTCTCGATCAGGCAGTCAGAAAAATCTGACTTTCACACTCAAGGCCGTTCTTCACACTGGAAGATGTGACAGGTAGGCCAGCATAGCCTTCCCGCTGATTCTCCCATGCTCCTACACAGGAGTAGCTGCTCAGTGCCTCAAACTGTTCAGTCTCCAAAGTCCAGCTCACAACTGGCACACTGTTATAGGCAGTTCTGGGCTTTCCCAGTAGTCCAAAAGGTTTGGTTGGCCGAGGGAACTATCTGTCACAGAAAGGGCTCCCCCTTCAGGTCCATTTAGGTGCCAAACCTTAAAAACTACAATTCCTACAGAATTTTCTTCCCGTAAGACCTCTGGGGACAATCTTCATCTTAGGTTCCCTGAGTTCTCATTGGTCCAACACTGGCAGTTCTAGAACCAAAATGGTGGCTCCAGTCCAAATGTTTGTGCTGCAAATGGAAGCAGGTTGGACACACTCCTACAGTATTATTATTATTATAACAGATAAACAGTAAATAATCACTTTCCCAAACAAAGCTCCCTCTGCGCAAATAGCGACTGCAGAATGGAGCAGAAATATAAACCATATTGCTGGTCACGAGCTTTAAATACTCAGACCCAATCCAGACTAATTTTCTCACACAGAATAAAAGCTCTCTTAAAGAGACAGGCATGGAGGCTTACTGGAGCAGTCTCATGCAGACAGATACAACTACTGAAGACACAGGACACCATCCTGACAATGGGCATTAGGCAGCCCAGGAAGGCATTATAGGAACCCCTCTTTGTAGGGGGGTTACATCAAATAAACACTATTAGACCTTTCTGAAGCCCCTCACACATAACCTGAGAAATTCCCAGCATCACACAAATGTTGGATTTCTCTTTCAGTTTAAAGTCCTATCCTGTAGGAACACCTCTAACCAATTAACTGCTCTCAGCAGGTATCATGAGTTATGCCGTGTTATAAGTGTCTGGTAAACCAGCACAGTGCAAATATGTGTAATGTATTTATTGCTCATTTATTTATTTATTGTCTTGGAGTAATACCTTTGAGCTAAAAGCTTGTTTACAAAGGTTCCGCATCCTAGCAAAGTACATTTACAGGTAGAAACAGATGATTAGAATGCAATGTAGAGTACATAGTAATACACACAGTACAATGCGAATGTGGAGTACATTGTACTGTAGATTACACAATATGTAGAGAATAATGGATAGGCAAGTGTGTGATATGGATTTTTTTTTACACACCCGAGGTGTGTGATGACCCGCAAACCTCAAGAGGTTTACACAGTCATCACACACCGAGGGGGTATAAAAAAAATCCATAAGACACACTTGACTATCTTTTAATTTTTATAATTACTGGTATTTTGCACTATTTACACAGTGCAAACGCGACTTTGTGTGGGTTGATATGACTTGTCATATCAACTCGCAGGTTGATATGACTTTTCACAAGTCTCAAAAACAGGTTGATATTGGGGGTCACCAGTTATTATATTAAACATTTAGATAGATACATTTTCAACAAGTAAATTGAGGAAGCAGTCAGGGTTGACTTTGTCAGGTAGGGGATGGGGGGATTGTTTTGGAAGTGCGGGAAGGGGTAGCTAGAAGCATGGGGAAGGATAAGTTCAGGAAGTGTGTGTTAGCTTACTTTGCCCAATCAGTTTGCATTTGCTTTTGTTTCTGTGTTATTATTTTCTTAAAGCCCACTGTATTTTCTGCACAATTTTGTTCGACACAGAATAAAAACTGTAATAACCCTTGTATTGTTTTTATTGCCTGTTATGCCATGTATCATGACTTTCTTAAGAGCATCATTCAATTAATCTTTTTCTTCAGAATAAGGTAAACCTTCGAAGAGGGAAAATGGCAGTCATACATGAAGCTCCTTTTCCAAGAATCTATTTTCTCTATAGATTCCCACTAATAAGTCAGTGCCAGAGGTGCTAGGACCTGCGGGTGCCAAAACTTTCCTAGAGGGTGCCTCAGTTCCTTTTTTCTCACCACTGAGTGCACAGCAGCTGCTTTGCCGCTCTAAACCTTGGCACCAGAACTTCATCGTTTATACGATAACAGTGTTCAGTTCTTTAGTTTTTGTTTAAAATACACCATAATTTGTTATTTTTTGTGTTTAGTTTAACCTAAAAAATGTACAGTTTTCGCTCTGTAATCATTATCTTATCCACATTTCATAGATGTTACTGGTTGTTTCATCTGCTTCCTTTCTTAGTAGAATTAAAATGCATGCTAATGATGTATTTATACCCAGCCTTAGAAACAAAGAATTTGACGGCAGATAAGGACTGCTTGGCCCACCTAGTCTGCCCATTTTCCTACCTGATGGATAAGATGCAGACCCTAGTTAGTCAACAGCCTACTTCCTTCTACCCCCACTAGAACTGCCTTATGTCTGTCCCAAGCATTCTTGAATTCCCCCACTATTATTACTCCACAACCTCCTCAGGAAGGCTGTTCTATGCAACCACAACCCTTTCCATGAAAAAATACTTCCTCACATTACCTCTGAGCCATCTCCCTTCTATCTTCAAATTGTGCCCCCTTGTTCTTGCACATCTCTTTTTAGAAAGATAGAAACATACAATTTGACAGCAGATAAGGACTGCTTGGCCCACCCAATCTGCCCATTTTCCTACCTAATGGATAAGCTGCAGATCCTAGTTAACCAGCAGCCTACTTCTTCCTACCCCCACGCCCTAGAATTGCCTTATGACTGTCCCATGCATGCTTGAATTCCACCACTGTTTTTGACTCCACAATCTCCTCCGGAAGGCCGTTCCGTGCACCCACAACCCTCTCTGTGAAAAAAATACTTCCTTAAATTACCTCTGAGCCACCACCCCTCTATCTTCAAATTGTGCCCCCTTGTTCTTGCACACCTCTTTTTTTGAAAGATGCTACCCTCTTGGACTTTGTTGATTCCCTTGAGGTACTTGAAAGTTTCTATCATGTCCCCCCCCTCCTTTCCTCGAGGCTATACATATTAAGCTCCTTAAGTCTCTCTTCATATGTCTTCCGGTGCAGACCCTGCACCATTTTAGTTGCCCTCCTCTGGACAGCTTCCACCCTGTCTATGTCTTTGCAGAGATTGGGTCTCCAGAACTGTACGCAGTTCTCCACATGGGGTCTCACCAGCTGTCTGTATAGAGGGATAATAACTTCCGGTTTTCTACTGGTGATGCCTCTCCCTATGCATCCCAGTATCCCCCCAGTCCTCCTTGCTGCCCTCTCACATTGCTTGCCCACCTTTAGGTCATCTGATATAACTACCCCTAGGTCCCTTTCCATTTTTGTTGTTGTTAGTGTCTCACCCCCCATTGTGTACTCTTCCCCTGGGTTTTTGTTTCCCGGGTGCATTACCTTGCACTTCTTAGCATTGAATCTAAGCTGCCATACATTTGACCATTCCTCTAACCTTGCCAAGTCCTTTTTCATCCTTTCCATCCCACCTTGTGCATCAACTCTGTTGCAGATCTTTGTGTTATCTGCAAAGAGACATACTTTTCCTTCCAGTCCCTCTGCAATGTCGCTTATAAAGGCATTGAAAGATACTACCCTCTTTGACTTTGTTAATTCTCTTGAGGTACTTGAAAGTTTCTATCATGTCCCCCCTTTCCCTTCTTTCCTCAAGGGTATACATACTAAGCTCCTTTAGTCTCTCTTCATATGTGTTCTGGTACAGACCCTGCACCATTTTGGTTGCCCTCCTCTGGACAGCCTCCACTCTGTCTATGTCGTTGTGGAGATGGGGTCTCCAAAACTGCACACAGTACTCCAGATGGGGTCTTACCAACTGTCTGTACAGAGGGATAACAACTTCCTGTTTCCTACTGTTAATGCCTTTCCCAATGCATCCCAGAATCCCCCCAGCCCTCCTTACTGCCTTTTCACATTGCTTGCCCACCTTTAGGTCATCTGATATGACTACCCCCAGGTCCCTTTCCATTTTTGTTGTTGTCAGTATCTCACCCCCCCCCCATTGTGTACTCTTCCCCTGGGTTTTTGTTTCCCAGGTGCATTACCTTGTTTAGTTTCTTTGATCTGTTCTTATTGAGTACTTCCTGAACATTAAGAACACCCCCAAACAGTGCCGCCGCTCTTGATTCTAATTGATTGATTGATTGCTTGATTGATTGAAGTTTGTTGACCCTGTAGGCCCACTGAGACTAGAAGTCCCTTTTTCAGGGGCGACTGGGGCAGGGGATACAGATGGTAACCCACTGAAATTGTCCTAGATTAAGCTGTTGGTGGTATTTTTAGTGAATTGGGGAAATTTGGCCAGGACACCAGGGAAATTGCCCTACTCTCCTGCAGGGGGAGTTTCTGCTTGCATGAGAGATGGCTAGTTGGGCCCAGGATCTGAGTGAGATGGATGTGACAGTGGCTGAGGTCTTGGACTCTACTTTAGCCACGGATATTCTTGAGACTACAACGATTGATCAGGAGGTTTTCTTTGATGCTACAGATCCCACAGAGCTAGATTTAACCATCCGGGGATGTTAAATCAGGCATTGAGAACTTAATTATGGATTCTACAGAATTACCTGACAGTCCCATACTGGAGGAATTGGCCAGGAAATTGCGTCAGGAAGAGACCTTATTTCGGGAGTGCTGTCTGCAGTTACAGCAGGAATATTCGGTCCTAGAGAAGGTCGGTCTTGTTCACTGCCCGTTTGCAGAATCCCCATCGTCGGTCCCCAATGCCAGAGGTGCTGAGTCACGGATCGCTACTTCTTCAGACAGGAAAGCACTGACACCTGTTGTTTATCAAACTGACTCCAACGTTCAAGACTCTGCCACTGTGTTTACATTTTTGAGTCTATGGCCTAAACAGGAAAGGTTAGTGGGTCAGGAGCAGACTCTTATTTCTCTCCCGGGAGTGTCCTTTGCAAAAAAGCCTTAGGCGACAGGACAGGGGCTGTGTGGGCAGCAATGTGGGGTGAGTCAATCTGACGGAGATTCTGCATTGACTACGCCGGTAAGCAGGCCTGTGAGGGTGACTTTCTCTTCAACTTCTGATGCCATGGTTACCACAGTAACCCAGAAGCTGAATGTTGGGGCAGTTCAGTCCCCAAAGCTGGATGGGGTGCAGTCCAGAATGGTCACTTCAGGGCTCTCTTCCCTGGGCCTAAAACTGACCCACCTGGCTTTGAGGTGGCCAGAGGCTACCATACCTGGGGTGTCGACTCAGCTGGGCATTATGGAAGGTGTGCCTGCCCTGGATCAAGAGCATGGAGGCAGAGATACATTACATACACAAGGGGATGATACAGGGGCAAAACATAAAACAGAAGACTCAAAGAAAAGAAGGGAAAATGTGGTCCTTCAGAATAGGAATTTTCAGGAACAGGACAATTTTGGCAGAACCCCCAGACATGTTCCTTTCAACTTTTATTTCCCCATTTCTATGACCACGGCACATAAACAGGCATTTGAGCTAGCATCCCTAGCCATTGGAGCACTACCTTGGACTGATATGGCCCTACAGAGTGCAGGGTGGATTCAAGATGGTAATGGGCGTTGGGTTCCTGACCCTGTGTGGGATGCCATGGTTTTCTCCAAGGCCTCAACTTCCCTGGAGTGGTGGCCTCCCTTGATAAATTTGACTACCAGTCCCAACCCCGATGCCCCAAAGTCTGGAGAGCCTAGGTTGGCCTCAGGTGACAACTCTTCAGGGGGGTTCAGGCATAGGGATACTGCCCCCCCATGTCTGATACTAACTCAGTGCATGGTCAAGTTGGGCAGGGGATAGTGAAGACAGAGAAGGTACTACCAATGGATTCTGTCCCAGAGGAACCCCCGGTCATTGATGTGTCTGAACCCCATGGCCCCCAGGTCCCACCCCAAAGTCGGCTTCTATCTGAGCCATTCAAAATGAATGCTACTGCACCTCTCCCCAGAAAACACGCAGTTCACCTAAAATATAAAGGTGGTTTGGGCATTCATCTGGACCACCAATACATGGGTAAAATAGTGATCAAGGAGTCCCTGAGATTTTATCCAGTGGACGTCTTCACTTTCATACACATTTTGGTGGAAGATATCTTCGATATCTGTTTTAGATCGGCTGTTCTGCTGGAGGCTTTCAGGGGGAAATATAACCAACTGAAAACCTCCCCATTATGGATACCATTCTCTGCTATTTTGTTAACCAAGGCTTTGACTAAAGCAGTGACTATTATGTTCCAGAACGAGAGTGTTCCATTTGGGGACATTTATCACTGGCTCCAACAGAAATGCCAAGTTCTGGGTAAACCTACAGCAGTTTTAGATGAAGAACAATTTTGGACTGGGGCTGGAAATTCTAGGTTAAACTACATCATATTCACCACTTCCTGAGGTAGGCCATTCCATGCATCCACCACCCTTTCTGGGTAAAAGAACTTCCTCACATTACTCCATAATCAGCCTCCCTCTATTCTCATGCTGTGTCCTCAAATGGAGGAAGGGATTGTCCACATTCTGAACTGTTTCTTTCTGGGAAGGGATCGAGGGGTTTGCTACTACCCAGGCCAGCCCCGGGCTTGTTACCAGTGTGGTTCACGCACCCACCTTTCAAGCGTATGCGACAAATTGCACTATAGCTTCTGTAATGAAGTCTGTCAATCAATTCTCAATGTTCTAATCTTACACATTGCAATTTATGTGAAGAGACTGGCCATGTGTACAAGAATTGCCCATGGGCAGCTGCTAATACCTGGTCTGATCTGATTAACCTGGCCCAAGGAAGGCTGTGAAGATCAGGAGCCAGCCCCCACCCTCACCCCCGTTCGGCAACCCACTCCTGAGTCCAGGGCATCTTCTAAAGGAACTGACCTAGGGGACCTGAAAGAAACATAGAAACATAGAAGTTGACAGCAGATAAGGACCGCAAGGCCCATCGAGTCTACCCATTTCTTTTTCTACCTTATGAATGTGCCATAGGCCTTTGCTCTGTCAATGGCCTATTTCCTCATACTCATCTGTATTGCTCCCTTATGCTATCCCATGCCTGTTTGAAGCCCTGCACTGTATTCATATCCACCACTTCCTGAGGTAGGCCATTCCATGCATCCACCACCCTTTCTGTGAAGAAGAACTTCCTCACATTACCCCATAATCAGCCTCCCTCTATTCTCATGCTGTGTCCTGTTGCCCTGCTATTTTTCTTTTATTGAAACATGTTAGACTCTTTCACCTTGTTTATGCCCTTAAGGTGTTTGAATGTTTTGATCATATCACCTCTCTCCCTCATTTGTTCAAGGTATACATATTGGCCCAGATATTCAAAAGAGTTGCGTCTGCGCAAGTCCGAAAATGCACCATTCTGCGATATTCAACAGGAGGCAGTTGCGTCCCCCAAATCACGCTGAGCAACAGCGCAATGCTAATGAATGTATGCACAACTGAAGGGGGAGGAACCATGCATAAATGGTGCAGTGCAGTATTCAACAACATGCGCCATGTGCAATAGGGGAGCAAGCGGAAATTGCACCATAGCAGAAATGAGCCAAAATAAAAGGGAGCAAGGGAGAGGCGCAAGAACGCTACAGAGAAGCCACATGAGAGCAAAGTCTAGTAGGAAAAACTGGGCAGCAGGGACACACATTGCAGGCCAGGAAAGGGCACCTGGAATCAACAGGCACAGGGGAAGGTGTGGGGAGCCACAGTGCAGAAGGGGGAAGTACACCACACAGCAGTGAGGCCAGCACAGGCAGGTGTTCCCGGTGCAGGGGAAGTAGCAGCCAGGACTGCAGGGGGAATACAGAAACAGCTGCCAGGGGGGTGAACACAAGCCAGGGACATGGCCAGAGCCACCATCCAGATGGAGGCCGTAATGAGGGAGGTGAGAAGGCAGGCAGCAGGGGGGCGTGGCCGTGGAAGGGCCCAACAGCAGTATGCCCCCAACAGGCAGTACCAAGCCCACACCAGCTTCAAGCTGTACAGTAATACTGAGATTGTGGGCCAGTACCACCTGAATCGGGCAATTCTGAGGTGGCTCTGTGAGCTGTGCAGTGATGCGATGCAGGCACCCACACGACGGAGCCATGCCCTGTCAGTGGAGATGAAAGTGACAGCTTGCATGTGCTTGCTCGCCATGGGTACCTTCCAGAGACCAACTGGGGACACCACAGGCATAACCCAGTCTGCCACATCATGCCACCTCACCAAATTCCTCAGCGCGCTGCTGCTACATGCTGCAGAGTACATCCATTTCCCAAACACACCGGCAGAGCACACAGCAAACATACAGGAGTTCCACAGGGTAGCACGTATGCCTGGCATGCTAGGGGTGATAGACTGCACCCATGTGGCCATCTGCACACCACCTGGCCCTGAGGGGGCTGCATAAATAAATTGCAAGGGCTATGCCAGCATCAACTGCCAGGTGGTGTGCGATGCCAGGGGGTGCATAATCAATGTCTGTGCCACGCACCCTGAGGGAGCACATGATGCCTTCATCTGGCACCATTCGGCACTCTGCCACACATTCGAGAGTGGGGATATCCCCACTGGCCACCTAGTGGGTGAGTATGCAAACCACATGGACAATCATAGGGCCTGTGGGGGCATGGTCAGAGATGACATGGGTAGTGGCCTACATGGCCCGGGGCAGGGCTATGCTGATCACCAAACTAACCTCCACCCTCTACACACAGGTGACAGTGGATACCCACTCCATCCCAGGCTGCTCACACCCTACTAGTGGCCCGCGACCCCATTGCAGCAACGCTACAATGAGGCACACGCCACCACACATAATGTCATCGAGCGGGTGTTCGGGATGCTGAAGGCATGTTTTTGTTGCCTGGACACCTCCGGTGGTGCCCTACAGTACTGCCCCTCAAAGGTCTGCTGGCTATTCCTGGCCTGTTGCATCCTGCACAACATGGTCAATGAATGTGGGATAGGCGTACAGGTTGAAAAGGGGGACAGCGATGGGGATGACGAGGACGCCAGTGACAATGGTGATGGGCAGCCCCTCCCTTGGGCGACGGGACCCCTGACTGCTCCGGCTGGCACAGCTGCACCGGGACACCATCACGGAGGAGCACTTCAGCCAACCCAGGTAAGTCATGGGGCCATGTACAGCCAACAGTGGCTAAGGCACAACCCACAAACATGCATGGACACACACCAAGGGTGCATTCCGTCAAGGGAAGTGGCCGGGCATGGAACCACACACAGAACCAGGGATGGGTGAGGTCTAACATGCCACGTGGATGGAAACACACACACACACACACACACACACACACACACACACAAAATGCACCAGACATGCACAAAGGGTAGGAGGCACACCAACCCAGAACGCCACCCCTAGCCACACACATGTCCACAGACCACCATGCCCACTGCCTGTCCTTGCGCATGTGTCTGATGCTGGGCACCATTGCACATTGGCATACAGCACAATGCAGGCATCATCATGCACACACAACTGTAGATGGCAGCCGGGTGGGTGTGCAGATGGACTGTGTGTCTGCATGCAGGGCCAGGTACCCACGCATGCAATGCCTGCTGAATGACACAATGCACATAGGGCAGCATCAGACAGTAGACATGTTGGGAGACAGGTCAGTCACGTGCCACAGTGCCCCAGCTACCACGGATGCATGGGTGGCCCCGCCAAAACCCACTAGCACTGACAGGCTGACCACTGGCCTCACGGGGTGGCACCGATGGTCCCCCAGGGGTTCCACTGTGTGAACATGACCGTGCTCATGCAGGGGTCTGCAGCACATCAAACATGCCTGCACCAGGCATGCTCGGGATACCCACAGCTGAACCTGGTGTTGACAAGGAGGGTGTCGCACGACGCCGGGAACAGGGGGTGGACAGTGCACTGCGTGGTGTCTGCGACACATGGGCACATGACTGTGTGCCCATTGTGGCCATGATAGCAGTGAATGCCTGTGTCTGCCTGTCAATGGCAGTGGTCACATCCTCCCGCAACTGGTCCATCCCTGCCAGGATCAGAGCGGTGCCTCTGCTGCAGCGCTCCTCTGCCCGCTTCAGAGCCGCACGCAGTGCATCCACCAACGTTCCAAGCCACATCTGCTGGTTGACTGATGCTTGCAGTATGCGGGTGTGCTCATCCAAGAGGTCATCTTCCTCCTCGGCATCCTGTCCCTCAGGGTGTGCGTGGCCCTGATGACCAGCACCCCCTGTGGGTGGGCGCTGCACACCAGGACCTGGTCTGGGCATGTCCACAGGCAGTGCACTGATGCCACCCCCTGACCCTGTACCCCCAAGCCCATTGGCCAACTGCTGGTGCTGCCCCTCTGGCTGCCGCTCACCAGGGCTCACTGGTGCCGCCACAGTGGCCGCAACAGTCCCACTGTCCTGTACACACACCAGTGCTGCCCCACTGATGCTGACAGGCACAGGCTGGGACTGTGATGACACACAGGCCTCCATGGCGGCACCACCCAGAGCCATGGCCGCGATGTTACCTGCTGTGTGGCCATCCCGTGGCACACCCGTGTCACTGCCCATGCCGTTAGCGACATCATCATCAATGACGGACCTGGTACCAGCCCAAGTAACAGCATGCTGGCATCCGTGGATGCTAGCATGTTGGGACACAGGCAGGGCCTCCTCCGCACCTGTTCCAACAACATCAGTCTGGACAGCCAGGCGGGCCCACTGTCACACTGAGCCACGTATACCAGTGGAGGCGGATGGGCCCTCCTCCATCTCCATCCGACCGGCCTCAGTGGACAGGCCCACCACCGCTGACCCATGCAGATACTCAGGATCTGTAAGGGAAAACAAAGTTGCATTATTGTATGTGACCGACCCTGCCCCCCCAATAGACAGACCATGACCTACCATGCTGTGACGGACTACCACCTGTCTGGAAGCCACCACCTGGAACACCCTCAATGGCACAACGCTGCATGCTGCCAGCAACCCTCTCCTCCTGTGGGGTCAGGTGTACCACATCCGGCTGTCCCCCACCTGTTGCAGCTCGTGCTGCCCTGATGGCAGCCACCTTCTCCTTTATCCTCCACCTGTCCGTGCCCATCTTCTTCTTGCACTCCTGCACGGAGCGCTGGTGGCTGCCATGCAGGTTCACTGCACACGCCACCTCCTCCCATGCAGCCGCACAGACCTGTGGTGTTCCCTGCTGTCCGCTGAGAAGCGGCTCCTGATCCAGGTAGGCCTCAAACAGGGCATCCGTCTCGGCCTTGGTGAAATTAGGACTCCTCCTCTTCCCTCCACTGTGTTCCTCCTCTCCCTCAACTCGCTGGGTCATTATTTAGCCTGTAAGAATGAAAGTTGTGGGTCTGGCTGGGTGGGAGTGCACACACATGGGGGCAGGGGACTTTGCTACAGGATTGTACTGATGTTCCTCTCTCCATGTTTGTACCACAGGGCCGGAAGAGAGGCATCTGGCCAGGGAGATGCAGCACCTGCAGGAGGACAGGGCCAGTAGAAGGGGCGATGGTCCACAGTGCCAGAGGGACCGGCCTGATGATGGTGAATGCCATACCTCCATGATTATTATTGCATGCTGTGTAACAGGGCGGGCAGAGGGGCATGGCCACCATCCATTGACACCACTGCCATGCACGCAACTTGTTACAGTCAGCACTGTCCAGTGGCACTGCATGTCTGGGAGTGCGTCGATGGTGGTCCATGTGTGCACCAGGTACATGGCTGTGCCACTGCCTTCGCACCATATAGCCAGGTCACTAAACAGCCACGGTAGTGCTGTGCATGACTTGGCCAGTGGGTGTGTGCAGCGGTCCGCATGGCTGTATGTGCCTGGGTGGGCAGGTCTTGTGAACGTGATCACTGTGGGTGGTCACACACCATCACAGAGGCATGTCCCATGGCCGTATGCCATGCACAGTGGGTGGGCTGTATGGGGCTGTGCATTCACACCTATTGACTGTGCTCCCTTGTCCTAGGTGTCCACCAGCTGCAGTAGATATGGGAGGCACTGCAGGAGATATTCATTGTGGCATGGGCATCATTAGAGATCCTGCAAAGGATTGACCGGCTTGAGGTCCGGAAACGACACAGGAGGCAGAGCAGCCGGAGTGGGGAGCGGGGCTCCCATTGATCATCCTTCTGCCCCTGATTTTCCCTACCCCCCTGGACCCACCCTCACACCCCTCCTTTCCTGTCCCATTTGTTCACCCGTGCCCCTTATCCACCCCCACCTTGTTTGTGGCCCTCCCCCCCCCACACACACATTTGTACAAAGTTTTGTAAATAGTTCTTTTTGATATTTTTGAATACAAATCTTTTGATATGAATACTGTGGTGGTCTCTGATTTGCAGCGGGCTATAGGTGCTCAGCTGCAGTGGTGTGCATGGCGTCAGGGGTGGTGCAGTCATGGGTATGTGTGTGTCTGTGGGGAAGTGACTATGGTGTGGGAGTAGCTATCAGTCAGTGTCTGTGGTGTGTGTGTTGTGCCCTGTACGCTGGATGACTGTGTGCAGTGGTCCATGGTGCATGCTCTGTGTCCATGGCGCCCCTGTCAGCACATCCATGGCCTGTGCAGCTGACACCCTTGCATGTCTGTGACCTGCACAGTCTGCTGGCATGTCAGTGGTGGCTGTCCATGCAGGACAGCTACTGTACCCGTCACAATGCTGGGTTGCCTCATGTCACTGGTGTGGTGCATGTCTGCCTCGGGTGACACTGTGGCCTCTGCAGTTGTTGTACCACCTCCATGCTGTGCCTTGTGTGTGTTGCACAGGATGTGCACCACTGTCAGTCACTTGTGCTCTGGGCAAATGATGGTGGCGTACAGGTCCACAGTGCCTGTGCAGAGTGGCTGGCACGCCTGTGCAATGGAGGACTGCAGGCTGTGTGTACACGGTTTCCATGGGCCCACGCTGGGGGCTTGGTTGCCACGCTGCTGCATCCCTGTGTTGTTGTGCCCTTGGGTATGGGTTGGTGTTTGTCCATGCACTGTGTTGCATCTGGTGTGGTGCTTGCTTCCACGCACCACTGTGGGTGTCTGCGCTGGCTGTTGTGGCCAGTGCTGGGTCGGGGTGTGTCCTTGGGAGGGTGTGCAGGATGCTGTACCACTGGTGGTGGTGTCCAGGGCATGCCCTGTCACGTGTGGGGTACCTTGTGTGCCGACACATGGTCAGTCTCTCAGCTGTACCTCGGAGGAGCTGTGCGTGGTGACACTGTGTATGCCATTGTTGCATTGCTGTGTGCTGTCACCCACTGATGGGTGCTCGTGGTGGGGCTGCCTTGCATGGTTCTGTGGTGCACAGGGTTGAATTGTCACAGTGGGGGTGATGGCATGCATGGGATTTCCTGCAGTGGTGGACGCTGCTCCTGGGCATGGTGTCTGGGGATCACAGTGCAGGGTGTGCTCTGCATTGGAGGGATGGTGTGGCATGGAGTGGTTGGCCCTCCTTGTGTGCCAGTCACAGCTTGCCAGGGGGTGTGATGGGGCACCATGGCCCAGCTGTGGGTTGGTTGCTTGTCTCCATGGGCCAGTAGTTATTCCAGCGCTCCCCCAGTTGCGCAGTGCATGGGGTGTAGGGGGACGATGTCTGTTCTGCTGTGTGTTCCTCTGCCCATCTGTGGCATGGGTGGTGGGCCCCTACATCCCTGGTTGTGTAGTTGTATTGCTGCCTTGCTGCTGGGGGGCATCCCTGGTTGCGCTATGGCACCTCTGGACTGCTCAGCTGAACATCCCTTGTTGCGTTATGGCGCATCAGATCTGCTCAGCTTCCCCTTCCTAGTTGCGCTATGGCGCAGGTGGTGCGATATTCAGTCATCAGCTGTAGGCGCATCTTGGCCAGCTCAGTTTTTGAATATCACTCCTCTTGTGCATGGGCGCAATGGACTTGTGCTTGCTCCTGCTATTGCGTACTTTTTGGGCGCAGTTTGAATATCTGGGCCATTGAGTTCAGTTAATCTGTCCTCATATGTTTTCTGATGCAGTCCCTGCACCATTTTGGTTGCCCTTCTCTGGACTACCTCAATTGGTTAATGTCCTTGTGAAGGTGTTGCCTCCAGTACTGCACGCAGTACTCCAGATGAGGCCTAACCAGTGTCTTGTAAAGAGGGATTATTACCTCCCTTTTCCAACTTGTGATACCCCTACTAATACACCCCAACATCCCTCTAGCCTTACTTACTGCTTTAGTGGTCTGCTTGGGTGATTTCAGGTCATCGGTCATGATGACGCCCAAGTCTCTTTCTTCCCTTGTGACTGCCAGCAACTTCCCTCCGAGCCTATAGGTAGCTTCAGGGTTTCTCTTCTCTATGTGCATGATCTTGCACTTCTTTGCATTAAACCCCAGTTGCCACTCTTCCGACCATTTTGCTAGTTTATCCAGATCTCTTCTCATTCTGCCCACCCCATCTGGATCATCTACTCTGTTGCAGATCTTTGTGTCATCTGCAAACAGACAAACCTTACCCTCCAGTCCATCTGCAATGTCACTGATGAAGATATTGAAGAGGACTGGCCCCAGGACTGATCCCTGAGGTACCCCACTTGTGACTTGCATCTCTTCTGATTGTATACCATTTACCACCACTCTCTGTTTTCTGCCCGTCAACCAGTTTGCCACCCAGGTGACCAACTTCTGACCCACCCTAAACCTACCCAGCTTATTAATCAATCTTCTATGTGGAACAGTATCGAAAGCTTTGCTGA
Organism: Neoceratodus forsteri; assembly: GCA_016271365.2. Lineage (NCBI taxonomy): Eukaryota > Metazoa > Chordata > Ceratodontiformes > Ceratodontidae > Neoceratodus > Neoceratodus forsteri. Next base: position 58,430,275 of record CM028131.1, read on the forward strand.
AGTCAAGGTAGGCATTATTAACTGCTCTCCCTTGGTCCACCACTCTGGTTACCCAGTCAAAGAAAACTATGAGATTAGTTTGACAGGACCTTCCTTTTGTAAACCCATTCTGTCTTGAAGCCTGTGCTCCTATGGATTCCAGATGTTGCACTATCCTTTCCTTAAGGAGTGCCTCCATAATCTTGCCAACTACTGAGGTAAGACTGACTGGTCTGTAGTTCCCTGCCTCCTCCCTGCTACCACTCTTGTGGAGCGGGATCACATGAGCCCTTATCCAGTCTTCTGGGACCTCTCCTGTGCTCACAGACTCACTAAATAGTTCTGATAATGGCTCTGCTAGTTACACCCTTAGCTCCTTTAGTACACGGGGATGTATGCCATCAGGTCCCATTGTCTTGTCCACCCTGAGCTTATCGAGCTCTTGTAGGACCCTTTCTTTTGTGAAGGGACTGGTGCACACCTCCCTTCCCCTTGTGTCCATGGTGCAGAGTTATGGGCCCTGAACTACCTTCTTTTCAGCAAATACTGAGCAGAAGTATCTATATAGGATAGATGCTTTTACATGGTCCTCCTCCTCACATGCCCCCTTATCCCCTTTGATCTTAGCAATACCCCCTCTGGACTTTCTCCTTTCACTAATGTATCTACAGAAAGTCTTGTCACCTTCTTTTACTGTTCGTGTTAGTGTTTTCTCTGTTTGGGCCTTTGCCTGCCTTAGTGCCTTCCCTGCTTCCCTTAGGGAAGTTTGGTATGCCGCCCTATCTTCATTCTGCTGCATTCCCTTATATTTCCTGAAGGCCAGCCTTTTGGCTCTGATCTTTTCTGCTACTGTGTTTGAGAACCAAAGTGGTTTCCTTTTTCTTCTGCACTTCCTTTTCTCAATAACACAATGGGATGTTGCTTGAAGTATTGCATCTTTAATGCTTGCCCACTTTGCCTGTACCCCCTAACCTGTATTTCTTTTTGCCAGGGCTAGCTTAACTCTGTTGGCCATCTTATGAAAGTCAGCTACTCTGAAGTCTCATATTTTTGCCTTGGAATGGGATGATTTTGTTCTAGTGGCCAAATTGAACCATACCATGTGATGGTCACTTCCCCCGGGTGACCTTCTACCTGGAGATCTGTAATCCTTTCCCTGTTAGTCAGTACTAGACCTAGGATAGCCCTGTCTCTTGTCGGTTGTTGTACCAGTTGTTTGAGGCCCTTCCCCTGCAGGGAATCCACCATGTGTCTTGTTCTGGCAGATGTCCCTGCTGGTATTGACCAATCTGTATCTGGCATGTTGAAGTCTCCCATTATCAGACCCTCCCCTTTAGCTGTCATGTTTTATATACCTTCTAACAGTAACATGTCTATGTCCTCCCCGTGGTCTGGAGGCCTGTACACAACCCCAGTTCGTATGGCTGTCCCATTTCCTGTTTCCAGGGTGACCCACAGTTCTTCTGGCTCCTGTGCAACCCCCTGCCCAGGGATTGCTTTCCACTGATTTACCTGCTGTGGGGATGGGTTTATACCTTTAACCGGTTTGTTACTCTGACCCCCTAGAGTCATGTCAACCTCCAGGGAGCACACGAGTATCACCAGCCTCCCTAGTCTGTGTTCCACTGGCCCAGAGGAGGTCTTCTCAGAGACTGCTGAAAATTGAACCCCCTCCCCATTAGAATCAAAAATTCAATTTAAGGTCTTGGGTTCAGCAGAATGGGGAGACTCTGAGCATGAGGAGGATACAAAGGACTTGATGGATTTGGAAGAGATCCCTTCCTCTCTCCCAGACAAACTAAATTCTGGCAAAAAGAAGAAAAAGAATTGACTTTCTTTTTGAAGTATGAGCATTTTGAATACTATAGTAGCAACTGTAAATTGCCACAGTCTGTGTAATCTAAAACATAGACAAGTTATTTTTCAGTTGGTAGCCAATTCCAACATTGATTGTGTATTTCTCCAGGAGACGTGGTTGTCCTCACTGTCACAGTTACACGCCTGTAAATCAGAATGGCCATGGGGTCCATCTTTTTGGTTGTTTGGCACTGATAGGGCAGATGGGGTTGGGTTTTTTTGAGAGGCTCTTGATTCTCCCTTTTTCGGATTGTAGATCTCATTCCAGGCAGAGCCCTTATTTTGGATGGGTACTGGGATGGTGAACCATGCAGATTGTTGAACATTTATGCTCCCCAGCTCAAAGCTGACAGGACTAAGTTGTTTAGTCTGGTTCGGCCTTTCCTCTCTACTGCACGAATGATATTTTTTGGGCGAGACTTTAATTGTTTCTTAACAGTCCAGAGGGACGCTCGGTCTGGGGGAGGAGGGATTTATTGTGATTTCCTGGCTTTTCAACAGTGTGTGACTTCAGTAGGACTGGTCAACTGTAATTCCCACAGTTTCACCCCTCAGTATTTTACATATAGGGGAGCACAGTTTAGTATGGTGATTGATTACTTATTTATTTCCAAACATCTGACGTGGCCTCTACCACCCTTTGCCCAGTTGAGTTTTCCGATCATCAGATGATCATCACAACACTGTCTTTAGACAACACTTACCCAGTCTTTAAATCTAGATGGAAGCTAAATGTTCAGACATTTGTACTTCCACATATTCAACATTCAATCAAACAACTTTTAGCATCACGTGCCTCTGTGTTTGATCTTTACGAGGACATTGGAGATTGGTGGTACCATACAAAAGATGACATTGCAGTGTTTTTCCAGCATCATGGGAAACATAAATCCAGATACTAATACTTTAAATATTTAACTTTGCGGAAGAAACTCCAGTATCTTTTCTCCCTTCCGACAACAAAGTGGATGGACTGTCATCACAGATTGAGACCATTCAACTCCAAATGTAATCATTACAATTTGACAGGGGACGCTCGATTAGAGTGGAACTCTCATATGGGACAGATAAGACTCCTATTTTAGACCCCTGTGTGGCATGTAAATCTAGGATACGGGCCTCCTCCATTTCCTGTTTTCAGGATCAGGAGGGTGAGTCGGTCACATCCCTCCATGGTCTTTTTGATATTATTACTGACTCTGCTGAACCAGGGGTTTTCCATACTCAAGACCAGTTCCCATATATCTCATCCTTGATTAAACACACTTTTTCTGATCAGGAGTTGGCTTCCCTGACACAGAACATCACTTATCCAGAAATCCTTGAGGCTATACGTACCCGAAACCAGGCACTGTTCCCGGCCTGGATGGTCTCCCCTTTGATTTTTATAAATGTTTCACCTTGGAATTGGCATATTGTCTAGAAAAGACATTTGCATATTTTTTTCCACTAATTCGGTACCCACCCACTTCTCCAGGAGTTTTATTATTTTTTTCGTTCAAATCAGGGGATAGAACTTTACTGCACAATTGGAGGCCAATAAGTTTGCTGAATGGAGATTTTAAGATTTTGTCTTTTATTTTACTCCTCAGATTATGGACATTTGCCAAACATATCATTCACCCATTTCAGTTTTGTAGTTTAACGGATCGCTCCATTCACCACCCCTTGGTAGTTTTCAGGGAACTTTGGGAACTGTATTCCAAACAGGGTAAGGAGGGATGGATTATCCAGAAAGCTGCCTACTACTGTCACCGGTTAACGAAGTTAAAGCCTGGACTGCACTGCCAGTACTGTTATGTGAATACTGCTTGTTTATATATGTTTCTTTTGTATTTGTTCACCCTCCACCCCTTGTAACTGACGTGGAGCCTTTGCAAAAGAGTCTGTGACTCAAAGGATTGTAATTCTGATTATATTCAATAAATAAGAATAAATAAAATAAAATAATTTCCCTGGACCAAAGGAAACTGTTTGATGCCATAAATCATTCCTTTCTTTTTCAAATAATGGAAGTCTATGGACTCCCCCCTTTTTTACTGATAAAATAAAAATGCTGTACCATGGAGCATGTTGGAGCCCATATGTCAGGAGAGTGATTGGGCCGGAAGTGGCAGTACATACGGAGTTTGTCAGGGCTGCCCGTTAAGTCCGCTTTTGTATATTTTTTCTAAACCCCCCTAATTTAGCACCAGATGGATAATCCTAGGATTCATGGCTGACAAGTCAGGTGGTGGGAGATGAGGTCAAAGTTCTGGCATATGCCGATGACACTTGTTTATTTCTTCAGGATACTACCAGTGTATTGGAAGCTAGCGTGGAACTGGAGAGTTATTCTGCAGCTTCAGGGGCAAGCTTGAATCAGGCAAAATGAAAGGCAGTCTGACTAGGCTCAGATGTAAACCCCCCAGTGGCAATAGGAAAGTTTCCAGTGGCCTCAGGCCCAGTTAAGATACTGGGAGTTGGAATAAAGATTTAATGGCAAAAAAAAAAGATACTGGGAGTTACCTTTGGACCCTCTGACCTGGCACTAACTAATTGGCAATTGGTATTGGCGGATTGTGAGGCAAGGGTACAGACCTGGAAGGGTTGGAAAATGTCAAAATTAAAGAGAATTTCTATCATAAAGAAATTTCTTCTCCCATGAGTGACCTATATTGCCACCATTTTCCCACTACCTGTATCCATGCACAGCACTTTTATTAGTATGCTTTGGGGGAGTTGGCTTAACCAGGTTAAAAGGGGGTACACTTATCTGCCTAGAAGTAAGGGGGGGTTGGGGATGATTGACCCGGTTGCTTTTTTTTCAAACACTTTTTTGGGTGCACTCCATTAAAACCCCATGGACCATGTCTGATACAGTGGTTCACAAAGGGTTCATGAACAACTGGTACATGTATACCTACAAATGGACCGTTCTCCCTCCAAAATTTCCCCAACTTTGTCCATTCCGAACTCCATGAAATCTACTATCCAGAAGTTGCATAAATGGAAGATTTCAATACATTTTTTGCTGACCCATTCCTGAGTGCAGCTGTACCAAGTCGTATTGGACACTGTGGGACCTACGGCCCCAGAATTTAAATACTGTCTACCTAGAGACAGTAGCAAAGTGTTAAATATGTTGAATGAAATCAGAATCCCGGAACACATGTAGGAGACCATGTGGCTTAGTGCATATTAGAGACTGTATGTGAGGGGTAATAATAAGTATAAACCGATGGAAGAATGTACGTGCCCATATCAGGGGTGTGGTTCCCCTGAGGAGTCGATGGAACACTTTGCCCTTCATTGCATCTATTCCTGGAACTTATGGCTTTTTTTGGCTATGGCTTGGAAACTTCCATGGCTGCAGAATCTCACCTATGGTGCTTTGGTGTTGGGTGATTACAGTGCTAGGCTGTTAAAATATGATAGCGGCTCGTTAACGGTAATGTATTCCATTTTGAAATTTTATCTGTGGAATGCCTGGGTCCAATGGATGTTAAGACAGCAACAAATGCCTTTTCCTGTTTTTCAACTACTGTGCGAAAATGCATTACGTCCTGATTAAGGCACAGGAAGTTGTGAAGTATGGGCCATCACTTACTAGTTTAAAATGAAAAGGACTTTCCTTCTTTATTAAGTTTAAATTAATTTCCTCAGACTGTATAGAGTTTTTTTGGTTTTAGAAATAGTATGATTTGTTTTTTTTTCCCTTTTTTGTTGTTTTCCTTCCCTTATCTTTCCTATATTGTAGATATGTTAAAGGTTTTAGTTTTGATGGAACATGTATTTCTTTTTCCCTTAGTATCAGTTTTTCGGTCCATTCCTTACAGAATGATGGAATTCTTATTTTTTTTTTCCTTTGGGTTTTATTATTTTTTTTTAGCATGACCAGTTTATTTCATGTTTCTTGACTCTTTTTTTACTTTCTGTATATTGTACTGTTTCCTTTAATAAGAAAACACCTCTACTCTTTTTGAGAAGTGCCATGAGATCTTTAACGTCCATCTGAATAACCACCAGAACAGGCAGACAAGACCTCGGTTTAATGTCTTATCTGAAAGACAGCACCACAGGAATGCAGCACCCCCTTCATGCTGCACTACAGTGTCAGTATTGGAATTTAACCCACGTGCCTGGTGTGGGGTATCAGATGCAATAGTTTCCTCTCACCCCACTGCATCATGAGTGGCCGGACTATGTTGTGGGTGTTCCCAAGTCCAGGAAAGATGTAGTGAGAGTTATCAAGGAATGTAAACAAACATGTTTTTATGTGGCAACACCAGTATGGTGGATAGACATTTTTTGACTTATAAAAGGAAAAAGAGAGAATCACAAACAAACTAGAAGCTACATCATCAGTCTCTACAGTATGTGACCTACCAAAAAATGTTTTTAATACAAGAGACACTTTCAGGCCCAGTGGCATGTAAGGTAGAGATATCCATGCCTTATCTCCTGCCATACTGGCGATCTGTATTCGTGGTGTAAATGGGTCATTGGGGGTCGGCCGGGGAAGGAGAGGATCAAGCATCTAAAGGATAGCTCTCCTCTCCTGAGGTGGATGGTGCACCACTCCCAATGAATGACTGCCACCAGGTGGTGACCTAGTGGCAGTGCGGGTCAGGGAATGACCAGGAAGGAAGGGTATTGCAGGGCTGCAGTGTGCACACACCTCCATGGGTGCACACTGACGTGCGTGTCAGCCAGGGCTGAAGGGAACAAATGGAAAAAGAAGCTAGCAGGGTCTATGATGTCCTGGCTGTGAGGCCTCGATTGTAATCCGGTTGGGGTGGCCCTCACCTTCCTGGCACTGGCACAGGGGGGAATCTGTGGGGAAAGTAACCTGGGAAAAGGCTAAGTCAGGGGGGCAGCCAGAAAGAACTAGTCATCTGACAGAATAACTGAAGCTCTCCTGCTAGCACCAGGGGCAGAAACACAAGAAGAAAATAAAAAAAACAACAAAAAAGGCAAGAGAAGCTTTAAGGCCTAAGGGGTTTGCTAGTGTCCTTTTAAGACACAGGTTTATATAAGTAATGCTAACTGTATTGAAAATACCCCCCCCCCATATACACCCCACGAAAAGCCAAATGTTTTGAAGCACTTGGGTGCTTATTTGTACTCGCTTGTTTGCACTGCTGCACTTAAATATCATTTTAACTAGATTACTGGGGATGCCCTTTCGTGTCATTGTGGTACTTTTAGTTCCTTTTTAGTTAGTTAGTGTATCATTCTACAAAAAAAAAATCTGAATTGTCAAGAAGTTACCAAGAAAGGAGGAGTTTGTCTAGCCCGGTGGCACTGAAGGTTGAGGCACTGAATGCCACACCTCGCACCACACTGGCAACCCAGGTTTGGATGTGAGGCTGGGTTGTCAGGGGTATAGGATCAAGCATCCAGAGGACTGCTCTCCTATCCCAGGGTGGGTTTGAGGTTTCCACCATTCTGCAGCGGCCCCTGGTGACGATCGGGGGCACTGCTAGAGTCGATTCAACTTAGGGGCAGAGTGCAGCTGACATCGGCATGTTGTGCCCCGATGTCATTGCATGTCTGCACTCCAAAAAAGACTTACTAAGGAGAAAAATGGCAGCACTAACTGCAGCAGCTTGATGGCCACAACTTTTGAGCTCAGTGGGGCTGTAGGGCATATCACATGCTGGTATTGGTTCCCGGCCTGGCGTGGGGCATAAGGAGGGGTCCCTCTCGGAGGTAGAGCAGCATATGCCAGCTGGTGTGTGGGTGTGCCTCCAGGTCACTCAGGGAAGTGGAGCGGTGGCTGGATAAATAGCACATCAGTGGCTGCAGGAGGAGAAAATAAAAAGAATATAAAAAGAAAAGAAAGGAGGAGTTTGCACTGGCACTGAAGAAAATGGCAGCTTGAGCCACGATCTCTTCTGCACAAAACTAAACTGTGATCCATTTCATCAAATTTGTTATTTTGACAAGTTAAGAGTCAGATTCATTGCAGTTCATTCTTGTCAAACAAACAATTGAAAAATTGTGTTATCTTTATTAATTTTCCTCTTTTGAACAGTATTTACAGTATAAGTTCATTGGTCCTGATCGCGATGGCACCAGGAGAGATTAAAGCAGGCACCTCAGGCAGCAGCAGTTTGACAGCAGCCCAGAAACACAACAGCAAGTGAGAAGGTAATACAAGCAATAGTGCACTAAAAGATATTCTCCTTCAGATAAAAAATGAATATGCCCTCCTCTCAGACCAGTATTAAAGAAGTTACTAAGAGGCTTGAAACAGCTGAAGAAACACTAGATTCTCTGAAAAAATGTGAGGTTGTATTTAGTTTACACCCAACTCAGATCAACTACCTCCCACTGAATTAGGTTTATTTATTTGAATTTTGATGACTGGGTGGGCTCTCTGAAACAGTCATGTCCCTTTTTCAGGGGTGACTCGAGGAATAGAGACATTCCATGAGAAGGGAGTTGATGCCCAGTACAATTGGTAGCAAGAGACAGATATATACAATATATATATACATTTGGAAGCATGAGACAAATATATAAGTACAAAGGTATAATAAAGATAATAAATCTAAGGATTTGGTAGCAAATCATCAATTCCTTCAGATCCATAGAAGGCTAACACTGGTAATCCTTTGCTGGATCATGGACCAAGGTACCAGAGTGCAGTGTGCTTAGCACTGTAACAATTACAGAATACATTCACATAATACATTATATATGTACAGATATAAGAGTGGAGAAAGGTGAGGTTAGGAGAGGGGGGAGGTATGGAGAAAATCGCATAACCAGAAATGATGGGTGAGGGAAGGAGGGGGAGGTAACGCAGGATGACAAGAGGGGATTAGGTGCAGTTACCACTACAAACTGAAGGGGGAAAGAAGATTTCCTTGAAATGACTCCTAAACTGGGGAGAAGACGTACATGAAAGTAAACTGTGTGGGAGGGTATTCCATTTTTGAGGAGCTGCAGATATAAAGGACTGCTTGCCTATGGCTAGGTGAGCATTGGGTAAGCTTAGTAAAGGGAGGCAGGAGTATCTGAGGGTCCTGGGGGAGGATTCCAGTGTGAGCAGGTTGGAAAGGATGGGTGGAGAAGGAAGGTGGATGAGTTTGAAGACAGTGTGTAATACAGGGAAGTCCATTTTGGGCTCAAAGGATGGCCAGCCTAGGGACTTGAGTACGTTGCTGTGGTGGGTCCGAGCTGGTGCCATGGCAGCAAAGCAAGCGACTCTGAGATAAGCCTGTTTAAGTTGGGCCAGAACAGATGTCTTGACAGAGTGAATTATAGGTGCACAAGAAAATAGGCCTGGGAGAACAGCAGTTGAGGTGATAGTCTTCTTGGCTTGTGGAGTAAGGTGGGGGCAGTACAGTATAGGAGGCCGAGTTTCTGATCGATACTCATCATAACATTATTTGTGTGTGTGTTGATCTGGAAAACCTTGTTAGACATAGACACAATAACTTATGAGTGGTAGAAGTCCCTGAGGGAGCTGAAGGTGCCAATATGTGTGTTTTTATACAAAGACTTTCTGCATCAATTTTAAATTATCAGTGGCTGTGGACACTTGAGGTGGAATAAGCTCACAGATCATTATCACCCCAACCCAAACCCAACCAGAGACCCAAGCCAATCACTGTACATTTTTAAGATTTTCTATTAAAGTAGAACTCTTGGAAAATTCCTAGGGAGTACAAGAATTTATATTGGAAGAATAACAATATCTCTATTTTTAAGACTATTTGCTAGATCTCGTCAGAAAGCATTTAGTCAGGTAAGGGCTGAACTCCACAGGCTGAGCATATACAATACTTTATGACGTATCCTGCAGTATTGCTAACAAGCAAAAGTGGTGGTTTCCTTCATGTAGCACCCCTGGGGAAGCTTGGCATATTAACTCCCTTCTGATATATTCCTGACAGAGTTACAAACCACTATTAGAGTTGAGGAGGGGGCAATATTCCATCCAGTTCGATCGTTGACGCTCACTCCTTGAGCACAGGAAATGTGATGGATCAATCATTGGTAGAAAATCCAGAGACTCTTTCTCACCCATCACCACCCCCAATACCACCATATGCAGCCAAAACTCAAGTCCAGATGAAAAGAGATGACCATTTTATCATACCTCAGATGTTTAAAATGACTGTAAGGCAAATTCCCAGCAATTTGAATTTAGGGGTAAAACCAGAGACAACTTGATAAAGCCACCAAATTTTAAATGAAGTAGGAGAAGACATAGCAATGGAAAAATACCCTTTCCATCACTCTTCAACAAGTCAACACAAATCTGAAGGGACAGCCTATTACAGCTCAGTATAACTGAGCTCAGAGACTATCAAGACAACAACTGCGCCTTGAATTTGGTCCGTCTCAGACCTTACCCCTAATTACTGATCACAATTAGCAACAATTGTTATTGCATATAATGAACTCAGGGGAATTAAAATCATCATAACTAATGAATGCGTATGTTATCTGGCCAGCTAGTAGCCAGCTATTCTGCAGTGCTGCTGATATGATCCCCTTCCCACACCTACACACAGATATACCAACTCACTATCACCACGACAACTGTGATAGCATCTTAAATAAACCTGAAACTACCTATAAGTGAAGTGTATTACACTATGAAATTAAAGGCTGCTCTGCTGGTGTTTACACTACAATAAAAAAATTTCATTTCTGCAGGTGTGCTGAATTCAGATAGCACGTATCCCCGAAGGCTACATTATGTATTGACAAAAGTACTGTCCTTTTTTACACATGTGGTCATATGTGGCTAATGATGGTTCGTGATCATTACTCAAAGGGGACAAACAGTACTCTGAACATTGCTGATTAATATTATTTCACAGCCTTTGCATCCTATGTTATCTTCCTATTCTTACTAAATCAGTACTATGGATACTTGTTCTAGATCACACCCTTTCAAACCTAAAAGCCATTTGATCTTTTTAATGAATATTTCCAAAAGGCTCCTGAATAAGTGCAATTAGTATTTTTTTAACACTATGCATTTACCTGTTTCCATCCTCTTGAAAGATACCTCATTTGAAAACTTATAGTGTACTCCTACTATTTATTTATTTTCTTTTATTTATTGAGGATTCTGAAAAGACCTTTGAGTCAAGAACTCATTTACAAAGGCTCCACGTCAGACATAGAGTACAGAGACAGCATATTTACAGTTACAGTGCATTGGTAGAGTCGTAGGAGTACAATACATGGGTGCTCAGTAAGTGGTTAACAGACAAGTACAACAGGAAGTTTCAGTACTTTAGCACAGCCATATATTTGCAGTTGGTTCTGTGGTAAGGCTGATAGTCAATATGGTAGTATCAGAGCATTTAGACAGGCAAAATAGCCTAAAAATGCAGTTGAAAGGAAACTAACAGTCAAGTTGGGCTTGCGCTGACCAGGGGTATGGAAAGGGGAAGCAGGCAGGGTCATTGTCACAGAGGGGAGAGCAGGAAAATGAGGGAAAGGGTCAGGGGCAATCACATGGGTTTGAGGACTAAAGGTGCTCCCTCAGCCAGGATTTGAAGGGGCCAAGTCTCTTTTCATTAGTTATTTGGTTTGGGAGCAAGTCTGTCCATGAAGGGGCCTTGTAACTGAAAGTTTTTTGGAACTGAGAGGTCCGGCAATGAGGAACCAGTAACAACGGCTTGTCAGAGCTATGGGTGGATATGATTGCTGCAGTCGGACATATAAGTGAGGAGAGCAGGGGGGAGCAAGACCTCGTGCAATCTTTTTGGCCATTAGGCAGGTGTGAAACCTGATCCTATTGTCCAGGTTTAGCCAGTTTGTAGCCCTATAGATGGAGCAGGTGTGGGTGTAATGATCACAGTCGAGGGTGAGGCGGCAGGCTTTTTTTAGTGCAAGCCAGAGTCTGCAGAGGGCTGAGGTGGATGCAGCGCTGTATACGAGAACACCGTAGTCCAGAAGGGAGAGGACAGAGGATGAGACGGCGAGCCAAAGGGCGTTGGGTGTGAGGCAATGTTTGTACCAACAGAGCATGCCAATTCTAGAGTTAAGAGCAGTGGATAGGTAATAGATATGTTGATGGTAGTTGAGGGCTGGATCTAGTGTGACACCTAGATATTTAAAGGCATTCACGTGTTCAAGTGGGGACTGGTTGGCATTGAGAATTTGGGGATAGAGGTTTTTAAGGGTGTTCTGTGGTTGTGAGAAAAACATGAGTTTTGTCTTCTTATAGTTGATTATTAAGCATTGGGCGAAGAACCATTTTTTAGCTTTGCTGAAAGAGTGTTGGAGGGCTTGGTGGAGTTTAAGGGGGTCTGGATTGGAGGCATACAGGACAGCATCATCCATGTATAGGAGTAGATTTCCAGTGCAGGTCAAAGGGAGGGAGTTAAGATACAGACTAAATAACAGAGGGCCTAGAATGGAGCCCCAAGGGACACGGAACGGACTGAGAGGCTGATGGACAGGGTGGTGCCAACCTTGACCTGTTGTGTTCTATCCAACAGATAGTCAGTGAACCAGTTTTAGGCATCCCTGGAAAAGCCAAGGGAGAAGATAGTGGTCAGTAAGAGGGTATGGTTGATGGTATCAAAAGCCTTAGTGAGATCCACGAAGATGACACCTGAGATGTGGCCATGGTCCAAGGTGGAGTGGATGTGCAAGGTGAACTCAAGGAGGGCTGTAGTGGTACTATGTCCCTTACAGAAGCCATGTTGCTGTTTACATAGTAGGTTATATTTATTTAAGTGGTCAGTTGGTACTATGTCCCTTACAGAAGCCATGTTGCTGTTTACATAGTAGGTTATATTTATTTAAGTGGTCAGTGAGTTGATCGGAGACAATATGCTCTAATACATTAGATGAGGGGAAGAATGGAAATGGGGAAACAGGAATTGATTCACTGTCTTCTGTGTTACAAGATTTTATTTATTTACTGAATTTTGGTGACCGGGTGGCCCACTGAAACAAAACAGTCCCTTTTTCAGGGGCAACCCAGAACAAGACAACAGATACATACATGTTACAGAGGCATAGAAAAATGACGGCTAACAAGGCCAGCGCTAACACAGGTTCCTGCTGCACTGTAAATGTAGTCCTATTCATGAAATAGCTAGAGATACTGGTTCCTGGTAACTGGTCATAATAGCACTACAAGAATAGTGCCAGTAAGGAATGTGTGGTCTTTACCGCACTACCATGGACAGCAATAGGGGAGGAAGAGCACTACGCATGGACAGCGATAGGGGAGGAAGTGTGCTATGTACTAAGTGCTCCCCAGGATGCTGTCCGTAGTACTTATGTATTTTCCCCAGAAAGAATCAAAGAGGAAGGCCACCCTCCAGCAGGAAGAGTCCTATGGGTATTGCCACGGTCACATATCAGGGCAGTCAGATATAGAGAAAGCAGGAAGAAGTCAGGAAGAAAGAAGGAACAGCATTTGACTGCTGATAGGGACTGCTTGGCCCACCCAGTCTGCCCTTTTTTCCCTACCTACATTATCACCGCAGACCCTAATTTATCTACAGCTCTTTCTCCCCTTAATTTACACTATGATTCCTTTTTTGCCTATCCCATTCATTCTTGAATGCTACCACTGTTCTCACCAGCACTATAGTAACTGGATTGTTCCAGAAATCCATTACTCCTTCAGGAAAGTACTTCCTCACATCTTTCCAGACTCTACCCCCTTCCAGCTTCATATCATGTCCACTTGTTATTGAGCACTTTTTTTCTGAAAAATACTTCCCTTCTGTACTTTGTTTAACCTCATGAGGTATTTAAAAGCCTCTGTCATATCCCTACTCTCCCTCTTCGCTTCCAGGGTGTACATATTGAGGTCCTTCAGTCTCTCCTCATGCAGCTTTTGATGCAGAACTTTCACCATTTTAGATGCCTTTCTCTGGATCTATGCCCTTCTGGAGATGTGGCATTCAGAACTGGGCACAGTACTCTAGTTGGAGTCTTACCAGAAATCTATAGAGAGGCAACACCACCTCCCTCTTATGGAGATGGACCTTCAGAACTGGGCACAGTACTCTAGCTGGAATCTTACCAACGATCTACAGAGAGGCAACACTACATCCCTCTTCTGGCTGGTGATACCCTCCCTATGCACTACCATGCAAAACCAAGAGCCATAAACCAGGAAGAGGAAAAAAAGAGAAACAACAAACAACATTAAGTCTGTTTTCTTTTCATATGGTGCAGTGCAAGTACATTTAATATTTAATTACATGCTGCTCCAGGTTATTTTGTCACTCATTTTATGGGGTACTTCATACACTTGGGTTGTGCATGGGGGGGGTAGGAGATCTCTCCACAGTGTGCCTGATTTCAGTGTGTGGGTTATGTTACAGGTATCTGAGACTGGTATGAATTTCCTCAGCCCCTCTATTTGTACTGAAGGAGCTCTCAAGAAGGTTTTTAAATTTGATAAATGCCTCCAGCTCACTAAATGCATAGTAGGACAGCCGGTCATTGGCTGCTAGCGTTGCTATGTTTGCAGTCCATTGTTGCTGACTGGGGGAGGAGTTATCGCCATTTAGCAGTAGCAGTATTTATTTATATTTGACGCATTTCCCTGAAGGGCCCAGGGCACCATTACAATAAAAGGAAACACCTCAGTAATCCAAGGCAAACTAATAAATACATAATAAGTTAACCTGTCATTCACTAAAACTACTATGAAGCTCTAAAACATAAATATATTAAAATATAACAAAACTTAAAATGCCCTTCTTTTGATGTCTTCATGGGCCACCATAAGACCTGTTTGTTTGCTCTGGCATTCTGAGATACAGAGCTGTAGAGAACTATTATTTGGTTTATCTGTAATACCTGCTTTTTTACCCTCAGTCTATTCCTTTTATTATATTTATATTTTAGCTATATTTATGTATGTATGTACTATCTCACCTCTTTGAGTGTTTGCATTTGTAAGGGGCCCAGAGCCTCCAGGATTAGGCACCCAAGAAATAAAAGCTGCAGCCTTACCTTCTGGCTGGCTGGCAGACTGGAGCTACCGAGTCAATGCCCAGTCACTCCTGAGCCAGCTGCCAATCCCACCTTTTGGCCCAGCTCAACCACTAAAACCTCAGTCTTCTTGGGGTTCAGTCTTAATCAGCTTGAAGCCATCCAGCTCTGGATCTTAGCCAGGCATTCATTGAACACGTCAACAGCACTATGAGTCTTGTGAGCAAGATACATATAAAACTGGCTATCATCCACGTAGCAGTGAAAGCCCAGCCCAAGATGTCTAATGACCTTGCCCAGGGGCAGCATGTATAACACCTCTGGGGCACTCCACAGGACAGGACCAATGGGTATGAAGAAAATGTTCCTAAGGCTACCCTCTGCATTCTGTCACGGAAGAACGACTCAAAGCAGCCAATAACAGTGCCGGTTAGTTGAACGTATTCCCTAAGATGGCCCTAAAGTACGCCGTGGTCCATGGTATCAAATGCTAAAGAGAGATTGAAGAGAACAAGAATATTATTTATTTATTTATTTGAAAATCAGAGTTACAAAAACCTTTGAGCTAAAAGCTCGTTTACAGAGGGTCCTCATCAATGGGGGTGGGGCAAGGGAAAACAGAACAATAGCAGCCAACAAGCCTAGTCAATAACACATCAGATACCACATGTACAATGACATAGTTATGAGACAAACACAAAAGTAACTAGTCCATCTGTAGAAGCTGCCCTAGGGTTTTGTCAATAACACTTCGGAAAGTATATATATATATATATATACACATACACAATAGTCGGAATATGATCAGGTGAGTATGTAATACATAATACACTGTGAGGCAAGCCCCAGGTTCCATGACATGAAATAAGTGCCAGCACCTCAGTGAGTCATTTTAGGGCACCTGATTAGCAGCTGGGAGCCTCTACCAGTATGCAGGTAGCAAGAGAGAGAGCAGGGAAGGGATGATCTGTAGGTGAGAACAGATAGTCAGGGGAGAAACATAGAAACATAGAAGTTGATGGCAAATAAGGACCTCAAGACCCATCCAGTCTGCCCATTTCTTTTTCTACCTTATCAATGTGCCATAGGTCTCTACTCAGTCAATGGCCTATCTATTCATACTCATTTGTATTGCTCCCTTACGCCTATCCCATGCCTTTTTGAAGCCCTGCACTGTATTCATATCCACCACTTCCTGAGGTAGGCTATTCCATGCATCCACTACCCTTTCTTTGAAAAAGAACTTCCTAACATTACCCCTTAATCGGCCTCCTTCTAATCTCATGCTGTGTCCTCTTGTCCTGTTATTTTACTTAAATTGAAACATGTTAGACTCTTTCGCCTTGTTAATGCCCTTAAGGTGTTTGAATGTTTCGATCATATCACCTTTCTCCCTCCTTTGCTCTAGGGTATGCATGTTGAGTTCTGTTAATCTGTCCTAATATGTTTCCTGATGCAGTCCTTACACCATTTTGGTTGCCCTTCTCTGGACTGCCTCAATTTTGTTAATGTCCTTGTGAAGGTGCGGCCTCCAGTACTGCATGCAGTACTCCAGATGGGACCTAACCAGTGTCTTGTAAAGAGGGATTATTACCTCCCTTTTCTAATTTGTGATACCCCTTACTAATACACCCCAACATCCCCCAAGCCTTACCTACTGCTTTAGAGGTCTGCTTGGACGATTTCAGGTCATCGGTGATGATGATGCCGAAGTCTCTTTCTTCCCTTGTTGACTGCCAGCAACTCCCCTTTCCCAGCCCATAGGTAGCTTCAGGGTTTCTCTTCCCTATGTACATGATCTTGCACGTCTTTGCATTAAACCCCAGTTACCACTCTTTCGACCATTTTGCTAGTTTATCCAGATCTCTTCTCATTCTGCCCACTCCGTCTGGGGTGAGAGATCCTCACAGTAGAGAATACAGGGGTGTAGAGAGACCTAAATATGGTTAGTAGCCAAGGCACAGAGAGACTTAAATTATGGTTACTAGTTGAGGCACAGAGGGTTATGTGGGGTCCCAGTAAGAATGGTTCTAGGGTTGCAAGGTTATATATGACAGTAGCAGCGTTCGGGAGGGGCGATACTATACCTGAGCTCGGCTTTGAAATGGCCAAAGTTTGCGATGCTTGAAATGGCGTAGTGGAGCTCATTTAGTCAAGTGGAAAGGCACGGCAAGGCAAAATTTATTTAAAAATGCCCAATCCCGGAGGCTCTGGGCACTGAACAAATAACAAACACATCTTCAGAAATAGAATCATTAGATACAAAATAATTAAAAACCCAGAATAATAATGCAACATATAACAAGCATTTGTCAATGCCGAATGTTTGCTTGCTGGCATTGGCACTGGTAGTGTAGGAGTTACAGAGCTGCATAATAGGAATGGCAGTGAAGTATTGAACTGAAGCCAACCCCACCACCACCCTGCAGATACTGACAGGCATTGGGGTGTGCCTTTGGGTCGTCAGGCATAACGGCTATGGCATTTCACCACACCCTACCCTGCAGACACCGACAGGTGTCACGGTGTGCCTTGGGGTCTTTGGCCCTTATGTTGACCCCATTCTATTAGGAAATATGGTGAGATGGGCGCAGTATAGGAGAATGGGGTGAACTTTGAGGCCGAAGAGTCTAAGGCACAACTCAATGCCTCTCACTGGCTGCAGGGTGTGGGTGTGGGTGGAATGGTATGAGCAGTACAGGTGACAATCCCAAGTCACACCCCTGAGGCCTGTCAGTCTCTACAGGGAACGCCTCAGACGTTCATTGGTATTTTCGCTCCAAATTTTCGACATTGTTTTTTTGTGACCCCCACCTTATTAACAGTGGCAATATCAGTTTGTTAGCTGAAAGCTGATTTTGCACAGTGACTACGCCATTTGACGCCACAGTTGTGAAAACCCATTTCGAACAGGATGTGAAAAATGACAGCTGTACTGTTCATGGGGAGGTGTAAAAAAATGGCAATATTGAAAATCTGGAGTGAAAATATCAGAAAAACTGGTGAAGTCATGAGTGAGCATAGACACTGCACAACGCACACCCTTAATGTAATTAGTTTGGAGATTTTTTACAGCAGTTTGTTAACACAGGCATTTTGGGCCTCCACTCATGAACAGTGTCATGGTGATTTTCTTAATCTGTCCCAAACAGTGATTTCCACAGTGACCATGCATTTCTTTGCTGGAAGTGCGAAAACACATTTTGGCCATGGTGTGAAAATGACAACTGTACTGTTCATAAGGGAATGTGGAAAATGCCAGTGGTGGAAATCTGGACTGAAAATATTACAAATTCATGAACTTATGAGGCGTGTGGAAACCTGCGAATGCCCGCTCGTAATACGGTCATTTTATGAACTTTTGTCACCAAATTTTTAACATAGCCATTTTAAGACCTCTGCTCATGAACAGTGTCACTGTGATTTTCTTAATCTGTCCCAAACATTGATTTCGCACACCAACTGCACCATTGTGCACTACATGCGCGGAAACACATTTTGGGCGAGATATGAAAAATGACAACTAAAATAGTCTCTGTTCATTTGTGTGCTGTGGAGGAGCTGCCAACCATTGAATTATGTAGAGCAGACACTTGGTAAAAAGGTATGAGGGAATTATTGTGAAACTATTTACAGGATGTTTTAAAAAATCTCCTTTTAAAACAGCAATTAAAAGCAGGTGAATTCAGGTAGCTGCTGTACTGTTGCTGTCTTTTGACATGACAACAATGCCTTCACATGTGCGCGCTGATTTCATTTATATATCCTGCATTATCCTAAGTTATTTAATTGCTGTTTTTTTCAAGTTTAGTAGCATAGTTGAAACCATTGTCACACAGGCTAGAACATCCCTTGTAAGTTTACTCATGTAAGCTTCAGAAGAAGACCTTGTTGGGCCAAACACTTAGACACTTTGTTCTTTTGTAACATCCATGTATGTTGGTTCAGTAAATGGCAACAAACCATTTGCTTCAGTATAATTTTTTGAATACTGCATTAAAATAAGAATTATATTGTAAGACCTATGCAGACTACATACAGCAGGGCTCCCAGATCTATAAGGAGTAATTTACAGGAAATTGTTCCCATTGACTTGTTGTTACAGGGCATCAGACATAAGCCCTTTACTCAGGATTTCATAACAGTTGAATTCCTTTGGGGAACAATTGCAGTGACTGAAGTGAATATAGGTTTACTAGAGAGAGTGAGTGTGTGTGTGTGTGTGTGTGTGTGTGTGTGTGTGTGTAGGGGGAGAGAGAGAGAGAGAGAGAGAGAGAGAGAGAGAGAGAGAGAGAGAGAGAGAGAGAAGGGAAAAAGGGGGGGGGGTGTGAGAGAGAGACAACATCTCCTTAAAGCTATGTATCTCCCCCGGCCACATTACGGTGATGTGGGGTGGGTTAGGGTGTATTGCTTGTATGAAGAGGAGGAGAGAAATTAAATTTTTATCTCTTTTTCAGATTCCTTAGACACTTGTGGTACATCAAGTTGTTACATTCTCAGTGTATATTGACATCAGTACATATCAGGCTATGTGGGCTTAATTCATTGAGGTTCCTCGACTAGAGTTTTTTGTTTGACACTAATATTATCAATTTATATTTAAATTATCATTTATATAGTCCTAAGGTTTTTGAAATTTCTTGGGCCTTATATCTAGCTGGAGAGTACATCTGGGTGACAGGTCCAGCTAGATTTTACACATCACACAGTGTGCACTTATGTCTTTAAGACAACTTTACTGGTAAATTCTTGTCTATAATGCAGACATTGAAACTTCATGAGCCCTATAACAATCTTAGTTAGTCTTTAATCTGGTGGGGTTCTTCAGTAATCACATCCTTATACTAACTGTGACACTCACAGCTTGATTTAGGAGTTATCTGCTTCAGCAGTGTTATCTTATGTCAATTAAATTTATATGCAGTAGGATTCTTTGTATGTGTGTTCCACCAAGCATGTTTAACCCATAGTTGCTTCTGGCTGAAGGCAGTATAGTACTGTTAAACTTCTGTGACATCATCTTCTGTTTTTTTTTTTAAATGAGTATTTTAAACCAATGGGGAATTTTTTCTGTTTTTCTCTGCATTATCTAGCTGTTGTAAGTATTGTATTTTCTAAACAACTGCCATGAGCTTCTGAAGAAGGACTGGTTGGTCCGAAAGCTAGAGCACTTTGTTCTTGTTGTTACATCTATGTTGGTCCATTAAAGGGTAAATAATCATTTGCTTCAGGGCACCAGAGCAATTCTGCTTCATGTGAAATAAAGAAATGTACGGGGATTTGCACTCAGAGTTACAGGAAAATGCAAAATCAAAGTGATAGCACTGCTACTGTGTTCTCTAAAGTCCATCATTTGTTTTTTGGTTTTACGTTCGCTTGCTTGCATGCGCAAGGAACGTCTTGGGAGAATGGGACACTTTGGAGGTGTGCCTGCCCTGTGCAATCCCCTGCTCTGTTGAGCAGCATGGCAGTCCTGCACCAATCGCTGCGGTGCTTTGTATGACAGCGGTGGTCTTCTTCAAAGAAAACCACCGCTGTGTTTGCAGCGCACACGCCCCAAATTTTGCTGCCACACTGGGAGCCCACCAAGGGTGGCAACGCCCTGGCGCCATCTGCCGATGGGAGTTCCCACCCCGCCAGCCCACCTCCCCCAAACAGCTTTTCTGCTGCCACGCTGGGAGACCACCCCAGCATGGCAAATGTCCCGCTGCGTCTGCCGACGGCGTGCCCAATCCCCTGTCAGCTCCACGGCCCCCAGCCATCCTTCTGTCATGCTGGGAGCCCACCCCAGCGTGGCAAACATCCCGCTGTCAATTATAGAAAAAGAAAACCTGTAAATTAAAAACAGTCCCACGCAGTCTCCCCGCCCTCCTCCCACAACCCGCACCCACCCACTGCGCACCCTGCCTCCCCACACCCCCCTCACCCCATACTTACCTCCAGAGCTCGGCGTGACGATCATCGCTGGACCGGGAATACGTCTGCACTCTTCAAAGCCGACCGCAAACTGAGGAAATGCCAGTAAGCTGTATAATGGGCTAGATGGGTTCTTTTTCAACTTTGTTGCATATCTTAGGCATTTTTTGGAATTTTTGCACCAAATTTTTTTAACATGGGGTTTTTGGGACCCCTTCTCATGAATTCTGTCACTGTCATGGCGTTATTCGGGCCCGAAGGGTGATTTCGGAGTCACTACGTGAAATCACCCTTTTGGCCTGATTAACAAAATAACAGTGCCAGTGTTCATAAGGTGGGCTCTCAAAAGCCTATTTTGAAAATGTGGTGGAAAATTCTAAAATTACCATTTTACTAGTTACGCGCTAGCAGTTCCTACGCAGGCTCGTGAAGTTCACGTAATTTTCAATATTTTCACCCAGATTTTCAACATTGCCTATTTATTACACCTCCTTATGGGTAGTACAACTGTCATTTTCACATCTCACCCAAAGCGTGTTTCTGCCCTATGTAGCGCACAATGGCGCAGTCGGTGTGCAAAATCAATGTATGGACACATTAAGAAAATCACAGTGACACTGTTCATGAGCAGAGATCTTAAATGGCTATGTTGAAAATGTGGTGAAAATTCCTAGAATGACTGTTTTACGAGCGTGCGTTGCGCAGTTCCTACGCACGCTCGTAAGTTCTTGAATTTTCAATATTTTCACTCCAGATTTTCAACATTGCCATTTTACCACACCTCCTCATGAGCAGTACAGCTGTCATTTTTCACATCCTGCCAAAAACATGTTTCTGCCCATGTAGCGCACAATGGCGCAGTCGGTGTGCGAACTCAATGTATGGCACACATTAAGAAAGTCACAGTGACACTGTTCATTAGCAGAGGTCTTAAATGGCTATGTTGAAAATTTGGTGAAAAATTCTAAAATGACTGTTTTACGAGTGCATTACGCAGTTCCTACGCAGCCAGAAGTTCAATGATTTTCAGTATTTGCACTCCAATGACTTCCAAATACCTAAACAGCACATAGAAGCAAGCAACATTCAGCATTGACAAATGCTTGTACTTCTTTGTCACTGATTTTTTTAAGCCATGTCCAAGTGCCAAATACCACTGCAAATACCTGCAAGTGAACGTTCGGCATTGACAAATGCTTGTTTTCATAGTGTAATAGACCAACAACATGCCTTTCCCTAATTTGAATAGACCAACAACATGCCTTTCCCTAATTTGAAAGGAAGTGTGAATTATTAAGTATCTGAATGTGCTAGTGTGAACTAGCCTTCATGCTTTGCCCAAGAGAAGTGGGGGTGGAGGGTTGAAACAAAGAAAGTGGATGAGGCAATGTGCAGTGTATCTGGCACAATTTCTGAAATCCATGTAACTCTTCTCAATTCAGTAAGCACCAGTGGCTTTGTTTGAGAAATGTGAGGGGGATGAGTGTGGGAATGCAGATACATGGCTGACATACGGCATCTTATTTCTGCAGTCACATAAAAATGTCAGCTCAGGGCAATTCAGAGAAAAAAATATATTTTGAAGCTGCATTACCAGACTAAGTGTGCAGTTTAGTGAATTACCACACAGGGGTGTGTATATGACAGCACTAAAAGGCGCATTAAAGTGCTTCAGTCATGAAAACTCTCCCCCACTGGCTGCTGCTGAAATGCATAGCAGTATGTTCTCCTTTGTGCATTCTGGCTGTTCTTTGCTTCAGCTGCAGGTAGTACATGCACTCAAGTTCGTTTGCATAGGTTTTAGCAGCGGGAGTTCACATTGATAGAGTCTAGTAAGAGAAAACGCTTGGAATTACACATACAACGAAGTCTGAGTTTTCACATCAAATGCTGAGGTGTTTTTTCTGGAGGATTAGAACCCATGGAGTCCATGAAGGTGTGCTTTGGAGAGCTCGTGTGTGTAAGGACTGTTAGGCACCCACACATTTTGGTGGTCCTGCCGTGGCAGGGAACAGTTTATTAAAGTAATGATGTGTGGCTTGTCTCTCTAAGCTAGACAAGACTACAGCAATCTATCAGGTAACAACACAGTTGATCTGTGTGTGGGGAGGAGCTGCTCACTGAAGCGTAGCTCCCTCTTTCAACTGTATGCCACTGCATTTTCAACTGCTGTCATAGACAGCTCCAGCAGTGATTGGAGAACTGTGACCACGCCTGCAAACACACTGACTGAATTGGAAGATGCTGACACACCTCTGAAAAACTCAGATGATGGCACTACGTTTCTTGCACATGTGTGCAAGCAAACATAAAAATTAATGAACTAATCAGATCAGTATATTAACCATTCAGTCCAGAAATGCCTGAGCAAATAGGAAGGCCGTAAGGTGGGCCTTGAATTCCTCTAAAGAAGGGGTCCCCTTAACCCCGAAGGGCAGCGAATTCCAAAGGACGGAGTGACAACAATAAAAGCCCTGTCGCCTGCAGATTTCAACCTCATCCTTGGGATTGCTAGGGGGTCTCCACAAGAGGAACAGAGGGGGTGGACAGAGAGAGCAGAACAAGAAGGTCAGACAGATAACTAGGGCCCTGACCGTGTAGGGCCTTATAGGTGAGAAGACCCACCTTAAAGAGGATCCTCCACCTAACCGGCAGCCAATACAACTCATGCAACACCAGTGCAATATGGCAAAATTTTGGCTGCCCAATTAGTAGCCGGGCAGCTGCATTCTGCACTAGCTGCAGTCTGCGGAAAGATACTCCCGTGACCCCGAGGTGGAGCGCATTACAGTAGTTAAGCCTTGATGTAACTAAGGCATGCATCAAAGTTGGGAGGTCTGGAGGCGGAACAAGGGGCTTTATCCTGGAGACATTTCTAAGATGGAAAAAACAGGAGCAGACAGTGCAGGATATCTGTGCCTTCATAGTCAAACTCCTATCCAGAATAACACCAAAATTTCGCACCCTAGAGGAGGTCTTCAATGAAACAGATCCTAGAATAAGTCCAGTCTCTGATCCAGAGTCCATCCTATCACACAATCTGTTCGACTCCACCACCAATACCTCCATCTTATCGGGGTTTAGTCGCAACCAGCTGGAGGCTATCCAGTTGTTAATCTCAGCAAACCAGCTGTTTAGCACATCTACCGCATTGGATGTTCCTGGGGCAAAGGAAAAGTATAGCTGGATATCATCAGCATAGCAATGAAAACCCAAGCCATACTTCCTAATGAGCCCTCCCAGGGTTAGCATCCTGCGAACAACATTGGGGCTAATACCGATCCCTGAAGGACTCCACAAGATAGGAGGCTAGAGGTGGAGAAAAAATTCCCCATCGCAACCTGTTGCCTCCTGTTGGTTAAAAAGGACCCAAACCAGCAGATGACAATGCCAGTGAATCCGCAGAGATCCCTAAGGCAGTCAAGAAACACACAGTGATCCAGTGTCAAATGTTGAGGAGAGATCTAGAACAAGAATTGTCTTATCTCCTTGATCTCTTGCCCTGAGGACATCATTCAGCACCCGAACAAGCGTGGTTTCTGTGCTGTGCCTTGCCCAAAACCCCAACTGAAAAGGTTCGTATAACCTGTGGGTCACGAGGTGCTCCTCCAACTGAAGCACCACTACCTTCTCCACTACCTTCACCAAGAAGGGAAAATTAGAGATAGGTCGGTAATTTGCCCTTACCTTTGGGTCCAAAGATGGTTTCTTTAAAAGTGGTCTCACCAATGCCTCCTTCAAGGCATCAGGGAAAACCTCCTCAGATAAGGAACACTTGACAATTAGAGAAAACACCAGGTCAACGATGTTGATGCATCTCATCAAGAAATGCATCGGCACCGGATCCAGTTTGCAAAAGGTGTGCTTCAGATTGGTCGCCACCCCAGTGACCTCACTTGCCTCCACTGGTCTGAACTCCTCCCAACTAGGTGGAGTGCACTCAGAACACTTCAGGCACCCACTGCCAGTTATGACATTGCTGACTGGAGAAACACCCTGTCGGATACTGGACACTCTGTCTGAGAAGAATCGAGCAAACTCTTCGCATTCAGCATCAGAAAAATACTTCTTCAGCTGTAGACAGGCAGGACAAAGTAGTCTGTCCACAGTCTGAAAAAGAATAGCTGTTCAGTTCTTCCCGGTAGCAATCTCCCTGGACAGGAACACTGCCTTCTTATGATTGATTGTCCCCTGGTATGCATTATAGTGCACACGCAAGGCCAGTTTGTCCCCCTCCAGGCCGGACTTTCTCCAGCAGTGCTCTAACCTCTGACCCTTTCTCTTCATCCCCCTGAGAATCCCATCGTACCACGGGGACCTCAGGAAGGAAGACTTGGGTCGTACATGGACAGGTGCGAGGGAGTCAATGGTGTCGGATAACACCTTACTAAAGTGCCCACCCCAGCACCAACGCCTCCAATGCATGCATCACTCACTCTAGATAGATCAGCTACTGCCAAAAAACCCTCTGGGGTACATCCCCGAAAAGAGCAACAACTCATCATCTCTCTAGGGGAAGGGCATCCAGTGGGAGCCCCAAAAATAAACTGTACCATGCAGTGATCGTACCATACCTACCAATAAATCCTGAGATTATCTATCTCAAGCCCCAGTGAGAACACCATGTCCAACATGTAGCCACCCTGGTGAGTCGTGACAGAAACAACTTGCGACAGGCCCAGTGATGACATAACCTGGAGGAGGTTATGACCAAGCCGAGAAACATTAGCCATCAGCCCAGACATTGAAATCCCCCAGAACAATACATCTGTGGCCTTCCAATGTTTTGCCAATGATGAATTTGGCAACCTCCTGCAAGAAATTTCCCACCGCCCCAGCAGGGCGGTAAATAAGGAGAATCCTGCAACCTGTGCCCAGACCCCCACAAATGACCACACATTCAAAGGAACTTGGGGTTCCCACTAGGTGCACGGTGAAGCCCAAGCTGGAACTAAAACAGATGGCTACTCCACCACCCCTACATTCCTCTCTGGGGCAGTGCACTACGGTATACCCAGGTGGGATGGCAACCTCAAAAACTGGGCCGGCATTGTCCCCAACCCAGGTCTCCATGATGCAAGCCAGGTCGACCAGGAAATCAAGTCTGCAATAATTGTGGTCTTGTTCCTGATCGACCTGGCATTGCATAGCATTGCCCTCAGGGGATTGGTGGGTAAGGCAGCCCCTCGGGTCACTTGACCACTAAGTCTGGTGGACTTCCTGGGGACAGGCACCAAACACGTCTGGCCTCTCTCTTGTGCCCGTCATAATCCAGGATGCCTTCTAGACCTGATAATCCCTATTTTACCACCCTCCACTGCTCATGGGGCTCCCCATGGCCCAAGATCACTCCGGCCCTTCCAAATCCCCACCTCCCAGGAACGTCTAACAGTAGTTTCGGAGACCGGGAGGCAGGTGAAGGGCCATAAATCATGCAGAAGGGATGCCCCATACACTATCCTGGCCCCTCCGGCCCTCCCAAATCACCCAGGCACATCACAAAATTTAAGTAGGAAATGGTAGACAATCCAACTCTAATTTGACAATCCACATGTTCCAAACCTTAAACACACACACAAGTTTAAAAGAGTTTAAATTACTAAAACAGAAGACAATTAAACAGTCTAAACTTATTTCCAAATGTTGACCATTTTAGACACATCACCATATTTTACTATTCATAATTAAATTATATTTCCTACTACAGATAACCCCCACCCCCACCCCACCCAACAAAGAGAACCCCTATTAGTGCTGGTCAGTTTTTCATTCCAGGACAAACCTTAAATAAAAAGATCAAACACAGACAACAGCACAAAAACCGGAGGGGGGGGTTAATAGAAACAAACAACAGAAAGATATAATTCCCACTTAAGAATGCAGACACATTGAGCTAATCTTATTGGAGCTAATACACACCCATCAAAACATGAATCAGAGCTCAGGTCCCCCCGAGGGAATACAAATTCAAACACTAAGGCCTGATAGCGAAAACAGTCCCCAGTCCTCTTACTAACTAGCCTAAACCAACTGTAAAAATATAACTATATTTCAGAACACTATTTCCTGTATGGGCCACTCACAATGCTCGCTCTTGCGAGCGGTGCAGGAATTTAACTCCCACAGTCCACACCTCTCAAATGCTTGCAGGCAGTTAGCTCCCCTGAGCCCCCTGCACAGTGGATGCAGATGATTAAATTGCACTCTCCTTAAAATGTCAGGGTGCAGTCCAGTCTCTCACACTGAGCTGTCCCTCGACGATCTTGCTGGAGGATCCTCTCAAACACACAGCATCTGCAGCAGGCAGTAAAACACAACACAACAAACATTCAGCCGCTCGCGATCAGCACAGGAATTTAACTCCCACAGTCTCCGCCTCTCAAATGCTTGCAGGCAATCAACTCCCCCGAGCCCCTGGCACAATAGATACAGCTGATATAGATCACACTCCCCTTAAAACGACAGGGCAGTCCAGTCTCTCACACCGAACTGTCCCACGACAGTCATGCTGGGGGATCCTCTCAAACACACATCATCTGCAGCAGGCAGCAGGCAGTAAAACACAACACAATGAACATCCAGCCACTTGCAAGCGGCACAGGAATTTAACTTCCACAGTCCCTGGCTCTCAAATGCTTGCAGACAATTAGCTCCCCAAAGCCCCCTGCACAGTGGATACAGCTGATATAGATCACACTCCCCTTAAAACATCAGGGCAGTCCAGTCTCTCACATTGAACTGTCCCTCGACGATCTTGCTGGGGGATCCTCTCAAACACACAGCATCTGCAGCAGGCAACAGGCAGTAAAACACAGCACAATGAACAAGTGGGAGCCTGTACTATAAAGGCTTGTCTCCCTCAATAGCTCACTCCCCTCTATCTCTTGCTCAGAGCAGGTCATTAAATACACTGATTAGCATCATCTCTGTGCTAAGCCTGGCTCCAAAACCCAACTGGAATGGGTCATAGATGTTAGAGGATGCTGGGTGTTCCTCCAGCTTTAGCACCACAACTTTCTCAATAACCTTCCCCAAAAAGGGATTGTTCCAGACTGGACAATAATTGGCCAACATATCTCAGTCCAAAGAGGGTTTTTCAGGAGGGGCTTTAACAGCACACATTTATGTGCTACTGGAAATAACCCCTTCTTCAGAGAACACCATAACTCTCAACTGCTATGAATTCCACATAGCGCTATGATTTTCACCCTCAAATTTACCCTTGCTCCTCTTAGGTTTATTGAAGTTCCTCATAGTGTTAGGGCTATTTCTGGACACACAAACTATTAAATCATTGAACTAAGTCGATAGAAACATTCCTTATCACTAACTATATGGGACTCACTATCTGTAGAGATAATATTGTTTGAAATAAGAAAGTGCTACACATTCTGGCCCTTTGCTATGATTTTTGAAGGTCAGTGCTATGATTTTTAATGCCGAGAGGTTGAGAGGTATGGAGAACACTGGACAATTTTAGTGAACACCAGGCCCAGACTGTCAATACAACTCACTCGGAGTCACATAAGGTCTGGGTCCAGGTTGCATAAAGTCAGCCACAGCTGCAAGATCAACCAGTAGACCTCCTCCACTGTTACTGGTCGAAACTTGCCCCAAGAACTAGTGTGTTCCAGGTCCACTGGCCAAGCCCAGCTGGGCTCTAAAGGCTCTGCTGAAGTTATTTCGGTCCCGATGGAGGCCACCCTATCCAAGAAGAACCAAGCAAACTCCTCATATTTTGTGAGCGAAACCGATCTCACAGGCTTCAGAGAGGCAGGATGGAGAAGACTATCTACAGCCCAGAACAGCCGAACCAGTTGGTTCTTCCCAGCAGCAATATCCCTTGACAGAAATTCTGCCTTCTCTTAAGAGACTGCTTTCTGATATTCCTTACAATGGTAAATCAGAGCTAGTTTGTCCTCCATGGTCTTAGGCTTCCTCCAGCAAATGCTTCAACTGGCGAGCCAAGACATGATACCAGGGGACATACTGTACATGGACCAGCACTAGAAGGCCAAAGACTCCAGTCACAGCCCCCCCCCCAGTGTATGCTGCAAACATTCCTGAAGTGTGCAGCACTAACATCAGTCCTTCATATCCTAGAGCTCTCAAAGGTCAGTACTGAACTACCTCCATAGGGGATGGACTACAGGGAGGGGCCCTGAAACAGAACCGATGATACAATGATCTGACCAGCTGATTCAATCTTGGGTCCATTAACCTCAAGCCATAGGGAGAATATCTGGTCTAAGGCATGGCCATGTTGATGTGCTGTGGTGGTAAAAGCCTGTGCTAGGCCTAGAACTTCCATCATCTGGAGGAAATATTTACCAAAATGAGAGCCTTCATTTTCCACCCTGGCATTGAAGCTATTCGAGGAAAGCCACTTGGGTGAATCAAAGACCAGATCAGCAACAAAAGACATGATTTTCTGCAGAAATTCCCCTTCATGACCTGGAAGCCAGTACACGAGAAGGATTCTGCAATCCACAACCGGACCACCACACACGGCCATGCACTCAAAAGACCCTGCATCCCCCACTGGGTGTACCACCAAGTTCAGTTCAGTTCTGAAACAGATGCCATCTCCACGCCCCCCCCCCCTCCACACACACCCATGATCTCTCCTCAGGCAGTTCACCACCAAGAAACTGGTAGGGATAGATACCTCCAGAACTTGCCCAGAGTCATCCCCCACCAGGTCTCAGTAATGCATCCCAGAACAACAGAGGAAATAAGATCCATCATAATTGTGGTCTTATTCCTCATCAGTCTGGCATTGCATAGCAAAGTCCAAAGAGGATGGAAAGAGCCAGCAGGCACATTGCCTGCCTGTCCATTCAGTCTGGCCAGATCCCTGGGAACAGGAACCAGACAGGAAGGACCCCTCTCTAGACATTTCCTGACCCCAGAGCATCTCTTGGAATGCATGACCCCAATTGAGACCACTCCTTTACTGTATTATTCCCCAGACCCTGGCTCTTCTTCTGCCCCTCCCTGCAATTCCCTCCCCTGTACAGCAGTGGTAGACTTCTGCTGGTAGTTGAGGGGGATTGAAATGTTGCATATCTCTGAACTGGGCAAAGGAATAACATACTGTAGTCCTAGGGCCTTATGGAAGAGGCACATCTAATCAAACAAAACCTTAAAATTATGCCTAACTAACCCATGTGAACCATCAAGCAACTCCATCCACAACTGCACACTCACTCTTCATGCACATCAACTACCTAAATTGCCCAGTTCCACCCACCCCATACAATGAACTTCTTCACCCAACAAATAATAGCAGCAAATAGGAGAACTCAAACTAAAATGGGATTATAAGTGCAAGTGCCAGTAGTTCCCAAGAAAATTAGGATACCAAAATAGCAGACAGAAAGTGCTACATGTTTGTGCAACACCCCCCAATTGGGGGCTTACTTTAATTGCCCGTTCATCTCCTGATTGTCTCCTGGTGCCTCAAGTTTCCCATTTCTCCCTAAAGGTTCACCGCCACAGCCCAAGTTCCCGATATGTCTCAAGGTCCTCTGATTGGTCCCAGTGTTTGTTTTGTCTGTGGTGGGCTTGTGGAGAAGTTGTGGAGCTGCTGGCTTCTTCCCTTCATACTTCACAGCTGGCTAGCAGCTCACACATGTGCAGAGATGCACTCCAGTTTCCGACAGCAATTGCAGTCCAACTAATTGTTCCGTGGTGGTCCTGGCCCCTGGAAAAGGCACAGTGGGGACCGGTGACCGGAACCAGGTTGAAGAGAGTACTTCTCATATTGTAAATAAAGAGAAAAAACAGTGCCAGGAGCACTGCTCAAAAATATTAAAATAGAATCCATGAATATTAATGAGATGTCTGTCTGCTGCATGAGACTGTGTATTTCAGCAGCAGTGACAGGCTAACGACTGCACCTAAAGAGTAGCAGTCAAGAGTACACAGTAGGGACTACTGAACTGTGGGGCTATGTTAATAAAACTGTATTTTATCTGGCTGCACTAGAACTTTTATTTTGGGACTTCTGTGGACTTCAGGGAGACTGCAACAAGTTGCAGCCATTTTGGGCAGCTAGCAGTCAACTGGAAAGCTAGGATTTACAGCCAGGACTCTTGGGACTTTGTCAGAGACTCATGGGACTTTACAAAGGATTTGTGAGGGAAAAACAGGGACATAATTTATGCGCCTAAACAGGGGGCCTATCAGGCATCAAGGAGACCTAATGCATATTTATTTTTGGAACAGACAAGTTGATTCAGCCAATCAGGAGCCTCAGAGAGCTCCCAAAATCCATGGACTTTTCTGGTTGAGTTCAGTTCATCGTGAGCTCTCGACAGGGAGAGGGCTTGGGTGCTCTGCAAGAGAGAATGAGCCTAGTGTGTTCAGTAAAAGCCCCTCCACAGGGGAGGGGGCCTCTCTGCCCTCTGCCAAGAGAGAAGTGGCTGCAAGCAGTGAAAGTCGCTGGCCTAGGGGTTGCCAAAATTTGTCCCCCAGGGCTAGCTTTCACCTTTCCACATTTTTGGGAAAATATGGGTGAAACCTGAACCATCATCAGCTGCCAGAGAGCTGCATGAACATTTTGCCTCAGCAGTGAATGATGATGAAGTCTGAACCCTCAGAGAATGAAAAGCCATCTGAATCTTTCAGAGTGAGTAAACTTCTGCTTACAAGTTCTTTGGAGACCTGCCTTGGTCCAAGAAGGCCAGAGCCAAGAGGTGCTCAAGTTCTGTCTGCTTCCAACTGGGAGGACATCAGTTGCAAGTGACCACAGAATGGTCCAGTGTCTGACAGTACCTGAAATGTGCCTGCTTGAAAGTGCCTACAGGACAGGAATGGGGGTACCCTATGCACGCAGAACTTTTCCTGATAGTGCTTGTGAGGACAGCGAATGCCCAATATTGCAGCTGCAATGCTAACATAGCCAACAGGGACTTTGTGCTGTGTCAGAGTGTCCTCTGACACTACAAATGCCAGCATAGCCAAGTGGGACTTCACATTGTGATCTGGCTGGAGAGAAGCCTAAAAGAATTTGTGAGTGTTGCAGTGAATTAGTTTGCTAACAAGTAAAGTTTAAAATTGGTGGGGAGCTGTGCCTCCAGCTTTGTCCGAGATTTGAAAGAAAAAAGAGAATTTGTCTTTGTATAGACTGTGCAAGATCTGGGTCCGCTCTAGCCTTAGGGGAATGCACCCATGTTTTAGACTACATCCTGATTCATGAAAGGGCCAAGCCTGCCATAGTGGCCGCATGGTTGAAGGGACTGGGACGTGCTGAAAGTCAAATGTGCTGAATGTAAAAGTGTGGAACACAAGAGACTGTGTATTCCAGATCAGCTCAGGAGAAAGCCTGGTAGTATGCCAGCTATGCTCTGCCATATGCACTTCCCCCTGAGGGGCACAGGCTAGATGTGAGGGTCTGAAGTGTCCGGCCCAGGTCCTGGAATGGTCTGTACCTGATATGACTGCAAGCCCAGAGAGAAAGGGCAACCATCTGAAGCTGAGCAAGTTCCAGCCTGTAAAAGCTGCAAGATCCTGCAGTCAGTAAGTAGGTTCCTGGCTGCAAGTCTTTGACACGCATCTCAACATTGAGAGTCAGAATCTACATGCTGTGACCTCTAGACTTACTCTGTACAGCCTGATTTCGGCTTTGCCAAAGGTAATTGTAAAACCACGAGTAGGCAGAGCAACCCCTGCCAACAAAACAGAACTGTAAATAGTTATTTCAAGTTTGCCAAGTTCAGTGTCTAAAGTCCTTGGTAAACCACGTAAGGGAGTGTTATGATTGCTTGCCTGGTTACAGTCAGGATGTGTCCCAGGAATGAAAGGGCTAATCTGCTTTTGTTCCCATAGACACCATATGGCGTCAGAACCATCCATTGCTGGAATGGACCCAAAATATCCACCGGGAGTGAATGAGGGCTCAACTAGCTGCCATGCTCACCAACTCAGCTGTAAGTTATCAGGTCTGCACCTTAAGAACTTAGTACTGGGTACCCAGGGTATAATATAGCATTGCAGAGTTCTATAGTGGTCTGGGACTGGTACCAGTGTGGGAAATATGTCAACTGAGTACAGTATCTGTGCAGCTAGATAGAAAGATAGAACGGACAACATCTGAATCTATCAGAAGGTATTGGTGGGTGGCCACTGTGATTAATGTCTGAGTTTAAAATGCAAAATGATTATTCTGATGCCAATTGCAATTCCAGTCTGAACCAATGTTAATGTAAATATTTAACTTCTGCTTCCAATTCCCCCTTGTAAATAAATTGTTGTTGGCATGTTTTTCATAAATATTGGTGTCGTGAGCATATTATTAGTGAGAGGCAATAATTCTGGAAATGTTGAAATGTGGAGTTTTGGTTCTGGGTCATGTGTGGGGTTACAGTATGGTAATGTGGGTGGGTACAGCATCCCAGGGGGCTGTACCAGGTATTATTCTAGCCCATGCAGAAGTATACTCTGGGTGGATGCACTGCACAATAATGTTATCTTGGGAAAGAACCAGTTTATTATCTAAAACAGGAACCCAGGCCCCTCAGCCTTGTTTATGGACCCACAAGGCAGGGGTAGTAGCCTTTGAATGGACGGCACCAGGGTTACTTTAGGTCCCAATGTAAGTAGCCAACAATAAGTAACCAGAGTTGTAAAATGCAGTGCAAGTCACCAAAGTAAATCATCAGAGTTTGAATATACTTTTAGAATCTCAGATCCACAGCCTTCTCCCTGCTTTCACCAGGGAGAACGTACCGATAGCAAGTGAAGGTGGGGTGTAGTGCTCTTGCCGCTGCATCTACCTTTAGCAGTATAGTCTTTATAAATATCTTACAAGTGTCTTTATACCATATCTAGCTGAAAAAAACTACTCCATCTCCCCATGCTCCAAGTTAGATAGCAATCCTGTAGATGTTTTCTGCAAACAATCAACCCCTCTGCGCCCTCTTGTAACCCCCAAGCTTGGTTCCTTTGTCCTAGACTGGAGCCTCTGTCCTGAGCACTCTCCTCCTCTTTTTCCCCTGACTTCAATACCCACCCCTCTCAACCCCTACTCTGTATTGACTATGTCACCTTAGACTGCATCAACCCTACTATCCCTCTTCTTCCTCATCTTTCCCTTCACTCCAGCCCTTTCCTTTTTCTACACACCTCCCTCTCCTCTCCAACCCCATCCTACTCCCTCGTTTCCCATCTCCCCTTCCCTTACTTCCCTGTCTTACACCATAGCCCTGCTGCCCACTCCCATTCTTATACTTCTTGCTGTACCTCCCTCATATCATTGTCTTCTGCCTCTCTTTTCTCTCACTCTCCTCTTCCCTCTTCTACTTGTACTGCATATAAATTTGTGCCTACTCTTGTGTATTTATACATTTTATCTGTTTGCAAATACCCTGCATATCTGTATTCCTAATTATGAACCGTAAATAGTTGCAATAATTGTACTTTTGTTGTATTAACTCCTATTATCTTCTGTGTTCATCTATATTACCTGTTTCTGTATTTTACTCCCAGTCTCTGTTTGTACTTGGCGTGGAACATCTTTAAAAGGACCTCTGGTTCAAAGGTATTGTAATCCTAGTAATAAATAAGTAAATAAGATCTGCAGCAAGATCTCCAGCACTGAGTCTGAAAGATTGATTGTCTGTAGCCATTCTTTGACAAGGCAGGAGTTCCACTTTGGCAGGTAAGTCACTGCTCTATGGTGAATCTGTAGAAAGCTGACCAGTAGCAAGACAAAAGAGGTGTACCAATATGTTAAGCTGCGAAGCATGTAGAAAGCTTTATTCTTAAGACTTGCAGTTCAACAGCTCCAACTGGTTCCATGTCGTAATAGCAATCCCAAAATAACGACACTATTATGGCAAGTGTATATCACTGAAAAGCAAATCAGCGATATACACATTGCAGTGACCCAACATCTGACAACTTAAAAAGTGTTTTTGTTGGGGGGGCTGTACTTCCCCCCACAACCCCCTGAATTTAGATTACTAACTCAAGGGGGGGTGCATGTTGAGAAGGGGGGACACTCTGGTTGCTGAAAAAAAATAATAAAATCGGGAGCCGCAGGCAGCGGCAAACATTTTGCGCCATTTCCCTGTCCTAAACCCAGTACCTGCTCTGCTATAGCTAGCCACACTCACCACTGCACCACACCACATGGCTAGTTCGGAGGCAGTAGGCACACCAGCCCCCTACATACCCCTTCCATTTCCTTCCCCTTCCCCTCACTATCCCCCTCTTCCGGACACCATTCCCTACCCTTGCGTTCATGTAGGGTCGCTACCCTTGCAGGGTAGCCCAGGGAGTATATCACCCAGTATGAGTCATCTTTCTGACAGGGTGCCCATCTTGGTTCACTGTACTCACTGGATACCGCTCCAACCCATATGTCAGGTACCAAGGGTCTTATTCCACAGGTGAATCTTGCTTTGGCAGGTGAATCCTCACTCTACCTGCAACTAGGTGGATTGATCAGCAGCTCAACAAATTAGCAGTTGTGTCCACTAAAGTCACTTCCCGCTGTAGAATCTATGGTTTACCAGACACAGTAGCATTACTGGAAGGGCTAATAATGTAGCTACCAGCACTTAAAGTAAAAAACCTAAACTCCTAACCTGTATTCACGCTAAGTCCCTGACTAACATTAACCTGCAACTCTAACTAAAATCCCAAAGCCACAAAGAAATGTGAATGCAAAACCGTAAAAGCATAAACACAAAAATGCCAAGGGTCTCTACAAAAAGGGTGAAGAATAATATAAAACACGTAAAGCATATAGTCATGATAGTACAATATGCCTTAAGCTCAAAACACCCTCATGCCCTCAAAACACCCTCACAGACAGCACACCCAGTGCATGGCAATCTTAGCATCAAATGTTTCACATATAGTAGGGCTCCTTGTTACCATGATTTGTGCCCCCAAATCTTGGCTTTACTGCCTTCTCACAGAATTCAGAAGTGCCTGCTCCAGGGTATATGAATCTGTGGGTTTCTTTGCATGAGTTTTTTAATTATTTCAAAAAAACACCTGTAGTCTATCTCAGGACCACATATAATACAGGTTCACACATTCCGACCATCATCTCCAGCACTTTGTGTGAGGGAGAAACCCTAGTTTATTTAGTACCACTGGGGTGCAGTACCACTTTTGCATTATTTTGTACTATATGTATCCCCCTGTACTTCCCTACAAGTCTTACATGCAGCTTGCCAGCAGGCCTGCCAATTTTTGCCACTAATTTCTCCACCTGTAGTGCATTCCCATTTCTCAATATGCTCATGTGGTATGGGGTGCAGTTCCCCCTGAGCATAATACATATTCTGGACATGTCTTCCCTCCCCAGTTTGAAGGACTGAATTAGTGTGTCCTAGTCTGGAGTTTGGTGTGGTCAGTAACCTGGTAGGTGTAATGGTTTTAATGCAAAACTTATTTGCAGAGTCCTCTAATGTTGCTGTTTGGACAAGTTGAATTTTTGAGCAATTTGGGCAAAGGACATGAGGGTGCTGTTCTGGTCTACGAATGTGCCCTAATCTATGGATCCCCTGTCTCTTCCAGAGGACCCCTATTAAAGTTTTGTTTCTGGTTTCTTAGCCACTCTTAAGTATGGGTTCCCTCATATGGGTGTGAACTTATCTGACAGTGGTCCCCACTTTGTTAGGATCTGCATTTCCCTCCAGGCCTAGACTGCTGCCAGTAAGACTGTGTGTTCTTCTGATTGCTCAAGTGTGGAGGAGTAGAGGAGGTCTATCAAAAGCCCTGGTTTTAGTAGCTCTGCATGTACATGGCACTAGTGCAAGGCCAATGGGTGTCCCGGTGGGAGCAGCCATCCTTTTGATTGGTACTAGGATGTTGCTAATGCATAGACCTTCAATGAGAAAAATCCAATTCCGCTATCTGACCAATGGACTCTTAATTTAGCTATATCAAAGTGACAGCATTTGTCTTCCCTGAGAAACTTATTGAATAGTTTATTAATTTGGAGAAAGGTGGGGTGTGGAATGGGGGTTGGTAGGTTGGCAATTACATATAGTAACTTAGGAAGGCTCATCATTTTCAATGCTCTGATTTTTTCCCATAATGACAGGCTCGGAGTCCTCCACCTTGCAGTGTCCATCTTTAGCTCTTTTATTAAAGGGCTGAAATTGATCCGGACTAGTTTTGACAATTGAGTTGGGATAGTGATTCCTAAATATGTATGGCCTTGTGCCGCCCATTTGACTAGGAGGTGTTAGAATGTGGCCATAGTACACTGTTTTGCTATGGGAAGTAGTTCTTTTTTTTATATTATTTTTATTTGTCCACCTGCTGCAGACCCGACGGGGGCTACAAACCCCCCCCCCGGGGGTATGTCCTCCAGCCCTAATGGAACCATCATGGGTCCTGTCAGGTCCTGGCTTTTTCCTCCATTTTTTTCTCCCATGCCCGCGCACCGTGCAATGGGCATAACAGCTGTCTCTGCCTCTGCGGAGACAACCAGGCACCCTGGGTGCAGATGAGGCTTCTAGCTGCGCTGCCTCCCAGCACAGATCCCCCACCCTGAGGAAGAAGAGCTATAATGCTCAATCCTTACCTCCCCCGCTGGCCCCCAAATGACCCGAGTACATTCCCGAACCTAGGTCGCCAGCATGGCGTGAGATGTGGCGTCCAACGCCTCAACCCTCAGCACCACTGGGCCGGTCTTTGGGAAGTAGTTCTGATTTGGTCCAGTTGATATGCAGACCTGAGAATCTAGTAAATGATGTTAGCTGTGCCATGAGGACTGGGACACTACTTTTTAAGTCTGCCGATACTACTGGCATATCATCCAGATAGGTCAGC
The DNA here is from genome assembly GCA_016271365.2 of Neoceratodus forsteri. NCBI lineage: Eukaryota > Metazoa > Chordata > Ceratodontiformes > Ceratodontidae > Neoceratodus > Neoceratodus forsteri. The sequence goes on from CM028131.1 coordinate 58,467,754, forward strand.
ATTTTATATTCCAAGTTGTTGACCTTTGTCCCTGGGATGGAGTTTTTTTCCCCCTAATCTTTTTTTTAGGAAGGGCTCAAGGGCTAGAATAAATGGGGCTGAGGAGAGGGGGAAACCCTGTCAAGTGCCTCCCTCCAGTGAGAATGGCTCAAAGACAATATTGTTGGACAGGACTGCTGCTTGTGGGGCAAAATAGAGTGCATCGATCCAGCTGAGGAGATTTTCCTAAATCTGAATGAGCAAAGTGCTTCTTTTAAATATTTCCATTCAAGCGAATGAAATGCACATTCAGCATCCAGGGAGAAGGCCCCAGCTGGGGTCCGCCGCCCTTATCCCACCCACATCAAATTCACCAGTTTTCAGAGGCTGTCTGCTCAGTGTCTGTTAGGTAAGAATCCTACCTGCTCCTTATAAATCAGATGCAGCAGGACTGTGTTTAGTTGTAGTGCCAGAACCTTGCCAGGATTTTTGCATCTATATTGAGGATGGAGATGGGATGATATCCTCTACAGGTCTGAGGGTCCTTCTGTTGGTGTAGCTTGGCAGACACTGCTTCTCTTAATTGTTGCGTGGGGTCTCTGCTCCATTAATTCAGTGTACATGTTTAGCAGGGGTTGAGTGGGAAGCTCAGTCTGTGCTTTATAAAACTCTCAAGGTAACCCATGTCTCCTCGAAGTCTTGGCTACAGGGAGAGCCTTAGTCACCGATGATACCACTTCTACGGAAATGGGTGCATCATGTACAGCTTCTTGCTTCTAATTAAGTGTAAGTAAGGTTGTCTGGGCTAGAAAGTCTCTGATCTGCTGTTTTGTGGGCATTGCTTTTGATTGTAGAGGTTGACAAAGTGGGTAGCGCATAGTTTGTTAATCAGCAGTGGGTTAGAAGTTGTCGACACATCTCCCTTCCACTGAGTTACAGTTCTATTACTGGCTTGCTGCTGTCTCAGTCTGTAGGCCAGTAGCCTGCTGGCCTTCTCAATGGCCACCCAGTATTTCTGCCTAGACTGAAACAGGGTATATTCTGCCTTGTGGTTTAAGAGAACATTAATCTCATATTTTAGGCTGAGCCAGCGCAGCAGAACCTGGTCAAGCATAACCAATTTTTTATACTCCTGCTTCACCATCAGCATCTCATCATTTTCTTCATTTCTTTAGTTCAAGCCGTTTTCCTGGCAGCAAAATAGGCCAGTGTATGCCCTCTGATTGTGGCCTTGTAGGCCTTCCAAATAGTACTGTGTGACACATCCTGGGAACATTCTCAAAACAAGCTGCTGGTTGTGCCTGTAGCCACATTTTTAACTCAGGATCATGTAAAAGGCTTCGGTTCATCCTCCGTTTTGACCCCTGTAATACTGATGGTTAGCGTAACAGGAGCATGGCCTGATATAAGGATGTCTTTTATGTCTGCCCCCAATACCCAATTACTAAGGCTTGCTGAGATCTACTGCATATCTATTCAGGAATAAGCAGAGTGTATGCTAGAAAAGCATGAAAACTCCTGGCCTCTGGAGTGGACAAGGTGCCAACTGTCAATGCAGCTCTGTTCTGACATTAATTTTAGCATCACTTACCTTCCCACGGGTTCCAGGAATTGCACTTTACCCAGAGTCTTTTCAGTTACTGGACCTAGCATCCGGTTCATATCACTGCCTAGGATTATTGCTGGCATTTTTTTTTTGTTCATATTTTGTCCTCGTCTGAGCCCAGGCAGGGGCTTCAGCCCTCCGAGGGAGGACTCTCTCTTGGGTCCCACTGCTCCCGCACTCAACGACCCCGGAGGTTCCCCCATGGCTTGCCCCCCACGGTGGGGCCAGGAAGGTGGCACCCTCTCCCTGGAGACCCAATCCAGAATTTGGGGTCAGCCCTCGGGTACGCTGGACTGTCATGGAGCCTTGCCAGGCTCCTTTTTTTCCCATCCCCCCCACCAATGTGACCACGTCGGAGCATGCCTCCCAACCCGTATCACCCTCCAGCTGACACCAGAGGGTGATCAGTGTGTGGGATGACATAGCACCCTCCCCCCGAGAGAAGAGAGCCATCCTCTGGATGCTCAATCCTCTCTCCCCCTGCTGACCCCCGGTGGCCCGGGTGCGTTCCAGAACCCGGGTCACTGGCATGGCGCGAAGTGTAACTACCTGCACCTCAACCTCCAGCACCACACTGGGGCAGCTATTGCTGGCATTTTGATGTTTAGAGTGGCTTGTACCAATGTATGAAAAAAATGTGGGTCTGCTAGAGTCATCTCATAGACTGCGTCTAGAATAATTTTCATGCCCTGTAACTTTCCTTTAATGGAGAGCCATCTCCCACCAGAGTAAGCTACTGTTGAGATAGCAGTACCATTTAATATTGTTATTATTTGTTGTTTATTGAAATTTTGTTAACTGGGTAGGCCCACTGAGACAAGATGTCCTTTTCTCAGGGGTGACATGGAATTAATTACACTTAATAACATAAATATACATACAGAAACAAAATAAAATGTAAAGGAAATTATCTCAACAACACAAATGTTGTTCTGAAATAGGAACACAGAAACATAGAATTTGACTGTAGATAAGGGCCACTTGGCCCACCTAGTCTGACCCCTTTCCCTACCTACTGTAACACCTCAAACCCTACTTTATCTCTGGCTTTCCACCCCTTTCCTTGCCACTTACATTCCCGTATGCCTATCCCATGAGTTATTGAATCTTACTATAGTATTTGCCCCCACCACCTCTGCTGGGAGGCTGTTCCAGGCATCCACCACTCTTTCTATGTAGAAGTACTTCCTTACATCACCCCCGAGCCTACCCCTCTCCAACTTCATAGCATGACCCCTCGTCCTTGACGAGCATCTTTTTCTCTGAAAAAGGCTTCCTTCTTGAACCTTATTTACACTCATGAAGTATTTGAAAGTCTCTGTCATATCCCTCCTCTCCCCCCTTTCCTCCAGGGTGTACATACTGCAGTCTTTCAGACTCTCCTGGGGCTTTTGATGTAGACCCTGCACCATTTTAGTTTGTTTTTTTTTATTTATTTTACTAGAAAAAACAAGCCCCATTCAGCAAGGCTCATTTACACGGAGGTCCTGGGTGGGACAGATTACAGTACAGTGAATGAAGTGACAGTAAACAGAACAGTTCATGTAATACAGAGTATGAGAATAGCTCATAGTACATGAAGTGACAGTATACAGAACAGATATTATAAAACAGCGTAATAAATTAGCTCATAGTACAGCTCAGCACTTCTACTCGCATTACGGAGACAAGTACAATAGAATCAGTTTTAAATAGGTGCTACAGCATGGAAAAGCTAGAAGTGTTTCAGTGTAGTAACAGGTAGTTTGAGGTTAAAACAGAGTTCTAGTAGCAAGCACATTAGTCCACACAGTATTGACCAAGTAGGGTTTGGAAGTAAGGTGGCCTGACAAGTGAACTTAGTCTAAGTGATTCTTGGAGGGCATTACAGGCCATGGGAGCAACCCAGCTAAGAGCCATCTTACCAAATTTTTAAAAATGCCTATGGACATCGAGCATTCAAACTGGGGAATACTATGCTTTCCAAGATTATATAACCCTATGGATCTGCAAAGGAGGTTAGGAATGTATAATGAATGGTAGAGAATTCTGTAGTGTTTTAAAGGACCAAAAGTTTAGATGTCTAAGCCTTCTGGCTTCTAGACAGGTCCACCCTACTTCCTTATAGAGAAGGTAATGATGGGTGTGGCCTGTAGGTCTGTGATAAATCAAAGTGCTCTATGGAATAGCACATCTAGTCATACCTCTCAACTGTACCACATTAGGAGGAACGTTCCTCATTTTACTTCATAAAAGCTCCCTGTTCCACATTGTGAGGACCTGTCCCACATTCAGTGTTAACATTTTAAAGCAAAAATCTACAGTAAATGATGCAACAAATATATTATTCAATTAATAACAGACTTTATGAACATAAATGCAAACATTTTAACAGTGTTCTGAGCTTCTAAGGTAAATATTTGATTAAGTGTTCCACATTTTGCTCATTTGTTCCACATTTTGAGAGGCAATGTTCCACATTTGGGGGACAAAGGGTTGAGAGGTATGCATCTAGTCTAGCCAGATTAGAGGTGCTAGCTCTTCTATATTTTATATATTTAGTTATTTATTGTGATCTTGGATTAACACCTTTGAGAACAAGCTCATTACAGAGGTTCCACATCAGAATTACATTAATAGAGATTTAAAAAAAAAGACATTTAGATATACAGTAGAGCTGTAAGTGCAGGCTAATAACAAATAGGAGTCTACATATAAATCTAAATATAAACAAGAAAACAAAGACAGTGGACGAAGTCAACAGGCTGTTATAAGCACAATGAGTATCTGCGAGGGTTAAGGCAGTTAATGAAGAGAGGACAACTCAGACTGGGTTGCCGGAAAGGCAGAGAGAGAGGTACTGCAGCAGACTGTATTGTTGGGATGGAGGGCATTGTACAGGGGATTATAGTAGCCCAGGGTGGCCACACCCATTCAAGAAGTAGAGAAACATCAGCCCGGGAAGGCCTTGTCGAAGCTTTTTGGGGGGGTTTGGGCTGAAGGTAGATGCAGAGGATTGTAGGAGTAAAGAGGGGGTGGACATAAGAGAGGAGCTTGATGGAGGAAGGATTAAGACACAGGACAGGAGAGAAACAACAAGTGCAGGATACTAGGGGCCATGTGGTCATGAGGGAGTGCGGCCTAATAACGAGGTAAAACAGCAATTGACAGGCTAAAGGAAGCAGTCACAGCTGGCATTAGCTCTTTTAGTTTTATGGCACCTACCCTGTGGAATTCTCTACCTCGGCAGGTGCGAGACTGCCCGACCGTCCTTAGTTTTAAAAGGGAGTTGAAGACCCACCTTTTTAATATAGCTTTTAAGGATTTCTGTTGATTTGATTTACTATATTTATTCTCATATTTATCTGTACAGGCGCTTTGATTTAAGAAAAGTGCCTTTTAAAAATAAAGTTGAAAATTGAAATTGAAATTAGCACTGAGAAGTTTTCGGAGCTCATGTTTGAAGGGGCCTAATGCTGTTATAGAGGAGATGGCAGAAAGAAGATTATTAATCAATTTGGGAGCACAGTGGGCAAAAGCTCATTGACCAAGGGAGGTGCGACACCTAGGAATTTAAAGGCTATGCTATCTGATATATAATTATATACAATATCATTATAGTCTAGCGGGGAAGGAATATTGTCTAAACAAGTCTTTTTTTTGGCTTTGAGGTTGAAGCAGAATTTGTTTCTGTAGAAGAACCGTGGTCTCTGGAGTAGCTATTTACAGAGGTTTTCTATTTGCACAGTGAAAGATAACTTATCCAGCCGTATGCCCAAGTATTTAGAGTAATCTACAGTCAGTATAGTGCAGTGGTTTAAGGCTCTGAGCTGCAACCTGGAGACCTGGGTTTGAATCCCACAGCCCCCACTTGCATACTGTGTGACCCTGAGTAAGTCACTTAACTTCTTTGTGCTCCCAGGTCACACCTGTAAACAGACTGACCTACCTCATGCTAAAGGTCAAATTTCCATGAAAGAAAGTAATGAATGTGAAAAGGCAAATTGCTCCAACAATAGTGCTGTGTTTGGCCACCACTTCTCTGTGAATGGAAACTCTGGCAACTGGAAGTCCAGGGCCTGGAATAATGGACATTCCTCTCAGAATTACAAAAAGAAATGGTCCAGATCCTACAAACACTCTGTGTCATTTTTTTTGTACTGTCTTGACCTTTTTCTACAAAAAAGCATAGGGGGAAAAATGGCACCAGTCCATGTCATCCACTGATCACTGTACTGTGAGACACTCAACTTCTGCAGGCATAGGTACCCCAACATCATCTTTGACAACTGGGGGGACACCTGAGCCTGTTAGGTTGAGGTCTCCATCCTGGAGCCCCTCTATGTCCAATAGAGGTGACTTCAGTGGGAAGCTGGCCTGTAGGCAGCTCTCATGGAGAGGTGGGTACAGCATATAAGTGAAGAGGTGCCATTTGTGGTGCTATTTCTTGACCTCAATGGGTCAGTCGAACTGGCACCATCTTCAGTGCCAGTTGACTTAGGTGTGCAGAACTAAGATGTACTGCTGACTCTGACTCCAGCCTCCAGGCTGGAGCCACTGTAAAATGCTGCTAAAGTGTGCCCCGCCTGTTTTATTATCTCTTTTTCCTCTGGGGATGGGGCCGCCACGGTGCCACTGCTGGTTCCTTCAATGGTCCAGAGGGGTTGTCAACATCATTATCCATGTTGCCTCTGGTATCAGAGTCAGGCTCTTCAGGGCCTACTCTGGTGTAGGTGCCGTGCTGCCAACAATGCCACATGGGCCTACAGTTCCATGACTGTTCCTTTTGGAGATGGTCCTCGGTGCTGCCGCCATTTCTGAGGGAGTGGAGTCGCCAGTCCTTGCTGAGGCCATGGCCTGCAGCATCACCCTTTGGACCCCCCTCCTCTATATTACCCTCTGAGTGTGGTGGGAGAAGAAGGAGATGAGTCAGATCATTACCCTCATTATCTTTGATGGTGAGGACAATGACTTTTACTATGACCCAGAGAACATAGAACTGATTCTTGATACCGTACCTCAGGCGCACCTCTCCTCTGAAGCTCTTCTCAGAAATATGCATTCTGCACTGAATTTCAAGCCAGCAATCATAGACCAGGCTAGGCACCTTCCAATGAAGTTCCTAAAAGTGCCTAATATCCTGGTTTCTCTAGTTCTTCCCATCTAGCCAGCCCTGAAGACCCTCTCTGAGGTGGCTTGGAGGAGGCCTGCTACTGTGGCAGCTGTCTCCAAGCAGAAGGACGAGAAACACGTGATGCCTAAATCTAAGCCCATGTGTTTCACTTAGCCAGTAGTGGATGTCTTTGTAATTGTCTGAGAATTAAAAGCCGTAGTGGCCAAGGTGGTCAGTGTGTACCCCACTAACAAGGAGTCATGCAAGGTAGACACCATGGGCACACATGTCTGCACGTAAACTGCCCTTGTCACGAGGACAGCTAGCTACCAGGGCCACAAAAAAAAAAAATTAAAAAAAAAAAAATTATCTGAGGATCAGTGGCAGGATTTTTAGTACAGTAAATTAATAAAAAGGGAACTAGGAGAGCTTCAGTAGCAGACAAGTAGTGGAATTGCAGTATAATGTGGGGAGTGGTGCAATGCAGTGGCTGTGGGGCAGCCATATTCAGGCAGACCTTCTGGACACTGAGGTGCTGCCCTGTCTGCATCTCTCTGGACTGTGGGATGAGGTAGCCAGACTCAGAGCGGAAGTAAACTGGATCAGGAGTACCATCACCCCTATCCAGGGACCACCCAGTCCAATGCAACTGCCTCAAAGGATACCGAGAACGAGGAGCACTTGGATGACAGTGGGCTCAGGAAGGGTTAGAGCAGTCAGGCAGAGGCACATCCCAGATCCTATTTCACTCAAGAACTCATATGCCACACTGGCAAATGAGGACAACCAAATAGAGGTACCCAGAGAAGTGGAAGGAAAGGATGTGGAGGTTAGCCAAGGAGATGACCTCAGCGGGGAAAGCAGTGGACCCCAGAGGAGGAGGAAGTGAATCCTGGTGGGGGACTCCATCATAAGAGGGATCCAGCTAGGAACACAGGAGGGGGAGGACAGGGAGGTGAGGTGCCTACCAGGTGCCACGGCATGGAGGGATGGAAGGAAGATCCTGGGGATCACTGGGAAGACAAGACGGGAGGGTGAGCTGGATGTCATTCTCCACCTAGGTACTAATGACCTGGCAAATGGGGAGCCAAAGGAAGTTCAGGAAGAGTTTAGGAAACTGGGGAGGGGTCTCAAGCAAGTAGCTACTTCTGTCACTTTCTCAGAAGTACTACCTGTGAGAGGCAAGGGAGAGCATAGGAGTGCATGCACCAGGAACTTTAACTCATGGTTGAAGAACTGGTGCTGTGAGAAGGGTTTGGATTCATTGGTGACTGGGGACCCACCTTGAGGGATGGAGGTTTGTTCAAGCCTGACGGCCTGCATCCATCCTGGAGGGGAATCCAAGCACTCAATGATAAGTTTAAATGCTACATTGACAAGCATTTAAACTAGCAAAGGGGGGTGGCAGGCCAGCAAGGAGGGTACCTCATTGCTCACCCCCACAGCTAGCAGTGGAACCAGTGAACCAGAGAGTGGCTATCTCTGCAAAGCAGTGTAAAAGATGGAGATTAGTGCCCAAGAGGTGGATAAGCAGAAAAGGGCAAAATTCAGCAGAAGGGCAGACAGCAAGGAGAACCAGGGATAAATGACAACCAAGGAAGGGGCTGGAGTAGAACAGTGAAACAGTCTAGGGAGGTCAAATCATGGAAAGCCATGTGTGCAAATGCCAGGAGCCTTAGCAACAAGATGGAAGATCTGGAGGCTGTCATGGTACAGTCAGACCTGGACATTGTGGCCATCACTGAAACCTGGTGTAATGATAACCACGACTGGGAGATGGCCATACCTGGCTACAACATATTCAGAAGAGACAGAGCAGGCAGGAAGGGAGGAGGAGTGGCACTGTATGTGAAAAATGACATAACAGCCACAGAGATCCAGGAGGAACAAAAATGGGGAGAGATACTGTGGGTTAAGCTGGAAAGGAAAATGGGGACAGCCATCCGCACAGGTGTGGTCTATAGACCACCAGCCCAGGAGGAAGAAACAGATAGGGAGCTGATGCTAGCCATCCAAAGGATGGCAGACAAGGGTGAGGTAGCACTGGTTGGAGACTTCAATATTCCAGACGTGGACTGGAGCATCCCAGCAGCAGCATCAAGTAGGAGCAAATTTATCCTGGACTCCCTTCAGGATGCCTTCCTCAAGCAACTGGTCAGGGAACCAACTCAGCAGAAGGCAATACTGGACCTTGTGCTCACAAACAGGGACAGTGTGATTGGGGTAACAGTGGGGGAGCACCTGGGAAACAGTGACCACCAGTCATTGTGGTTTGAAATCACAGAAAGAGCAGAACCAAACCACACAAAACACGTATCCTGGATTTTAGGGGGCAGACTTTGGGAAAATGGGGAGATACTTGAAAGAGGCATTAAGGGGAATGGGACAGGAATGGGGTTGAGGAACAGTGGGCAGTATTTAAAATGGGGATTACAAGAACAACAGAATTATGCATTAAGCAGGTTAGCAAGAGGAAAGGAAGAGGAAACCATTATGGTTTTCCAAAGAGGTAGCAAAGAAAGTGAAAGCCAAAAGATTGCATTCAGGCAATACAAAAGACCCAGGCAGAAGGGGATAGGAGAAGTACCAGGAGAAGCAAAGGGAGGCAGGGAGGTCAGTAAGAGAAGCCAAAGCTCAGACAGAAGAACACATTGCAAAATCAGTGGGTAGAGGGACAAAACCTTTACAGGTACATAAGTGAAAAGAAGAGACAAAGGGAGGGATAGTGAGACTGAAGGGGAGGGATGGGGCCGCATGAGATGACAACAGTAAAGCTGACATATTGAACAGGTATTTCTGATCAGTCTTTACTGAGGAAGAGGAGGTAATGGTCTGAAGGGAGTAAGGGGTGAGAATGGTGCAGAAATGGACACAAGTCCCTTTACACGAGAAAGGGTCCTGAAGGAACTGGAAGTATAAGAGTTGATAAGCTATGGGGCCAGATGGGTGCACCCCAGGGTCCTTAAAAACTAAGAGGTGGTGGCTGAACCTCTGGCTATCCTGTTTAGCCAATCACTGGAAACAGGAGGTACCCAAAGACTGGAGGACAGCAGATGTAGTCCACTTATACAAAAGTGGGAACAAAGAGGAAGCAGGGAACTACAGACCAATCAGCCTCACCCTCGGTAGTGGGGAAGATCATGGAAGCACTACTGAAGGAGAGATTGGTGGAACATCTAGTTGTCAATGGACTACAGGACCCAAGGCAGCATGGTTTCACCAGGGGGAGGTCATGTCAGACCAACCTCGTTTGAATTTTTTGACTGGGTGACTAGAGAGGTGGATCAGGAGGGCAGTGGACATGGCCTCTGGACTTCAGCAAGGCCTTTGACACTGTGCCACATAGAAGACTATTACACAAACTGGGGAATATGGGTGTGGGCAGGACAGTAGTGTGGTGGGTAGGTAACTGGCTGGGTGGCAGGACACAGAGGGTGGTGGTAAATGGCTGTCACTCCACAGAGGAAGAGTGACCAGTGGGGAACCACAGGGATCAGTGCTGAGACCGGTCCTATTCAACATCTTCATCAGTGACATTCTTGAGGACCTAGAAGGCAGAATTTCACTGTTCGCTGATGACACAAAGCTCTGTAACAGAGTAGACACACCAGAGGGTGTAGACAGAATGAGAAGCGACCTGCAGAAACTTGAAGAATGGTCAGGGTTTGGCAGTTGAAATTCAATGCAAAGAAGTGCAAGATAATGCATATGGGGCACAAAACCCTGGCACAATATATCAGTTGGGGGTGAGGATATAGCATGCACCAAGCAGGAAAGGATCTTGGGGTTGTCATCTCTGATGACCTCAAGGTGGGAAACAGTGTGACAAGGCAGCAGGTAAAACAAATAGGATGCTGGGATGTATAGGCAGGGGCATCACCAGCAGGAAAGGGAGGTCATAATTCGCTATACAAGACACTAGCGAGGCCCCACCTGGGTACAGTGTACAGTTCTGGAGACCATACCTACGTAAGGACAGAGACAGGGTAGAGAAGGTTCAGAGGAGGGTAACAAAGATGGTGCATGGATTGCATCACAAGTCCTATGAAGACAGGTTGAAGGAACTGAACATGTACTCCCTGGAGGAGAGGAGGGAGAGAGGGGATATGATAGAGACATACAAGTATCTTACAGGGAGGAACAGGGTGCAGAAAAACACTATTTTTAAGCGAAAAAGATGTTCCAGGACTAGCGGGCATGGGATGAAGTTGGAGGGAGGACGATTCAGAGGAAACATGAGAAAGAATTTCTTCACAGAACGGGTGGTGGACAAGTGGAACACCCTGCCAGAGGAAGTGGTGGGGGCTGAAACAATCACGGGATTTAAGAATGCATGGGATAGACATAAAGGAATTCTGGAGGTCAGGGGTAAGGGGCAACAGACTTCTAGGAAAACAAACTAAACTTACAAGCTCAAATGGGCAGACTGGGTGGGCCATAGGCCCTTATCTGCCGACACTGTCTATGTATCTGTGTATCTATGTACTTCTTCAAGTATGAATACACCTTCTGGTGCAAGCTTAAGTCACCAGCAGAGGGCCTGCCAGACACTAAGGTGAAACAAGAGCTGCTGCTAGCTGTTAAACAAAGTATTGAATCTAACAGCCACCAGTTTTTAAATCAAACAGCCGCCAGCTTTTAAGCATTTATGGATGTCTTTGATGCAGCAGCTTGCTCCGTGGCTACAAGTAGCACTCCCGGCTGTGGACTACTAGCTTCACCCCAGTTGTCCAGCAACAGATCCTGGATATGCCCTTTAGGGGCACTAAGCTGTTTGGTCAGCAAGTGGAGCAGTCTTCTAAAAAGTCTAAATTTTTTTTTTTTACCAATTATTTTACCAGGTGAAACACACTAAGCTGAAAGCTTGTTTGCAGGTGCAACCTGGGAGCACAAGGAAGTTAAGTGACTTGCTCAGGGTCACACAGTATGCACCTAGGGAGCTGTGGGATTCAAACCCAGGTCTCCAGATTTGCAGCTCAGAGCCTTAACCCACTGCGCCATACTGCCTCCAATGAAATGAAATGAGAACAGCTCTTTCAGCCCTCAAGACTGGCTCTCTGTAACCAACAAATGGGGTGGAGGATACAGCTCCTTTCTCGGAGGCAGTCCTTTCATGGTAGGAGCAAAGGAGCCAGAAATAATAAATCTCAGCCTCCCCAGGTCCAGAAGAAAGTGCAGCTAAAGGCATAGGCACCAGAAGTGCTCAGTGCCACCATCTGAAGCTGTGATCCCATGTCTGCTTCAGCTGCCTGAGGCAAACCATACTTCTCAGTAAGGTGATGGCTGACCCAGTTTTACCATCGGTGAGGATCCATCTTAATGGAGAAGTGGGATCTGAGGATCATCTGAAAAGGGTACTCCCTGGAATTGTTAGATAACCATTTGGACAGAGAGACCACATGATGCAGGCAACCTGGTACTAGCTCCATTTTCTCGCTCCAGCTACCCAATCATCTTTTCCGTCTATTTTCTGAGTTTAAATAAAGTAAACATCTAGTAAAGTCGCTCAGAAGATGTCCGAAGTGGTCACCTTTCATCTGCCATTGTGATATTCCTCATGAAGATAGATATGAAGAGATCTTTACCAAAACAAATGCCGCCTGCATCGCCTAAGAAAGGCCCCCAAAAAACAGGACCGCCAGTGCTGCTGATATAGCAGAGCTTGCCAGTGTATCCACGGATCAGGAACTGCTTACCTTGGTGGGTTTTCTGGCAGAATTCAGGCCATTCAAGGAAGAAGTAAGATCCCTAACCTCAGAGATTAAGGCAATTATACAAACCCTGGAAGATATCTCCCGTAGAACCTTCGGCTCAGAAGCTCGAGTTTTCTCTTTAGAGAAACGCTTAGATAAAGTTGACCCAGAATTGGCAGTTGCCAGGCAAAAAATCGCCAAGATGGAACTCAAAATAGAAGCTCTTGAAGGTCATAGCTGCAGAAACAATGTGGTCCTATCAGAGACCAAAGAACGTCAAGACGCCATCCTGTTTATTCAGAAGTTCATTGAGAAGGTCGTCAGGCCCTCGTCATTTGGCTCTAAGTATGTAATTGAGAGGGTGCATAGGGCTTTAAGACCAATTCCCCTGGCTTGATCTCCTCCAAGACCCTTAATTTTAGGTTTCTTAATTATTTGGAACACCAGCATTTTCTTGCCAAAGTCTGAGAGATTCAGGAGGTCCGTTGGGAAGGCTCTAAGGTAAGGATTGCTCAGGACTTGCCTGCTACTGTCCGACAATGCCTTCCATCCGCTTGTCTCTAAGCTTATTGTGGTAGGAGTTTGTTTTCGCATGAATTACCCTGCAGGATTGCAAGTTCTGGTGGCGGGTTCATTGCAAAGCTATGAAGATCCCGAGGCAGCCTGCCCTGGATTCAAGAATGCACTACCACATCTCTTCAGGGGCACCTGAGCTTCTTTCTGGGACATGCTCAGTCTCCTAAGCAGGACTCTGAGAGCATTGTATGTAACAAAGCTCAGGCTTGAGGTATTGTGTACCTAGGGTGAAGATTGCTTGATGTCATCGTACTGTCTGCCTAGTTTCCCTCATGGTTTGCTCAATCCCCCAAGTGTCTTGTTATTTTGACTGGTTTAATATATCTATCTCTCTCAGTGTCCTTAAAAATCAAGCTACGATGGGTCACAACTCGTTATTTACTCGGTGGGGGGGGAGACACACAAGTTTGTTTTTTTCATATTTCATTTTCCATTTTGAGTCTTCACTCATTTTGCAAGGCTTGAACAGTACTTTATTCTGGCCACTAGAGGGACCTTGTTGATTACTTTCTACACAAGGACAAATTAAGTAAGTAAGTAAAAGTAAGTACAATTTATTTTTTAAGCGCTTTTCAAAGCCAAAGCGCTGTACAAATAAAACAAATAAATACATACATATAACATAAAACAACAATAACAATATAATCACAATAAAATCACTCTCCATATGCCTGTTTAAATAAATAAGTTTTTAATTCTGACTTAAAACTCTCAATGGTCAGGTAGCTTCGTATCTGACGAGGTAGAGAATTTCACAGAGTAGGGGCAGCATAAGAAAATGCCCGAGCTCCAGAGGTTTTTAAGCGGACCCTGGGAACCTCTAGCAATCCCTAATCGGTGGAGCGGAGCGAGCGAGAGGGACAGTAAGGAATAAGGAGATCTTGAAGATACCACGGTCCCTGTTCATGTAGGACTTTATAGGTCAGTAACTTGACCTTAAAGGTGATCCACCAATGAACCGGCAGCCAGTGCAGTTCGCGCAGCACAGGTGTAATATGACTTCTCATAGATGTCCCAGTCAAAAGCCTGGCTGCTGCGTTCTGCACCAGCTGCAAGCGGCGGATATCAACCCCTGGTAGCCCTAGGTACAGGGCATTGCAGTAATCAAGGCAAGAAGTAACAAAGGCTTGGACTAATACCGGAAGGTCAGCCGGAGGAACCAGGTGTTTCACCCGAGCGACATTTCTAAGATGATAAAAGGAAGATTTGACAACGGATGACACCTGAAATTTCAGGGTCAAACCATCGTCAATAATAACGCCCAGGTTACGCACCCGGTCTGAGGTTGGGAGCTGGACACCATCAAGCCATATGCCCGAAGGAAGCCCAGCCCTACAACCCACCTCAAGGTGACCTGGGTCCACCACCAACACCCCAGTCTTATCCGGTTTAACTTTAGCCAGCTGGCACTCATCCAATCTTGATCTTGGATAGACAGCTGTTAAGTGTAGAGACTGCATCTTCCTGTCCGGGACTAAAAGACAAATACAGCTGGGTATCATCTGCATAGCAGTGAAAACCCGAACTGTATTGCCTAATAATGTCTCCCAATGGCAGCATATATACAACGAACAACATGGGTGCTAAAATGGAGCCCTTCGGAACCCCACAGGGAAGAGAGTAGGTATCAGAGGAATAAATTCCAGTGATAACCTCTGTCTCCGCCCCGTGAGAAAACGGACATTTCCATTTACTTTCAACAGCTTTATTAATGGGATTACTTACTGGATTTAAAGTTCAGCGTGATCTTTAGCAATAAGTAAAATTGTGCGGGGGTGTTTTAGCTAAGAATGTGGTAAAGGAGATGAGTTAGGCTTACAAACCACAATCTCTAAATGGTTTACTCAGCTTGTTTGATTATAACTACAGCTTTTGTAAAACACCTAGGTGAATCCGTTTAGTTAATTTTATTCCATTCTTAAATGGTTGTTATCTCCCGTGTCATCTTTAGGAACGGGTATAAGTGGATCCACCTAAAGGTGGCTGGAGGGAGGGGGGGAGCTTTAGTGAAGTCATTCTGCAGATTGCAGTCCGCATTAGTTTGGGTTTTTGGGTTTTTGGGTGGGTTGTGTCATTAATTTTGGTGTATCTGACCATGCATTTGATGTTGGAATTTGGGGCACGGTAAGGAGAGGGGGATTATAGGGGTTCGAGGAGTGGGGGGTTTCAGTGCAGTCTTATTGGGGGTTATGTCATTGGTTAATATGGGGGCTAATCTAAAAGCCCTATTTATTTCTCTCTTGAACAGTGACTATGACTAATGTTCGTAAGGTTGCTACCTGGAATGTTAAGGGGCATCCGACAACAACTGAAACAGTATAAAGTTCTCAAACATTTAGCCCTGCTGTCATTAGATGTGATATTTATACAGGAATCAAACTTGTTGGACTCTGAGGCAATTCGTATGAGAAGACAACAAATTGGTTATGTATTTTCTGCAGGAGGTACCTCCCAAAGCTGTGGTGTTCTGATATTGATAAATAGAAAAGTCCCTTTCTCACTCAGACAAATATTTAGAGACCCACAGGGAAGATTCATCTTCATTCATTGTGTTTTATATACGACAGATATATTGTTGGGTAGTCTTTATGGGCCTAATGTAGACTCTCCAGGTTTTTTCACACAGCTGGTTGAAGTCTTATCTCCATGTAACCCCCCTATGAATGGGGGTCACTAAAAAGCCTTCTTTGGGTGAGCCTAAATGCTCTCCGCCAGGCTGGTGTCCTGTATTTCAGCCAATTTAAAAAAATAATTGAGTGAGAGTGCCTAATGCCTCCATGTACTGTCACTTTAAGAGCTGCCAAACTGCAGTATAATTACTTTGAAATGGGGGGTCTGTGTGTTTCCCTGCTCGAGTCCCGCCAGGGCCACTGAGCAAATCGCTCCATTTCTGCTGTCGCTATATGCGGAGAGGGAGCTCTTTCAAAAGATGTAATTGTTTGCTTGTAACCTGTTAAAGTAATAATGAAAATGCAGTTTGTTCTAACCTGTTTGCTTGTAGCCAGGACTGTGCAAAGTAGCTCCTTCATGTTGGTCCTGAACATACCTCTCAAACTTTTGTCCCCAAATGTGGAACATTGCCTCTCAAAATGTGGAACAAATGAGCAAAATGCAGAACACTTAATCAAATCTTAACCTAGGAGGCTCAGAACACTGTTAAAAGGTTTGCATTTATGTTCAGCAAGTCTGTTCTTAGTTGAATTCTAAATTATTAGCATCATTTACTATAGATTTTTGCTTTAAAATGTTAATACTGAATGTGGAACAAGTCCTCACAATGTGGAAAAGGGGGCTTTTGTGAAGTAAAATGAGGAATGTTCCTCGTAATGTGGTACAGTTGAGAGGTATGGTCCTGAACTGCTGAATTGGACCAATGAGTGTGGGGATCCTTTAAAATGGAGCCTGCTCTGGGCGAATCAGAACTTGGACTCTTCTCTGGAGCCAGCTACAATGGGACTGTATGGCAGATGCCTCTGGGATTTGTAGTTTAGACTTTGGTGCCTTTTTGCACCAACAGGGGGAGTCTGACTGTGAGTGACTGCCAAACCAGCCAACTGAGATAGGAGAAACTCAAAGGAAATGCCCGGCTCTGTCTACTGGAAAGGTCAGATGAGTTGTGACTGTGAAAAGGGAAGGAGCTCCGGGCTCCTGCGCTGTTGAGTTTTTCGCATGGGAAGCTCGTGTGGGGCCCTGAAGTTCGGCTTACAACTGATTGTGAGTGCCAGTGTGGACTGAATCAGAGTTGTAAGGAGAAAGAAGCACCAGAAGTGAGGAAACCAGGCTCACCCTGTAGAAGACTGGAGAAATTGCTGAATCGCACTCGGTCTGTCAGGAACTGAATCTGCTGTGAGTTCTCCCAGGTATTGTGCAGTAATTGAGATCAGGATAGAGAAGCAGGCTGCCTGGTATAGTACTTTCCTTTTACATATAAACATGTGTAGTGCTTGTGGGGAATCGTGTTTCAAATTCCCTGTACAGTGAATTGAGTGCCTGAAGCTGGAAGTAAACCCCAGCTTAATCCAGACTACATCTATTTGCTTTAAACTGCAGTTGGGTCCAGTCACAAGGACCTTGTCCACATGGTCTGCTCCTCCTGGCAATCCAGGACAATCTGCCTTCCATCCAGTTCCCAGCATTGAGTTTGTGAGTACAAAGCAGGGTAGCTCTCTGCCATCTGTTTATCAAATTGCAAGTGTGTCATCTAATTGTTGTTTTTCATTTCTTCACGAACTGAGCCAACCGTCTCCAGATTACAATTTGGGTATTGTGCAAGTGTTTTTCCATCACAGGACCCCGAATAGCTGCACCGATCCTGGGTAGCCCCCCCCCCCCATCCTGGGTACCCAGTGAAAGTGACAATTTGGGACTCTGAATATGCGCACAGTACTGTGATTATTAATGTGTTTAACCTAATTAACCTGATTTCCCCTTTCCTTGTTACAGTTCCTTATATAAATCAGATCTGTTTGTTTCAGCAAAGTTTCACTGACTGAAGTATTCGTTTATGTTAAAGTATTGTACTGTGGCTTTTGTACTGTATCATCTTATTTTACAGGGGGTCCCAAAAGTCCAGTTGACAGAGCCAGTTCTGGGGGTAAGTGTATATTGTGAAGATATTTCTGATGCATTGTGTGGGCCACTAGTGGGAAGAAAGGGGGGTTACAGTGTCCCAGAGGGCTGTGACCAAGTTAGTTTAATTACTGCAAACCCTGAACTCTGGGTGGAGGCACCCACCATTGGACCTAGGCCCTCAACCTGTTAGTAGTTAAGCAGGCAGGGGTAGTAGCCATTGGGATAGCGCCACCTAGGGGTTACATCTTGGAGGCACCACTGGGATTAGCATCCTCTAGTGGCCAAGTGAGGAAAAATATCTTGATATGTCTAGTTTAAGGGAAAAAAATGGAAGGGGTGTACCATGCCCAGATTAAAAATTGACCCCCATACATTGATGGTGCGCAAAATGGTGAGGTGGAGTGAAACTGAGGGGCTAGACCCCCAAAAGGCTATTCTTTTGCTGGATGTCCCCTTAGGGACCAATGATGCTGACATTGTATCCACTGGGGAACAAATTAAGGGCGTGGGCAAGGTTGAAGTAAAGGGACGAGGTACTGATTTATTAGGGCAGGCTATGATAGTACTGATCTCGTGTAACTCCCCAGTGGACCCCGAGTGGGTACCCCCTGTTATGATGCCTGAAGGTGCTGAGACATGATGAAGGGTCATTCATTTACATAGTGGTCCAGCCGGAGTCACGTGATGCAGTGGTGCTGAGAAGCTGCTTGCTGTGGAGCTCCCGCCCTCTTCCTCCTAAAACTACCTATTTTCACTGCTTAAAATACACAGATCAAGCTCTAAACGAGTGGTAAAGTCTTTTTAGCAGTGGAAGATCCCTTGTGGACTGAGATTGGCGAGCTGATTGCCTTTTTTATTGATCACAATGGCAGACACCGATATGAAGGCCGCAGGAGTCAGACATACTCCTCCTACCTCGCCAGAAAAGGCCTCTAAAAAAGCTAGAAATACTAACACCAATATTGCTTCGGCAGCTAAACATTCCTCTAGTGGGGGATCAAGTGCTTCAACTGGTACCATACTGATGGAGGAACGTTTTCTTGAGGAGCTATCTCCCTTCAAAGAAACGCTGCAGGAGATTTCTAAAGAAATCAAGTCAATAAGGCAAGACTTTGCTGATCTCTCGAGGAGAGTAAGCGACTCAGAGACCAGAATATCCTCCATTGAGAAGTGGCAACAGAAAACTGACCCTGAAATTATCAGGCTTCGGCAGCATATCCAGAAACTCCAGCTGAAAACTGAAGACCTGGAGGGGCGAGTCGCCAGAACAATGTGCTGATCCTGGGGCTCCCGGAGTTAGAGGAGGGAGTGATACCCGCGCTTTATTCAGCATTTTCTCAACAAGGTTGTGGGCCCCTCACCCATCTCACCAGCACATCATATCGAGAGGGCCCACAGATCTCAGGCCCAGACCACTCTCCACTGCCCCCGCCTATAATCGCCAAGTTTTAAGTTATCTGGAGTCAACATGTTCTCACAAAAGCTAAAGAACTTGAGGCTATCCTATGGAACAACACCAAGCTTAGGATTACCCAGGATCTCCTTACTAAGTTCGCCAGAGAAGACCGCCTTCACGCAGTAGTCAAAAACTTATTGCTGCAGGAAGGCTCTCAGGATGAACTATCCAGCTAAACTACTTGTGCAGGTGGATGGCACATGGCACGCCATGAAAATCCGAGGAGGCACTGTCTGAGTTGGCAAATTGCTCCCAGACTTGTTTAAATGACTTTTATTACTATATTTACTCAGCTGGACTCTCCAAGGCTTAATCTTTGCTCTGGCATTTAGTTTTTGTTCGTTGTTCCTGTAATTAGTCCCCCTTTTATTTTGTTTCCCTTTATGTTCCCTATTATTACTGCCTGTGCAACTAGATGGTGTGAATACCATGGTTTTTCGCGAGGAGTCCTCCCTGGGGTTCCGCGTGTGGTAGGCCTAGGAGGGTTGAAGCTGTGAGGCCTACTGGGCCTGTACTCTGTCCCGAGGCGTCCGGCCTTCCCGCTGGTTTTCTGGGTACTGGCATGCATGGGGTCTGTTTGGAGGACGCGTTTATGTCGGACTGTTTGGTCCGCTGGCAAACCCTCCCCACGCTTCTTCCCTTGGTCTTCCGTTGGCTTGTGAGCAGCTACACCACGGAAGCGGTCCGCTTTTCCAAGGGATCTCTCTGTACCCTCATATCTATCTTTCCTGAGTTGGCTGACTGAACCAGGATGATGCTGATTATTTCTCGCTGAGGGGGAGGGCGGGGCCTCGTATGGTATAGGTGCCTCGAGCCCTGTCTTGCACCGAGTGGGTCTGTTTGGGTACCAAGTACGTTGTTTTTGAAAGGGTCTATTTTTCTCTTCGGGTTTGGTTATTAGATATTTGGCTGAGGGTTATACTTATTGTTGGGATTAGTTTTGAACCCTCGAGGAGGTCCTTGTGGTACCCGTGGGGTGGGGAGGGAGTTTGGTTGTATTTGGCATGTTTATCACTATGGATGTCCATAATCTGGATTGCAAAGACGGGATTTGTTTTGTATTGTAGTAGTTGGGTATTGGTATGAGGGGGCCTTATTATCGTTTTTATTGGGAGATGTGGGTTCTATACCTATTCTTGTTCAGTTTATGATGCAATGGAATCTCTCTGTTCCCAGCGATAGTTATTTTTCGTAACTACAGAGGCAGCAGTTTAGGGGTACGGGAGGGGGAGGGCAAGAGAAGGTGTCACCACTGTTTGGATTAAGTTGGGAAATCCCTAAGCAGCCCATCTTAATTGTGTCATTGTCCCTTGAGGATGGCTCTGGATTATGTTAAACTAGCTAGTTGGAACATAAGAGGCATTAGGGAGACTAAGAAAAAGACCCGAATATTGTTTAACTGTTCTTTGCTGGGGATTGACATTTTGTTTCTACAAGAGACCCATATAACAGTGGCAGAAACCAATGTGCTAAAGGTTAAAGGCTTTTCTCAAGTTTTTGTTGCTGGTGCTTCTTCCGAAGCAAGGGGAGTAGCCATAATGGTTAAAGCTACTGTTTACTCCGGAGAAAGTCATCCAAGACCCTGAGGGTAGATATATTTTGGTGCAGGGTTCCCTTTATAATTCCGCTATAGTTTTGGGCTCCGTCTATGGCCCGGTTGGGGGAGATGCCAATTTTTTAATGCAATTAATAGATAAATTAAGTGCATTTTTGCCAACTCCCCTTGTTCTGGGAGGGGATTGGAATATAGCCCCATCACAAGAACTAGATAAAACTTACAGACCTCTGAAGCCTCTATCTCTGCAGAGCTGGCTGCCATGGACTTGGGTAGCATAGATTGGTGGACCCTTGGAAGACTCTGCATCCTCTTAATAAGAGCTACACCTTCTTTTCTCCGCCCATAATTCTTGGTCCAGGCTGGACTACTTTTTAGTAAGCACCTCCTCATGGCTAACGTGAACCTTAGTAGGCATTGAGCCCATTATAATTTCTGACCATACTCTAGTATGGTTTCATTCACCTCTTCCTCTCTGGCACAGCGTGACACAACTTGGAAGCTCAATACTCAGATTTTAAAAGATGAGCATTCCTGCGGTCAGATTAGGGTCCCTAATTAGAGAATACCTGGACACTAATCGTGGCTCAGTGGCCAGGTTTGACATCCTATGGTGTTCTCTAAAATGCTTTTTGAGGGGAATTCATTAAAATCTCCTCCAGGAGGAAAACCTCAGGACTCAAAATTCCTTCTCTTATCTGGCCGGATTAAGGCTGCAGAAGACTCTTGCCTCCTCTAAATCCTCTTAGTGTTTGGAGCAGCTGCATAAACTCAAAAATGAATATGAGGGACTGGTTGGGGAAAAGACTGAACTTGTGTTGTTGAGAATCAAAGCTAAATACTTAGACCAAGGGAGAAGCCAAGCAGGCTCTTGGCCTTAAAACTTAAGGAAGTAGAGAATCAATGTTGGTCCTGCTTTGGAAGCACAAGATGGCTCTATCAAGACAAGGCCCAGGGATATTGTGGAGGTTTCGGATTATTTTACCAAAATCTCACTGTGCTACACCAGTTCCTCCCTCCCAGTCTGCCATTGAGTCCTTCTTAAGCCAATTTCCCACCTTGCCTCTCCGGGATCTAGCAGCTTTCCTACTCCCCTATCCCTGAAGGAGGTTGAAGAAGCCATTTATAATCTTCGTCAGATAAAGCCCCGGCCTGACGGCTTACCCTCCAACTTTTGTAAGGTTTTTGTCAGGAACTAGCTCCAACACTTTTGGAATTTTATAACTATCTTCTCTCTCTGACTCACTGGACCCAACACTACTGGAAGCAATTATAATCTTGATTCCTAAAACAGATAAGCCTCTCTGGATCCAGCTAACTATAGACCCATCTCACTGCTCAATTGTGATATCAAGATACTGTCTAAAATTCTGGCTTCACGATTAAACAAGTTTGGCAATCACTTGAGCAGTGAGCAAGTAGGCTTTGCAGGGCAGGTCAGGCTGCTGACCACATGAGAGTTCTTTCTATGTCTTCCAGGCAGCCCAAGCTTCTCAGACCCCATGGCATTGGTTGCTTAGATGCCGAGAAGGCATTCAATCGTGTCAACTGGGATTTCTTTGGAGTGCCATGTCTAGGTTCGGCTTCCTGGAGAAGTTTATCCAGTGGATGAAGGTTCTTATAAAGATCCCTTGGCAAAATTTACTGCAATGGGTCTTCTCATCCCGCGATCCGCTATTCTCAGGCACCCATCAGGGCTGCCCCTTCGCCATATCTTTCAACCTTATCTGGAACCCTGTTGCTCAATCTTAAGGCAGCTCCTGGGATCCAGGGTTGTGCTATTTTCAATAAACTTCCACAATATCCGCCTTTGCAGATGACATCCTACTACAGTTAACCAATCCGCAGATTCCTTGCGAGTGGTGCTGATATAATAGAGCAATTTGGGCTGTATCCAATCTACAAACTCAATCTGGCCAAGTCTGAGATTTTTCCTCTCAATGTACACGATCTCAATCTTGTATGGCTCATTTTGTATGAAATGGACCTCATCCCATCTTAATATCTTGGTATTTATTTGCCTGTGACTTAAATTTGGTTAGGAAATTAAATCTGACGACCTAGTGGACAAAATTTACTCTGACCTGCAAAGATGGGGCAAGCTTCCACTATCAGTCGGTGCCCGTATCAGCATTATTAAAATGAATATTCTGCCTCGCTCTTTTACCCCTGAACCTTCTGGATATTTGGTTACCCAAAACCTTTTAAGAGAATCCATTCGATCCTGACTGGTTTTATCTGGAATCATAAATCTCCAGACTTTAGCCTTTTATAAACTTTGCCTACCCAAAGATATGGGGGGCTCTGCCCTAATTTCGAATATTACTACTGGGCTAGTCATCTAGTCAAACGGTAAATGGCTCGGAGGAAAGGATGTAACATCCTCTCCTTTATGGTTAAGTTTGGACCTCGATCTTATTAAGCAATGCAATATAGACCCTCTAGTCTGTTTTACTGTCATTTCTCAGCTTTTACCCTTGCTAGTCAAGATTCGGCAGTGGGCATCTCGGTGAGGGTATTAAACCAATTTTATGCCACCGCCAAAATTAGACACATTAAGGACCCTGGGCAACCCCTGATTTCCAATCCTAATATTAAAATGGGAACCAAATTATTATCTCTGAAGTGGCTGCCCCAAATTCAGGGACTCTTAGTGGAAGATTTATTTGTGCAAGGAGGCTCTGGGTCAATAGATGATCTTCTACTAGTCCTAAATATCCCCCCCCGAATGATTTTCAAGGTATACCAACTAAAACACCTTGTCAGTAAGGAATTTGGAGACACTGTACCGATGTCGGTTATAAAGCCCTTGCTCAGGGTGGTTAAAGAATTGTGCTAAACACTCACGGTGTATCTAAGTTATATTTACATCTTATGAAGCTTAACTTTCCTGTCCCTTTAGCTGGTTCCAAATCTTGGCCTCTACTCCCTTTGGACCCTTTGTTCACATGGAGCCAAGTTTGGAGAGACTTGCACAATGATAATACTCTCGGTAAGAATAGGCTTATTCAATATTTTATTGTTAACAATATGTATATTACGCCTGTCAAAAAATCAAAATTTGATCATTCCAGCTCCTAATTGTCTCAGATGTGGTGAGGACCTAGGCAGCCCCTCATATTTTCTGGTACTGTTCCAAGGTAGCCCCATTATGGAGAGGCTATTCGGGACAACCTAGATCCCATTCTAGGTCTGCAAGATCTCTTTACACCAAGATTTGTATTCTAGGCTTTATTCAGGTATTAACGCCAGAGAGAGAAGATATCATATGGCTCTTATCTCAATGGCGGTTAAGAGATTAGTGCTCCGCCACTGGTCAGATAATTTAGAACTCTCGATATGGATTGGGTAGAAGAAATGTCTTTGTGTTTTTAAAGTCGAGAAGCTGATAGCCAGCTCCAGACTCTCTCCCTTGGCTTTTCAGAAAAAGTGGGTAAACTTTATGCCCTGTACCTGCACTGATTAAGATTTCCAGGTTCATTTTGACCCATTTGATTCCTGATGGTACCTTCCCTCTACGTCTCCTGGTGTATCCCTTTTTACTCAAGAACCAGTTCTCAGTAGAACTGTGTCTTCCTCTGTGTTTTAAGGACGGCTGCTATCTGCCTGCTTTCTAGACTCGTCAATTTCCCTTTCCTCACTTATAGAATGTTTTGTGTTCCCTTTCCTTTTCAGTGGTGACACCTTCTTCGGGTGGGAGAAAAGGGATTTTATTTTTCCATGCTTATTATTCTATGTCTTGCTGCTGGAAATGGTTATAGTGTTGTTTTTCTCCTGTACTTATCAGTTTGATGTTATTGTTATTGAAAATGAATAAAAAGAGATTTTCAGTAGTGGTCCAGCCACCCCGGGTGGGTTTCATTAGTGTAGATGGGTTCAAAGAGAAATTACATAAACTGTTAGCCTCTGAAGGGCGCAATGCTCAGGAACTAGTAAAGGTGTTAGACATCTCAAGTGACCACATGCCCCTGCATTCCCCAGGTACATCCCCAGTAGCTCCTCCCCTGTCATAATTCCCACCGATCCAGTTGGACTCTTATAGCAAGCTCAGACTTTTCTCTGGCACAGTCCCAGTACCCGCAGGGGAGGATGAGTGGGAGACCTGGATAGATTGTGTTGCCCCTTTGGTATCTAAGTGGCAGTGTGCAGAGGCTGAGAAGCAGAAAAGAATCCTAGAGAGTCTGAGAGGTCCCGCTCTGGACGCCATTAAGTTTTTGAGGTCCACAAACCCTGATGCGTCTGCCCGGAAGTATCTATCTGCACTTAAAGGCCATTTTGGGAGCATTGAGCCAGGGGAGAGCTTGATGTGGAAGTTTCAGGGTACGAAACAATAGCCAGGGGAAAGGTTGTCTGCATATGTCGCTTGTCTAGAAAGAGCTCTACAGAAAGCTAAACGAAAAGGTGGGATAGCCGCCAGTGACTTAAATCGTGTGAGATTGGGGCACATACTGCAGCATGCAAAGTATTCTAAATTTCAGCTCTTTCAATTATGGCTCCAAGAGAGAAGGGGTAATCCACCGGACTATTGTGACTTGATAAAAGAACTCTGGGAGGTGGAAGATGAAGAGGGGAATTGTATTCCTAGGGTAAGTGCAGCCAAAGTGATCATGGCACCGGAAGACCCTTCCAAATTGGGGACCAGTGAGGGTATGCCGCCATGGGATGAACTGCTGTAGGAGATCAGGGAAATGAAAAACAGTCTCTTTAGGAAGACCTCTCCTGCGAGCACAGGCTCTGACACTTGTTTGACTACATATGCTATGGGGGTGGGGGTGCGCCCTCAGGCCTCCTATGACGAGGTTAGCCCCCTGGTTGAGCTCAAAGAATCGGTTGCCACTCTAAAGGAGTTGTTGAGACATGTTATGCCCCTCTTACTGCCGTCAGCAGGTATGGGACCCCAATCCCTTGCTACCACTACAGTTCCTCATGCAATGTTTTCCCCAAGGATCCTCGTGAGCCTGTCATCTGTCACAATTGTGGAAAGGATGGCCATATGAAAAGAGAGTGCTGGTCTGAGATGGACATGGAGATAGTGGTGAGCCGGCTTCAAGGGGAGATTCTAAAAGCAAAGCGATGGACGAGAAGAACCCATAGCAGTCACAGTGAGAGTCCCAGGAATGCTAACTCAAGTCCTGTTGTAGCTAGATCATCTACTCAAGCCATTGCTACAGCCTTTCCTGATTGGTCCAGAAAAGTGAGCCCTTCAATGGGGACAACAGTAAGAGTGAATAGAGTATCTACTAGGGTTGCTGCAAGACCCAGACAGAGAAGGCCTGTTCTTGCAGTTTCTAACCTAAGGTTTCCTCCACAGCAAACCCCGGTTGAGAGTGATTGTCAGTCTATTTTAGGTGAAAGTGAGTGCAGCTCTGGTTACTACCCTTCTTATGAACTAAGTCAGTTGTTTCAAGGTAGCCCCCTGGTCAATTGTGGGGATGAAGCTGGGCCTTCTGGACTGTCTAAGCCCCCAGCTTTGCCCCTGGAGCCAATGTTCCCAGAGAGTGAAATGCAAAGCATCAAGTCAGATGAAATGGAATCATTGTGTATGGTTGAACTGTTTGAGCTTTCAGAGGAGGAAAATGATGAACTGGGACAAACTGGTGATATACCAGAACAAGAACAGTGAGTTAAGTACCCTGATGGTTCACTGCCAGTGTCAGAAAGCTCCCTATGTGAGCCAAGTGTTGTGGACTCAGATTGCAAATCATGGAGCTGAAAGTGCCCCAGGTTCTAGCCTCTCTACCACCAGGGAGACTCCGCTGTCAAATAAAGACAGTGCTGCAAGTGAGCCTAAAAGTGCAGAGACTATACCAGTTCCCCCTAGAAAGACTGGGCGAGCTGTAAGGCCTGTGGTGCGCTTCAGCTATGATTCTCATGGGAGGCCTGTAGACTTGCCTGTCAATGTGGTCCATAAGGGAGTGTATGTGACCCCGAGCTCACGACCCAAACTGAGCATCAGTGCTAACTGCAGGTTCATTATTTTGCCCTCCAGGTATGGTGCCCCTGCCCCATCTAGCCCCAAAGTAGCTGAAAGGGAAGGGCCCCTCTCTTCAGATTTCATGTGCAGAAGATAATAACCTGAGCTAAGGTACACTGTGTGTATAATGCTGTGTAACAAGTAATGTACTAAAAAGTATCAGAAATGTGTTTATGGCAAAGGTGAGATGCTGACTGATGATATATAAGCTTAATATGTTAGTGATGTAAATGTATATGGTTGTATTAAAGTTTACAGGGGTACTTACTTGATGCGGATGCCAAGTTCTTTCCAGGTCAGGAAGAGTATAACCCCCCTACAAATGAGGGTCACTAAAAAACCTTATTTGGGCGAGCCTAAATGCTCTCCGCCAGGCTGGTGTCCTGTATTTCAGCCAATTTAAAAAAATAATTGAGTGAGAGTGCCTAATGCCTCCATGTACTGTCACTTTAAGAGCTGCCAAACTGCAGTATAATTACTTTGAAATGGGGGGCCTGTGTGTTTCCCTGCTCAAGTCCCGCCTGAGCCACTGAGCAAATCGCTCCATTTCTTCAGTCGCTATATGCACAGAGGGAGCTCTTTCAGAAGATGTAATTGTTTGCTTGTAACCTGTTAAAGTAATAATGAAAATGCATTTTGTTCTAACCTGCTTGCTTATAGCCAGGACTGTGCAAAGTAGCTCCCTCATGTTGGTCTTGAACTGCTGAATTGGACCAATGAATGTGGGGATCCTTTAAAATGGAGTCTGCTGTGGGTGAATCAGAAATTGGACTCTCCTCTAGAGCCAGCCACAATGGGACTGTATGGTAGATGCCTCTGGGATTTGTAGTTTGGACTTCGGCATCTTTTTGCACCAACAAGGGGAGTCTGACTGTGAGTGACAGCCAAACCAGCCAACTGAACTAGGAGGAACTCAAAGGAAATGCCTGGCTCTGTCTACTGGAAAGATCAGATGAGTTGTGACTGTGAAGAGGGAAGGAGATCCGGGCTCCTGAGCTGTTGAGTTTTCAAGTGGGAAGCTCATGTGGGGCCCTCAAGTTCGGCCTACAATTGTTTGTGAGTGCCAGTGTGGACTGAATCAGAGTTGTAAGGAGAAAGAAGCACCAGAAGTGAGGAAACCGAGCTCACCCTGTAGAAGACTGGAGAAATTGCTGAATCACGCTCGGTCTGTCAGGAACTGAATCTGCTGTGTGTTCTCCTGGGTATTGTGCAGTAATTGCGATTGGAATAGAGAAGCAGCCTGCCTGGTATAGTACTTTCCTTTTACATATAAATGTGTGTAGTGCTAGTGGGGAATCGCGTTTCCGATCCCTTGTACAGTGAATTGAGTGCATGAAGCTGGAAGTAAACCCCAGCTTAATCCAGACTACATTCATTTGCTCTGAACTGCAGTGGGGTCCAGTCACAAGGACCTTGTCCACATGGTCTGCTCCTCCTGGCAATCCAGGACAATCTGCCTTCCATCCAGTTCCCAGCACTGAGTTTGTGAGTACAAAGCAGGGTAGCTCCCTGCCATCTGTTTATCAAATTGCAAGTGTGTCATCTAATTGTTGTTTTTCATTTCTTCACAAACTGCGCCAACCATCTCCAGATTACAATTTGGGTATTGTGCAAGTGTTTTTCCATCACAGGGCCCCGACCAGCTGCACCGATCCTGGGTAGCCCCCCTCCATCCTGGGTACCCAGTGAAAGTGACAATTTGGGACTCTGAATATGCGCACAGTACTGTGATTATTAGTGTGTTTAACCTAATTAACCTGATTTCCCCCGGTCCTTGTTACAGCTCCTTAAATAAATCAGATTTGTTTGTTTCAGCAAAGTTACACTGACTGAGGTATTTGTTTATGTTTAAGTATTGTACTGTGGCTTTTGTACTGTATCATCTTATTTTACAGCAGGTCCCCAGAGTCCAGTTGATTGAGCCAGTTCTGGGGGTAAGTGTATATTGTGAAGATATTTGTGATGCATTGTGTGGGCCACTAGTGGGAAGAAAGATTGGTTACAGTGTCCCAGAGGGCTGTGACCAAGTTAGTTTAACTACTGCAAACCCTGACCTCTGGGTGGAGGCACCCGCCATTGGACCTAGGCCCCTCAACCTGTTAGTAGTTAAGCAGGCAGGGGTAGTAGCCCTTGGGATAGCGCCACTTAGGGGTTACATCCATTTCTTTCCCTACCAATTATTTTTGGTGGGGACATGAACACAGTCATTGATCCCATAATGCATCATTCCACTGGTCTTGGCAGAGGGCTCTCACCAGCTCAACGGGCTTTTCGGGAACTTGTTGACCATTATGGTCTTTGTGATGTCTGGTGAGTATTACATCCCTTGGAGAAGGGATACACCTTTTTATCTCCAGTCCACAATACAGCCTCACGTATTGATTATCTTTTCATATCCCATGTCTTGCTACTGGGTATCTTGGACACCTCCATACAACCTGGCCCTCTCTTCAATTACTCGCTGGTAACTTGTCATCTCACCCTCTCATCTTTCCCCAAAAGAAATACCCGATGGAAAATGAACAACCAGCTGTTGAAGGATCTTGTTGCAGTTTCCACTCTTACCAAACATATTGAACAGTTTATTGATATTAATCTCAATTCCATTTCTTGACCAGATCTTATAGGGTGTGCCTTTAAAGCCTTTATTAGGGGGATACTAATTAGTTTAGCTTCTCAAAGAAAAAAGAAAAAAGAACAGGAACTAAATAATCTTCTTTCTCAAATCCGTTCAGTTGAAGAGAGCCTGTCTCTTAACTCTTCTGACACCCTTTGACAGAACCTAGCCAAATTAAAAGATGCTTATTTAGAAATTCTAAGAGAGAAGGCAGAACTTGCCATCTTGAGAACAAAGGCATCTTACACAGATTGGGGGGAAAGCAGGTCACCTACTAGCACTTAGAATCAAACAACAGGAATCCTCCAGGTACATTCCATCCATCTGCTCTCAAACAGATGGCACCTTGAAAATATCCCTTGCTGATATAGTATCGGAATTTAATAGGTATTATACACATTTACTGTATATAGTTCTATGTCAGACCCACCCTCAGAGCAAATGTTGGATGCCTATCTGACCACATCTGATTTGCCTACACTCTTTGAAACTCAGCAAAGCCTGCTCATAACCCCGTTCTCTCCTAGGGAAATTGCCAGAGTAATCCAAAGTCTATCTTCTGATAAATCCCCTAGGCTGGACGTTTTTTTGGCTAATTTTTATAAATAATTTCAAAAGCTATTAATTCCCCTATTAGTTCCTTTATTTCAATATATCTTATCAGGCGCAACCATAGATCCCACATTGTCAGAAGCCCTAATAGTCCTTTTACTTAAACCAGATAGAAATCCAGAACTGACTACCAGATATCGCCCAATAACCTTATTGGATCAAGACATTAAAATTTTGACCAAACTACTAATGGACCAAATTAATCTTGACCTGCCAGACCTCACTGGACCCGAACAAGTGGGATTCATGAAAGGGCGTTCTTCGGCTGACCACCTCCGAACACATCCAGAGATGCCTTTTACCCTGCAGCATTAGTCTCTCTGGATGCCAAGAAGGCTTTTGATAGAGTGGACTGGACTTTTCTGTTCCATGCTCTCAATGCCTATAACTTTCCTTCAGAATTCCAAAGCTGGATGAAGGCCTTATATCGTGCCCCGTCGGCTCAGATTACTGCCAATGGTGCGGTATCCAACCTTTTCCTGTTACAATCTGGTACCAGACAAGGCTGCTCTCTATCCCCCCTACTTTTCAGCTTATACCTGGAACCCCTTTTCTGCCATCTAACGTCCTGTGAGATGATTCAGAGCATTTTCATTTTAGGCCACAAAATTAAGGTTTCTGCTTATGCCAATGACCTTCTTTTACAGTTATCATATCCAAATACTTCCAACTCCTCCCATGTTATCAATCATTGAAAAAATTTCCCAACTATCTAATTACAAATTGAATATAGATAAAACTGTCATATTCCCTCCTAATCACATGGTAATTAAAAGCTCCATCACCGATATGGGTCTTTCTTGGAAGCAGGACTCCCTAAAATACCTGGGGATTGCAATCTCCAGAAAACTGGCTTTGATTCAGAAATTAAACCTGGATTCCCTGGTGAATGCTATCGGCTTAGATCTAGGTAGATGGTCCAAATTACCCATTTCCCTATGGGGCAGAGTTAACTTAATTAAAATGAATGTTTTCCTCAGACTTTTTACCCTCTTCACCTACTTAATGTTTGGTTACCTTTTACCTGGTTCAGTAAAGTATATGGTCTTATTACAAAATTTATTTGTGCTAACAGACAACCTAGGATCACTTATTATAAACTGGCCACCCCCAAAGATAAAGGAGGCCTGCGCCTTCCCCATCTAACTTTCTATCACTGGTCAAGTCATGTTGCCAAATATGCTCGATGGATGTTCCCTATGGAAGAGGTATTTGCTTCTTCTTTTGCTCCTAAATGGCTCAAAATTGAACTTTCTCGTGTTCAAGCCAATGGTCTAACTCTAGGTGCCCTTTTTCATATCAAAGCCAGTGCTCTTCCCCTAAAATTAAAATCAAGCCATATTGCAACTTCTATTAGAATTCACACCCAATTATGTACTTTCTTTAAGTACAACTATACCCAGGACTTAACTAAACCCATATGGGGTAACCCAAATTTAAAGATAGACAATAAACCGATTACAGCTAACTGGCTACCCCCATTGGCTGATGTGGGCCTTTCCCACTTTTTGACAACAGAGAATTCATGGATTTCCCCTATGGAGATTTTAAAAACTCTCAATATCTCCACAAAGTATATTTTACATTTTTTTCAGTTAAGACACTTAATTCTGAAAGTTTTCAGAATAACCCTTCTTCAGCAGGGCACTAAATCTTTCCTTAGTGAACTGGGACTTCTAGATAATGCACAACACTCCGTATCCAATATCTACAAGAGCTTATACAACTGGGCCTACCCGGTCTGCTTTGCTCCTGTAAATTATTGGACTCCCTTTTTTACCAACCAGGAGTTAGACTGGAATTCCTCATGGCATAATTGTCATAAATATATTACTCAAGACAGGCTCCGTCTCACCCAATTCCATATATTGCACAACCTATATTACTCCCCACAAAAACTATTTAAGTTTGGTCTTCTCGCATCACCCACCTGTTCTCATTGCCAGCAAGCAGAGGGATCTCTATATCACATTTTTTGGACCTGTCCCAAAGCTAAAGCACTCTGGACCAATGTTCAGCTAAAAATAGACCCCTTATTGGGCCTGACTGATCTATTCACCCCAGAAATGTGTCTTTTAGGTGATTATACTGAAATTTCAGTACCCATCAGATGATATCATATGGCCCTCATTGCCATGTCTGCTAAAAAAGTGATTTTATGTCATTGGAAGGACAGTAACGATATTTGTTATTCCGAATGATCAACTGAGCTCCTTGCAAATCTCAGAACAGAGAAAGTGATAACAAGTCTCAATATTAGACCTGAGAGATACAGAAAAATATGGGAACCCTTGCATACATTGTTCTCTATTTAACATATTCTTAGCAGTATGTGACTAACTCCTCAACCCACTTTATCTGGTGAACTGACTGTGCTGAATAGGAGGGAGGCAGGACTAAGTGGTTATGGAGGGTGGGACTTGGGAGGTGGGGGTGAAAGGAGGGAGGAGGTGGGAACAGTTCCAATGTATAGTGTTATTCCACGGTCAATGTACACTGTGTATTATTTCCTTGGATTTGTTCTCAATATTGTTAAAAATTCAATAAACTTTGATTTAAAAAAAAAAAGATAACCGTTTGGACAAGCCTCCCAAAAGGCAACTCCCCTTGTCTGCTTACATGTCAGAGATTCCAGCACAGGAGATTGTGGGCCTTCTGAGAAACAAGGTAGTTAAAACAGTGCCTGGGTCAGAATAAAGCACAGGGTTCTACTCCCACTGCTTCCTGGTACCAAAGAAATCAGAGGGCATGCACCTCATTCTCAACCTGAGAAATCTGAAACAAATATGCTTCGAGAAAACTTCATAATGATATTTCTGGGATCTTTGCTAACTTACTCAAAACATCAGGATTGGCTAGTATCACTAGATATGCAGAACACATATCAGTGCATATTGGTGCACCCCAACCACAATGAGTACCTCCAGTTCTGCATGGAAATGTAACACTGCTAGTTCAGTGTCATAGAAACATAGAATCTGGTAGCAGAAAAGGACCGCTTGACCATCCAGTCTGCTCATGCCTCCCTACCTACACTATTACCACAGACTGTACCTGATCTACAGCTCTTTCTCCCCTCCTTCCTTTCTGATTTGATTCCCTTATGCTTATCTCATGCATTCTTGGACACCACCACTGTTTTCATCCCCACCACCTCTGATGGAAGGCTGTTCCAGGAATCCACCACCTCTCTTTCTGAGAAGAACTCCTTCACATCTCTCCTGAATCTACCTCCCCCTCAGCTGCATAGCATGATGCCTTATTCTTGAGCAGCTTGTCTTTGGAAAAATACTCCCATCCTGTACCTTATATACCCTGAGAGGTATTTAGAGGTCTTTAACATATCTCTCTTCTTTCTCCTCTTTTTTGAGGGTGTACATATCGAGTCTTTTAATTTCTCCTCCTATGGCTTTATTTTACTAACATACTAAAATGCCAGCAGAATAGGTCTAATAGTCTTTCGTCGTTCTTGCTTGGTCAGACTCCCCATCCTGATGCTAGAACTTGCTGCCCCCTCTCCTTCTCTGGCTTCTCCCTTCCCAGTTCTGGATATTCTTGCTGTATTGGATTTTGCTTCCAGAACCCTTCCCCTGTACCTGTCCCACCCCTTCTTGAACCCCTCCACTGTCTCTGCCTCCACCAGCCCCCTGGCAGCGCATTCCATGGCTCCACCACCCTCTCAGTGAAGTAGCACCTTCTCCTTTCTCCCCTGAATCTTCCCCCCTCCGGCTTCCACCCATGCCCTATAGTGGCCCCCTCCTCCTTCCTTAAGCACCCACGACTGTTTCCTCCCTATTTACCCTCTTCATGTACCTGAAGACCTCTATCATGGCCCCAGGTCCCTTCTCTCTTCAATGTGTATATATTTAGCTCTTCGAGCTCTCCCTCATAGGTCCTGTCCCCAAGCCCCAAATCATTTTGCTGCTCCTCCTCTGGACCCTTTCCAGGAGTTTAATGTCCTCTTAAGTGGTGGCCTCCAAACTGCACACAATACTCAAGGTGCAGCCTCACCAAGAAGTTATACAGAGGGAGTATCACTTCCTCCTTCTGAGGTGATCCCTAGCGATGCATCCCAGCATCCTGTTGGCCTTGGCTGCCCTCCTACAAGTCTCAGAGTTGTTCATCTTGACATCCACCACCACCCCAGCCCCTCTCAGCCATCAAGACTTGTAGCATTTCCTCCCAGGGGTGCACACTTTGCCAGGTTTCTGGCCCTGCAGGTGGGAGTACCTTGCATTTCCCCTGCATTGAACCTTAGCTTCCACTTTCTAGACCATCTTTTCAGAGCCTCCAGGTCCCCCTAGGCCACCTCCCTCCTCCCATCCACCTCCACCGCCTCCCAGTTTGAGTCATCTGAAGAGACTCATCTCACTCCTGATTCCTGTCCTTATGTCAGAGACATAGGCGTTGGAACAGGAGGGGCCCAAGGACTGATCCCTGTGGGACCTCACTAATGACCTCCTTGGGGATGAGACTATCCACTAACTCACACGACTCCTCCAGTCTGGACCTAGAGCCAATTGCCTATCCATCTGATCATCTGGGTTCCCACCCTCATTTCTCCTAGCTTATCCAACAGGCCCATGTGAAGAACAGAGTCAAATGCCTTGCTGAAGTCTAGAAAGAGGAAGTCCACTGGTCTACCCAGGTCCAAGGCACTCGTCACCCAGTCATAGAACTCCACAAGGTTTGTCTGACACAATTTCCCTGGGACGAATCCATACCGTCTACTGTCCAGGCACCCTGACTTTTCCAGGTACCCCCCAGCCTCTCCTTGACAAAGCCCTCCATCACCTTGCCCACCACCGATGTCAGGCTGACAGGCCTGTAGTTCCCTGCCACCTCCCTTGATCCCCCCTTGTGGATAGGCACTATATGCACCACCTTCCAGTCCTGGGGCACCCATCTTGTCCTCAGAGAGATGGTGAAAAGCTCCATCAGGAGTTTTGACAGGACATCCGCAAGTTCCTTCAGCACTCTGGGATGTAATTTATCCGGCCCCAGTGCTTTCTCTGTCTTAAGGGAGCTGAGGGCCTCACTCTCTCTCTGCTGTGATTTCCACTTCCGTACCTCTTCTCCCTGCTAGCTCTCCCTCCTGCTGCCAGTGATTCCTCCCTCTCCCCCAGACCCGCAGTCGGTAAGGGTCCCCTCCTCAGTATCTCTGTCTCCTCCCATGCATGATGCAGCACCCCATTTTCCCTAGGAAAAATGAGGTAGTACCATTTAGTACCTCAGCCTGCCCTGGGACTTGTGCCCATCTCTCCCCTGATTTAATCCCTGCTAATCTGCCCCTTCACGCTTTGTTTTTCCCCCAATGTATCTAAAGATCCCCTTGTTCCCTCTCCCTAATTTCCCCTGGCCAGGTTCAGCTCCTTCCTTGCCTTAGTCACTCTCACCACCCTAGTGGCCCTTCTAGCCATCAGCCATACTCCCTCGATCCCTTTCACTCCTTGAGCACTTGAATTGCTTATAGGCTGCCTTCTTTCCCCAGCACCACCTCCTGAACCTCCCTGGTCCACCAGCAGGGTTTGGGCCCTACACATTTTAGTCTTACTCTTGCACAGGTACTGGTAGCATCCTGCACCCTCTCCTGATGATTTCCCACCTACTATCAGCGTCCATGTCTGACCCAATCACATCCAAATGCTCCTTAAGGATCCTTCCCATTTCCTTAAAATCCGTCCCCCTGAAGTCAGTTACCTCCATCTTTGTGCAGCCTTCTAACCCTCCTAGGTCCAGGCAGAACCAGACCGTGGCATGGTCACTCCCCGCCAATGGGTCCCTTACCTCCAGACCCCTAATCTGGTCACTGTCTGCCAGGACCACATCCAGTACCCGCACCTCCCTGGTTGGTTCCCCCAACTGCTGAGTTAGGAATGCATCTTGAAAGACATCCAACAACCTCTGTTCCCTGGTCACAGAGGATGTCTTAGTCTCCCATTCTGTTCCTGGCATGTTTAAGTCCCCTAACACCACCACCATTCCTCTGCTCAGCCTGCAGTGTCTTCCAACATCTGGCACCAGACTCTCCTCCAACTCCTCCACCAGGGCAGGGGGTCTATACACCACTCCTATTTTTACTCTCTTGCCCCACCTTGTTATCAAGGTGACCTAAATCGCTTCCATGGTTCCCTCTGCCTCCTCTACTCTACCTATGCCAATGCAGTTTTTGACTATCATTTCTACCCCTCCTCCCCTTCCCTCCTCCCTGTCCTTCCTGAACATAGTGTAACCCTCCAGGTTCAGGTCCCAGTCAAGTCCTGCAGTGGCCCAGGTCTCAGTGACCGCTGCCACATCCACTGCTCCCTCAGTTAGCATCGCCTGGAGCTCAGGCATTTTATTGCCCAAGGGGAGGCACTGGAGGCCTCAATAGGGGAAAAAGACCTAGGAGTCATGGTGTATGCATTTATGAATAACTCTGAGCAGTGCAGAAGAGCAGCTAACAAGGCAAACAGGATGTTGGGATACATCGTAAGGGGGATCACCTCTAGCAGCAAGGAAGTGATTCTGCCGTTGTACAATGTACTGGTTAGACCACACCTTGAGTACTGCGTATAGTACTGGAGACCACACTTGAAGAGGGACATACAGCTCCTGGAGAGGGTACAGAGGAGGGCAACTAAGATGACACAAGGGCTAGGGGATTTGATGTATGAGGACAGACTTGAGGAGCTCTGCCTGTTTTCATTGGAGGAGAGGAGAGACAGGGGGGACATGATTGAGGTCTTCAAGTACCTCAATGGAATAAATAGGGTAAACATGGAGGGGATCTTTAGACTAAAGCAGGGAGGTATCACCAGAGGGCATGGTTTGAAGTTGGAAGGTGGAAGGGTGAGGGGGAAAGAGGAGGAGGTTTTTCACTGAGAGGGTGGTGGACCCTTGGAATGCACTGCCTGGCGAGCTGGTTCAGAGATCCACAGTGGAGAGCTTCAAGAGAGGGTGGGACAGACACAGAAAGTGGATGTATCAGATGATGGCCTGTCCCAGGGGGAGGGGATGGATGATAGGGGTTTCTGGAGCACAAGAGATGGGAGGGCCTCGGCACCCAACTAAGGATCTAAGGTTCGAGCAGACTCGATAGATCATAAGGCCTAATCTGCTGGCAAATGGTATGTTAGTATGTTAGCTCCTGGCATTTAGCAGGACTACCTTCCACCCTTTCCCTATACTTCCATTTCCCCTGCTTGTGTTCCCATGGGGATTCTGTTTTCCCCTGGTCTGCACTTTACCAGTCGGCCTTTTCCCACAATCCTCCAGCTCCCCAGGGGGGTGGAGACAGAGTCCCTCCTTTATCGGCACCCCCTTGACAGCCTTTTCTCCCATCCCTTCCCCCTTCACAAGTTTAAACCACACTTTTCACCAATGAACCCCTCTATTTTCAACTTAAGGATTCCCCTTCCCTCCAAATTGAGATGGAGTCTATCTCTAGCAGACAGCTCCTTATCCTCACAGGTCTCCTCCCAATCCCCCATCAACCCACACCCTCTGGCCTCACAACCACTCCCTGAGCCACTGGTTTTTAATACTTTATTTTTTATTGTTCCTTGAGACCAAAGATTTCAAATTTAATTTTAATTACAATAAAAGATATTTATTAAGAACAAAGTTTTCCCCTTAATTTCTTGTAACTAAATTAAGCACACAAAAAAAACTTTTCTTATTTTTAGGGGGATTAATAAAGAGAAAAACAATCAACAAATTATTACTTAGAGCCACAATAAAGAAAATAAAATTGTTTGTTTGTAATGCTCCAAACTTTTAACTTCCCAGCTACATAGTATCTAAACAAAAATATAAGGCATCGGTTTCAGTTTCAAGCTTCAGGTTTAGGCAAATCAACAAAGAAAAGAGAGAAGAGATTTTTTTTTCCAAGTCCGTATTTTCAGTTGTTCCAGCTTCAAACTGGAAGATACTCAGTCACATCTGCCATCTCATCCTCAAAATCGGAACCAATATCTTCCGGGATTTTTACATTACTTTCGTAAAAAGTTCTAGCTGCATCAGGGTCATCAAAATAATGTTTTTTACCCTTAAACGAGCAGGTGCAAGTAGAACTGCAGTGATTCCAGCTTCTTTGAAATCTGACGATATAGGCAAAAAGCGCTTCCTCCTACGTTGGGTCTGCATACAAAAGTCAGGGTACAAATGAATACGATGGCCTTCGTAGAAGAATTGTCCTTTCTGTCTTGTTAACTGGAGAATTTTATTCCTTTCAGCAAAGGTAGAAAAAGTAATAATTGCATGTCTCAATGAGTCAAATCCTTTGGCTGACGAGAAGCAGAACGAAAAAACAGATTCCAGAGAAGGAGAGGACTCAAGTGAAAAAACAGCAGCCAGTGTATTCCGCACTGCTTCTTTCAACTCAACATTTGCAACTGCCCCAGGAAAACCAGTTAATCTCAAATTCCTCCTGAGCATATTATTCTCCAAGCATTCAAGTCTTGACATCTGGGTTAGTTGTTCATGTAATGCAGCATTTGTAGCTCCTTCAAGGGTAAGAACCCTAGCTGAAATGGCCCCCATCTCCCCCTCTTTACTTTTTCATAATTTTCTCCACTTTCTCCATCCACAACTCCACAGCTGTACAACGAACAGAAATATCTGAAAGTGAAGTCTCGATTCGAGAGGTGGATTGCCTCATCTTGGCTTGAAACTCATTCAAGAATGCTTGTATTGACACTAAGGTAGGCTTCTGTGATGCTTTTAGTTTTGCTTCCACATGGGAGCGAGTTACTGTGATGGGGAGAACCCTGCTCCAACTCCTCCGACAGGCCCTTTAGCTGGATCACCTCTTCCAATGGGTTTTAGGGAAATAAACTTCTCCATAACTGATAACGGAGATTCTATCTGAATAGCCATTTAGAACTTAAATAAAAGTCCTTTTTTACAGCTTTTTTTCAGATGTTCCATCTGAAATCACACAACTTTCTGCAAACACGTCCAGCTGTAACCACGGTTCAACAGCGCCCCCCCTCCTGGGGCTTTTGATGCAAGCCCTGCACCATTTTAGTTGCCCACCTGTGTACTGCCTCTACTCTGTGTATGCCCTTCTGAAAATGTGGTTTACAGAACTGGATACAGTACTTTAGGTGGGGTCTTACCAGC
Organism: Neoceratodus forsteri; assembly: GCA_016271365.2. Lineage (NCBI taxonomy): Eukaryota > Metazoa > Chordata > Ceratodontiformes > Ceratodontidae > Neoceratodus > Neoceratodus forsteri. The sequence goes on from CM028131.1 coordinate 58,506,591, forward strand.
AAATCTAAACAGAGGCAACACCACCTCCCTGTTTCTGCCAGTGATACTGCTCCCTATGCACCTCAGCATCTCATTAGTCCTCCCTACTGCCTTGTTGCCCTGCCAGGCCACTTTTAGGTCATTCAGTATGATCACCCCCAGGTATCTTTCTTGCTTGGGGGTCATTAATACCAATTTTGTACTCCACCCCTTGGTTTCTCTGCCCTAAGTGCATTATTTTGCACTTTTTCACGTTGAAACCTAGTTGCCATACCCTCCTAGTTTTCTTAGGTCTCTGTTCATCCTTTGCACACACACACACACACACACACACACATATACACACACATACACCCTCCCCAGAGACAGAGATGTCGATAGGGAGAAGGGCAGGGGTAAATGGAGAAAATTACAAAGGCAATAAGGACAGGGATGAGGCAAAAAGGGAGTAAGGCCATCAATAAATGAAGGGTAATGAGTACCAATGCTCATAGTCTTTGAAACAAGCTCCCTGAGTTGGTGGTCTTGATGGAAGAGGGAAGCCTGGATATCATAGCAGTCACAGAAACATGGTACACAGAGGACCATGACTGGGATGTTCTCTATGTAAGGAAAGAAATAAAAGCAATGGAACAAAAGAGTAAATAGGGAGGAGAGGAGGCACTGTGGATCATCTTAGAGACTGGGAAATGGCACCACAATCTGCACAGGGCTTGTATACAGACCCCCATATCAGGGGAAGGGAATGGATAAGGATATGATAGAAGGCATCCTTAGGATGGCAGAGAAAGGGGAGATATTATCGATGGGGGACATGAATATGCCAGATGTTAACTGGAGCACATTTGCTGCAGCCACATCCAAGAGCAGGGCCATTCTCAATGCCCTACAAGGGGCATGCCTCAGACAGCTAGTTTTGGAACCCCCCTCAAGAGGGAACAATCTTAGACCTCATACTCTCAAATGGGGACAGTGAGAGGATCTCAGATCTAGAAATGGGTAGCCATCTGGGAACAAGTGACCACCAAACAGTGTGGTTCACGATAAACTCAGCTACAGAGTCAAGCTATATAAAACTGAGGGTACTGGACTTCAGGAGGGCTGACTTTGGCAAGATGGGAGAGTGCCTTAGAAAAAACACTAGCAAACAGGCTAGAAGGAGGGGTGGAGCAAAAATGGAGAAGCATCAAAACTGCCATCACAAAGGAAACAACCCTTTGTGTGAAGCAAATAAACCAATCAAAACAAAAGAAAAAGCCACTATGTTCTCAAAAGAGGTGAAGGGGAAGGTTAGGGAGAAAAAGATAGCATTTAGGAAGTATAAGGAAACACAGAAGGAGCAGGACAAAGAACTGTACCAGTTAAGGCAGAAGGAAGCAGGGAGGGAAGTCAGAATAGTAAAGGCCCAAACTGAGAAAAAGATAGCCAACTCGGTTAAGAAGGGGGATAAAACCTTTTATAGGTACATCAGGGAGCGTAGAAAGACAAAGGGAGGGATAGCGAGGCTGAATAGAATGGACGGTGGGTGGGCAGAGAGGGACAGTGAAAAAGCAGGGATATTGAATGGATACTTCTGCTAAGTATTCACAAAAGAGGAGGAGGGGGAGGTGCCCAATCCAATTAACAGAAGCACTCTGGATAGGGAGGTTGATCCCAGTCCTTTCACAGAAGAAAGGGTTCTGAAAGAACTCATAAAACTTAAGGTGGACACAGCAATGGGGCCTGATGGAATTCACCCCAGAATTATAAAATAATTAAGGGGAAAACTAGTGACACCACTGACTACCCTTTCTAACAAATCATGGGAGGATGGTGTGGTACCTGAGGACTGGAGGAAGGCAGATGTGATTCCCCATCACAAAAGTGGGAGCAAGACAGAGACAGGAAACTACAGACCTGTCAGTTTGATATCTGCAGTAGGAAAAGTGATGGAATCACTTCTGAAGGAAAGAATTGTTGAGTACCTAGAGGCCAGTGGGGCACAGGACCAAAGGCAGCATGGGTTCACAGCGGGAAGGTCATGTCAGGTGAATCTAATTGATTACTTTGAGGGTGACCAAAGTAGTAGACCAGGGATGGGCTGTGGACATGGCCTACCTAGACTTTAGCAAGGCATTTGACACAGTCCCACACAAAAGATTAATAATCAAATTAACCAGCCTGGGAGTGGATCCCACGGTGGTAGCCTGGGTAAAACATTGGCTGGACAACAGGTCACAGAAGGTAATTGTAAATGGAGTCTACTCTGAAGAAAGAGGGGTTACTTGTGGGGTACCGCAGGGTCAGTACTGGGTCCAGTCCTTTTTAATGTCTTTATAAGTGACATTGCAGAGGGACTGGAAGGAAAGGTATGCCTTTTTGCAGATGACACAAAGATCTGCAACAGGGTTGATACACAAGGAGATGTGGAAAGGATGAGAAGGGACTTGGCAAGGTTGGTGGAATGGTCAGAAGTATGGCAGCTTGGATTTAATGCAAAGAAGTACAAAATAATGCACCTGGAAAACAAAAATACAGGGGAATATTACACAATGCGGGGGGAGGTAGTAACAACAACAAAAATAGAAAAGGACCTGGGAGTAATCATATCAGATGATTTTTAGATTAGCAAGCAATGTGAGAAGGCAGTAGGGAGGGAGGGCTGGGGAGATACTGGGATGTATAGGGAGAGGCATCACCAGCAGAAAACAGGAAGTTGTTATTCCTCTGTACAGACAGTTGGAGAGACCCCATCTAGAGTACTGCGTCCAGTTCTGGAGACCCCATCTCCGCAAGGACATAGACAGGATGGAGGCAGTCCAGAGGAGGGCAACTAAAATAGTGCAGGGTCTGCAAGAGAAGCCATACAAGGAGAGACTAAAGGAGCTTAATATGTATACCCTTGAGGAAAGGAGGGAGGGCGGACATGATAGAAACTTTTAAGTACCTCAAGGGAATCAACAAAGTCCAGGAGAGTAGCATCTTTCAAAAAAAGAGATGTGCAAGAACAAGGGAACACAGTTTGTAGACGGGGGGAGGGGCTGGCTCAAGGGCAGTGTGAGGAAGTATTTTTTCACAGAGTGGGTGGTGGACGCATGGAACAGCCTTCCTGAGGAGGTTGTGGGGTCTAAAACTGTGGGAAAATTCAACAATGCATGGGACAGTCATAAGGCAATTCTTGTGGGGGGTAGAAAGAAATAGGCTGTTGGTTAACTAGGATCTGCGGCCTATCCTGTAGGTAGGGAAATGGGCAGACTGGGTGGGCCAAGTGGTCCTTATCTGCTGTCAAAGTCTATGTTTCTATGTTTCTATGTCCACCCTGTTGCAGATTTTGGTGTCATCTGCAGAAAGGCAAACCTTCCTTTCCAGATTCTCTGTAGTGTCACTTATAAAGACATTAAAGAGGACTGGTCCCAGCACTGATCCCTGAGGCACCCCACTGGTCACCCTCCCTTCTCGGAGTGAACTCTGTTTATCACCACCCTCTGTCACCTATCCCTTAACCAATTTCTTATCCAGTTTACCACCTTTGGACCTACTCTTAAGCTTCCCAGCTTATTAACTGAAACAGTGTTGAAAGCCTTACAGAAACCTAGGTAGGCCACGTCCACCACTCCATCGTAATCTATGACCCCCCCGTGACCCATGTTGCCTCAGATCTTGTAATCCGCTGGATTCAAGATATTCTGCAAATGTTTCTTTCAACAGTGACTCCATCAACTTCTCCACCACCGATGTCAGGCTGTCTGGTCTATAACTGCCAGCCTCTTCCTTCTTACCACTTTTGTGCAATGGGATAGCATCCACACTCCTACAGTCCTCCCGAACCACACCTGTTTCCAGTGAGCTGTTAAACAGAACTGTCATCTGTGTTGTCAGTATTTCCTGAACTCCCTCAATACCTATGCATGCACCCCATCTTGCCCCATTGCTTTGCCCACCTTCAGCTTAGCAAGTACCTTCAGGACTCTCTCCTCCAAAATCAGGCTAGTGTCCACCTCCCTCCAAAGCTTCTGTTACTTTTTTGTGGGCCCTTCCCTTCCTCTTCCTCTATGAACACTGAACAAACATATTTGCTCAGGATGTCTGCTTTTTTCTGGTCTCACCCTGCAGGCACCCCTTCCCTTTTTAACCTTACAATCCCACGTCCGGTCTTCCTCTTTTCACTTACATATCTAAACATGTCTCGTCCCAATTCATTGCTGTAACTCCTGGTCTATTCTCTCTACCCTTTGGGTGTCTTACCATTTTGGCTTTCCTCTGCAGTGCAAACTTTTACAAAGTACCTTTGCAGTACTTGTAGCACACTTTAGAAAGCTAGGACTCCAAGCCTTCCTGTTTCTGGACAGTTGGTTAATTTCAAGACTGACCAAACAGAAGACAGAGCAGGAAGAGGCCAAAACCTCAGTTCCTTGAGTCTTTAAGAGTTCTGCTGGAGCTCTTTCAGGAACAGCTGGTCATAGGAGTTGTTCTAGCATGATCCATGCTTGGGTCTCCTAGACAACAAACTATGGACAGTCTTGCAGAAGGCTGGCTACATCATGGGATGCAAGCCTATGACAGCCCACTCACTGTAATGCATGACAGGCCTTATCGCCTTCTCAGTGCTCATAGTGCCATTTGTAAGGTTGCACATAAGGGCAACTCAGTGGATGCAAAGTACAAAGTGGTCACAAACATCACATCCATTCAGAAAACCAAACCCATGTTGAGGTCTCTGGTACGGGATCCGTGGAGGACAACCTCCTCCTAGGCTTCCCCTTCTCTTCACTGGGTCCAGAGGTGAGTCTCACCATTGATGCCTCCATGTTGGATTGGGGAGCCCAATGTCTTAGACTCACCAGAGACGCATCTCCACATCAGTGTGCTGGAGATGGGTACTGGGTCATTATGTCACAGATTAAACTACATGTGAAGAACCGCGTGGTCTATAGCACGTAGTGCTTAAGAGCGACAGGGGCATATGCATGATATGCAAGTATTGCTACCCCTATCACTCTGCACAGGAAGGGGACATAGATATAACCACTGCCAGTCAGGTGCTTGGTCAATCTGCTCCTGTGGTGGTGTGGTGAGAGCAATCAACCAAGCAGTGGAAAGGTGTGGAGGTCCAGGGTTTGATTCCCTGCTAGGCGACATTTTTACTTTTATTTTTGTTCGTGCACTGAGGACAAGTGCCTGATCGGGATATTCTTCTTGCCCCAGTGTCCACACCCTCTTGGAGCTGATTATAATAATTTGGGGGGGAGGATGAGGGGGTGCAAAACCCCCCTGCAAAAGCAAAGAGACCATTCAGGTGTGCACCATTTCTGTTGCAGTGGCATTATGTGCTGCCACTTTGTTGCCACACGCTATTTTCCATGTCCGGGTTTGACGTGCACGGTTTCGTCCATGGCATAATGACTCCATGCCCTGGAGATGTGTATACTTCTGTACAGTTTGAAAGCTCTAGTGGATATGGTCAGTCAAAAGACAGTTCTCCAGGTTGGCCTGGTGGCGCTGAGGGTTGAGGCCCTGGACGCCACACCTCAAGCCAAGTCGGCGACCAGGGTTTGGGAATGAGCCTGGTCCATTGGTGGTCGACAGGGGAGAGAGAAGATCGAGCATCCAGAGGACTGCTTTCCTCTCTCGGGAGGCATCCAGGGCTTGCCCGGCACTGCAGCGGCCCCCGGTGGAGACCGGAGGCACTGCAATGCTCGGGACTGCAGTAGAGGGTGCAGAGCGTGACGGACATCCCTGGCATCATTGCACATTCACGCTCTGCAGGAGGAGGGGGGCAGGGTTGTAACTGAAGGAAAAAAATACCCCGGTACATTGAAGAGGTGACGAGGGCCTCGGGGACCTCCCTCACATCCCCTACACTGGATACCCACACCAATGACCCTTGGCCAACCCTCAGACAGAGAGGGACCCTCTAATCTCAGACAGATGCTGCCAGGTAGATGAGGTGGGCCCTGCCTTGGGGGTGAGCTGAGGCACTGGGAAATCTCCTAATGGGGGGGAGTCAGTGGTGGAGCATCATAGTGGGGAGTAGCAGGGGCTGAGAGTCGAGTAGGCACCTCTGAGAGTTGCCTCGGTGCACCAGTGACAGAAAAAGAATTACTATATCAACAAGCAAGGAGGAGCACTCTCTTCCCCTCTTTGCAGGGAGTCAATGAGAGTGTGGGAACAGTGCCTGGAGAAGGGGGCTCTTACTCCAAGCCATCTATCTTCCAAGTGTCCAGAACTCTGTGGCAGATGAGTTAAGTAAGACTGGCAGATCTTCATTACTGGTCACTAGCACCAGACATGAGATCACTGTGCAATGAGTGGAACACCCCAGCTATGGACCTGTCTGCATCTCCACTCAATGGCAGAGTGCTCAGTTCTGCTCCAGAGATCCGTGACATTGCATTTTCTGTCAGGGTGCATTCAAAGTACCATGGCAAAATCTGTTTCTATATGCATTCTTTCCAATCCCTCTCATCAACAGTGTTGTTCAATCTGGAGGCTCATGGGGGCAAGATGATCCTAATAGCCCCCTGGTGACCTCGGCAGATATGTTTTCTCTGTTGAATTGACATACTGTACTGAATTGACTTTCAGTCAGTAAACTGAAGGTTCTGCCACTCCAAATGGACTTATTGACCCAAGGCTAGTGGGTCCATCCCAAACTGTGCTCCTTTCAACTTGAAGGGATAGAACTGAAGAGGTTCAGGTTACAGTATCTCAGAGGGAGTTTGAAATACTTGTAGCTGCTTGTAAACATTCCATCAGATGACATACATAGGCAAATAGAAAGTATTTTTCATCTGGTACTCCAGATCCTCCGAAGACCCTGTGAAGTGTCCACAAAAAGGTTTTTGAGTATGTACTGGACTTTTCTGAAGCTGGCCTGCAGTGTTCAACAGTTAAGGTCAATGTATGTGCTACAGTATATGAACATACCACAAGTCTGTTGGTACCCTGCCTTTGGCACTGATGCAACTGTTTGAGTGATTCTTCAGGGGTATTCTGCACACAAAGCCTCCCATCAGGAAGCCAGTGGCTCCCTGGAATATCAGCCTTCAGCTGGATATGATAACTCACAAATCTTTGAGCCTATTGTGACTTGTGGCTTGAAATATCTAACTTGAAAGCAGCATTTCTGGTAGCAGTCACCTCTGCACACAGAGTATCTGAAATTCCTGCTTTAGTCACAGATCCTCCGTATACTATTTTCCATAAAGATAAGGTAGATCTGCATATACACCACAAGTTTTTACTTAAGGTGGTGTCGAGATCCATATTAATAAGGCCATATTCCTGCCTAACTACTGTGCCAGCTTCCAGAATGATGTAGAAAGGACTCTCAACTCATTTAATGTTATGAGGGTTTTTAGGTTTTACCTCAACGGAACTAAGGATGATGAAAATCAAAACAGCCCTTTGTCTTTTTTTACCCTAATTAAAAGGGACAACCTGTCAAAACTGATTACATTTCAGCTCAGTCTATAAACTACATTCACCACTGCTGTACTGTGGCTCAGTTTAAACTGGAGGGTAAGGTACATTCCCACCCCAGCAGAGTAGTTGCCACTTCCCTGGCAGAAATACGCTCTGTGCCTATTGGAGAAGTCTACAGAGCTTCAACTTGGTTTACAGTGTACACCTTTACCAAGCACTATGCTCTGGATGTCCACGCCAGGCAGCATGCTACCTTTGGCAGGACAGTTCTGAATGAATTACTGTCCTGAGTGATCCCTGAGTTCCAGCCTCCCTCATCCAGTGGACTTTCTCTGAATTTGGTAGTCTGAACCATTAGTGGGAATCTATAGAGAAGACTGATTCTTAGAAGATATGAAAGTTACGTATTTACTGTAACTGTTGATCTTCCTGAATATCTTCTCCATAAAGTACCCTCCCTCCTCAGGGCTCACTCCAATATTATTGTGTTGGCCTTCACCCCTTTGTGTTTGGTTTGGGTTACAAAGACACTGTGTTACTGGGTTTGGTGGCCCTTCTTACATGGGCCACCAGTGCTATTTTCTCTTCTATATATTTTTTGATTTTCTCCCATTTTTGTGCCCCAGACCCGGTACCCCGGCAGACACATACATGTACATATGTGGAAGCGCATGCACATGCCAGGCACCGGCTCAGTCCCTTCCACCCCAACCCTGGCATTATTGCTGCCACTCCCCTTTGTCTACACTTCCCACAAGACCTCCACCCAGTGGGAGTGAAACTATGGGGGAGTGGACAACCACCAGTGGGAGGGGAAAGCTGACTACTGCAGCTCAGTCCCACTCTGGCCCTCCCCCCATGCCGGCTCCCTGGTGACCTGAGGTCATTCCCAAACCCGGGTCACCAGCGTAGCATGAGGTAAGGCATCCAGCGCCTCAGCCATTAGCACCACTGGGCTCCACCAGGGCTATTTTGAGACTTTAGGTTAAGTGCATAGGTTGCTTGTTAGATTCATGCTGCACACCTCCTCAGTAGAGAAGGTAATGAGGCAGTAGGAGCTGATGCCTCTGTGTTCCAGCAGGTGCTCTGGGATGTGCACAAGACCTACTCATGTCACCAGCTTCAGAAAATGTTTGTCTCCCTCAGAGTCTTAGTAGCTCTGGCACAGACCTGTTGGTGACAATCTATGGTGAAGATGTTCAGGAAGATCAACAGTTATGGTAAGTATGTAACCTTCATTTACATAGCGTATTTATATTTCTAAAATGTATTGCATCTTTATTAGGAATATGGCTATTAAAAACTGTGAATATGGACAAGGAGCTCAAGAGGAGCTGGATACAATGGTCTGAAACACCTCTGGGTAAATCATTAACCATGCCATGTATACAGTACTGATATCCTGTGTAGAGTTTTTTATTTATCCATATTAGATATTCATTCCAAAAACAATGTTACTACATCATTAGGTTTCCAAAGTCACTAAAGGAGGGAAATGTGGCATTAGGGTTTTTAATCCTGATATCCATTTCCTTCCAAGTCTTCATTCCCAATCCTAGTGACCCAAAACCAAGCTGGTGGTCCAGAGAAGTGCCCCATGGATCTACTGCTTCAAGATACAACTCTGGGGTCATGCCACACAGAGTAAAAGTGCAGCTCACATAGAGTCCAGGATTGAAAATAAGTTTCATTGGATCCTCTGTGAATTAGTGCACCAGTCACAACTTTCTTCATGCAGGGCCCTGCAGACCCTGCAGGAGATGGGTCTTCAATCTCTTTAAAACATAGAATTTGTCGGCCGAAAAGAACAACTTGGCCCACCCAAACTGATCCCTTTTTTCCTGTGTATTCTATCTCCATATACCCTAACTGATCACTGTCCACCCCTTGTTTCTCATTTAAGATTCTCTGTATCCTGTACCTGCTTGAGTCTACTACTGTTCTTGCCATCAGTATCTCCACAGGAAGAATGATCCAGGCACATGACTTCTGCAGCCCTTGCATGAAGCAAGAGATGAGCCATAACTTTCTCAGCACATCACTCTGCAGCTCTTGCATGAAACAGAGATGAGCCATAACGTTCCCAGCATGTGGCCCTGCAGTTCTTGCATGAAACAGAGATTAATCATAACTTTCCCAGCATGTGGCCCTGCAGCTCTTGCATGAAACAGAGATGAGCCATAACTTTCTCAGCACATGGCCCTGCAGCTCTTGCATGAAAGAGAGATGAGTCATAACTTTCTCAGCACGTGACCCTGCAGTCCTTGCATGAAAGCGAGATGAGCTATAACTTTCTTCTCCACATGACTCTGCAGCCCTTGCGTGAAACAGTGATGAGCCATAACTTTCTCAGCACATGATCCTGCAGCCCTTGCATGAAACAGAGATGAGTCATAGCTTTCTCAGCACATGACCCTGCAGCTCTTGCATGAAACAGAGATGAGCCATAACTTTCTCAGCACATGGCCCTGCAGCTCTTACATGAAAGAGAGATGAGCTATAACTTTCTTCCCCACACGACTCTGCAGCCCTTGCATGAAACAGAGATGAGTCATAACTTTCCCAGCACATGACCCTGCAGCCCTTGCATGAAACAGAGATGAGTCATAACTTTCTCAGCACATGATTCTGCAGCCCTTGCATGAAACAGAGATGAGTCATAACTTTCTCAGTACATGACTCTGCAGCTCTTGCATGAAACAAGAGATGAGCCATAACTTTATCAGCACATGACCCTGCAGCTCTTACATGAAACAAGAGATGAGCCATGACTTTCTCAGCACGTGACCCTGCAGCCCTTGCATGAAAGAGAGATGAGCTATAACTTTCTTCTCCACATGACTCTGCAGCCCTTGCATGAAACAGAGATGAGCCATAACTTTCTCAGCACATGACCCTGCAGCTCTTACATGAAACAAGAGATAACTTTCTTCCTACACAGCTTTTTTTTTGTAAAGCCTGTGTGAAGCATAATTTTAGTCTTAACTTTCTTCAGCAGGAGATCAGACATAACGTTCTTCACACAGTGCCCTAGACCTATAGTTTGAAGCAGCAGAGAAATGGGGCATGACTCTGAACCTGAGCTTGGCTTTTGGTCATGAGACTAGGAAATATAGAGGGGGTGGACAGTAGGATTGAGAAAGCACAGCATGTTCCTCCTTTTATGGCACTGGAACCATAAACATGCATATCGTTCTTTACAATAAATGTTTTTATTCTTCGAAAACATATAACTTGCAACAAGGTTGTAGGCAAAGTAGATAGGATGTTGAGGTATAGTGGGAGAAGAATCAGAAGAAGCTAAGAGGTTATCTTTCTACTATACAGATCACTGAGTACAAACACAACTGGAGTACTACACAAGATTCTGAAAACCATAGCCATATAAGGACAGCAAGAGGCCAGAGGCAGTACAAAGAAGGAAGCTAAAACAATGCAAGGAATGGGGAAAGGCTTGCAAGGAAAGGTTGCAAGACCATGTCATGCACACATTGGAGACCAGGAGGAGAGGGAGGCATGAAAGGAGCTTGAAAGTTCCTCCATGGGATAAATTAGAGGCAGTATAGCACAGTGGTCTAAGGCTCTGAGCTGCAAATTTGGTGACATCCAGCAGACCAGAATCTGGGTTTGAATCCCACAGCTTCCACTTGTATACTGTGTGATCCTGAGCAAGTCACTTAACCTCCTTGTGCTCCCAGGTCGCCCCTGTAAAAGCTTTCAGCTTAGTGTGCTATACCTGGTTAAACAACAAACAAAAAAAATAGGTGGATCTGGCTGGCATTTTGCCTTAAGCAAGAACATAGGTATGTCTCACAGATATATAGTCATTGATGTCAGAAAAAGCCTCTTGGTCCATCCAGTCTGTTCACCCTACCTAACTAGCCTGCCTCGCACTAGTGGCAATCCTCCTCTTTGTTTTACTGCCTCCCCCCCCCCACTTTTTTTGTAAAGGAGGCAGTATAGCACTGTGGTTTAGGGCACAGAGCTGCAAACCTGAAGACCTGGGTTTGAACTCTGAGTCCCCATTTTCATACTGTGTGACCCTGAGCAAGTCACCTAACTTCTGTGCCCCCATGTCACACTTGGAAACAAGCCCTGGCTTAGTGTGCCTTTTCTGATTAAACAATTTCCCTTCCTTTCTCCTTTAACTAAACCCAGATGACCTTGCCACCCTTGCATGAGAAGCAGAGACGAGCCATACCTTTCTTTGAACATGAAAGTGTATTCATTAAACTGACAGGAGGGAAGCATGAAGAACAATGTCTTCATACACTTGTTCACTGAAGAGGTGGTGGATAAATAGAATAAACTGCCAAAGAAGAGTATGCAGGCTAAAACAATGTAGGGAGGGTTCGTGGTATGGTGGGACAGGCTCATAATCATAGGAAGAGGAAAGGGCAGGTGCAAGTGTTAGGGATGGCCACAAGGGCTTTTCCAGTGCGACTAGGCAGGTTGGGCAGACTGGATGGGTCACAGGGCCCGTTTTTGTCCAAACCTTCTTTGTTTCTGTGCTTCTGACTTGCTTCACATGAGGGGCAAATGAGGTAAATCCTAACTTACTTCATGCAGGGCCCATTAGGCCCAGCAGGAAGCTTTGCCCTTGGCCCTATAGGCCCTGCACAAACCAGGAGATGAGTCATAACTATCTTAATAATGTTGTTTGAGAAGGAGATTAATCATGTTACAGCATAATCACTTTATTTTTGTTGTGTTTTGACAATTTAATGTTTTGGACCTTTAAAGATTTTTTTCATGTACGACTTCCAAGCTTTTCATACCAGTTTTTATAATTCCCATAGCAACGCATGAACAAAAACAAAAAAGGTGTTCCTCTGTTTTGATTGTATTTGTGACTGTTTCATCTTTTTCATGTCTTATGAAGAAAACACACTGTTTCAAGCCCTGAAATCTCCTAGTAGTATTAAACAATATGCAGTCAGCTCAGAGTCTATGACTGCCCTCGGAAAACATGCTGAGTTAGCTAATTTCAAGGGTTTTTCAAAGCAATCACAAACTTTCTGTAATTAAAATAAAGTGTCATTATTATATTTGGCCAAGTCAGCTCAGACATGTTGTTAGACTGTCTTCTGAAAAACTATACAACTGTCAACCTTTGGAGTTAAGTATTTTTATGTTGCCTTTTATGCGTAGCAAGCAATATCTTGTGGTACAGTTGTAGAAGAAATGCAGAGGTGTGTTAGTTTTGGTGAATGCAGGGCATGGTTTAGAAGGTGCATCCCTCATTCCCCAATTAGAGAGCATGCTAGCACTGACGCAAGTTTATGCAAAGTGCCACCAACTTGAAGCAAACTTGCTGCTGCAATCGGAGACAAGCTCATCATGCAGTGGTACAAATTATACACCCCCCCACGTGCCTTGCCTGATTAAACATTTCAATAAACATGGTGGCAGTAGCAGGAGAACATACAGTTGTTTGCTTTCTAATGTCTCTGCCTCGCCACCCCACCACTACCTGCCTTAAAGGTGAGAGGAGGTGCTTTTCTCGCCTACCTCATCCATGTCCCTCTGTGTCTGGTGCCAAAATTTCTCCCAGCTTTGCAGAGCAGGCCACAACCTATGCTCCATATGGGCTAGGAGTATTCAGAGCCCAAAGCATGATCCGATTGCACTGGCAGACCCACCACCTGATGACAGCGGGGTGCTTAATCCCCCCCCAAGCATCATAATGTGGCACACTGGGAGCCCACCCTAGTGTGCCAAAATCTGCTGTGGTGTTTCTGACACCGGGATGCTCACTCCCAGTGTAAGATGTGCCCCCCCCACATATCCTCTGACCTCAGGGTGCCCAATCCCTGGGTTGGCATTGATCCCCACTACAGGGGCACACTGGGAGCTCACCCCAGTGTGCTGAAATCCAGTTTCCCTGAAAAAACAGAAAATGGACCCAAGTTTTTTTTTTTATTTAATTTAACCTGAAAACAAGAAAATGGTCCCTCATCATTGCCGCTGGCCCCTCCCCCAACCTGCACCTTCCCTCTGTACACCCCCCCCCTCCTCCATATTTACCTGTGGAGGTCGGAAGCAGTGATTTTCAGTGGAATAGGAACATGTTTGCACTCTTCAAACACTGACCACAAAGTGAAGAAATGACAGTAAGTCCTATAATGACACTGAAAAGGGGGTTCTATTTAGGTTGATATCTCAGCTTATTTTGGGAGTTTTGGTCCCAGGTTTTCAACATGGGGTTCTTGGGACCCCATCTCATGATCACAGTTACTGTCATTTCATTATTCAGTCCTGAAAGGTCATTTCACAATCACTGTGCGGAATCACCTTTGGGGATTAATTAATGAAGTGACAGTGCCACTGTTCATGTGGTGGGCTCCCAAAAAGCCTATGTTGCAAATTTAGTGAAAAAATTCCAAAAAATGACTGTGTTATGAGTGTGCATTGTGCAGTTTTCATGCACCCTTGTAACTTCAAAGATTTTTAATATTTTCACTCCAGATTTTCAACATTGCCATTTTCTCACACCTCCTTGTGAACAGTATAAGCTGTCATTTTTCACATCCTGCCCGAAATGTGTTTTTGCACATCTGGCAACCAATGGCACAGTCGCTATGGAATCAACATTCAGGACAGATTGAGAAAATTACAGTGCCACTGTTCATGAGCAGAGCTCTCAAAATGCCTATGATGAAAATCTGGGAAGAAATTCAAAAAAATTACTGTTACGAGTGTGCATTGTGCAGTTTCCACGCGAGCATAACTTTGAGAATTCATAATATTTTCACTCCAGATTTTCAACATTGCCATTTTTCACACCTCCTTACGAATGGTACAGCTGTCATTTTTCACATCCTGTCTGAAATGTGTTTTGCACATCTGGCACACAATGGCGCGGTCACTGTGGGAAATCAATGTTTGGGACAGATTAACAAAATCACAGTGCCGCTGTTCATGAGTAAAGGTCCCAAAATGCAGATGTTGAAAATATGGTTAAAAAATCCCAAATAATTGTATTATGGACATGTGTTGCACAGTTCTTATGCACTCGTGACATCACCAATTTTCTTATTTTCACTCCAGATTTTCAACATTACTATATTTTTTACACCTCCTTGTGAACAGTAGAGCTATCATTTATCACATCCTGCCCAAAATGTGTTTTAACATCTGTGCCAAATGACGAGTCGCTGTGCAAATCACCTTTCCGCTAATGAGCCGATAGTGCCACTGTTCATGAGGTGGGGTCACAAAAGCCCATGTTGAAAATATGGAGTGAAAATACCAACAAACACCTGGGGTGTTAGGGTTTCAAATGTAATGCCCCACCCTGTAGAGACTGACAGCATCAGGGGTGTGACTTGGGATTTTCGGCTGTAATGCTCACACAATTCCACCCCTACCCCCAGTGACAGGCATCAAGGTGTGCTTTGGACTCTTCAGCCCCAAAGTTCATCCCATTCTCCTATACTGCATTTCCTTATGGAATGGGGTGAGTGTAAGACCCGAAGACCCTAAGGCCCACCGCAACGCTTATCGGTGTCTGCAGGGAAGGGTGAGGTGAAATGGTGTGAGCGTTATGGCCAACGACCCAAAAAACACACCCAAATGCCTTTCAGTCTCTTCGGGGGGGGGGGGTGAGGTTGGCATCAGTTCAATACTTCACTGCCATTCCTATTACAGTATGCATCTCTCTCTAACTTCTGCACTAGCAATGCCAATGCTAGCAAGACAACATTCAGCATTGACAAATGCGTGTTTTAGTCTTCAGGCTGTATTTTTTTTTTCTGTCTGCTTAACTCAGGAAAAAGGCTTATGATTTTTTAGGTATTTTTTTAAGTGGTCCATTCATGAACAAGGTTTTAAAACTTTAAAACCGTATAACATAAAAAATGTATTTCCAGACAATGAAAATTCTCTATTCTGTGCCAAGATTTAATAAACCTGTATGTTTCATAAAAAAAGGACAGAATTGGGATGTTTCCTTCATTTTTCTAATTCACAACTGTTAAACTGCTAAACTAATTTTTGTCAAGCTTGCCAAGCAACATAAAGGTTGAGATTGTCCATACCAAATCTTATAGTCCTGGGCACTAAGACTGCCAAAATGTATGCTCTCAAAAATGTTTTGACACAAACACCAGTGCAGCAGCCCTAGCATGCAAGTGCTACCACACCTGTATAAATGTGTTGTAAAAATCTATATTTAGGTGTCAGTTGGGTTTTAAGCACAAAGTTGGAAAAGTGCATATTTTTCAAAATGTATTTGCATTTCAGTGTACCATAATTATCCTTTTCCAAAGGCAAGGAACTGGATTTCCTGGGACCCATACACTTTAGTTATTCAAGCATAACATGTTTTAAGATTACAATCAACATTAATATAATATTGTTAGTTGTGATGGAGCGATCACAGTTGTTTTTAAGTTATGACGGAAAATCTTGATTGGTCATTCAATGTACATGAAATAATAGCTGTCCTGTGACTAACCGTTAAATATTACTATTTTAAAAACTAAAAAGTCTGCTGTTACTAACCCCCAAAAGGCCCTAGTACAGGGTAAAATCTAATAAATCTGTAAGTTTCAGGTTTAAAATCCAAAGTGTTTGTAGTTATTCTTTGCATAATTATTTTTTTAATGACAACCTTAAAATGTTATTTGCAATGGAAAACTCCATATACATGTGTGACGAAAAATAGCTGTCAAAACATTGCTACAATTGCCAATGCCTGCAACAAACTTTAAATAATAGTTTCAAAAGTAACACTCAGTTAATTATAAAGCCATCAAAAAGACCCATTATGTGCCAAACTAGTAAACCTTGCATTTTCATGTTTCAAATCAGTATCATTTTTTAGTTATTTGTGTACAACAGACTTAATATATGTTTACGTAAATTCGGCACTCTGCATTTAACTGCTAAACCATTAGGAAGAAAAACAAACATTTGCAGACTCTGAGAACCTGCCACAAAGTGTTTGTTAAATTTCAGGTCCCTGGGTCTCAAAATGGAAGCAGCAGCCCCAAACCAATGTTTTGTTACCTATTTTGTACTGTCTTATTTTATAAATGTTATTTTATGCTCCTAGGGCTAATCCCCAGCGAACTTCCTTCTGTCACAGCCATGGCCCTGTTCTTGGTCACGGGACTCCTCAAGTATGTTCCTAGAAACCCTCCCCAGCAGACCAGTACCTCCTCAGACTGAGCCTCCAAGGTTAGGGCTCCTGGCTTGACAGCTTGTTAAGTGGGCATTCCCCTCCATATCTGCTGAAACATTGAATCTGATGGCAGAGAAGGACTGCTTGGCCCACCCAGTCTGCTAATGTTTCCCTATCTACAGTAACACCGAGTGAGACGGAAGAGTCAGGGTGTCAGACCCTGCCATACTCTTGGGTCTGAGTTAAATGAGATCAGTACTACAACTCTTAGACTTCAGCATTTTGCTTTGAAGATTGAAAGCCCTTGGTGGTTTTCCCTGTGCCACCGCTCTGTGTTTTCTGTGTATCTCTTCCTCTTGTCTGGCTGACTGAGGAGACCAGATCTCAGCACATTCAGCTTTTTTGTGTTTATACCACTTCTAATCTGGCACGAGATTTGTTAGGTCGGCATGCCTCTGTGATGGGAGGCATCCAATGCTGGCAGAGCCCCTGATGATCATAGCGAACAAGTAGGACATCACCTGCCCATGGGGTGACCATCTCTTTTTCCTATGTTCTGGTCCTACCCATGAGGCCACACATCAGGATGGTGCAGGTGCCAGCACACCAGCTGCACCTGGCATCCACGTGCATCTCCCCTCCTAAATGCTCAGATTATCAGCTGTGCCACCACTTGACATGCTACATGTGATGGTTTGCTGTGAGATGCATGATTCCCCCCTCCCTTGCAGAGAAGAGTATCTCATGGGATGCTTAGTTCTCCCCCATGCCATCCCTCCCACCAGGCTCAGGTCCCAAGCCTGGGCCACCAGCATCATAAGTAGAAACAGTACTGCTGCACCAGTGTGTTCCAACCCTATTTTTTATTGTCTAATATTGTTTAATAAAGGATCATTTTTTCATGGAACTTTTTAGCTCCAAGGGAAGCCAGGCAGGCTATCTCTGCCCAGCCCTCCATGACTGGCACACACCTCTTTCAGCATGAGGGACAAGTCTGTATCCAGTCTGTATCCCCCTCCCCAGGATGAGGCTGAAAATAGGCAGAATTGTCTAGTCCTCCTTTCCTGGTCAACAAAAACTAAATAAATAAATACATAAGTCTCCCACGGATTCCCCCAATGGTGGGATCAGGAGAGGGAGTTCCATCTTCCTCACCATCACCAAATGCAGATCTTCCTCCTGCTGTTGAGTGGCTGCATGGGCTATGGGGGAATGGGCAGGGCTTCATGAAGCCCACCTTCCCCACATTTTGTTTTCCTCTACTGACCCCTGCTGCAGTGACACATCAGTATGTACACATGAAGGTGTGTGCATCCTGAAGAACCACGCCCCACCCTTCGAGCTGCTCACAACCTGCACTACTACCTGGCCTCCAGCCGTGACAGTCAGAGGCTGAGATAGCTGGCCACCCCTTCCAGGGTGAGGAGAGTAGTCCCTAGGATGCTTAATCCTCTTCTATCCTGCCGCCCCGCAACCTTGTTCATTCCTGAACATAGGTTGCCAGCTTAGCAGGAGGTGAGGTGCTCAATGTCTTAGCCCTCCATGCCACTGGACTGGCTTAATAAAGCATACTTTCAAAGAAATATACAGACAACGTTAAAAATATACAACACTGGTTTGGTGGCACACATAGTAGACTTTCAAGCTTAGTAAACAGGCTTTCAAGACCTCAGAGGTTTCTTCAGACATTTGCTCAAGGTCTTGAAAGCTACTATGTTTAAAAAGGTGAAATCTCAGTCTGAAATAAGTTAGAGTTTTGTTGTTCAATGAAGCCACAATAACTTTAGAAAATAGCACTTGTACAAGAAATGCATATTTTAAGCGAATGTGCAATACAAATAATTCAAAAATATTACATTTTAATATAAATTAACCCTACTGCTTCATATTGTTATGAACAGAATCATAATTCAAAGTACCTTGTAAAAAACTTGCATAACCAAGAGATGGAGAGAGAGAGTGTTATCCTTATCCTCAATTCTCCTTAAGCAGGCAGTTCTCAGGAAAATCTGTGCATTTGCCTGTCCTTGAAAGGGCTGGCATGGGTTTCTATTTTAGATTAGTCCCCTCCACCTCATAGTCCTTTTCTCCTATTTACTGTGGGGCTGACACATCCAGGAAAGATTAGAGCCAGGTCAGAAATCAGAAACTGGAATGTAAATGGTAAACATAGACAGAAAGCAGCAAGAAGTTAGAATGTGTTGATTCTACGAACAGCAACAAGCATGGGGTATGTGAAAGGGGAGGGTTGGGCAGACTGGATGGGCTGGAAGGGTCCTTTTCTGCCATCAAATTTCTATGGTTTTATGAAGCAGTGATATGAATCCCCCATCATAGCACAGTTTCAGCTGAATGATCTCAAAAGCAAACAAAAACAGCAAAATCCACCCTCAGGCATTAGAACAGCAGCTTTGGGTTTATTGAGGGGTCGGTGGGGCTCAGGGGCAGCACTCACTTGCTCAGGGCCAAATTGCAGGGGGTTCAAGTCCCACATGGAGAACGTGGGCTCATCACCCCCCATGATGATGCTGCAGTGCAGTGTTGGGGGGAGGGGAATAAGGGAACACTACTGTCTAGTGTGCACAAAAACAAACAAAGGGGCCAAATTCATCCAGAATGCTGACCATTAACATGCAAATGAGTCATGTTTACCTGAAGCCCCTGCTCCCTGACGAAGAGCACTGAGAGGATCGAAGCACTGAGGTACATTTCTACCTCTTCTTCCCTTAGAAGTAAATGGTGACTATTTTTGGTCAGTTTGGTCTTTTGCCTTCCATGAACTATTTTAGGGCAGTATTAGGATGGTGGACAAAGCACACAACAAGTTTGGAAATTCATAATTAAGGACCTTGAGTCCACAAAACAAACTGCACCTGTTCTGCCACATCCTGCAGGATGGGGTTGTTTTACCAGACTGTATTTTCCTAACTATGAAACCTTAATGCCATAGCAACAGAAAACAAAGCACTGGTAGGGTTATGAATCTGAGATTTGTAAATCTGAATAGCTTGGCTGTTTGCACTTTGTCCGCACCCTGACTTTATCTTAACGTCAGTGCTGCAATAAATACCCATGCTTTTTGAGGTCTGCCACTCACAATGACTGGACTCGCACCAAGAACCCATTCCTGGTATTAATATGTTAATCCCCCCAGTCTGGGGAAGTAACTAGTTAGTGTAATTGTATTACTGTTTTGGTCTTTTTGTTACAAATAATAGTAATATATTACTTTCAAGA
The DNA here is from genome assembly GCA_016271365.2 of Neoceratodus forsteri. NCBI lineage: Eukaryota > Metazoa > Chordata > Ceratodontiformes > Ceratodontidae > Neoceratodus > Neoceratodus forsteri. The sequence goes on from CM028131.1 coordinate 58,526,338, forward strand.
AAAGGTAATAACAGTAATGATATTGTTTTTTTTTTTTTTTTCCAAAAGTAACATTTTACTTTCATGTAAATATTTAGTCACTGTTAGGTAGTATTTGATCTCTTTCCAATGCTGTAATGTTGCATGCTTTACCGACACCAGGTAGAAATGTGTCAAATCAAGGCTTTGACGCACTGGTGTTCCAATGTTGCTCATGCAGTTTGTTGTTCTAGCTCACACACACACACTTACACACACACACATATTTACTGTACATCTGCAGCAGACATGTAATGGAAGACATACAAAGTAATATAAAAAATGTAAAATGGATTTCTATTACAGTTGCTTACTAGTTTTTGTACAGAAGTAATAAGTGTAACTTATAACTATTAAGTGTAATGTGTTACATTTTTAAAATTAAGTTCCTCAGCAATGACTATCCTACTTTTGTTTCCCCTGTGCCAAGTTTTCTCTACTCTCCAGTGACACCCCTCACTCACTGCTTCACTCAATTCATTCCATGCCAAGCTCCCCTTAGGGTTCTAGGACACATACCTCTCTCACTTCATCCAATGCTAAGCACTCTTATAGGTAAAGTGGTACCCCTGTCCCTGTCGTCCACTGCCAAGCTCCCTCGGTATACAGTAGTGCCCCTCTTGCTGTCCAGTGCCAAGCATTTCCTAGTGTCCTGTAGCCCCCTCTCCCTATCTTGTGCCAAGCACCTCTGCTTTCCAGTGGAACCCTGCTCCCCATCCTGTGATGAGCAGTTCCTGGTTTCCAGTGGTACCCCTCTCCCAGTCCTGTGCCAAGCCATCCCTTGTATCCAGTGACTTCCCTCTGCCTTCATTTGCCAGATATTACCTAGTGTTCAATGATCCCCTCTCCCTGTCCTGTTCCAAGTCCTCCCTTGTGTCCAGTAATGCCCCCTGTCTTCCTATGCCAAGCATTACCTGGTGTCTGATGGCCACAACTCCCTATCCCAAAGCAAGCATTCCCTAGTGTTCAATAACCCCCCTCCCTGTCCTGCACCACACCCTCCCTTGTGTCTAGTAGTTGTCATCTGCTTTCTCGTGCCAAGCATTACCTAGTGCATGGTGGCTTCCAATCCCTGTCTCACAGCAAGCATTCCCTAGTGTTCAGTATCCCCCCTCTCTCTGTATGGTGCCGAGCTCTCCCTTGTGTTCAGTGGCCCTTTCTCTTCCTGTGTCAAGCACTCCCTTTTGTCCTATAAATGCCTCTCCCCATCCTGTACCACACACTTCTAATGTCCAGTGACTCCCCTCTTTTTATCTTGTGACAAGAATTCAGTGGCACCCCACTCCTCATCCTGTGCCAACCACTGCCCCAGGCCACTGTTGCTCTTCTCCTCATCTTGTGCCAATCACTCCCATGAGTTGAGTTGTACCCCTCTTCCCATCCAATATCAAGCATTCCCAGATGTCCAGAAGCACCCTTTTCCCCATCCTGTGGCACACACTCCCTGGAGTCGAGTTGTACCCCTCTCCCATCCAGTGCCAAGCATTCCCAGATGTCCAGAAGCACCCTTCTCCCCATCCTGTGGCACACAGTCCCTGGAGATGAGTTGTACCCCTCTCCCCATCCAGTGCCAAGCATTCCCAGATGTCCAGAAGTTCTCTTCTCCCCATCCTGTGCCACTCACTCCCAGGAGTTAAGCTGTACCCCTCTTCCCATCCAATATCAAGCATTCCCAGATGTCCAGAAGCACCCTTTTCCTCATCCTGTGGCACACACTCCCAGGAGTCGAGTTGTACCCCTCTCCCCATCCAGTATCAAGCATTCCCAGATGTCTAGAAGCACCCTTCTCCCAATTCTGTGCCAGTCACTCCCAGGAGTCAAGTTGTACCCCTCTTCTCATCCAATACCAGGCATTCCCAGATGTCCAGAAGCACCCTTCTCCCCATCCTGTGGCACACACTCCCTGGAGATGAGTTATATCCCTCTCCCCATCCAGTACCAAGCATTTCCAAATGTCCAGAAACACTCTTCTCCTCGTCCTATGCAAAGCACTCCTTGGAGTTGAGATGTACCCCTTTTATCCATTCCTATACCAAGCATTCCCTGGTTCCAGAAGCACCCTTCTCTCCATCCTATTCCAAGCACTCCCTGAAGTTGAGTTCTGCTCCCACTTCCCATACTATATCAGGCATTCCCAGGTGTCCAAAAGCACCCTTCTCCTGTCCTGTGCCAAGCATTTCCTGGAGTCAAGTTGTATGCCTTTTCCCATCCTATAGCAAGCATTCCTAGGTGTCCAGAAGCACCCTTTTCCCCACCCTGTGCCAAATGCTTTATGGTATTCAGTTGTAATCCATTCCCATTCCACATTAAACATGCCTTTGGGTCCAATGGCACCCATCTCCCCATCCTGTACCAAGCACCCTCCAATCAGGTGTCACCCCCTCTCCCAGTCCAGTTCCTCTCTGTAGTCAAGTTGTATCCCATTTCCATCCTATGCTAAGCATTCCCATGTGTCCAGAAGCACCATCCTTCCCATCACCTGCCAAGCACTTCCTAGAGTTGAGTTGCACCCCTCTTCCCATCCAGTACATAGCATTCCCGCATGTCCAGAAGCACCCTTCTCCCCATCCTGTGCCAGGCACACCCTGGAGTTGAGTTGTACCCCTTTTCACACTCCTATACCAAGCATTCACAGAAACATAGAATCTGATGGCAGATAAGGACTGTCTGACCCACCTAGTCTGCCCATTTCCCTACCTAATGGATAAGCTGCAGATCCTAGCTAACCAACAGCCTACTGCCTCCTACCCCCACTAGAATTGCCTTATGTCTGTCCCATGCATTCTTGAATTCCCTCACTGTTTTTGACTCTACAACCTCCTCATGAAGGCTGTGCCCAGAAGGCACAGGTGTCTAGAAGCACCCTTCTCCTCAACCTGTTCCAATGACTACCTGGTATCCAGTTGTACCCCCTTCCCATCCCATGCCAAGCATTCCTTGGGGACCAGTGGCACCCTTCTACACTTCACGTGCCAAGCACTCACCCAGTCCAGTATCACGCGTCTTCCAATCCAGTTCCTCCCTGGAATCGAGTTGACCCCACCCCCTTCCCATACTAAGCATCCCTAAGTGTCCAGAAGCACCCTTCTCCCCAACCTGTGTCAAACACTCCCTGGTATCCAGTGGTAACCCTCTTTCCATTCCATGCTAAGCATTCCTTGAGGTCCAGTGTCACCCCTCTCCCAATCCTGTGCCAATTCCTCCCTGGAGTCAAGTTGTACCCCTCTTCTCATCCTATACCAAGCATTCCCAGGTGTCCAAAAGCACTCTTCTCCCTATTCTGTTCCACACACTCCCTGGAGTCAAGTTGTACACCTTTTTCAATTCCTATACCAAGCATTCCCAGGTTCCAGAAGCACCCTGCTCCCCATCCTGTTCCAAGCACTCCCTGGAGTCAAGTTGTATCCCCTCTTCCCATCCAATCCAAGCACTCTCAGGTGTCCAGAAGCACCCTTCTCCATATCCTGTGCTGAGCATTCCCTGTAGTCGAGTTATACCCCTCTTCTCATCCTATACCAAGCATTCCCAGGTGTCCATAAGCACCCCTCTCCCAGTCTTGTGCCAAGCAGTCCCCCGGGCCAATGTCACCCCTCACCCCATCCAGTGCCAAGCACTCCCTGGAACCAACTTGTACCTGTCTTCCAATGTTATACCAAGCACTTCCAGGTGTCTAGAACCACCCACCCTCCCCATCCAGTGCCAAGCACTCCCTGGAGTCGATTTGTATCCCTCCTTCCATGCCATTCCAAGCATTCCCAGGATTCCAGAAGCACCCTTCTCCTCATCCTGTGCCAAACACTTCTTGTTATCAACATATACCTCTTTTCCAATTCCATTCCAAGCATTCCTTGTGGTCTAGTGGCACCCCTCTCCCCATCTTGTGCCAAGCACTCCCCTGGGCCTGTGTCACCCCCCTCTCCATCCTGTACTAAGCACTCTCTGGAGTCAAGTTGTACCCCTTTCCCCATTCATATACCAAGAATTCCCAAGTTCCAGAAATACCCTTTTCCCATCCTACACCAAGCATTCCCTGGAGTCGAGTTGTACCTCTCTTCTCATTCTATACCAAACATTCCCAGGTGACCAGAAGCACCGCTCTCTACATCTTGGTCTAAGCAGTCCCCTAGGCCAGTGTCACCCCTCTCCCCATCCACTGGCAAACACTCCTTGGAGTTGCCTTGTACCCTTCTTCCCATGCTATACCAAGCTTTCCCAGGTGTCCAGAAGCACCCACTCTCCCCATCCAGTGCCAAGCACTCCCTGGAATTGAGTGGTATCCCACTTTCCATGCCATGCCAAGCACTCCCAGGAGTCCAGAAACATCATTCTCCCATCATGTGCCAAGCACTTCCTGAAGTCAAGCATTCCTTGGGGTCCAATGGCACATATAAACATAGAAACATAGAAAGTGTTGGCAGAAGGAGACCTAGGGTCCAGCGAGTCTGCTCAGGTTTTACCCTGGGTCTAGCACTTGTCTCTAGGGGCTACACCCACCCTAAATTACTATTAACTTGCTGAAATGTCTCTGAGTTGTGCTCTAGCACTGTCATACTCATGCTTGGAACTTGTCACAGTCTCTGTCCCCACCACTTCCGCCGGCAGAATATTCCATGGCTCCACCACTCTCTCAGTGAAGTAGTGTTTCCTGGGATCCACTCTGAAGCCCCCCCCCCCGAGTTTCCATTCATGTCCCCTAGTAGTTGTGTTGTGGACGCTATGGAACAGCTACCCAGTGTCCAACTCTTTGTTTATACCTTTTAAAAACTTAAATGTTTTTACCATGTTGTCCCCTTCCTTCTGGTTTGCAGCCAGTACATATTTAATGCTACTAACTGTTCCTCATAGGGGTGTCCCTGCAAGTCCCGGATCATCTTTGTCACCCTCCTCTGCATTGATTCTATTAGTGGTAGGGAGGACAGCACTATAACTGGAACCAGGGGGGTGCTGTCCAAGGCAGCCAGCCTATACGTAAAAAAGTTAAAGTCAGGAAGCACTCACCAACAGATGAAATAGGCACAAGGCAATGTTTGCAAGTAAAAAAAAAAGTTTTAGTTTTATTGTGCCACAAAATTAGTCAGATACTGCTGTCTCCAACAGAAACCCCTGCTCTTCGACTGTTAGGTTTTCCTAAGGGGGGTGTTTCTGGTTAGTGAATGAGATGCTTAAATAGCCCCAGTACATGATGTAATGCATCACATGACCAATGGAAACAATTAATACAATCATTCAGCAATTGCGAATTTCAAATTAGTTCAAACGAAAAAAGTATATTAAGATAGCTCACTCAAAATAAAGAGGGTTGCAACATCTTACAAAAGGTAGCTAGAAAGGCAACATGACTAAATAAGAAGGTAGTGTAGTTGGACCCAAAATTTAAAGTTGCAGCAATAAATGCAAACAGGTTTAGAATTACTAACAAGTCTTCCAAAGTTTTATACTTGAACATTTTCAAAATATAGTAAAGCTCAAGAAGCATAGTTGTGTAACCCCTAGATGGCGCTATCCCAAGTGCTACTACTCCTGCCTGCTTGGCTGGTAGCAGGTTAAGGCGCCTGGGTACCGAAATGGGTACCCCCACCCAGAGGTCAGGATTGTTAGTGGTCAAGCTAACCTGGGCACAGCCCTCCGGGACACTGTAATCCTCGTCTGTCCCTTCTTGTGGCCAGAACGATATACAGTAATCACCTTTGCAATGCCCCTTATTTACCATGCAAGCACCCACACTGTTTGCACTTACCACCAGGGCTGGTTCCACCAGTTCAACCCTGGAGACCCTCCTGTAAAACAAGGTTAGGCACAGCAAACAACAACAGTACAGTGCTTTCAATACAAACTGGAACCACAGTCAGGTTAAATGGAAAAAGAGTTAGATCTGATTTATTCAGGGGACTTGAACAAGGAAGGGGCCTAATCAGGTTGACTGGCTTTAAAGCTAAATCAAGCAGACAGTTATGCATGCATTTCAGAGTCCCCACACAGTCACACACTCTTGGCACCCAGGTAGGAAAAAGGTGGGCTAGCCAGGAACGTTGCCCGGGATAGGCATATATCGCAGCTGGTTGGGGCCCTTTGATGGAAGAAAGCAACATGCACATCACACTATTTGTAATCCAGAGCTGGAGGGCTCAGTTCGTGAACAGAAAGACAACAAAGCAATCAGATGACAACACTTTAGATTTACTGTAGCTGTTGTTGCAGGCAGCTACCCTAATGTTTACTCATGATACCCAATACAGGACACAGGCAGGACGAAATCGAGACTGCAGGTTGTTGAGCTGGAGTGCCAGGAGAAGCAGGGCCCACACAAATCACTGAGGCATCATTCCTGTTCAAAGCATTGAGCAGGGGGTTGATCTCCAGGCAGGTCTCTCGTCGATGGCTTTCTCTGTGTAGCAGGTAGTCTGGCTGGGCCAGTGTGGCAAGGCCCAGGCCAAATGGAGATGAATACGGATTTAGCCCGTTGGAGCTGGATGCAGCCTCCAGCAGGCAGAACACAGTTCAGAACACAGTGGGGAGCCAAATTGTGACCCCCAGCAGCACACAGCACATTTACATGTAAGGAATTCTACTGTACCAGGCAAATGGCTCTCTGGTCACAATTACAGGGTCTCTGCACAATCCGGGAGTTCAGAGGTGGCTGGAAGTCCTGACAGGCCAATTGCATTCATCAAATCTTCGGTCTTCTTCAGGTTGTCAGCCTGGTCACAGTTCAGTGGCTTATCTCACTCATCACTTTTCAGTTTCAGTCTGAATATACTCTAATTTCCCTCTCAGGGATAGCAGGCAAACAGGCAGGCCAAAACTCAGCCCTTTCACAGTTCTCCCACGCAAATCTACACAGGATTTCTGCCCAACTATGTTGAGCTGTTACCTCTTTCTTTTCCCAACTCAGACTCACTCTAGCTGCAAACAGTCTGGGACATTCCCCTGGATCCAAAAGGTTTGGTTGGCTGATCTATCTGTCAGTCACAACAAAGGCCCTCCAGGTCCATTTGGGCACCAAAGTTCCAAAACTACAATTCCTACAGAGTTTTGCTCCCACAAGACCCCTGGGGACAGGCTCCATTTTAGAGTCCCCAAAGGTACTGATTGGCCCATTTCGGCAGGCCAGGACCAAGATGGTGGTGATAAATGAAACTGTCCATGCTGCAAAGAAGGCAGGTTAGACAAACTACAATATCTTTACCACTCTAATAGATAGTCAGCAAACAAATACATCTTCTAACAGAGCTCCCTCTGTACAAATAGCGATGGCAGAAATGGAGCGATTATCTGACAGCCTGGCAGGACTCTGAGCATAGAAGCATTCAGCCCCCATATTAACTATAACTACGATATAGGCAGCTCTAAAGAGGCAATACACAGAGGCTATACAGGCACTTCTCTGGCAATAACGTTAAAATGCTAAAATGCAGGACACCAACCTGGCAGTGAGCATTTAGGCAAGCTCAAGGAAGACTTTTCCAGAACCCCCATTTGTAGGGGGGGGTTACACCCGGCCCTTCCTTGCCTGGAGAAAACTTGACGTCCACATCAAGTCTATACCATCACAATATTGAAAATGCAATATATACGAGACATCTATAATATTAGCATGCTATGCAAATAACATCTGATGCATCAATCAACGTAAACCTATACCTTTACTATACATATTCACTATACTTCACAATACTGTATCCATAATGACAATACTTATGCATGTTTCATGCATGTGATACTGATTCCACTATGATGAATGTATTTTAAATATTACAGTACTGATTCAGGTTGTAACTTCTTGTACATTAAACAATGTAGGAGGGGGCCCTTCCTTATCAGCTAACATGGGGCTGGATGGGGCAGGGGCACCATACTGAGAAGGAAGAACAATCAACCTGGAATTGGCCATTAAGCTCAGTCTGGGCAGTGAGCTCTGAGAAATATAAACACCCTTGTGGACCACATTGAGAGGCAAGTTCACAGGCCTCCCAGGGGAATCATAGCTGAAACATAGCACTGGCTTAACAGGTCATCAAGATTTCCTTGGGGTAACAGACACAGGTTCTGGGCAGTCAACACTGGCACTGAGTTCTTCTCCTGCAGTGAGGGATGCCTCTGCACTGGCCGAAATGTCCAGATTGGGAACACTATCAGCTCCTTGCTCTGCAGACTCTGTTTCTACCACACTTTGCTCATCATTACCTTCTGATGAAGGCCCAGGTTGCTTACTCTGAGTAGACTCTGGCACAGTTAGGTCTGGTGGCACTAAGTGGGTGCTGTCAATACTTTCATATTGCTCCTCAAGTTCTGGCATGTCCTCAGGAAGAGTCAGACCATCAGCCCTTTCTTCAGGCAAGTCAGACAGTTCTACAAAACCCAGAGAGTCTACAACCTCAGACAGGAAACTTTTCACCTCACTCTCAGGGGGGCACTGGATCCAGGGAAGAATCGGGCGGTGGGGGGGGTTAGGCAGTCCAGAAGGCCCAGCTTCATCCCCATGATTCTGCATAGGCTTTCTTCAAAACAACTGACTGAGTTCATATGAGGGGATAATAGGCATTACCATAGCCACTTTCATCAGAGGTGGATTGACAGTCACTATCATTCGAGGCCTGCCAGGGAGAGGGCTCCGAATCTTTAACAGCTGAAGCAGATGGACTCTGTCTCCTCCTTGTAGTAGCACAAGTTACCTGCCCAAGGGAATCAATTTCTGATGGTTCGGCCTCAATTATAACTTGGCCACTAGGTAGCAAGTGGTTACGGTGCATGGTCTCGACAGCTTTGGAGTTATTCTCTGGGCGCACCTTGTACACTGGTTAATCATCCAACTTTCCAACTACTACATAGATACATAGACAGTGTCAGCAGATAAGGGCCTATGGCCCACCCAGTCTGCCCATTTGAGCTTGTAAATTCAGTTTATGTTTTCTAAGAAGTCTGTTGCCCCTTACCCCTGACCTCCAGAATTCCTTTATGTCTGTCCCATGCATTCTTAAATCCCGTGATTGTTTCTGCCCCCACCACTTCCTCTGGTAGGGTGTTCCACTTGTCCAGCACCCGTTCTGTGAAGAAATTCTTCCTCACGTTTCCTCTGAATTGTCCTCCCTCCAACTTCATCCCATGCCCTCTAGTCCTGGAACATCTTTTTCGCTTAAAAATAGTGTATTCCTGCACCCTGTTCCTCCCTGTAAGATACTTGTATGTCTCTATCATATCCCATCTCTCCCTCCTCTCCTACATGGGGAAGATGGTGCCACCTATCAGCAATTTTGTGCTTGCCATGCAGTCCCAAATTGTGTAACAACACATGGTCTCAGGGCCATAGCTCTTGAGCCTTTACTTTCTTATCATGCCTCTCTTTGTTGGTGAGACTTCTCTTTTTGCCATTGTCTGGGCCAGATGATAAGCATGGTTCAATTGAGCTTTCAGTTTCTGTATGTACTGCAGGTAGGTTTCAGCTCGGACCCCATCTGGCGAGACCCAAAGCAGACATCAGCTGGCAGTTGGGCATCCCTCCCGAACATGAGACAGTAGGGGGAGAACCCAGTAGTGTCACTTTTGGTGCAATTGTATGCATGTACCAAGGTGCTAATCTGCTGGCTCCACTTATGCTTGTCTTTTGGATGGAGGGTGCCCAACATGTCTAGAAGGGTACGGTTAAAATGTTCTGATTAAGGGTCCTCCTGCGGGTGATAGGGGGTGGTTCTTGACTTCCACACTCCCCATAGAGAAAGCATTTCTTTGATTAGCTGACTTTCAAAGTCTCTGCCTTGGTCAGAGTGGATCTGCTGGGGGCACCATAGTGGACAAAGAAATTTTCCACTAGCACCTTGGCCACGGTAAAGGCCTTTTGATCTTTAGTTGGAAAAGCTTGTGCATACCATGTGAAATGATCTGTAACCACTAACACATTGCCAATATTCCAGTGATCAGGTTCTAAACACAAAAAGTCTATGCAGACCAGCTCTATGGGTGTGCTAATAGTAATATTGACAAGGGGGGGCAGGGCTTTCCTTTGGAAGCAAAGACTGCAGGTTTTTACATGGTGGTCAACATCGGCCCCCATCTTGGGCCAGTAGAATTGAGATTGTACCAGGTCGAGGGTCCTGTCATTACCGATGTGCTCCATGTGGTTGTGGAGGGCCATGGGCAGGACCAACTGTCGCTTGTCTACGTGACCACTATGATCCACTGTCTCTCTGTAAAACAACTGATTGTGTAACTTCAACCTGGGGTCTTCTTTAAACAATAGGGCAGCTCGCAAGTCAGGGGAACGCAACTTAGACATGTCTTTCCCCGCACACTGGGCATCAAGTGCAGGTTGAATCATAGGATCTTGGGATTTAGCCCACTGAATGCTGTCATTGTCAAATTGAGGTAGTGCACTAATATCTTCAGCAGAGAAATGGCAATAGGCAGCCAGTATGCAGGTATCAGGAGGGCCCAAGCAATCTACTAAACAGTCCACTGTGTCCACAGACATCTCTTCATTTCTGTCAAACTTTTGGCACAGTGCTCGGATGTCAGGTTAACACAGCCTGACCCAATTACTCTTGGAAGCTGGCCTTCGTGACAGGGCATCAGAATCAGTATGGTTCAGTCCTGGTCTATATTCGACAGCATAATCATAGGTTGATAAGGCAGAAAGCCACTGGTGCCCAGAGGCATCCAACTAAGCTGAAGTCTGTACATAGGTTAATGGGTTATCGTCGGTCTTCACCAATGTCTTTGCCCCATAGAGGTACTCATGAAACTGGTCAACGATGGCCCATTTTAGGGCAAGGAATTCCAGCTTGTGCACAGGGTAGTTTTGCTCTGACGAGGTCAAGCTCCTACTGGCAAAAGCCACTGGTCTCAAACCATCCCCATGGTCTTGATACAGCACAACTCCTAGGCCCTGCAGACTAGCAGCTGTATGCAGCACATAGGGCTTGGTGGGGTCATCATAGGCAAGGATGAGGCATGGGTGAGCTGGTATATGACTTCTTAAAAGGCTGCTTCACATTCGAATGTCCAGCAGGGCCCAAAAGGTTCACCTGTTTGGAAGTATACTTTCTCGGTTTCTTTGACAGACCCTTTTTTGTATTTATGTTTGGTAGGGGGGTAACCCTGGGTAAGATTCAGAAGTGGTTGAATTACCTTTGAATAGTCTTTGATAAACCTGCGGTAGTAGCCACAGAACCCCGGAAATGTTGTAGTTCTTTTAAGTTATGGGGCTGGGGACAAGTAGACAGTGATTCAACCTTACTGGGATCAGTCTCTATCCCTTCTGCAGATACTATGTGCCCCACATACTTCACGGATGTTTGAAAAAACTGGCACTTGTCAATGGACAGCTTGAGGCTGAAGTCTTCCAGTCGGTCTAGGACTTTAAACAGTTGGGTCTCATGCTCATCTAATGTGCGCCCAAACACAATGACATTGTCTAGGTACATTAGACATTCCAGTAAGTTCATATCTCCCACCACACGTTCCATCAGTCGCTGAACGGTGGCCGGGACACCCAAAATCCCCTATGGCATTCTCAGGAATTCGTTGAACCCCAAAGGACAGATGAAGGCTGTTTTCTCACAGTCTTTCAGGGCCATCGGAATCTGGTAATATCCGTTGTGAATATCCAGTGCCGAGAACCATTTGCTCCCATTCAAGCAATCCAGGGCATCTTGTATACGGGGCATGGTGTATTGATCTGGGATTGTCCACTGGTTCAGGGTTCGATAATCAACACACATCCTCACAGACCCATTCTTCTTATGCACAACCACAATGGGAGAGGCATATGGGCTCCTTGATTCGTGTATCACGCCAGCCACGAGCATTTCCTGCAGGTGTCTCCTAACATCATCTATATCCGCTGGGGTGAGGCGTCAGGATCTCTCTCAAAATGGCCAGTCATCATGAAGACATATGTGATACTCTGCACCCTGGACACACCCCATGTCCCATTCTTTCAAAGAAAACACTTTGTCTCTCTGGGCGAATTTCTTGCTAATCCTAGCCTTCCATTCAGCTGGCAAAGGGGAATCACCAAAGTCAAATAAGTCTGGGGTCACTCTCTCCTTCTCACCAGAGCACTTGTTACTGGTCAATATTGCAGTGTCTGCACAGTGTACTGTAGCTAGAGTGCACCGTCTAGTCACCTGGACCTTCCGATCTGACACATTCCAAATCTGGACCATCACTCGTTGTGCATAGGCATGGGCATGTGCAGGCAAGATGCTGGGCTTAACCAATAATCCTTCTGGCAACTTGCCATTGCCTGGAGCATCCAACATCAATATTTTGTTCTTTAAATCTTTCCAGAGGCGAACTTCCCAGTGAATGGTACACTGGGCATTGGGTGCCAGTACCAGAGAGTCAAGATCCTTCTTCCACATGATCCCTACAAGTTCATCCTGGTCTACTTCCTTGGGTTTCTGTTGCAAGTCATAGGCCCTTTTGATTACAGCTGGAATTCTTAGGGCCCGCCCAGTCCGTTGCCCTTGCTTCTCATGACAGAGTTGTGTCAGTCTCCCAAACATATGGATGTTTGTCACAATTAATAGAGGAATCCCATCATACAGTCCGGGGGGGGGGGGCTGAACACACTAAGGCAAGTCTCTTGGCTTGTTCATCTACTCCAGCCACAGAGGTAGGGAAAGACAGCCAGATCTGAATATACCCTGAGTACGGATAAGACTTCTCGCTCAACCCCCACACATGTAAGCCTTCCAAGAATTGTAGGGGCTCATCCGGCAGATGCTTTTGATACCAGTCTTGGAACACTATGGTCACTTGAGACTTACTGTCAGGCACGGCCTGGGTCGCCGCACCGTTCACCATCACTGTAATTTCCATTGAAGGGCCCACCACCTCGGACCATTCAGGTGACGCAGACTTGGATGGCGACTTGGCAGCGCCCTTTGATGAATAACTGTTTTGAGCAGCTCTACCTGGTGGCCAGTTATTGTTCCATCGTATCAAGGCTAGTAGCCCAATGGTAACCTTTCTCAAGTTCTCCGGTGAGCAACAGGGACCGGTCCTTTTTAATGTCTTTATAAGTGACATTGCAGAGGAACTGGAAGGAAAAGTATGTCTCTTTGCAGATGACACAAAGATCTGCAACAGGGTTGATACACAAGATGGAGTGGAAAGGATGAGAAGGGACTTGACAAGGTTGGAGGAATGGTCAAATGTATGGCAGCTCAGATTCAATGCAAAGAAGTGCAAGGTAATGCACATGGGAAACAAAAACCCAGGGGAAGCGTACACAATGGGGGGTGAGATACTGACAACAGTAAAATAGAAAGGGACCTGGGGTAATTATATCAGATGACCTAAAGGTGGGCAAGCAATGTGAGAAGGCAGTAAGGAAGGCTGGGGATACTGGGATGCATAGGAAGAGGCATCAATAGTAGAAAACAGGAAGTTGTTATCCCTCTGTACAGACAGTTGGTGAGACCCGTCTGAGTACTGTGTGCAGTTCTGGAGACCCCATCTCTGCAAAGACATAGACAGAGTGGAGGCTGTCCAGAGGAGGGCAACAAAATGGTGCAGGGTCTGCACCAGAAGACATACGAAGAAAGACTAAAGGAGCTTAATATGTGTATACTCTTGAGGAAAGAAGGAGAGAGGGACATGACAGAAACTTTCAAGTACCTCAAGGAATTAACAAAGTCCAAGAGGGTAGCATATTCCAGAAAAGAGATGTGCAAGAACAAGGGGCACAATCTGAAGATAGAGGGGACAGCTCAGGGGTAATGTGAGGAAGTATTTTTCATGGAGAGGGTGTGGATGCATGGAACAGCCTCCCTGAGGAGGTCGTGAGTCAAGAACAGTGGGGGACTTCAAGAATGCATGGGACAGGCATAAGGCAGTCCTAGTGGCAGGTAAGAGGAAGTAAGCTGTTGGTTAACTAGGATCTGCAGCTTATCTGTTAGGTAGGAAAATGGGCAGACTAGGTGGGCCAAGCGGTCCTTATCTGCCGTCAAATTCTATGTTTCTATGTTATGTAACTGGGTATGCCCATCCTCCCGCAGTGGTAGCATAAATTGGGTTCTCTAGAGTCTCTGAGTGATTGCAGGACATCTCCCTGCTTGGGTACATCAGTGGCACATCGGGGCCCTTCTTGACTTGTGACTTGCGTTCTTGATCCTCTGGACTTCCACCAAGGTTAGTGGTTTGTGAGGCTTATAGTAGGGCCGCCACCAGGGCTCTCAGTCCTCGTACTTCTTCCAGTAGGTTACCCTCAGTCCAGGTTTCCGAGGATGCAATGTGCACCCCCACCCCACTAGGTGGAGCCTCACTCTTTTACTCAGGGGGTGCCTGATAGATGCTAGTGTCTCTGGCCACCTCAGCGACTTGTTGACTGATTCTCAGCTCCATCAGTTCTTTAATTAGTTCTCTCATCTGCTGCACCTCAGCCTCGTCACTTCTCTCAGGGGTCAGAGCAACCCCAGCACAGGACTCCCATCCCTCTTCATCATTTTCTGCCTCACGAATCTCTTTCATGAGGTGACAATACTCGGGAGGGTTAGCCTTCCTATCTTGCAACTGAAGTTTTCACATCATCACACTAGAGTACCTGGCAGACTTGAGAATATAGTCCAACCTGACCCGATTCAGTTCACTAGCTGGCACCCCTCCTTTTCTGTGAGCCCTCTGCAGAGCCCTCTCAATTTTGGTAACGATCATAGACAACTTCTCATTCTTCCATTCCTTGGTGGATTTGAATGTCCACAGTAAATCATCCCCTAAATCAGTGCTTCCAAAAACCCCTTCCAAGGCAGAGAGGTATTCAGCCACTGTAGCCTCCGGGCTAGTGGCTCATAGGAAGCGAATGGCCTCCAGTGCAGGGCCCTCAAACTTTCCATGAGTCTTTTTCTCTTCTCCCCCTCAGAGCACTGCCACTCCTGGACCGGGGGTAGCATAGGTCATCCACATTTCTGGGTCATCCTCCCCCACAGGCACTGGGACTGTGCCCCAAAAAAGTCTAAGTCTACGGTAGGAGTCCAGGGCACAGATGAGATTACTATGGGGGGTGGTGACCACAGGGGAGACCATAGGGGAGGCAGGAGATGCTGTCAGGGACTGCAATGGCGTGGGTTCTTCAGAAAGGTCTAGCACCTTCACTAACTCTTGGGCGGGTCGCCCCTCAGAAATTAACAACTTAAAGCAGCAGTACTACGAAAAAAAAAACTGTGCTTTTTTTGACAGTTTATTCCCTGTGCCCTGCTAATCATATACCTGGTACTCTGTCTCACCGGCATTGTGCTATCGCTGAGTAATTTGCTCAGTTATTCTCTGCTTTTGTTTACATTTCTGCCACTAAGCATGTTGCACTGGAACCCCCTCTGCTGCCAACTGCACATGTGAATGACTTGCAGGGACAACGGGAATGGTCAGCAAAGGGTTCCTCTGCTGTTGTCAAAAGATGTGATGTGACCTGTAGAAAAAGTGCAGCTGAAATTAGTCAGCTGCCATATTTGTTGTAGCACTACAACACTTCAAATAAATTGCAAATATCTAAAAAATTAAAGACGACTGGAAAAAAACCATTTACAGGTATGGAAACTTTGGCTGCATGCTTACAGCTGAAAATCAGAATTTTTATAGCTCACTTCCTGATTTCGTAGTAGTGCTGCTTTAAGCAGTTTGTCCTTGAACCCCTCTATGTTGGGGGACCCTCCCGGGGTAGCCGGATCACTGTGCAAATGGATAACGCTCCACCCCTTCTGGGCGCCTTCTGATAGAATAACAGGGGGTACTTTCTCTGGATCTATGGGAGAGCTGCAGGAGAGTAGAACCACAATGGTCTGGTCAAACAGGTTGAATCCCTCCCCTTCACTTCAACTTTCTCCAAACACTTAACATGCTCCACAGCTTCTACAATAACAGCATTAGTGGTCCCTAATGGGACATCCACTAGCAGGAGGGTCTGTCGGGAGTCTGCCCCTTCAGCCTCACTCCACCCCATCATTCGGTATACTAACAGCTTATGGGGGTGATTTTGAGCTTAGGCGTAGCAAGCCACTCCAATTTGTCACCAATTCTAAACATAATGGGGTAAATCCCACCTCTGGCCACTAGAGGATGCTAATCCCAATGGTGCCTCCAAGATGTAACCCCTAGGCCCCTAGGTGGCGCTATCCCAAGGGCTACTACCCCTGTCTACGTGGCTAGTAGCAGGTTTCAAGGTTGTTAGTGGTCAAGCTAATCTAGGCACAGCCCTCTGGGACACTGTAACCCCTCCCTGTCCCTTCTAGTGGCCAGAACAATATACAGTAATCACCTTTGCAATGCCCCTTATTCACCATGCAAGCACCCACACTGTTTGCACTTACCACCAGGGCTGGTTCCACCAATTCAACCCTGGAGACCCCCTGTAAAACAAGGTTAGGCGCAGCAAACAACAACAGTACAGTGCTTTCAACACAAACTGGAACCACAGTCAGGTTAAATGCAAAAAGGTTAGATCTGATTTATTCAGGGGACTTGAACAAGGAAGGAGCGTAATCAGGTTGATTGGCTTAAAAGCTAAATCAATCAGACAGTTATGCATGCACTTCAGAGTCCCTACACAGTCACACACTCTGAGTACCAAGTATGAAAAATGTGGACTAGCTAGGAACGTTGCCCAAGGTAGGCCAGCATCGCAGCTGGTTGGGGCCCTGAGATGGAAGAAAGTAACATGCACAACATACACTATTTGTAATCCGAAGCCAGAGGGCTCAGTTCGTGAAAGAAAAGACAACAAAGTAATCAGATGACACTTTAAATTTAGCTGTTATTGCAGGGAACTACCCTGATGTTTACTCATGATACCCAATACAGGATACAGGCAGGACGAACTCGAGACTGCAGGTTGTTGAGCTGGAGTGCCAGGAGAAGCAGGGCCCACACGAATCACCGAGGTATCATTCCTGTTTAAAGCGTTGAGCAGGGGGCTGATCCCCAGGCAGGTCTCTCGTCGATGGCTTTCTCTGTGTAGTGGGTAGTCTGGCTGGATAAGTGTGGCAAGGCTCAGGCCAAATGGAGATGAATACTGATTCAGTCCGTTGGAGCTGGATGCAGCCTCCAGCAAGCAGAACACAGTTCAGCATACAGTGGGGAACTAAATGGCGGCCCACCAGCAGCACACAGCACATTTACATATAAGAAATTCGACTGTACCAGGCAAGTGACTCGCCAGTCACAATTACAGGGTCTCTGCACAATCCGGGAGTTCAGAGGTGGCTAGAAGTCCTGGCAGGCCAATCGCATTCAGCAAATCTTCGGTCTTCCTCAGGTTGTCAGCCTGGTCACAGTTCAGTGGCTGATCTCACTCTTCACAATTCGGATTCAGTCCAAATATACTGTAATTTCCCTCTCAAGGACAGCAGGCAGACAGGTAGGCCAAAACTCAGCCCTTTCACAGTTCTCCCACACAACTCTACGCAGGATTGCTGCCTGACTAACTCGAGCTGTTACCTCTTTCTCTTCCCAACTCAGACTGACTCTAGCTGCAAGCAGACTAGGACTTTCTCCAGGATCCAAAAGGTTTGGTTGGCTGATCTGTCTGTCAGTCACAACAAGGACTCCCCCTCCAGGTCCATTTGGGCACCAAAGTTCCAAAACTACAATTCCTACAGAATTTTGCTCCCACAATACTCCTGGGGACAGGCTCCATTTTAGAGTCCCCAAAGGTACTGATTGGCCCATTTCGGCAGTCCAGGACCAAGATGGTGGTGATAAAAGAAACTGTCCATGCTGCAAAGAAGGCAGGTTAGACAAACTACAATATGTTTACCACTCTAATAGATAATCAGCAAACAAATATATCTTCTAACTGAGCTCCCTCTGCACAAATAGCGATGGCAGAAACAGAGCGATTATCTGGCAGCACGGGCGGGACTCTAGCATAGAAGCACTCAGCCCCCCTCCCAGATTAACTATAACTGCGATATAGGCACCTCTTAAAGAGACAATACACAGAAGCTATACAGGCACTCTCTGGCAATAACGTTTAAATTGCTAAAACACAGGACACCAGCCTGGCAGTGAGCATTTAGGCAAACTCAAGGAAGACTTTTCCAGAACCCTCATTTGTAGGGGGGTTACAGTAGAGTGACCAAACATACAGTACATTCACAGTTCAAATATAATGTAAGGCTGTATGGGGATGGGAGGGTGAAGGGACGGGGAGGGAGAAAGGCGAGTAGGGGTTGGGTGGTTGAGAAGGAGAGAGAAGCTTTAGAAAATAGGCTAAAGAAACTCAGAGGGAAAAGGGTTTAAAATCCAAGGTGTAGAGGGAGCTCAATCCTTGTGTTACCAATTTTAGTTACAAAGGAGCAGGATGTGGAACCTGCGCTCACCACAACACATCAGTACCTGGAACCGAAAAAGTAGAAAGAGAAAGTAAATAAATATTGCATTCATGTTAATCCATATGTAACCCCTAGGTGGTGCTATCCCTTGGGCTACTACCCCTGCCTGCTTGGCTATTAACAGGTTAAGGGGCCTGAGTTCTAAAACGGGTGCCTCCACCCAAAAGTCAGGGTTGGTTTGGGTTACGCTAACCAGGCCACAGCCCTCTGGGACACTGTGATCCCCCTTTTCTCCCACTAGTGGCCCACACAGTACACAACAGTGACTTTTCCAATACCCCAGATATGCAAACTTATTACACATACTGTACAGTTACCACTTACCCTCAGGACTGATTTCTGCAGCACATCTCTGAGGACCCCCTGTAAAACAAGGTTATGCAATGCACACACATATAATGCAATAGGTTCTGTAGGTACTGATACCACAAGTAAGGTATATTTCATCAACAACAGATCTCATTTATTTCAAGTTCAAATTCAAGTTCATGTTTATTGCAGGAAAGCTCCATTGAGCAAGCTCATTCACAAGGAGGTCCCGGGTGCATGGGTACAACAAATATACAATGCAGGCAATAACATAAAAATACATAAATGGTGGACCGGGTCCTACAAGGTACATGGGTAAACAGTCCTGGGTGAAAAACAAAAAACCAAAAAATATTTAGTACAAGTTGTTTAAGGAAGGCGGTGTAGTGAGAACAAACTTAGGAAGTAAGGAGAAAGCTAGGGAGAGAGGGAGTTTAGAAACAGTTACAGGTGTCCTTTATTTTTGAAGCCAACAGTTTTTGGAAGAAATTTACTGAGATTACACTGGATAGTTTCAGAGTGGATTGTAGCTGGTTCCAAATAGTTGGTAGGGCACTTGAGAAGTCTTGTCTGCCAAAGGAGGTACGAGTCCTAGGTGCGTCAAGTAGGATAAAATCTGATTTCCTAAGGAAATAAGAACTGTGGGCAGTACGGATAAGTGCTACTAAATAGCTTGGTAATTTATTCAGACGTTTTAGGGTCCAAATGCCAGCATGGAGTGTGCGTCTAATGGTAAGTGAAGTCCAACCAACAGCTGCGTATAGTTCGCAATGGTGGGTTCGGTATGAGTAGTTTGTAATGAAGCGCAGGGCACGGTGATAGAGAATGTTCAATTTGTTTAGGTTAGTAATTGCTGCAGAAGTGTATAATATGTCCCTATAGTGAAGTGTAACCTCCGGACCCCTGCCTTTTTGCAAAACGACAGGTGGCATGTTGTTGAAGCTGACAGCAGTACCTGGTGGTACTGGGTTCAGGGAGGACTAGGTTACTTGGCACCGGGGGCCTAGGTTTGGCTACTCTGCACAGGAGCACCCAAGTAAATCTGAACACAGGAAGCAATAACTGTAATGTCCAAAACCAGGGATGGGATTCTACAGTGTGGCTTTTATTCACATCCAAACTGAACAAACAAAGCATAGATGGACCCCCACGGGGCTACATTCCAGGTAATGCAGATTAGAGATACAGAACACTTCTTTACATTTCAGCCCTCAGGCTCTGAACCCACCAGGCACACAGCCCGGACTTGCACGCAGCTTTGGGTACACAGCCCGATTTGTACACTACTTGGGTTTTCCCCCTGGCCCGGCTCCCCCACCGGCCACTTCATCCGCAGTCCATTATGGGAATGAACCAGTTTTCCTATTGGTGGCTCCCCAAACCACCTTAGAGCCTTCGACTCCTAGAGGGAATTTTCCTTCCATCCCACATCTGGGTATTTCCCGCATCACTGGCCAAGTGCATGAGGCAAAGTAGAAATCCACAGAGCAAATTCGTAGAGGTGGACCTGGTTACTAAAGATGGGGGGTCTCCCACCTCCAGCTCCCACATTCCATACCCGGCCATTTCTCTGGACACTAAACAACTCTTTTCTGAAAGCTTGGCAATGTAGATTACTGGGTAGACGTATGTCACATCTTCTCTACATGTCTTGACTTCCCCTATGTGCTGGACTTGAACATACTTTTACTTTTGGCTAAACCTGTTACTCTAGGTCTCCCACTACTTCAGTAGTCCAATCCCCACTTTAACACAGTTCAGGATGAAACATGGGCCCTTTAGAAAGAGCAGAACTCACCCTTCGGTTGCAGGTGCCCCACAGGCGAATCACGAAATCTTCTTGTACTCCACACACGTGGACAAAATAAGGCAGCTTCTTTCTCCAGCAGTAGCCAGAGGGTTGCCCCTGAAAATGCAGGCACACCTTCCTGCCCTATCCCTTGAGGGATGGGGCACAGAGACCTGAATCAGCGGTCTCCACCACTAAAAAACAGCTTACTGTGTCTCTCTTTAGGCGGAAACACACACCTTTCCCTAAATGTAGCCCTATTTCAGGGCTGAGGCTCCAACAGCCTGAGCACAGAGCTGCTGTGCTCCTCTCACAACAATCTCCAAACTCCAACTGAACACAGACTGACTGTTCAAACCTCCCAACATTCTACTCTAACTCCCTTCTGCAGATTCCATTGTGGCTCATGCAGCTGTGATAGTTCTATGGTGATGTCATCCCTCAGTCTCAGCTGAGACTGAGAACAGAGTGAGACAGTGTGAAATCCATTTAACTGGAGTTTCACAAGCTGCCTTCCCTGCCTACCACTAGGTCTTACTGGGATTCTAGTAACCCCGGGTAACAAGAGGTTACACTCGCCCTTGACCAGGAAAATGACTGTCCGCAGTCATTGTTTACCAACTTAGGCCATCCCACCTATGCACTACCTGCGGAGGGGTGATCAGGCCCCTCCCACCATATCGCGAGCACAGGCAGGCAATACTAAGGGCCTGGGAGGCCTTTAGCTGACATATCGGCCTCTACTTTACCCACTTACTATGGCCGCCTAGTGGCTCTGGTAGAACTGTCCAGAGCATAGCCCTAATAGCTCAGCACTGCAGTCCCTATGGCCATTCAGGACTACAGCCTGTCTATCCCCTCCCCAGCCCTCTAGCGAAAATCTATCTGCCTCTAACTTAACACCCCAAAATAAAAACAACCCAGGGACCTCCCCGGCCTTGAGCACCCTGCAACCACACAGCAAGAAACTAATACCGCACCATTACATTACATTACTGCCTTCCTACCCCCACAACCACACCTGTGGAAGGAAAGGGTTAATACAGTAACAACAATAACAACCACAATACTTTAAATTCTACACACTAAAGTACTAGTGAGGAACTCCAATGAGCTCCTCCTCTTCTTCTTGTCTTCTCTTCTATCTTCTTCAGGAACACCTGCAAGAAAAGAAAGACAACACACACCCTAATCTGTGTACACAGTCTACCTAAACCCCTACCATCAAAACACTGAAGAATCCCAAAAGATTTTTTTTTTTTTTTTTAGAAAAGGTAGAAAACAGTATATACACTAGAAAACAGTAGAAAACAACGACATTATTTACAATACACATTTGGGGGAATGGAGTGCCCTAAAAGTCCCAACTAGTGACCACAGTGCCCGAAGGCTAGTCCATGAAAGAGTCTCTCCTGAGCCGGAGCCCGGTGAAGCACAGTTCTAGCAGGCCAAAGTCCCGAAGGGGAGAGTCTTTGAGGACAATTCACACATTCTGGAGTCTGCTAGTGTAGGGTGTGTACTGCAATGTCATAATGATAGAAAAATTCGGACTTACCAGCCCCTTGTAGAACGAAAAATCTGAACCGACCTGCTTTTCAGCCGAAGACTCTCCCTGGCAGCATTTCTTCCTATACAGCTGGGCGGACATCTTCCGGGAACTACAGTAGGGCACATCTGGGAACTGCTGGGTTGATGTCATCTCTGGAGATGGAACCTTAGAACAGGAACAAAAAAGGAAAACAGCTGGTCTGACATCATCCGATTACCAGGCAATGGATCAGGATACAGTTGGGCTGGTGTCCTCTCTGGATCTGAAGTCATCTGGTGGGCCAGTCGATGGATTCTGGAGAGGCCAGTACACTGTAGAACTGATGAATGTGGGGCATCTGAGTCCTGGATGTCCATACTGGCGGACCAATAAAGGCACTTCACAGGCTGGTGTGGCAGTATTGACTACCACTGCTCGGCTTTCCATCTAGTAGGCACGGGCACATTTGCCGGGAGGTCCTTGCATTGAGGCCAATAGTACAGGGGATCAGGAGCTTGAATTATTACCCCGTCTGGTCGCACATAATTCACACAGTGGAAGGTTTCCCGTCCCTCTCCGTCCACTATTCGCACGCTGTCCATAAACTGTGTCCTGCCTCTCTTCCACTGGGTATATTTCTCATGAAACAGTCTGTTCTTGACATGCTTGTTTGCACCAGGATGCACACATTTCATTGCTTCGGCCCAGATCCAGGATTTCCTGCTGTTCTCAATCTCCTCCCAGACTCTCTGAGGAAAGGTAGGAAAGGTCATCCCATAGATCTCATTCGCCTTCCTACGAACCAGTCTCTCCTCTTTACTAGCTTTGGTCAACCTGAGAACGCTAGCCTGGCTTGGGGGTGGCCAGCCCTGGTTCTACCAGCTACGCATCCTTAACGAGATTAAAAATGGATCCCTGACTTCTTCTTCTTGCATAGCCAGGGCAGTGGCATCACCACTCTCTTCCATGC
Organism: Neoceratodus forsteri; assembly: GCA_016271365.2. Taxonomy (NCBI): domain Eukaryota; kingdom Metazoa; phylum Chordata; order Ceratodontiformes; family Ceratodontidae; genus Neoceratodus; species Neoceratodus forsteri. The sequence goes on from CM028131.1 coordinate 58,549,278, forward strand.
ATTCCTCTGAGGCAAGAGCTTGAGGCTGTGTACCCGTTCCTTTTTCACAAGGCCACATAGGTTCCCCCTCATCTTCTTCCTCACTAAGGATCTGAGCCCAGGAGTGAGCAGTCGTCCTCTCCCCTGAGACTATCCACTCATCACTAGGCACAGAGGTCGACACCTCCCATTCAAAGGCCTTCCACATCTCATCTTCTCCTAAGAGACTTGGGCTAGCCCCCCCCCCCCTCAGGGGTCTACTGATGCTTTATCTGAACTTTCCTTCTGAGATCCAGCATCTGAAACTTCAACATCTGGTTCTGTCTGTAAATCTGCACCCTCTAGCTTTGCGCCACACTCCCCCAAGGGGCCTTCTTCAACAGGCTCTGCCTGGTGCTGTGTGCTGCCAACTACAGATTCCTGAACCTTTGTCCATGTGGGAGCCAAACGAATCTGGGGCGCTTTATACAAGCCATATTTTTCTAGGCATCCAGCACAGTGAGGTATCATGAAGACGCCCCTTCCAGCATTTAAGCAAATTTGACACACACGCACTGGATATCCAGGAATCGCCACATTGAGAGGCAGTTGTCCTCCATAATGACACCTTTCAATTTCCCTTAATCTATTTACTGCTGCTGTTACTGCAGCCCGGCGTGATCCGTAGCAAGCTGGTCCTGAGGCCATAACTGCAGGGAAAACAAACAAAAACCTCACTGTTACTGAAAGTCCCACTTTACCGAATGCCTTCTTTACTTTTAAAATGTCTCCTCTGCTGCTGTGTTTACTTTACTACCCCACCCTGTAATGGCGGCGGCAGCACTCCTGTGCATCAACATTCAGAAATTGGGTCAAGCCACTGTGCATCCAATTTACACACACTACTGATAACTTTTGCTCAAACTGCACAGTCTTGCACTGTTCTTTTTCTAACACATTTACATGATTTCCCACAGACTTTTCACTTGCTGGAAACATTTCTTTAACTCACAGTCCCTTAAAGCCTCAGGATTTTAAGCACAGGATTGCCTGTAAACTAGTGCTGCACATTTGGCTACAACTCCCAGTCTCTCTCTGGCTTTAAAACTTTAAACTGATGCTGAACTCATAACTATGCACACAGTCAATGGCCTAGCAGACTTGCACTTGCTGGTAGAACTTAACACAGTCGTTATTTGCAAAGCGACTACACTGCTGCACACATATTTAGCTGGCTTTTGGCAGAAAATCACTGTTTGAGCAACTTTTACTGTTGGTACTTACTGTTATCAGTAGCTGTTAGCTGCGATGGAAAAATGGCCTGCAGCCAGTCTGGGAGGCTTCAGAAAGAAAACGGGTGGGCAGTCCTGCCGATCGTCTCCCCAATTACCACACTTGCAATTCAGAAGATCGAGATGCGGGTTGAACCCGATTTTGAACAGACAAGTCTATTTTTAACAGTTTTACAGCGCTTTTTAATTACCATGACACTCCTCCACTAGCCAGTACACGCACTCCACTCACACTCCCTCTCGAATGCTGGGCAGTCACTGTAGAGCTATCTGAGGGGCGGGACTGAGTACAGCCTCACCAATCACACGATGCCATGCAAATGAGCCTCTTCTTCCTCACGAGTGCTCTTCTCTTCACGGCGATCGTTGAGCAGGCAAATTTAAACTGCAGAAACCACTTTTTTTTTTTTTAACTGACTCCATGGCGGGAGCCCATTTCAGCCATTTAGTATGGCCATTTACACAGCAAGTTTCTCAGTTCATTCAAAAGCATTTCCAACGTCCAGGGCACAATTTTCCTGTTGCTACCCCTAGTCTTCCACACTTTTCTTAATCACCACAGTTCTTTTAAAAAGCAGGCAAAAATGCTGTAAACAATTGATGCAGGACAAGGGCACACTCTTTTAGCTTTACTGCTCCATGGTAAACAGTTGGCATTTTAACAGCAGCATAAGATCCACAGCACACAGCGACACACTAGTTAAATTGCTTCAGCTTTTTGGGCTACCCACTGCCAGATAGCCAAAACACTAGCCCCTTGCCCAAGCACCTTTCCTCCCAGAATAAAAATCCAATAGCGGTGCCTCCATTTTGTAACCCTCGGACCCCTGCCTTTTGCAAAATGACAGGTGGCATGCTGTTGAAGCTGACAGCAGTACCTGGTGGGGACTGGGTCTGGGAGGACTTGGTTATCGCACCGGGGCCTAGGGTTTGGCTACTCTGCACAGGGGCACCCAAGTAAATCTGAACACAGGAAGCAATAACTGTAATGTCCAAAACCAGGGATGGGATTCCACAGTGTGACTTTTATTCACATCCAAACTGAACAAACAAAGCATAGACAGACCCCCACGGGGCTACATTCCTGATAATGCAGATTAGAGATACAGAACACTTCTTCACATTTCAGCCCTCAGGCTCTGAACCCACCAGGCACACAGCCCGGACTTGCACGCAGCTTTGGTACACAGCCCGACTTGCACACTACTTGGGTTTTCTCCCTGGCCCGGCTCCCCCGCCGGCCACTTGATCCGCAGTCCATTATGGGAATGAACCAGTTTTCCAATTGGTGGCTCCCCAAACCACCTTAGAACCTTCGACTCCTAGAGGGAGTTTTCCTTCCATCCCACATCTGGGTACTTCCCTCATCACTGGCCAAGTTAATGAGGCAAAGTAGAAATCCACAGAGCAAATCCGTAGAGGTGGACATGGTTACTAAAGATGGAGGGGTCTCCCACCTCCAGCTCCCACAATCCATACCTGGCCATTTCTCTGGAACTAAACAACTCTTTTCTGAAAGCTTGGCAATGCAGATTACTGGGTAGACGTATGTCACATCACCTCTACGTGTCTTTACTTCCCCTATGTGCTGGACTTGAACATACTTTTACTTTTGGCTAAGCCTATTACTCTAGGCCTCCCACTACTTCAGTAGTCCAATCCCCACTTTAACACAGTTCAGAATGAAACATGGGCCCTTTAGAAAGAGCAGAAATCACCCTTCGGTTACAGGTGCCCCACAGGCGAATCACAAAATCTTCTTGTACCCCACACAGGTGGACAATATAAGGCAGCTTCTTTCTCCAGCAGTAGCCAAGGGGTTGCCCCTGAAAATGCAGGCAAACCTTTCTGCCCCATCCCCTGAGGGATGGGGCACAGAGACCTGAATCAGCGGTCTCCACCACTAAAAAACAGCTTACTGTGTCTCTCTTTAGGCGGAAACACACACCTTTCCCTAAATGTAGCCCTATTTCAGGGCTGAGGCTCCAACAGCCTGAGCACAGAGCTGCTGTGCTCCTCTCACAACAATCTCCAAACTCCAACTGAACACAGACTGACTGTTCAAACCTCCCAACATTCTACTCTAACTCCCTTCTGCAGATTCCATTGTGGCTCATGCAGCTGCGATAGTTCTATGGTGATGTCATTCCTCAGTCTCAGCTGAGACTGAGAACAGACTGAGACAGTGTGAAATCCATTTAACTGGAGTTTCACAAGCTGCCTTCCCTGCCTACCACTAGGTCTTACTGGGATTCTAATAACCCCGGGTAACAAGGGGGTTACACAAGTAAAGGGAGTAAGGTGGTCTGAACAAGTCTGAGTCTGGTTTCCAGGGGAAAGAGGGACCTATTTCGGAAGAAGAAGCCTAGTCTAGCTTTTAGTCTTCTGGACAGGTCGTCAATGTGCTCATTGAAAGAGAGCTTGCTGTCTAACCAAAAGCCAAGGTATTTAAATTTAGAGACAACTTCCAGTGGTTCACCTAGGGATGTAACAATGAAGTCTTTAGGTGGGACAATGAGGGTGACAGAGGAAGTGTTAGGGGGGAAAATCATGGCCTTAGTTTTTTTAGCATTTAGGAGTAGTTTGGTATTGATGAGATTTGTTTCTAGCTAAGCAAAATCGACTTGAAGTATATCCCTGACTTCCGATATTGTATGGCCAGATGTATACAAAACTGTATTGTCTGCAAAGAAATGCAAGGTTGACCTGGTTATTTGAGAATCGAGGTTGTCGATATATAGGGAGAAGAGTATAGGACCTAAGATGGAACCTTGCAGGACTCCCCTAGTAACTGGTAAGGAGGCAGAGAACAGCCCACCAGCTTTGACTTTCTGCATCCTACCTGATAGGTAACTGGAGAACCATTTGGTAGTAGCTAGGGTAGAGCCAATATTGGTGAAGCTGTTCACAATTAGAGTATGGGCAACGGTCTCAAATGCTTTACTCAAATCTAAGAATACTGCACCCGTAATCTTTTTTGCATCCTTGGCTGAGATCCAGTTATCTATGACTTTAACTAGTGCAGTAACGGTGCTATGATTAGAGCGAAAGCCTGATTGGGCTGGATTGAGGAAAGAGTAGGTTACCAGATGATTCTTCAGTTGTATATAAATCAATTTTTGAGGACTTTTTGAAAGGATAGGCAGATTGAGATTGGTCTGTAATTGTTTAAGTCATTAGGTCTGATTTAAATAAAAGGTATGATATGGTGGATTTCCAGCATAATGGAACTACAGCAGAAGAGATAGAGAGGTTGAATATATGGAGAATGGGGAGTGAAGATAGCAGTAGCCGACTTTTAAAGAAAAATGGTTCTAAGCCATCGTCTCTGGCACTTTTTGTGGTATCTACATTGATGAGTGAATCCTCAACTTCTTTGAAGCTGAGGGGGAGCAGCTGGAAAGGATGGGCTGTATCTTTCAGGACAGTGATAGTGCTAGCATGGATACTAGTACAAGATGCATACGGTGATGCATCGAAAGCTAGAACAGCTGTGGTGAAGTGAGAATTCAGTTCTTTGAGGATTTGGTAATTGTTCTCAATAACTGTGCCATTTATGTTGATCTTAGCTGGGATGGAGGGAGCAGCCGGTTGACCTTCAATAGACTTGATGGTCCCCCAAATGTTCTGCGAGTTTCCTTTGGCTTTTTCCAGTGTGGAAACATAGCAATCCACTTTGGTAGAGCGAATATGTTTTAAGCAGGTGTTCCTAGCTGCTCTAAATGTCTGCCGATCTGTCAGATTCTTAGTTCTTCTTGCTAGAGCCCAGATTTTATCTCGGTTTATAAGTGTGGTTTTGAGCTCCAGTGTAAACCAGGGGTGGGAGACATTGCGCGTATGCACCTTAATAAATGGGGCATGCTTGTTAGCCAGGGTGGTGAGATTTTTATTTAGGTTAGAGACAGCCTCATCGACTGTTTTAGAGAGGTACAGATCTTGCCATTTGACCTTGCTAAGGTCATCAGATTGCTCAGGGTGTTGAATTTACGAAAGGAATGCTTGATTATGAACTTAGGCTGATTGCGGGCTTTGATTTGATGTCTTATACAGACCACAACTCTATGATCTCTCATATCATTGGAAAAACAGCTGATTGTAGTATTTTGTGGGGATGGGTGGTAAGTATGACATCGATGAGAGAACTATTGGCAATGTTGGTGGTGTTAATCCTAGTGAGCTCACTAATTATCTGGGCAAGACCTAGTTCATCACAAAGGGATTTCAGACTATGCAATTTGTGTGTGAGCCAATCCATGTTGAGGTCCCCAAGTATCAGTGTTTCTGTGTTGGCTGTTATAACTAAGGATTTTAGGACATTGATGATTTCAGTTCCACCAGTTGGAGGTCTGTAGCCACCAATTACTGTAATAATTTCATTGGAGGGAAGGTGGAGTTTCAGAGATATGATCTCATATTCCTTAGATTTAGAATTGCAGAAGAGGTCACTAAAAGTGAATTTGTATTTGGCATAAATAACTACTCCACCCCCCCCCCGGTATTCCTATCAGCCCTATAGAGATTATAGTTGAGGAGAGTTATTTGCTGGTCCGTAATAGTATTTTTGAGCCAGGCTTCGGTGATAATGACGAGGTCGAGCTCAATGGGTGTGGGCCAGGCTTGTAAAAGGTCAATTGTTTTGGGCAAACTTAAAATGTTGACCAACATGAATTTAAGGCTAGGAGCGGCAGCAAACTTGGTAGGCGAGGAAAATGTTGACAGAGGGCCTGGGTTTAGTTCTACATTACCTGAACAGAGAAGGAGCAGGAGTTTTTATAGCTGTTGTGATGGATCTGGATGCTTTTTTAAGTTGTGACTGGCTAATAGTACTGGTAGGGGATACATTTTAGTGCTATTATGGTAGAGTCTAATGTGGCAGTTAATAGATAGTAGGGATAATGCTCTGAGTGACATGTGAGAAGGGGGTAATAAAAGCAGGTGAGTGGGGAGTGGGTTGTAATTAAAAGGAGGGGTGGGCTTTGGATGAGCATTAGTACAGTGAAAGGGGGCAACGTAAATAGCAATGAGATGTTCCAGGGTAGGTTTTGAACCTGGGACTTCATCATGATAGCATATAGTTAGGATGTTAAGGAGCAAAAATAAAATGACAATGGGGAGGTGAGTCATGGTTCAGCAGAGCAGGCTAGTGCAGGGGAAAAGGGCGGGGTGCCTAGAGAGAGTGTGGCTCGCAGCACGGTTCATGCCCTTACCATGAGCGAATACAGTGAAACAGCTCTATGGGGGCGGAGCTAATTGAGTATTTCAGGGAGGTCTGGGAGGGGTGGGGATGGAAGAAAAAGCCCGTCAGGACCGACCCAGAGCACAGATATGCAGCACCTTTCGCCTTAGCCAATCGGGGCTTGCTTCGAAAAATCGCCCGCATTGCGATTGGCTGATAATAAGGGTAGCTCGCCTGCTGCTGGTTTCAGGATTCCCCTGGCAGAACCCTGGCAGTAACGAATTGTTTTAGTAAGAAAGAGAAGGCAGGAGATTCATCAGGGATGGGAGTGTGCGGTGCTAACAGGTCTATATAATAGCACACAGGAGGGGGGATGGGCAGATAGGCAAAAAATTGCAGCTTTGCCGTACCGCTCAAGCGGTGGAGTCTGACGAGGAGGTCTCGGGCAGCGGCTTCAGAAGCACCGACCACCCAGTGTCCACGGTCCACGTGGAGGGCATCTGAGCTGGGATCCCTAGCAGGTTCTCGGCTAGAGAAAGGAGAGAGGAGTTCGAATTAATAGTGGGGCAACACAAAGGCTAGCAGTCTGAGCAAAAACAGCTCAATTAGCAACTGAAAGGCCAGCACTTTCCTTGGCATCTTGCAGTCTGGAGAGAGCTACAAAGTCACAAAGGGGCTATAACACTTGGTTGCTGGGAACATTTTTAGACAATAAACACAGTTTTTTGGCAAATCAGTCACAGTTCGGTAATTTGTAGTACAATTTTCAAGTAAAACAGTGCATTAGCAAGACAGGATATACTATTCAGCAATAAGCAAACCTAAAGTACCAAAACAGTATGCCTCAGCAAGACAGAATGAGATAAAGCTGCTAGAAGGTTTAGTTGCAAAAAGGGGATGCGAGGAATTGCAGTTGTTGACAGTAAGTAACCAATAAATTGAAACATCAGATAGGAGTGGGCGGAGACTGTGTGCATTTAAAGGAGGCCTGGGAGGGGAGAGGGGTGGGATGAAAAATCAAGGGGAAGTTTGCAGAGCTAGCACTGAATCAGTGCACATACAGTTGGAGAGAAAATGCAGCAGGGGAGAATGGTAAGTTACTTTACACAGGCCGAGCAGAACAGGCTAAATTAAAATATATAAATTAGAAGCTGAGTACAGGGATGCAGGCTTACATTAAGAAATTTGGCAATTTTTCAAGCGTCGTACCTTATCTATCTCTTTGGGGGGGGTGTGGATCAGGCTCCTTGCACTGTGAGAGTTGTTATGGCTGGATCGTGACCACTGCCCATTGGGGCAAGTGGCACCTGCAAGGAAGGAGGCAGCAGATTAAATAGGAGCAGATGGGGGGGTCCTAAACAGAGATACACAAAGAAAGCTGAGCACCAACTTGAAAGACGAGTCAAGGGTCAGTCTCAGACGGAGGCAAGGTGCCGGCTAACTTGGAAATCCAAAACAAGCACAAAAGAACAGACTGATGGGGGAGGGCAGAAGGGACAGAACAGAGACAGAGGAGGACAGGGGGACAAAGGAAAATGATTAAGAATGTTAGTCAAGGGCAGGAGCCTCAGGCTCAAGACAGAGGCAAGGTGCCGGCTAACTCGGGAATCCAAAATAAGCACAAAAGAACAGTCAGATGGGGAAGGGCAGGAGGGACAGAATAGAGACAGAGGAGGGCAGGGGGACAAAGGAAGATGATTGTTAGTCAAGGGCAGAAGCCTTAGGCTCAAGACAGAGGCTACACAGATTTTACAATTCACTGAATTTTCTAAGTCCATAGCAGTAAGCATGTAAACCCAGTACAGTCTTAAATAGGAGTAACAAAATATATATTAACAAAGCCAGTAAAACTTTTTTACAAACTCAGTTCAAGGCTGTGTACAGAGTGAAAGCTTAATTGGGGAAAAAACAAGGGGAAGTTTGCAGAGCTAGCACTGAATCAGTGCACATACAGTTGGAGAGAAAATGCATTGGGGGGGAATGGTAAGTTACTTTACCCAGGCCGAGCAGAACAGGATAAATTAAAATATATAAATTAGAAGCCGAGTACAGGGATGCAGGCTTACATTAAGCCACACGTCTCGGGTGCTCCTGTCTCACGTGAGTGAGACCAGCCAATCAGGGAGCTCTACACAGGCATGGAGCCAGTAGCGCTACCCTGAGAAGGTGCTGAAATTGAAAACAGCAAATTGCAAGTGATGATCCAGTTCAGCATTCACACAGCCCAGAGAAATCATGGCAATTTTTCAAGCGTCGTACCTTATCTATCTCTTTGGGGGGGCAGGAGGATCAGGCTCCTTGCACGTGGGGCAGCGGTCACAATTTAAGGGAATGGTAACAAGGAGGGGGAATCAAGTTAATTGGTTTAAACACATTAATAAGCACAGTACTATGCGTGCAATTAGGGTCCAAATGTCACACTCTTTGGGTGCCCAGGATGGGGGGGGGCTAGCCAGGTCCATTGCAGCTGGTTGGGGCCCTGTGATGGAAAAAGAACATAGACACACACCATTTGTAATCTGAGCCAGATGGCTCAGTTCATGGAAAGAAAAGCACAAATAATCAGATGACACACTTTGATTAAACAAGAGTTGTAGGGAGCTACCCTGATAATTACTCACGATTAGGGTTGTCAGAACCCTCTGAAGTTCTGGGTTCTAGTTCTAGTCTAGAACTTTTGAAAAAGTTCTAGGGTTCTAATCTTTTTTAGAACTTTTTAGAACTCGAACCCTATTTTTTTATTGTGCTGCCAGTAACGAAGATAGTAATAAAATACATGTAAAGGAAAAACTGTTCAATATAGGGGGAGAGAAATTATCATGTGTGACATTGATAGGAATACAACTAAGTTTATCTATGGTTTCTTCTGTTTGCTAAAGCCAGCAACTTAATACGTAACAGGCCCACCCACCCACCCATATGTTAAAAATTTTCCTGCTGCAGCTGCATCATAGTTCCTTAGTGAAAGAAAGAGGCACATTAGCCATTTATGTACTCAGTTATATATACTCATCATCATGAATTATGAGAAAAATAACTGATATTACCTAATTTCAGCTATTTGCTGCTTTCTGTTTTAAATGAGTAAATCAAAAGTTGCTATGTTTAAAAGAAAGCTTTTATAACAAAGTCAAGCCTAAGTACTACAGCAGCAGCATGTGGAACTGTTGCAAAACATATTATGTCATAACGTAGTCAGTCAAGACATTTGAATAAAAAAATATGCCAGTCATTGTTGCTGGCAAAAATGCATGCAATTTTCTAAGGTAATGCATACATATACCAACATTTCTGTTGGCAAATTGAAGTAATACATACAACTTTCTAAGATGATGCATTTTGCAGCTGATACTTCAATAAAATCTGTATTTCAGTCACATAAATAAAAAGTGGTTTCTCACCACATACTAAGGAACATTTAATGTAGCTGCAGCAGTTGGCATGTGATGTTTAAAGGACAATGTCTGTCAACCCCATTATGTATCAAATTATCACTACTTGTAAAGCAAAACACTTTATGATACGTCATATTCTCGAAAACTGCTGATGCAGATTTTCTTTTATTTCTGATTCCTTTATTCTTTTTTAAAAGGGACAGGACAATTGTGCTAGGTGGCAGCAGTTTGCAATGTATTTAATAAGAATATATATTATGTGTACAGTAGGTTCGGTCTGTCATCATTTTTTTCCTCACCATCCCCAGCTGATCATTAATCTGTAAATGAAAGAACTAAAACACACCCACCTTTCACCCCATCACCCATTCCACTTTTCTTCCACCACCCTCATCTGTGCAGTAGCACCTATGCCACCCTTTACACCCATGTTAAACGAACCCACAACCCTCACCCATGTACTAGCATCCATTTTCGTTTATGGCTAACATTTCTGTAATTGAAAAATAATAAACAGCTACCAATTAGAACTCATTGTTTTGTCCTCTTTAAAATTGAAAATAGACCATCTCCTGTCCCAGCCTATACTGATGCACCACAAAGTCACAGAAGATAAATCCAAAAATATATGTTTGCACTTTAACTATAAATATTATGATACAGAAAGGATTGACGTGACAGTGTCCCTTTTATGCCAAATTTGGGCCTGTTCCCACTGATGTTAAAATTGCCCTGTATATAAAACTTGTTGACTTTAGTTTAGACCCTAGCTACAAAGCAGTTTGCCATGAAATGGTGAAAGTTTTGGGGCTATATAGTCCAAGGTAGTAGATCGAGAAAGGAGAGACGACAACCAAAGTCATCACAGTCTGTAAAGTTTTTTGGTGCAGAGAGACTCTGTCCCACACAGTATTTACCAGCCACCACCATCTGAGTTGTCATCACCATCAACATCCACAACATCAATCACTTCAGGATCAGTTTGTATACTCTTGTAGGGATACGAAAATATTGACTTATTAACTTTAATAAAAGTTAACGTGTGTACATTTTCTGGCAGCAACCTATTTCTGGTGTCTGTCACAATATTGTCAGCTGTACTAAACATGCGTTCTGAAGAGACACTTGTTGCAGGACAACCAAGATATTTACAGGCTTCATCATACAGCTCTGTCCAAATTGACTTTTTTGATCTCCAGTATTCAAAAGGGCATGCATCAATAGGAATAGGCAGTTCTTGCAGGTAACTGTCTACCATGATGGACAGAGACCGCTCAGAAGAGGAATCGGCAGAAGTCGGTATGACAGCAATTTGGGAAAGGTTTTGCCACAGATTTAGCTTGCTACTAAGGGTTGAAGAAGTGGCAGTTGCGGAACAACTACTGTTAATGTTTGGTGACTTTTCCAGTTCTGTATCCCTTTGTGAAGATGAAGCTGCATGTTGTGGTGATGACAACCTGAGGGTACTGTGCGTGTCTGTGTTTGACTCCTGTGAGTGCTGCAGCTCATCTAGCAACATACATTTGTACTGCTCTATATCATCTGTTTTGGAAGATGTATAGCCTTGAACCTGGATCTAAGAGAGTTGCAAGGATGTAGTGTTTTGATTTCATCTTTGCAACTAATTTGTCATTGGTTTTGAAGCGCATTCCCATTCTCTTTACGAGATTCCCATGATACAGGCGATATGTTGTCTGCGCTCAGATCTGTCTTTTTCTATTTGTAGATTTAGAACACTAAGATGATGTGAAATGAGCATTATGAGTGGGATAACCTGACTCACAGATGTGCCTTCAGAAGACATGTCCCTTGTAGCTGTCTCAAAAGGAGCTAGGATACAGCACACTGTCTCCATTAATTTCCACTGCAGCACAGACAGCATAATGCCATCTCCAATAATGTAACTGGAGCAGTACTCATGTACAGCTTGCTTTTGCTCCAAGATGCACTGCAGCATATAAAGCGTTGAGTTCCAATGAGTGGAAACATTTTGAATCAGCTTTTGCTGGGGCAGCTTGTGTTTTTTTTGCAGTTCGGACAATGTCCGTATAGCCTTGGTTGGATGTGAAAAGTGAGTCACAATTTTTTTGCAAACAGCAATCATACCATCCACTTGTGTTTCATTGCTGAGAAATCCTGTGACAATTAAGTGTAAGCAATGTGCAAAGCAAGAAGCATGCAGAAATCCTCCATCCTGTACTGCTTTCAAGATGTTGGCTCCATTGTCACTTACTATGAAGCCACATTTTAGACCGTGAGAATAAATCCATTCGTCAAGGAGGTCATTTAGTTCCTGCAAGATGTTTGCAGCAGTATGACTTTGCCCAAACTTCTTTATATGCAGCAGCGCCATCTTTTGGGGTGTCTTTGTTTTTGAAGAAGCACAAGAAAACGTGACCCAATGAGTGGTAAGGGACATGTAATCTATGTTTTGAGTGCTGGTCCACATATCTGTTGTGACATGAATAACCCCACCCTCTGCAGTTTTAAGTGCAAGCATCACTGTCGCTTTTAAAGCCTGATAAATGTTTGGTATTTCAACATAGGAAAAGTACCTTGATGAGGAACATTGTAACGAGGCTCTGCTAATGTCATGAGCTCCTAAAATCCTCATGATCTACCAAAGAGTATGGGAGAAGGGTCAGCTAACAGTTCACCAATTCGTGATTAAGATGAAGGGTCTTTGGATGATTTCTAGTAAAGGTATTCTTCCTTTCAAATGCCTGAGACAGTGTTAGCTGTTTGCAACATGTCCCTGCTGGTTCATTATACACTGTGCTTCGATGGGCAGATGGACACAGAGATGGTGGACTAGGACTTATACATTCAGTGCCATCACTGGATGTGTAACTGGTACTAATGGTGCTGGCATTGGTGGTAACAGTGATCCTAGGGCTGGCAGTGGTTCTGCCCGCATCAAGTTCAGACAATTCAGTATCCATTTCAGATTCCTGACCCTTCTCACATGCGGTCTAGAAGATGGAGGACATGGGTTTTGGATGATCAAGCAAAACCGAATGCTTTTCAGATGGCGTTAAGAGCTGTAGTGCCAAGGCATGACACAACTTTACCACGGCTTACACTCTGTTTACACAGGGAACAAATTGCTCTGCATGGATCAGTTTTACTGACAGAGAAATAATTCCACACCTCAGATGTGACAGATTTTGTTCGAGAGCTAGGAAGATAGCTAAAGACTGTTTGTGTCTTTTCACCTGACCTAACAGAACCTGGGACATGCTCCTTGGTGCTAGAAGAGTGGGCAGAAGACTCTGATGGATTTTCATTGCTGGCCAACACAGAAGTGGTGGATTCAATGGATATGTCCTTTTCATTGCCAACAGTGCTGGATGTATTTGCAAGTGCACTACCTGATTCATTGTCAGCAGACTTGCTCATTTCACTTTGTTGAGGAAGTAATGATTTGTCGCGAGACACAACAGTGTTGGACTGAGACAAAGAGCTACTGTCTGAGTCAGAGAGGGACTCACTGTCACTTGCATTATTGCTGCTAGTCACAGGGATCTTAACAGCATGAATGGCATACCTTATGGTGCCTCTCCGTGTGACCCCAGCAGCTGTACAGGTTTTCTTAAAAGGTCCCCCTTACCACACTTCACTGTTGCTCTTTGCTGTTTGTTGAATTTTTATCACGTGAAACATTTTGGTTATTTCTGCTAGCACCAGGATTACCACTACCACCAACACATGCTCCAACACCAGCACTAGATGCTTCATCTATGTTGGTGTCAGCCATAACAGACAGTAAGTACCAGTACTACCAGTATACTGCAGTGAACACACCCAAACAATTCCTATGTAACAAAGCAATGTGATCTGTGATCGCTGGCTACAACTCCAAAATTTTATTTTGGTTGTGTGACACTGTGATACCGTGGACTGAAAGTAATTGAAGAATATGGCAGTTTGCAACTAAAGGATCCCAGGTTCAAGGCTTACAGAATGATTGGGCTGCAGTAGGCATACACATAGCAATCAAGGTGCACAGCAGCAGGGTGATGGGCTGACCACAGGAGACGGAGTCACATATGCAACCCAGGGAATGAGAATTATATTTCTACGTTTCTGTCATGTAAGGTTAATGCCACCACACAACTGGCCACTGGGCTTCTCTCTGTAAGACACTGGGTAGGGTACAGTGCAGTCAAGGGGCACACATCAGCAGGTGATGGGCTGACCACAGGAGACGGAGTCACATACGCAACCCAGGGAATGAGAATTATATTTCTACGTTTCTGTCATGTAAGGTTAATGCCACCACACAACTGGCCACTGGGCTTCTCTCTGTAACACACACTGGGTAGGGTACAGTGCAGTCAAGGGGCACACAGCAGCAGGGTGATGGGCTGACCACAGGAGACGGAGTCACATACATAACCAACAACTCAGGGAATGAGAATTATATTTCTACGCTTCTGTCATGTAAGGTTAATGCCACCACACAACTAGCCACTGGGCTTCTCTCTGTAACACACACACTGGGTAGGGTACAATGCAGTCAAGGGGCACACAGCAGCAGGGTGATGGGCTGACCACAGGAGACGGAGTCACATATGCAACCCAGGGAATGAGAATTATATTTCTACACTTCTGTCATGTAAGGTTAATGCCACCACACAACTGGCCACTGGGCTTCTCTCTGTAACACACACTGGGTACGGTACAGTGCAGTCAGGGGGCACACACTGGGCTTCTCTCTGTGACACACACACTGCACTGGGAAGGGTACAGATTTATTTGCCTTTTTTTGGCCCCCTTGTATGCTTGTTGCTGGCAGCTGCTGAGTGTGCAGTGTGCACCACTGACTGAGCAGTGCTGCAGTTTCAAATAATCACATTTCACAAAGGTTCTTCACTTCTTCTTATTTTTTTATTCTCTCTCCGAGTCCTCCTGAGTCCTCCTCCTGATATTGATTGATCTCGGTCTCGATCCCTCCCTATTCCCCAGTCCCTTCCCAATTCTTGATTAATCCCTCCACCTGTCCTGAACCTCCCCCTAGTCCCACTCCCACCCGATTTTGAGCCTTTTTTCAGCCTTTCTCTCGTTCTCAGTCTCACAGGAAAATGGATGATGGAATTTTAGTGGCCAGTATTGGACAAGAGTAGCGGTACGCTAACCACTGACACTAGTAGTACAGTTTAGCTAGGCTGCTGCTGCCTACGCTCCGATCCTCAGCAAATGGCGCTCCTCCTCGCAGCACATCTGCCTAAATACCCCCACAGATCCCGTGGCTCGCACAGCTTACTCGACCCCCACCTGACCCATACGTACGTACGCAACTTACGCAAGCGCAAACAGACAACGTCTCGCATCTCGCGGTGATTTGAACCCCTTTTGCGAACCTTTTAGTGTTCGAGTTCTAAGTTAGAACTCGAACACCAGGGTTCGAGGAGGGTTCGAATCTTTGAAGAACTAGTTCTGACAACCCTACTCACGATACCTAGGCTAAACACAGGAGGGACGAAGGCTGACTTGCTGCTTTGCCAGAAGAAGCTTGGTCCCTTGATGATGGATCTTTCTGTGCAGCAAGGTAGGGGACTAGACCCACATGGCAGGGCCTATCTGCACCAGGAAGCACAGATTCAGTACAATTCTTGCTGGGAAAACTACTTCCAGCACTGGCACACAGTCTACAGCTAATGGGGAACTCAGATCGCAATCCCCATCCAGCACTCAGCACATTCATACGTAAAGAAAGTTTACTGTACCAGGCAGGCCACTCTTCAGTCCCGATCGCAAAAATCACTGCTAAACCCGGGAACACTACGGTAGCTAAAGTCCTGACAGGCCGATCGTTTTCAGCAAAATCTTCAGTCTTCTACAGGGTGAGCCTGGTAATATTTCAGCTGCTTGCTTTACTCTCTACAAATTCGGATTCAGTCCAAAAACATCCTCTTCTTCCTCTCAGGGCAGATACCAGGCTAGTAGGCCAGGGATCAGGCCTTCCATGGTTCTCCCGCATGAACTGCGGTGCCAAACGGCCACTCGCACATTCAGAGCTCCTTTTTTCTCCAGTTCCCAACTTGAATCTGTTTCGGTCTATTTCAGAGCACATCTATGACTCTCCCACATGAACTACGGCACACCTCAGATGCTAACACACTCAGTACTATTTCAGAGATGCAGTCCGACATAAACATTCCCTTCTTCTGTTTCTCTCTGCTCGTCATGCCCATAACTTGGGGCACAATGAAATTGTTCGGAGACATGGTCCAAAATTAAGCTGTTCTTTTTCTCTCCCTTTCTCTTCATTCAGGAGAGCTGAATGCAGGAAGGCAGACTCAGCCTTCCCGCCAAGTCCCCACGCTGCCCAGTGGGGCAGCAGCTCCATGAGCTGCTCACTCTTCCAACTCCTGCTTCCTTCTCAACCTGTCTGCAGGCTGCTGGGGAATTTCCCTCTGATCCAAAAGATCCGGTTGGCTGATTCTTTTGTCAGTCAGAGCAGGGCTCCCTCTATAGGTGCAAAAAGGCACCAAGGATCCAAAACTACATTACCCAGAGGCACCTTCCATACAGTCCCCTTTTCAACAGACTCCAGATGAGAGTCCCAGTCCTGATTGGCCCAAAGCAGGCTCCATTTTAGAGTCTCAAGTACTGATTGGTCCCACTCGGCAGTCCTGGACCAAAATGGTGCAGCTAAACAGAAACAGTCCAGGCTGAAAGAAAACAGGTTACAACAAACTGCATTTTCATTATTACTCTAACAGGTCACCAGTCATTAATTACATCTTTCAACTGAGCTCCCTCTGCACATCCAGCGAAGGTAGAAGTGGAGCAATTTGGCAGCAGCTCAAGTGGGACTAGAGCAGGGAAACACACAGACCCCCCAGCTTTTAAATTAATTAGGACTGCAATCAGGCAGCACTTAAAGAGACAGTACATGGAGGCTTTAAAAGCATTCACTGGCAATCACATTTAAATGCCAAACGCAGGGCACCAACCTGGCAGTGGACATCTAGTCTCACCCAAGGGAGGCGTTTTAGTGACCCCCATTTGTAGGGGGGGTTACACATAAGAATTCACAAATATGGCTTTAGATCAATTTCATTGTTCAGATCCTCAGGATTAAGACTCTGTAGCCTAAAAATCCAAAAGCTGTCTTGTTGGAGCAATTTGTTTAATCTATTGCCACCACATTTGCCCAAATTCACCTGCTCAATACCCATAAAATGAAAGCTCTCAGGGTTACTATCATGGTGCAGCCAAAAGTGTTCCGACACAGTATTTGTGAGGTCAATGTTTTTGTTGTCCCTCACGTGTTCCTGAATACACTGCTTCAAATTCCTGGTGGTGCAACCCACACAGAGTTTGTTCACCCATACCCGATTACATAAACTATGCAAACTGAGACACATGAAAAAAACTGTTTGAGCTTGGCCACTTCTGTGCTGCCTGCCATAGAAAATGTATTGTTCTGAAAACAGCATTTACATGTATTACAGCACCGCATCGGTACATACCAGCTGGTCTGATAGGTAGCCGAGCTGTTTTTTTTAACATTGGTCCAGTGTAGCAACTTGAGACCAATTTGTCTTGTCCTCTTTTCAATGTTACTCTTGGTTTGTCCCCAGTCTTCCCTGAGAGCTCTGTGTCATTTTTAAGTATGGGCCAATATTTACACATCATAGAAACATAGAAACAGAATTTGACGGCAGATAAGGACCACTTGGCCCACCCAGTCTGCCCATTTCTCTACCTAATGGATAAGCTGCAGATCCTTGTTAACCAGCAGCCTACTTCTTTCTACCCCCACCCCCTAGAATTGCCTTATGGCTGTCCCATGCATGCTTGAATTCAGTCGCTGTTTTTGACTCCACAACCTCCTCCGGAAGGCCGTTCCATGCATCCACAACCCTCTCTGTGAAAAAATACTTCCTTACATTACCTCTGAGCTGTCCCCTCTATCTTCAAATTGTGCCCCCTTGTTCTTGCACACCTCTTTTTTTGAAAGATGCTATCCACTTGGACTTTGTTGATTCCCTTGAGGTACTTGAAAGTTTCTATCATGTCCCACCTCTCCCTCCTTTCCTCGAGGCTATACATATTAAGCTCCTTTAGTCTCTCTTCATATGTCTTCTGGTGCAGACCCTGCACCATTTTAGTTGCCCTCCTCTGGACAGCTTCCATCTTGTCTATGTTCTTGCAGAGACTGGGTCTCCAGAACTGCACACAGTACTCCAGATGGGGTCTCACCAGCTGTCTGTACAGATTTTCCCTGACATTTGATTGAATTATGTGCTGAATGTGACAGTTTCAAATTCAGAGTTGGACCTTAACTTGGGCGTAAAGTGCTCAGTACGCTGTACCGATTGTGCTCTGGACATACAGTAGCCTGATCCAGAACTTTTGTGCAATAAGCCCTAGCCAAAAATCTGTCCTTCAGTTTGTTTGCCTGTCTATGAAAATCAGCATCTAAGTGTTGCCCTGGACCTAGCGCTTGTCTCTGGGGGCTACCCATACCTTAAATTTCTATTAGCATGCTGAAATGTATCTGAGTTCTGCTCTAGCTCTGTCCCACTCATGCTTGAAACTTGTCCCAGTCTCCGCCCCACCGCCTCCACCAGCAGACTATTCCACAGTTCCACCAGTCTCTCAGTGAAGTAGTGTTTCCTGAGATCCCCTGAAGCCCCCGAGTCTCTATTCATCTTCCCTAGTTGTTGTGTTGGTGACCCTATGGAACAACTCCTCAGTGCCCAGCACTTTGTTTATACCTTTTGAGAACTTTAATGTTTCTATCATGTCGCCCCTCTTCCTTCTGGTTTGCAGCAAGTACATATTTAATGCTGGTAACCGTTCCTCATAGGGGTGTCCCTGCAAACCCTGAATCATCTTTGTCGCCCTCCTCTGCACTGATTCCAACTTGTCCCTATCCTTTTTCAAGTGCGGCCTCCAAAACTGAACACAGTACTCTAGGTGTGGCCTAACCAGGGATCTGTATAGGGGGATGATCACTTCCCACCACCTGCTATGAATCCCCCTGCCTATACACCCCAGCATTGTGTTCACTTGTTGTAAGCCTTGTTACATTGTCCTCGCTCTCCTTCATGGAATCAGTAATAATGATCCCCAGGTCTCTCTCTTCCTGCAAGGTGTTCAATTTAATCCCGTTGAGCCAATATTCCATCCCGGGGTTCCCTTTACTGAGATGTACACTTTGTTCTTCTTTGCATTGAAATTCAGCTGCCACAGTTTAGACCACCTTTTCAGTTTTTGGAGGTCTTCCTGTAGGTCCCTAACCTCTTCCAGAGTGTCCACCTGCCCTCCAAGCTTAGCGTCATCTGTGAACAAGGCTAGCTTACCCTATGTACCATTGCCAATGTCACTGATGTATATGTGAAAGAGAACAGGGCCCAACACAGATCCCTGTGGAACCCCACTAGTAACTGCACCTACAGTTGACCTCGCCCATTTACCACCACCCTTAGTCTCCTGTCAGTGAGCCAGTTGCCCACCCATCTGACTATACTATTCACGGCCCCTGTGTTCTCCAATTTCCTCAGCAGGCACCTTTGTGGTACAGAATCAAATGCCTTGCTGAAATCAAAATAAAGAAGGTCCACCATGTGCCCCCCTGTCAAATTCCTTTGTCACCCAGTTGAAAAAGGTGATCGGATTCGTCTGGCACGACCTACCTGCCATGAATCCATGTTGCTTGGTGTCCTGGAGCCCTTTCTCCTACAGGTATTGCATGAGGTCCTACTTAATCAAGGTTTCCACCAGTTTTCCCACTACAGAAGTGAGGCTCACCAGTCTGTAATTTCCTACTGCCTCTCTGCTCTCCACCTTGTGAAGCAGCAACACGTCCGCCACCCTCCAATCCCTTGGAACCACTCCCGTACCCAGTGATCTGTTGAACAGTTGTGCCAGGGGTCTGGCCAACTCTTCTGCTGACTCTTTTAGTATCTTTGAATGCAATCCATCTAGTCCCTGTGCTTTTTCTGTCTTGAGGGCTAGTCTACCAGCCTATTCCTAACCCTATCTGTGGTAAATGATGGATTTCCCATTACCTGTATCTCGCTAATGTCAGCTCCTTTACCACTCTCTTTCATTGGACCAATATTTGTTCAGTAAATACCAAGCAAAAGAAGTGAAGAACATTTGCACCCTTCTCCCCATCTTGTGCCACGCACTCCCACAGGCCTGTGTCACCCCTCTCCTCATCCTGTACCAAGCACTCTATGGAGTCAAATTGTAATCCCCTTTCCATGTTGTACCAAACATTCCCAGGTGTCCAAAAGAACCCTTCTCCCTAACCTATTCCAAACACTCCGTGGTATCCAGTTGTACTCCTCTTTCCATCCCATGCCAAGCATTCCTAGGGTCCAGTAGCATCTGTTTCCCCATCCTGTGACAAACACTCTCTGGTGTTCAGTGATACCCCTCTCCCAATCCTGTGCCAAGCAATTTTAATATCCAGTGACACTCCTCTTTCTGTCTTGTGCCCAAAACTCCCTTGGACTGAGTAGCACCCATCTCCATATTCTGTGCCAAGCAATTTCTGATATCCAGTTGTATTTCTATTCCTATCTTGTGACAAGTAGTCCCTGGGGTTGAATGCAGCACCTCTCCCCATCCTGTGCCTAGCACTCCCTCGTATCCAGTTGTACCCACTTCCCATTCCATGCCAAGCATTCTTTTGGGTCAGGTGGTACCCCTCTCCCCATCCTGTGCCAAGAACTCCCCTGGGCCAGTGTCACCCTTCTCCCCATTCTGTGCAAAGTACTCCCTGGAGTAGAGTTGCACCCCTCTTCCCATGCTATACCAAGCATTCACAGGTGTCCAGAAGCACCCTTCTCCCCACCTTGTGCCAATCGGAGGCAGTATAGCGCAATGGTTTAAGGCTCTGAGCTGCAAACCTGGAGACCTGGGTTTGAATTCCATAGCCTCCACTTGCATACTGTGCGACCCTGAGCAAGTCACTTAACTTCCTTGTGCTCCCAGGTCATTCCTGCAAACAAGCTTTCAGCTTAGTGTGTCTCTCCTGGTAAAAAACAAAGGTAAAAAAATCACTCCGTGGTATCTAGTTGTACCCCTCTTCCCAGTCAGTGCCAAGCATTTCTAGGGTCCAGTGGCATCCATAACCCCCATCCTGTGCCAAGTACTCCCCCTCCCAGGACAGTGTCACCCCACTCCCTGTCCTATGCTACTTCCTAGACTCGCGCTTATACCACATCTTCCCGTCCTATACCAAGGTTTCCCAGGTTTCAAGAAACAATCTTTTATTTATTTATTTTACTTTATTTTAGTCTTTGGGAACTGGGTAAGGCCCACTAGGCTCAAGTGCCTGTTTTCAGGGGTGACCTGGGAGCACTGGGGAGGTTAAGTGACTTCCTCAGAGTCACTCAGTATGCAAGTGAAGTTTGTGGGAATTCAACTCAAATCTGGTGGATGTACCAAGCTCATTCACAGCTCATTAATCTAACTTCTAGACTATACTGCCCTTCTCCCACCCAGTGTCAAACAATACCCAGAGTCAAGTTGTACCCCTTTTCCCATCCTATACCAAGCAGTCCCAGGTGTCCAGAAGCAGCCGTCTCCCCATTCCATGCTAAGCAGTTACTCAGGGCCAGTGTCACCCCTCTCCCCATCCTGTGTCAAGCACTCCCTGGAATGAGTTGAGTACCCATCTTTCCATCCAATTCCAAGCATTTCCAGGTGTCCAGATGCAGCCATCTCCCCATTCTTTGCCAAGCACTCCCTGGAGTTGAGTTGTACCCCTCTTTCCATTCTATACCAAGCATTCCCAGGTGTTCAGAATCACCTTCTCCCCATCCAGTGGCAAGCACCTGGAATTGAGTTTTACCCCTCTCCCATCCTATACCAAACATTTCTGGGGTCCAGAGCACTCATCTCCCCATTCCATGCCAAGCACTCCCCAGGGTCAGTGTCACCCCTCTGCCTATCCTGTACCAAGCAGTCCCTGGAGTTGAGTTTTACCCTCCCTATCCTATACCAGCATTCCTCGGGTCCAGAAGCACCCATCTCCCATTCCATGTCAAGCACCCCCAGGGTCAGTGTCACCCCTCTGCCTATCCTGTACCAAGCAATCCCTGGAGTTGAATTGTACCCACCTTCCCTTCTATACCATGCAAATTCCCAGGTGTGCAGAAGCACCCCTCTCCACATCCAGTCTCAGGCACTCCCTGGAGTTGAGTTGTACCCCTCTTCCCATCCTATACTAAGCATTCCCAGGTGTCTAGAAGCACCGGTCTCCCCATCCTGTGCCAAGCAATCCCCCGTGGCCAGTATCAACCCTCTCCCCATCCTGTGTCAAGCACTCCCTGGAGTTGAGTTGTACCCCTCTTCCCATCCTATATTAAGCATTCCCAGGTGTCTAGAAGCACCGGTCTCCCCATCCTGTGCCAAGCAATCCCCCGTGGCCAGTATCAACCCTCTCCCCATCCTGTGTCAAGCACTCCCTGGAGTTGAGTTGTACCCTCTTCCCATCCTATACTAAACATTCCCAGGTGTCTAGAAGCACCTGTCTCCCCATCCTGTGCCAAGCAATCCCCCATAGCCAGTATCAACCCTCTCACTATCCTGTCAAGCACTCCCTGGAGTTGAGTTGTACCCGTCTTGCCATGCTGTACCAAACATTCTCAGGTGTTCAGAAGCATCCTCTCCCGCCCTCCATCCTGTGCCAAGCACTCTCCCAGCAGCTGAGAAGGTCCACGACACTTATATATGTTTTGCATATACATCCATGATGGTTTGCATTGTAGGGGTTTGTATGATGTTTGTATATATGCTTATGTTTCTTCCTGCTTAATGCATGAAAGTGTTTTATTTTGAATCTCCATCCCTGTACTCAAACCCTGCACCCCTCACAGCTCAAACAGATATCAATAATGAATTAAAACATATATCTTCTCCTAGCTTATTCTCTGACTGAACCCCACACACCTAACCGCAGTTTTTCCCTCTCTGGTTTCTGATCTGGTACCACCCTGGACCAATTTGTTTTTCCATACCAGCTAAAGAAAATAACAACAGACATGTTTGTTCATGTTTACTCTTTGGCCAGGCAATTTACTTGTCCTTTGTCCTTTTTTATTTATTTATTTTATTTATTTCAATCTAGGATTACAATACCTTTGAGCCGAGGCTCTTTTACAAAGGTTCCACGTCAGCATGTGCAACAGTCATCATTTTTAATTACAAACATATAGTCATTGACTTACAGAATGTAATAACCAGTACAAAGACTTGATCTATGAGCAAGACATGGAAAGGGGGGGTGGTGGTGGTGGTGGTGGGGAAGTGAGGGTAGGAGATCAAGGGAGGGTAGGAGGTGCAGGGGGTTAGGGGGAGTACAGGAGGTGGTTGGGAGCAGGGGCAGGAGTGGAGATCTTGAGGGGAGGTGGGTGAGGTGGGAGACAGTGGAGCCAGGGGCCTTGTCGAGTAATATGACAGGTAAGTTGCTAGGGTGCAAAGACTGATTGTAAGTGTTGGGTGCTGGGGCTTGTGCAGCTGGAATGGTGGAAATGTTAAGATGGGCAATCACAGGATACAAGCAGTGAGAGATGCAGCTTGGACTTGAAGAGGCAGTGTTGGAGCAGTCACTATGTCGCTGCCAAGAGAGTTGAGCCAGTTGGATGCCCGATAGGCGAATGATCTTTGTCCTTGGGTCATGCGACATCGTGGGATATGTAGTAGATGGGAATTGGATCTCCTTGTAGTGACGTTCCTATGTCTAGGCTTAAGGAGGGCACAGACACCAGGTGAGGCAAGCCACATTATAATTTTCTTAGCCGTGATGCAGGTTTGGTATTTTATGCGTTTGTCCAGTGGAAGCCATCCAGATTGGGAATAAAGGTCACTTTCCCTCTCTTATACACACAAATGCTCTCTCTTTTTTTTTTTTTTTGGTGCCAACCTTTCTCCATGACATAAGAAGAACGTGAAGCAAGGCAAATGAAAATACCCACTTCCCCAATCCTACAACATATCAATTAATTTACAATGTAGGTAAATATATACTCCTACCACCCTTCTCTAACTCTCCCCCATCTCTCTCTCTCTCTCTCTCTCTCTCTCTCTCTCCTCTCTCCCCCTCCCTTTACCTTTCTCTTTCTTTCCCTCTCTATCTGTCTCTCTCTGTTCTCTTCTTCTTCCTGTCTTTCAAATTCAAATAACTTTATTGGTAAGAGAAGACATACAGGCATTGCCAAATTTATACATCAAACTGCTGATAAGACATATTTGTACTATACTGCACGTAAATTAATACATCTACATTATACTACAAAGCTGGGGGCAGGATTAGTACTGTGCAAAAATAAAATTTAGCTAGTGAAATGACAGCAAATCACAATTTCACTTCTCCGAAATTTTGGAGCACACTTTGGCAACGTTTGAGGAAATTCTGATTACATGTTCAAATGTTTTGTTGTTCAGCTCAGAACAAAGTCATTACACACAAACAGGAGCATAAGAAGGGAAAGAATCTACAGAAAAAGATCAAGTTTCCATACATACGTGCAACAGTGGATCACAAATGCGTAATTAAAACATTCACATATTCAGAATTATTCTATAAGCATAATAAGAAGAAATTATTGCTAATTTCACCATATAATACTACATACTAACATACTAATATGCTAGTAGAATGGGCCTAACTGTCTTTTATGACTCAGCTGCTTGGTCAGCCTTCACCCTGGGAGCTGACCATTTCCCACCACTTCTCTGGCTTCTCCTTCCCAGTCCTGGATATTCTCGCTGCACTGGACTTTGCTTCCAGAACCCTTCCCTTCCCCTTCCCCTGTACCTGTCCCACCCCTTCTTGAACCCTTCACTGTCTCTGCCTCCACCAGTCCTTTGGGCAGCACATTCCATGGCTCCACCCACCTCTTAGTGAAGCAGCACCCTCCTCCTTTCTCCCTGAATCTCCCCCCTCCAGCTTTGAATCTCCCCCTCCAGCTTCCACCCATGCCCTCTTGTTGCCCCTCTCCTTCCTTCGGAGCACCCTGACAGCTCCTCCCCTATTTACCCTCTTCATGTACCTGAAGACCTCTATCATTTCCCCCCGGTCCCTTCTCTCTTCCACTGTGTATATATTTAGCTCTTCGAGCCTTTCCTCATAGGTCCTGTCCCCCAAGCCCCAAATAGATTTGGTTGCCCTTCTCTGGACCATCTCCAGGAGTTCAATGTCTTTCTTTAAGTGTGGCCTCCAAAACTGCATGCAGTACTCGAGGTGCAGCCTCATCAAGCAGTTATACAGAGGGAGTATCACTTCCCTCCTTCTGGAGGTGATCCCCCTAGTGATGCATCCCAGCATCCTGTTGGCCTAGGCTGCTGCCCTCCTACAAGTCTCTGAGTTGTTCGTCTTGACACCCACCATGAACCCCCGGTCCCTCTTAGCCATCGAGACTTGTAGCATCCCCCCCCAGGGAGTACACTTGGCCCAGGTTTCTAGCTCCCAGGTGCAGTACCTTGCATTTCCCTGCATTGAACCTCAGCTTCCAGTTTCTAGACCACCTTTCCAGAGCCTCCAGGTCCCCCTGTAGGGCCATCCTCCCCTCCCCCCCATAATATGCAACATTAAATTACTTAGAAGGCTACATCATGTATATTATTATTATTTATAATGTCTACATTTTCCTTCTCTATGTTAGTATAGTACAGAGTCTGTTGTGGCAATACTTTAGCTAATGCCAAGGTCCTCGAGAGGATGACTGAGGCATGTAAACAAGACACTTTTTAGGCCAGGAATACACAAGGCTTGATTTAGCTTGTAATCATGAAACGTCTAGGCTGTCTGGCTAAAAGAGGCAATATATAAAGTTGCCAAAAAAAAATATCAACTCAACGGAGAATATGTATACATTAGACAGTAAAACATTTATTCATTTTTATGTACCTGTCATAACAGCACAGATCCATTTTACATATTTCACCATATCCTATGCAATTGACTCTATTAGAGGATTTAGTAAGACTGTCTCCTCTTTTACAAGTGTATTACTTGAAAGATAATGACTAATGCAAGATTCGTATATGTAACTGACTAAATTTAGGACAATCCAAGAGTATATGTAATATAGTTTCAAAAGTGTTTTCCCCACAAACAGTAAAGGTCTTGATAATTTGGACATTGGATTTAGAAAATCTGAAATGTAGTAGTTTTAAGGCATACATTTCCAACCTGAACTTCAAACATGCATGTCTATCCCTTTGTCACGAAGAAAGGTGAGGTATTGTTCTAGAATATGATTTATTTCATTTGAGCAGACCAGCCATAATATTTTAAAGTTCTGATTTTCATTATGTCTATGTTAGAGGAAATCTCATGTATGTTTATTTCTGATTGGCATGGCATTGTCACCAGATATGCTAATATTTTTATAAATCTGTCTAGAGATGCTCCATTTTAGTAATTTAAAGTATCAGTTATATCTTCTAACCAGTAAGAAGAGAAGTTATTCATAAGTGAGCTTACTTTTCTTCCAAGCATTTTCTAGGTAGTCATCTTGAATCTATATTAGTACATTTAATCCAATACGGGATCTTCGCAGATAATGCTAAATGTCGCATTCTGGCCCTTCCTAATCCTGCTTTTACTATTTCCAATTGTGCAGATCTTAAAGTCTGTAAAATAAATCTGTATTACTGTGTGAAAGGTTTCTCTGCTTGGTCAAAACCTCTTGTCAAAATAAATCTCTGCCACATATAAAGCCACACTATTCATTTTCATCTGGAGCTAGGATGGCAGGCACGGGGAGGCTACAGAGCTGCAATGGATGTGGGGCAGCTGTTTGGATGAATTTATTATGGAAACTGGGAGGCTGTCCAATTTGCTGCAGGCTAAGGAAATTGGAGGATGAAGTAATGGGGTTATGGAGAGAACTAAGGAGAGTGGGGGGGGGAGCTGAGGCAAGAGTGACCCCACTAAGGAGGGGCAGGAAGATACAGAGAGGGAACTGAAGAGCTAAAGATGAGGATATAACAGGATGGGGGGAGGTGAGCAGAGATGCAGTAGGAGGAGAGAGGGAGCGATCAGGAAAGGAGGAAGGAGGCGATGGGCACCATTGTGAGGTTATCAAGCAATTGGTTTGCTGTGTTGGCAGAGGAAGGGGAAGGGGAGGTATCAGAGCTGTGAGAGAAGGAGGAGGGGTAGGGAAGGTCCAAGAGGCTGGAACTACAATGGGAAACAGAGATGGGAGAGGAAGGGTAGGGTAGAGGAGGAGGATGAGGCAGTAACAGGAGGGGAGACAGCAGGTAGGAATGATGCAAGGAGCACAAAAGGTGCAGATGAGGGACATAAGGAGGGAGATAGAGGGGTTCCTGGGGGAGTGGACAGGGATCACAGTGGAAGGGGGGTCAGGATCAAGAATGATGGGGCAGTGTTGGTGCTGGAGAACTCCATACAGAAGGGGATCAGATGGGGAGGAAAGGGGGAAAGGCACAGTTGTATCTGGGTCGAGGCAATTCCAGGGCTGACTGCAGACAGGGCAGGGCAGGCACTTCTCAAGTGTGAAAGCAGAGGGAGGCTGACACCATACATGGTGGTGAATGTGGGAACAAACGACTTGGTTGGGGAAACAGTGGAGGTGGTAAAGGGGAGGTTCAAGGAATTGGGTAGGCAGTGTGAGGAGGTAGGGTATCAGTGGCATTTTCTAGGAGCTTCTGGCACCATGTGCAAGTACAGGAGAAAAAAGGATAGGAGAGTTCAATGGGTGGCTGAGGGATTGTTACCAAACCAGGAAATACGGACTGGTGTTAGACCTGGTGGGACAGGACCTGGGACAACAGCGACCTATATGCAAGGGACAGGTTACATTTGAGCAAGGCAGGGAAGAGCATACTCAAACAGGGAATGCAGGGCTATATTTCAACAAGGGTGGATTTAAACTAGGAAGAAGGGTGATGAGGGGACCATCATTAGAAACAATGTCCGGAAAGGGGAGCATAGGGTGCTCACCCCTCCCCCCCAGTTAGAGGTGAAGGCAGTGAGGAGGGGGCACAGAGAGGACTAAAGGGGGTGAAGAGGTATGGTAAGGTTGGGGAGGCAATAGGCTGGAAGGTGGTCTCATTGAATGCAAGAAGCCTAGTTTGCTAGTGTGTGATTGAATAACTGTCAAGGGAAAAAAAGAAAAAAACATGTTTATGATTGCATGATTCAAATATATTTTATATTTTTGTTTTAGATTAGCAACACAGTGGAGCCTGAGGAAGTGGATAGTACCACAAAACATTTGCCCATTTTCAAGTTGTATAAAGAAAAGAAATAAAAAGATTAAAACTTTTAAGCAGTGGTGATCATCCATAATTGTTTTGTTGATTTTGAACTGGCGCTAGTGGGTGACCCATTTCTTTTAGAAAAATCTGCTCGTAAGTATTAGGCAACCTGAAACCATATGATCTTAAAAGTACAGGCTATTCAGAAAGGATAGGGCTAAGGGGAATGGGGGTGGTGATGATCTATGTGAGGGAGGGGATTGAGTGTGTAAGGGAGGAAGGGGAGGAGGGGAGGACAGAAGCTCTGTGGGTGCAGTTCCAGGATGTAAAGAATAGAATGCTGAGGATGGGGGTAGTGTACAGGCCACTATCTCAGGGTTGTGACCTGGGCCGGGAACTAGCAGATCAAATTCAAAGGGTAAGCAGGAAGGGAAGCACAGTGGTGGTGGGGGATTTCAACCACCGGGGTGGATTGAGCACACCTGCCACCATGAGTACAAGAGGGGTGTCCTGTTGGAATCTTTTCAGGACAGCTTCGACACAGCCGTAAAGGGCTGAAATGGCTGGAAAGGACTTTGGACCTCATACTGATAATGGGGAAGCTGTAAGGAAACTAGAAGTGGGAACCACTTGCGGGGAGTAACCACTACTCGGTGTGGTTCACACACTAAACATGGGCGGGACACAGGGGCATGGGTGCAAGGATGGTTGAGTTTAGGGGCAGACTTTATGATGATGGGGGAAATTCTAAGCAAGCACCTGGCAGACATCCAACAACATATGAATGCAGATCAGAAATGGAATATAATAAGGGGAAGGCTGGCAGAGGTAACAGAGACCTGTACTAAGAAAAAAACAAGAAGGGCAGGGCAAAGAAACCGAATTGGCTGTCACCAGAGGTCAGGAAGGGGTGAGAGGCAAGAAGGCGGCATTTTGGAAGTATAGGAAATGAGGGGTGAAGATAAAGATTATACAGGGAAAAGTCTAGGGAAGTCACCAGACTGGTCAGGAGGGCCAAAGTGTCTAGAGAGCTGAGACCAGTGCAGGGGACGAGAAGAGGAGAAAAAGACTTCTTCAGTTACATAGGCGAGAAAAGGAGAAACAAAGACCAGCTTGTGAGGATCAAGAAAGATGAGGGGTGGGTGGAGAAGGGTGGAGCAAGCAGAGGCACTGAATGAGTACTTGCTCTGTGTCTAAGCAGGGAGGGGGCAACACTCAGGCAAGTGGGGGGTGGGTAAGGGAGAGGATGACAGATGTAGGGGATTACAGAGTGGCAGGGTGCTGGAGGGGTTGAGGATATTAAGAGTGGACAAAGTGCCTGTGCTGGATGGCATTCACCCTAAAGTACTGAGGGAGCTGGCAGTGGTCCTTGCAGGGCCACTGGCAAACCTGTTCAATACCTCCCTGGACACAGGATGTGCACCACAGGTCTGGAGAATGGCTCACATGCTGCCCATCCATAAAATGGGCCAAAGGATGAACCAGAGAACTACAGGCCAGTAAGTCAAGACTCAAACATGAGCAAACTCATGAGACCATCCTAAAGGAGGGGCTTGTGAGCTTCTTGGAGGCAAATGGTATCCAGGATAACCAGCAACATGGGTTTGTTGCAGGCAGATTGTGCCAGACCAACCTGATAGAGTTCTATGAGTGGGTGACATGGGAACTGGAAAAGGGCCATGCTGTAGATATCCTGTACTTGGACTTCAGTAAGGCTTGATTTAGTGCCGCATGGGAGATTGGGTGGGGAAGCTGGGTATGGGGGCAGGTCCAAAATGGTGACCTGGATCATGGAACTGGCTGAGGGGGAGACAGCAAAAGGTGGTAGTAGGGGAACTCTCATCATTAAGAGCGGCAATGAGTGGGGTACCACAGGGATCTGTGCTGGGACCAGTACTGTTCGGGATTTTCAATGCAGATATCTCAAATGGGATCTGGAGCAGAATCAGTCTGTTTGCAGATGATACCAAGATGGCAGCTGTAGTAGATGACACGGAGGGTGGGAAAGGGGTTGCAGGAGGACCTGAATAAGCTGCAGGAGTGGGCAGATAAATGGCAGTTGGGGTTCAACGCCAGGAAGTGAAAGGTTCTGTACTTCGGAACCCAGAACCAGGGGAGAGATTATCACTTAAATGGGGTTCAGTTGGGTTGCTCCACAGATGAGAAGGACCTAGGGGTGATCATAACAGGGAGCATGAGCAACTCTGTTCAATATAGAAAGGCGGTGGCAAAAGCCAACAAAATGCTGGGGTATATAGCTAAGGCATCCTTCAGAAGTAGGGAGGTTATCCTGCCCCTCTATAGGTGGCTGGTCAGGCCCCACCTCAAGTACTGTGTGCAGTACTGGTGCCCATTCCTGAAGAAGGACATCAGATTGTTGGAGGGGATACAGCATAGAGCTACAAAGATGATCCAGGGATTGGAGGGCCAGCCATACAAGGAAAGGCTGGGGAAGTTAAATATGTACTCTATGAAAGAGAGGAGGGACAGGGGAGATATGATTGAGACCTTTAAGTACCTGAAGCGAATAAACAAGACTAATACAGAGGGAATTTTCCAGGTGAGAAAGGGGAGGAACATGAGAGGACACCAACTGAGACTGGAGGGGGGTAGATTCAAGGAAGAGATGAGACATTTTTTCACGGAAAGTATGGTGGACAAGTGGAACTCCTTGCTGGCTGAGATCTGGTCTGCAAGATGGTAGACAGCTTCAAGAAGGGTTGGGATAGGGGAAGGGGTAATTGGATGGGAGAGGGAGGGGCAGCAACATTATAAGGTGCTAGCTGCACATTCGCGCAGACTCGATAGACCATGAGGAATGTTTCTGCTAGCATTTTCATATATTCGTATGTTCAGATCTCTGATGTCTAGTGCTGAAATAAGTGAATATCCCTAAATTTAGCATTAAAGTGTAACAGAGCATTTTTTGTCTGTCAGTTTGTTTATTATGAAAATTCTGTACTTTGCACAACTATTATTATTAGAAACCGTGAGTCCCAGATAGCAATATGAAGGGATAATGTCCAATATTTTCTTACTGCTATAGCATTTCCATTTTGATTTTCTTTTGCTATAGATCATAATTTGGCTCTTCTTTGAATTAATAGCCAGTCTATTTTTATGACAATATTTCTCTAAGTCTTTTAACCAGCCCTATTGGAGAAATTGAAATTAGTATTAAATCATTAGCCTACATTAAGGCAGGAACTGTAATGCCTGCAGGGGAGTGGCTTGGATCTGCTAAAAACGGTAACAGTAAATAATTTATAAACAAATTAAAAGTGATCAGTAAGATTATGAAAAAGAGATTCCAGCCATATTGGTCCTTGCTAAAACTCCTTCAGGAAATTGTGAAAGAACTACAGCCCTTGCTGAGAGAAGATGAAACACTGAAAGGCATCTTCCCTGAACCATCTGTCATTGCCTATAAGCAGCCCCCCAGCCTCTCGGACATAATAATTCATAACAAACTCCCAGCAGATCATAATAACCAGAAAACAAGAGGGACAACACCATGCAACATGGCAAGATGTAAGACCTTCACCCACATATGCACACAGGCCACCATTAAGACAAGCAAGAACAACATGATACAAATGAATGGATCCTTCACATGTCAATCCAGCAATGTGGTTTACCTAATTCAATGCAAGAAGTGCACACATGGTTGCTGTATTGGGGAAACTAGCCAACAACTGAAAACTAGGATGAATCACCACCGTCACACAATAGTAAACCAGATTGTCAGCACTCCAGTAGGAAACCATTTTTCACAAACAGATCACTCTCTCTTGGATTTATCTGTCTTGATACTAAGAGGCAACTTCAGAAACACACAGGACAGAAGGACATGGGAATTGAAATATATTAAATAATTTAAATCTAACATTTCTGGACTAATTCTGGACATAGGTTTCATGACATACTATGGTAAACTGTAATTCTTTTTTATTGCGTACTAAATCATGTCATTATTTATCACACTTTGGTTCTGTATTTCTCTTATTATTAGTTTTTTTCTGAGTTCTGCCTGATCTGCTTTTTTACCTGTACCTCACAGCCTCCCTGCCACATCCTACTAACTTTTTAGCTCAGTCCCACCCATTCCCTCTTGTTTTCACACCTCTGTTTATACGACCTCACAGTCTGTTTATCTAGGCCTTTGTTCTTTTGTTTCTCCTAATCTTTTGATTTCCTTGCACCTCTTAGGCATCTTCTGTCTATTCTACCCTTACAGCCAGCTTCTGATCTCAGATCTTATCTGCTTTTGTCTTCCCTTTAGCTTCTTTTCATCTCCTACTGACCTGTTCCTACTTAGCCCTCCTCCCCATTTCTTCTCATGTTTTTATTTTGCATTTTAGACTTTCATCTCTAGTCCCCTTTATCACCTTCCTACTTCACTTCCTGATTTTTAATTGCTCCACAGTGGATATAAATACTGCTTATGTTGCTCAGTTTTGCTATTCACCTGAAGAAGGGACCTGTGTGGCCCCGAAAGCTTGTGTATTTGTCTTTGTACAAGACACTTGTTGGTCCAATAAAATGTATCAAACCTTCCATCTTCTCCTGTTTAAGATTATGGAAGGAATTGTCAGAGACTTAATACAACAACACATAGAGGAGAATGGGCAAACAGATATTTCATGGCACAGTTTTAGTCAGGGCAGATCATGCTTAACAAACCTGATGCATTTCTTTGAACCAGTAAGTGCAGCAGTAGATAAGCAGTAGATAATGACTCCCAATAGATATAATGCACCTAGACTGTTCAAAAGCATTCAACTTAGTATCACATATAGAAATAATTAACCAACTAGCTAGGTGTGACTGTCACCCCAATATAAGATCATGGATTGATTCCTGGTTAGATAACAGACAACAGAGAGTTAGCATATGAGGACACCATTCTGGTTGGAAAAGGGTGATGAGTGATGTGCCACAAGGGTCCGTATTGGAACCTCTGCTTTTTAATATCTTGATTAGCAGAATGCAAACAACAAAAAATGCATGGATATGTAAGTCTGCAGATTATTCTAAAATTGGTGCCATTATAAATAACTGGGTGGCAGCCTTTAGGATTACAACATGAAACTGGACAATTTAGGCATATGGGCCAGGGACCATAGACTGAGTTTTAATACAGAAAATGTAAGACCATGCATTTAGGAATAACAACATCATGGCTCCAATACACACTCAAAATTAAATTCCTTATGACAGAGGTGGAGAAAGTTCTAGGTGTCCATATAAATAACAAACTCTCATTTGATCATCACATTGGAGAAGAGCTAAAAAATGTAGCAGGATTACAGGATGTATTATGATAAATGCTAGAAGTAGGCATAGGGAAGTAATTATTCCATGGTATACAACACTGATAAGACTCCATTTGGAATACTATGCACCATTTATCTCAATACAACATATTGGGAATATGAAAAAAAAAATTGAACAAGTACAGAGAAAAATACCCCTCCCCCCAAAAAAAACCCATCACAACAGTTGAAAATAAATCATATGGAGATAGACTGCAAACTTGGGGACTTTACTCATTACAGTACAGAAAACTAAGAGGGGACTTATGCTATGCATATAAGACATATCAAAATGAACAAATGTGGATAACAGCAGGACTAAACAAAAAAAGGTGAAAAAAAGACCAGATTGCATGGCAAACAACTGAGAGGGGATACTGTACGAACAAACAAAAGAGGAGACTGGTGTAATCAGACGGTCGTGAGCACCTGGAATGCACTGCCAGAGATAGTTGTTAACAGTACAACCATGGTGACATTCAAAAAGGAATTAGACAAACATATGGGAACAGACAAAATGACTCTATACCACTGATATGTGGCAAAGCAAATAAGGCTAATGCCAAACAGACTTGTAAACATCTATGAAACTATAAAACTATAATAGAGGCAACATGCATCCCTGCTTAACTCTCATGTTAGATTTGAATGGATCCAAGATGTTCCCTTCTAGACAGTATCTGACACAAGTCCAATTTTCAGAGTAGAGGTTTATAATTACCCTTAATATTACATGATCTATTTTCAATGCAGTTAGTTTATCCCAAAGAAGTGCGTGATGTACAGACTGCATGGAAAGCTTCATTAAAGTCTTTGAAAGCCAGATATAATGAAATGTGTTTTTTAACAAAATATTTTTCTATAATACACTGCAAGATAAAACACAGATCAACTGTTGAGTAACCCTTTCTAAAACCTGCTTGGTACAGATTTAATATATCATTGTTCTTTAACCAGAGATTTATTCTGGTTATGAAGGAAGGGGAAATTGTTTAACCAGGAAAGGCACACTAAGCCAAACCATGTTTGCAGGTATGACCTGGGAGAACAAGGAAGTTAAGTGACTTGCTCAGGGTCACACAGTGTGCAAATGGGAGCTGATGGGATTGAACCCCAGGTCTCAGGTTTGTAACTCAGTGCTCTTAACCACTATGCTAATGCCTCCTAGTCCTGGTTAGAAAGACTCTTGCAAAATTTTTTCTTACACAATCTATCAGGCTTATTAGTCTATAGTTTTGGAGGGAGGCAGTATCTCGTATTTATGAATCGGAATTATGATATTACCTTTCCATTTAAATGGGATGTAATTTTCCACTATGATTTTGTTAAAAAATACAGTATGGCAAGAAGATTGCTCCACCATTCAATCTGAATGTTATATATGTACGGTGGAACCCTGTCTGGGCCAGGTGATTTACCGGCCTTAGTTTGTTTGATTACTACTGACATTTCATATGGAGTTCTATTTAAGGAACCTGAGGATAACTGCAACTTTGGCAGGATTCTTTGAGTAGTAGATTCTTGTTCATTATAGATTTTCTGATAATAATTGATCCAAGTCATGGGAGTAATGTGAGCAAAGATATGTCAAGAAAAATTATCTGTTCCTTTTGCTACAAGTAGCCAGAACTGTTTAGAGTTTTTTGTCTGAACAGCTTTAAATATTGTTTCTCACTGTTTAATCTAGAATAATTGTTTTTTTGACTTGCAAAAATCTTTTATACTATTTCCTATATTTATGTAATATGAAATTCACCCTAGACAGATTCTGCCTGAAATATCTGATACATTTGGATAATGCAGCCTTAATTTTTTTATGAGCAGAATTAAACCAAGTGAGGTGCATATGTGTGTGTGTGAGTGTGTGTGTGTGTGTGTGTGTCATCGCTGGACGATATAAAAGTGGAAGACATCCTCTACAGATTCTCTTTATGATGTCATATGTGCAAAAGAAAGATTCATGAGTTAATACAGACTTTCTGCAGTTTCATTACTTAATAAATATCCCAAAGGTCAGTTTCTACTTTGTTGGAAAAAACACTCTTTTACTATTTGAGGAACGTGAAAAAGATGTTTACATGAGGATGTGAAAGAACGTGGCTTTAGTTTTAAAGAAACAGGAAAATGGTCATTCTCCGTCCCGATGCGACCAATAGTTCTAAAATCATATATTTGCCAATAAAATATAAATGCATAATTAACGCTTGCTTGCTGGCTGAGAAGCATGTGTATCGAGCAGGAGAATCCCCTTCCAATATTCCATTAAGTATTATTAAAATCCTACTGTATCCAAGAAATGCAAAAGCCTTCTTTCACTTCCATTCACAGTTTTGTCCAAGGACTCTCTTTTCCATGAGTCAAATCCCATTTCCAGATTAATATCTGGGGCTAATGAACCCACCCTAGCATTACCCCCTTCCCCCCAAACCTGCTGAATTCCCTTATAACCAAGCCTGATTCCCAAAACGTTTGTTACCAAATAGCAAATTGTTTTCATGAGAGAATCTTGATTTTCATTTGTATAATGTTTCTAACCCAACCTCTCTTTTCTGAAGGCAATCTTAGAAATCTGTTTTGTGATTAGTTTACCCCAGGAGGATTTTCCTTAGTCTCTTTCAAGACAGATGGTAGATGGAATAATGATAAGGAGATCTGAGCTCAAATCTATATGGGTGAGCGAGAAAAGTTGTCTCATATCCATCTGTTCTTTGATTACAACTTCTGCCCCTATTTTTAATCAAAATTGCTAAACCTCCTATGGGTCTGCCCTAAGTTGATTCTTTTTGTTGTTGCCTTTGCCAAAATGTGAGTAACCTTCCAATGAAACCTCATCGGTTGCCCAGGTTTTTGGAAGGCATATTAAGTTATATTGTAAAAAAAAATTGAAAAAGTGGATCCAGAAGTTTTTTTGAAAAACACGCTATATTCTAGAAAAGAATGGTATCAGATTTTATTCAGTTCTCCAATTTCTCCCACAAGATTTTTGTCTTGGTCTTGTTTTGAAATATATTGTTCCACAATTTAATCATTTTTTTTTAATTTGCTAAAGCCTGAAAGACTGTTGGTTAACTCAAAACTTCACATAGACATGTGCAGTATATTTGGGAACAGGAAGGAAGTTAGTTCCATAATCATTGTTTTGTGCCCACTAACTGCTCTGTCCTGAAAAGTGTTAATTCCATGTAAACAGTAATGGGCCATTCATAAATGAGCATATCTAACTTATCAAGCTCATGTGCTTCAACAAGAATGAGATTTAATAGGAGTTTCTCTCTAACTGCAAATGTGATTTGACCCTAATTTGTAAACCCATTTTCCCTCCAAACCCACTGAATTCCCTTGTAACTAAGCCTGACTCCCAAAATGTGTGTCACCAAATAGCAAACAGTTTTCATGAGATAATCTTGATTTTCATTTGGTTAATGTTTCTACCCCATGTAAAGTCAAAAAAGTATGCTCTTCCCTGTTTTTTTGTTCTATAAGAATCTCTCTTTTCTGAAGGCAATTTTCTAAATCTGTTTTTGTGATTAGCTTACCCCAGGAGAAGTTTTCCTTAGTTTCTTTCAAGAAAGTTGGAATGGTGATGGGGGATCTGATCTCAAACCTATATGGGTGATTGAGAAATGTTGCTTCCATATCCATCAGGTTATTTCCATGTCAGAGAGAGGCGTGTACCAGAGCCTCCTTAACCCAATATCTTTTATTAGCTGTAGTATGTTGTTCCTCCCACTTGGAATTGTTAATTCCTGCTTGAGTACCCAGTCACAAGTAATCCCTGAGTTTCATCTGATTCATTTTTCATTTTTGTTTTGATGAATCCCATATATTGAGATGACAGCGTCATGTCCTAAAAGTCATAAAATGCTTGATTACTCTTAGTGTGATGGGTTTCAGGTGACTAACATTTTCAGCTTGACAGGCTGCCCTGAGCTGAACTTCATCTGGCATTTTCTGTGTAACATTCAGAGTTGATTATGGAATGGAATCTGGAATTATTATAATTCTCTCCTGGGTGTTGTTGTGGGGTGTAAGAAAAGACTTTTACAAGAGACAGCATAAGTGGTACAACATACCTTGAATAGGTATGATTTTTATTCAAAAAGAAATAAATTTGAAATAATAAAAGTTAAAGACTCACTTTGTTCAAAGTAAAGAAAACAAATACAAAAAGCACAGGTTTGGCATGAACAATTAGAGCTATTCTACCAACATCAGACTGTGCCTGACCTCTCAGAGATCTCTCTGGGAGAACCAAACAGGTCCTCTCCCAACGACTATCTGAATTACAACATCAATTCTGCCTTGATATAGGACTGTGATCCCACCCACAAATTGAAACTCCACCTATCAATTAATACAAATACTGAATTTATACATATAATTCCAAGTATTAATTTCCTTTTTATATACAATCTGATTCTCCTATATGAATAATCAATATAAACTATTATGTTTATTTTAAACATTGGATCTTGAGTGATTTATTTCTTAATTATGGGAATATGAGGCTGTATTAGGCAGATACGCCTACTAAATAGAAGAAGAGGTTTTGCTCATGTATAAAATGACCAAGATGTGCGCTCCTCCCTCCCTATAGGACACACCTGGAGAGTCAGAAGGTTTCTTCATGCAGATACAGGGTTACCTAGCTTGCTAACAGGACTTGGCTCACAAAGAACAGTAATGTATTTCAACTCCCTTAATTCATGTACTCACAACACAGAATGTACAAATGTGCACGGAAATACTACCGTGCTGTTTGAAATGCATAACATTCAAATTGGGACGAAAAACTCAGCGCTTAATCTCTGCAGTTACTTAAAGCACTTTTACTGATTTTAAAAAGGGGTTCCTTGACCTATTCTATGAGTGGGAGGTAAACTAAGCCTTTTTATACTAAAAATATCTAGTGGAAAGCAACAAATCTGCTGTTTGCAGTCCAATGGAACTGAGGCATATATACTAGCCTCCTATTCACTGGCAGAATTAACTCTTCCCGCTCCCAAATGGAACTATAAATAAAAACAAAACACCTTAACTGTTTTTCTAATTTTAGGGTATACTAGAAAGGTGGGTTTATCAATAATTTAGAGATATGAAACAGTCCACTTTTCAAAAATAAACAAAATGAAGCTCGGTGGAGCCATTTGTCTTGTAAGTCAGCTGTGTTCACTAGGGAGTTAATCTTTCTTTTCTTTCCCAGACTATACAATCTTAAGGGAGCTCATACTTTTACCATAGGGATGCAGGATAGACACAAGATAAAATATTAGTATGGGATTACAAGCTTGTTAGCTTGCTCTGTGTCACCCGTTTCCCTAGACTTTTCAGAAGGCACTGAAAAAATGCCATACATTCATATTATTTCTTTTAGCTTCCATAAGTATGGCAAGGGTTTTACTAAATAGATTTATCCGTTTTCTGTGTCCATAATCATGGAATGCACTAGGCTTTAGAATTAGCTGTTTTACATTACTAAAGAACCTGAAGAGGAATTGAAAGGAATAGATTTGATAGCAGTGGTCAACATATTATTTAATTAGGAAATAAGTACAGAAGTACAGACATAGAAGTAAGAGAGAAGGAAGAGGGAGAATTTAAACAAAATAAATATGCTGTTGCAACAGACTAAAAATATATATTTAATAGGAGAAAAGAAACTTCAGGTCTTAGTTCTGCACAAACAGTTTGGGGGAGAAAAACACCATCACAGGAATGATTAATTTTTCCACATAAGGTTGTTCTCCCTCTTGAGTTATTTTTACTGCTTGAGAATATCCCTGAGGAAACAAAGCGCTGGGGTACCTGTTATCAGCTAGCACCTAGTAGATTTGTTTTGTTTGCAAGTGTGTGCAGTATTTGCCATTTGGTATACGAAATAAAACATCTTGAAACTCAACATTTGGTGTGTCTCAGTTACTCTTTGCCATTTCATGCTTGCAAACTCTGTGTCCTAGAGTGCAGTTCATTGTGGTCATTGCTGTAAACCTTTGCCCTGCCATGTTGCTTGGCCTTAGCTTTTGTATCCTTGTTTTTAATTGGTAGGGCTGTTCCAGAAAATGTCCCCCTTTGTTTTTATTTTTCCAGGGGTGTGTAAATCTCTCTGATCATTACTGTGGAATATATTATTTGACTGGCATACTTTTTGTTTGATTTTGGTGTTCTTTTTATTCTTTCCCTTTTCCCCTGTTTTAGATTTTGTCCCCACTTGGGGAGTGTAGATATTTGATTTAATGAATTTGAAAAGCATGGAATGTTCGTATCCCCCTGAGTTTTGTTGCATGGATTTAATGTAATCCCCTTCTGAGCCTAATTCCCCTTTACCAGTTCTCTAAACAAGTTTCTTATTAATCCTTCATGATGTCCTTTAATGTATATATGTATTAAGAAAGTTTAGACTGGACCTCCTTGGAAATGAGTTTTTAACTTAGTGGAGTTTATCCTATATATTTTTTTCATTTTGTTATGAATAAGAATAAAATTTTACAACAACAACATGATGGGCCAAAATGGTTTAACAGTAGATATCTCATTTAATAGAATACGGAACTGCTGTAAAATGAACACATTTATTTATTTATTTATTTATTTATTTATTTATTTATTTATTTATTTATTTAAGTGTTTAACCAGGGAGGCATGCTGAGCAGACTACTGCTCGATTCCAGATGCGCCCTGGGGGAAGGGGGAAGTAGGAGAGCATACAAACATAAACAGTAAGGTCCGTTACAAATGTTGTCAATTACATGATAAGCATAGAATAAACGTAAGTAAGGTAGAGTACAATCACTACAGGCAGGTACATAGCCATGGCTCCAAGAGGTAATACATACAAGGTGCCAGATTCACAGTAGCAAGCTTTTATGATAAGAGGAAGACAAGCCATATGCCAGGAGACTTTTTGTGAGCATTACATCATCAGGTAGGTAGACGGAGCAGTGACCTTTGGGAATGGTGAGGACTCCCGGTCAGTGAGTCCCAGGGTGCAAGTGCAGGTAGGGTGGCAGTTTGTTTGAGAAGGGAGTTGAGATGCCTACGGTTGTGGCATGCTGGATGTCCGTTGTGAGAGAGTTCCAGAGGCTGGGCATGTGGAATCTGAAAGATGACTGGCCTGCAGAAGTTGACATGCATGGTATGGTCAGTAGACGAGAGTCTTTATTTCTCAGTGCATAGCCCTGGGGAGTGAGGGCCGAGGGGACCCTGATGAGATACAAGGGGAGGGACTGTGACCAGAATTTGGCTGTGAGACTTGCGCAATGGGATAGACGCCAGCCCTGCAAAGAGGGAAGGTCTAGATTCCAGTAAAGGACACAGTGGTACCTACTAGGAGAACAGCCAAGAGCAATGCAACAGAAGGAATGGAAGAGGGGGTCCAGCCTGGCCACGGTGGACTTTGGAGCAGTGCTGTAGACCAGTGTTTCTCAACTGGTGGGCCATGAGACACAAAGTAATGGGCCGTGGTTAGACCGGGACCAAGCGGATATCGCGCTGGTATTGAATGTGTGTACAGATGTTTACCTCATACTTACTGATAAAATGCAACTTGCTTCTAAGTCTAAAAATAAATAATTTCATTAGAATCATATGTAACGACACAAGATAAACTTATACGAGGTCCATCAGTTCCATTCTTACAGAATTCCCTTTGTAGTTGTTCCAATGATAACGTGTCCAGTTTATACTTACATATTGACTCAGAACTGGCACTTTTGGCATCACCTCGAAATCATAATCATAAAGATATGAACTTTTATCACCACTGCTAAATTCCTGGTGGAGAAATATAATGTGTTTAGGACCAGTCTTGGAAAGGACTTTATTATTGAGCAAACGTCAAACAAAAAGTAAGAATTGTGGAGGAGTATGTGCATCCTGAACTGTAAAGCTAAGAAGGCTGGTAACGCACTTGGAGACTTAGCTGCCCCGTTTCATAACCCTTCCAAACTGTCAGCTCAGTCAATCTCAGCATCAGCATGTCACATTTCTGGCTGTTACCTCTGGAGGGATATGCTATGTTTAGTAATAAGAAACAAGAATGACAATTTGGAGTTTAGTGCAGCCAAAGCAATAATTTATTTTACTTCAAACAGGTAAACTCTCCAAGTGCGTTACCAGCCTTCTTAGCACTTAACACACCCCAGTTAAACAGCAAACAACTTGACCTTGGAGAAAAAGGACTGGGTGCCTCCGGATAATCCAAACCTCCCTGAATGACAATGATTGTTATTTAAAAGTTTTGTCTGATGAAAAGATTCATAAATTTGCTGCTGGATAGAGTGGGGGCTCTTTTTGCACCAGACAAGCTGCTGAAAGTGTGTCTCTATCAAGCTATATACACAGTTCTGCTGTGACAGCGCCATAAGAAATGAAGCTCTTTCTTTACAACCGCACGCTTCTGCACGTTGCCACAGCTGATATGTACTAGTCACGTCAGTCAGGAAACTGAGCAATAGTAGCACACGTTCATAATTATAATAATAAAAATAAATATATTTTACAAGGACAAAATACAAATACAACAAGTTATAGATACTTTTTTTTTTTGGAAAGGTGATTTATATTTAATTTTTATATTTTTAATAATGACATATAACCAGAAGTCAAGTGTTCGCACCATAGTATGAGTAAGGTGGCAACAGACATCGCAATACAAGTGTAAAGCTAGGGCTACGTCGAAATCGGAGGATGGACGGTTTTGAAGAGGAAGGTTAGTGATGGCGGGGAAACATCTGGAGTGTCTGGAAAAGTAGTAAAGCGAGTTGTGAGAAAGTATGACTCCAGCTACATTAAATTTGGGTTCACAACAACAGCAGATCCAGAGGCAAGAGCCCAGTGTGTTGAATGTGGAGAGGTGTTGTCCAATGAAGCATTAAAGCCTTCAAAACTGGAAAGGCATTTACAAACTAAACATCCTGGAAGTGAAAAACCAAAAGAATATTTTGAAAGGAAGCGTGATCAGCTAAAAAGTCAACAGAAGTCCATACGTGCACTCGCAACGCATTCTAAAACTGCCCTGAACGCATCTTACCTTGTTGCAGCACGTATCGCCCGCTGCAAAAAATCGTATAGCATTGGGGAAGAGCTCATTTTGCCAAGTGCTGTGGAGATTTGTCATGAAATACTGGGAGAAACTGCAGCAAAAAAAATACAGAGCATTCCTCTTTCAAATGACACTGTTGCTAGAAGAATAGTGGATATGAGTGATGACATTGAAAGCCAGCTTCTGGAAAGGGTTAAGAAAAGCCCATTTTTTGCAATACAGTTGGATAAATCTACCAATGTTTCCAATGCAGCTTTACTACTGGTCTTTGTGAAGTATTGTTGGGAAGGTAACCTGCATGAAGACATACTTTTCTGTGATGAGCTACCTACATGAACAACAGCGGATGAGTGTTTCCGTTGCCTTAACAGGTACATTGTGGTAAAAGGACTGGACTGGAAAAATTGCGTCGGTGTGTGCACTGATGGGGCAGCATCCATGACGGGAAAGAACTGTGGTGTGGTGAAGCAAATAAAAGAAAAAGCGCCAGAAGCTAAGTGGATGAATTGCTTTTTACACAGAGAGAGCCTGGCAGCCAAAAAAATGTCACCAGAACTGAATGAAGCAATGCAGATAGTAGTGAAAACTGTGAACTATATAAAAAGTAATGCACTGAATTCCAGATGTTTTGCAGCATTGTGTGAGAGCATGGAGTCTGAACATAGACAATTGCTATTTCATTGTGAAGTCAGGTGGCTTTCCAGGGGGAAAGTGCTGAACCGGTTGTTTGAGATGAAAAAGGAGGTTCATGCATTTCTTGAAGAAAAAAGTCCCATGGCAGAGAATTATACAGATTCAATTTTTTTGGCAAAGCTTGCCTACTTGTCTGACATATTTGACAATATCAACCAACTGAACCTTTCCTTTCAGGGAAGAAACAGCAGCGTGTTCATGGTGACTGACAAAATTGAGGGATTTAAGAAGAAGCTCACTCTTTGGAACAAAAAAGTAAATGAGAAGAGATTTGAAATGTTTCCACTCCTGAGTGAGCTTTTGGAAGAGAATCCCCACATTAACATCTCCAAAGTTGTATGTCAGCATTTAACTCAACTGGTGGAGAAATTTTCAGAATATTTCTCAGAAGATCCCCGGGATGGCAACCTTTGGATTTTGGACCCATTCTCAGTAGATCCTGCTGCTTCAGACATTGCCCTTTCAACAGCCTTGGAAAGCCAG
Source organism: Neoceratodus forsteri (assembly GCA_016271365.2). NCBI lineage: Eukaryota > Metazoa > Chordata > Ceratodontiformes > Ceratodontidae > Neoceratodus > Neoceratodus forsteri. The sequence goes on from CM028131.1 coordinate 58,592,831, forward strand.
TTGATGGAACTATCAGCAGACAGCAGCCTAAAACTACAGTTTTCAAGACTTGAACTTGCTACATTTTGGATTTCAGTTAGAACAGAATACCCTGCACTGTCAGAGAGGGCAGTTAAGTTCCTTCTGCCATTCACCACAACTTACCTATGTGAACCAGGATTTTCAACTGTGACTGTCACAAAGACTAAATTTAGAAATAAACTCCGCACTACTTTAAATGCCACTCTAAGAGTCAGCCTGTCTACAATTGCCCCAAGACTGGACAACATCATTGACCAGAAGCAAGCACAAGTGTCTCACTAACTGCTGGTAAGCAGGTATAAAATATATATTGTATTAATGTAGAATTAACCTACTTATTATAGCAATTAAAATTTAGGGCAAAATAATTCACTTAAGTAATCAAATAAATTTGACTACTAAGAAAATAAGAAAAGTAAATCTCGGTTAGGATGTTATGTTTTTACGTCTGGTGAGGGTGCGAGAATCTGATCACATGTGGGCCTCCTGTTATTGGTCACAGGTAACTAAGTGGGCCTTGGGGTGGAAAAGGTTGATAAACGCTGTCATATACCTACTGAGTGTCATTCAGATTTTCTTCACCGTCTTTGCCACTTCCTTAGAGAACTTCACATTCAGTAGATTTGGGTCACCATCTAGTGGCACCTTCTCCTTGTTAGCCATTTTGATGATGGCTACCAACTGCCATATCCATCTCCTCTCCTCTCCTTGTACTGGAGGCCTGTGCATTACCCCGGTGCATACAGCATACACCAGAGCCAGTCTCTAGGGTAACCCAAAGCACCTCCTGCCATTCTTTTTTTCTCTGGTGCCCTGGTACCTCAATTGACATGATTCCCTCCCTCACATATAAAACAATCCCTCCCTCTTACCACAGGAAACCCTTGGTATGCTTGAATATCTTCCTCACCGTGCTCACACGTGAAACTGGGAGTACATTCAAGGCAGTTATTTACTCCCCTGCCTGTGCACACATCCTTCCCAATTCTATGAACCTTTCTTTCACCAATTCCACAGCCTCCACAGCCATGTCATTATTCCCCAAGTGCAGCAGTTTGTGCGGTATCCCCATGGCCCCCCTCCTTAGTCCCATTGTGCATACCCATAGTAGATCAGCAGAATCCTCAGTCCCTGTTGACTGGCGTACAGCCACTGTTACACCTATTTTCAAACAGGGTTCCCATTCAAAAGTTGAAAATTATAGGCCCATTAGCCTAACTTCTATACCATGTAAATTAATGGAAAAAATTATAAAACAACAACTTGAAAGCGAAATGGCAACTCTAAACATCAATAATGATTACCAACATGGGTTCAAACCAGGTTTTTCCTGTACTACGAAGTTGATCTTCTATAACCATATCAGTTATAATCTTGATTGTAATATACCCATGAATGTCATTCTTTTGGACTATAGTAAGGCATTTGATAAAGTATTGCATGTCATCTTGATTAATAAATTAATCCATCTAGGTTTCTCATCATCCATTGTTTCATGGATAGACAGCTGGCTGGGAAATAGGACTCAGAGAGTAAGGGTAAATGATGCAATGTCTGACATAGGAGAGGTGACTAGTGGGGTCCCTCAGGGATCGGTCTTGGGTCCCACTTTGTTCAACTCGTTCATTAGTGATATGTGCATCTCAGCCAACAATTTTATGGTCAGATTTGCCGATTACACCAAACTTGGGGGTAAGGTCAGCAACCAGAATAACAGTTATAACCTAAAACTTGATCTAGCCTCAATTGAGAACTGGGTATTTAATAATAGAATGTACTTCAATGTTTCCAAATGTAGTACTTCACCTGGGAAAAACAACCAAGACAAACTCATTTCCTAAATAACACCATTATTAGGACCTCTAATGTAGAAAAAGATCTAGGAATGTTAGTAAATAATAAATTATCTTCTACTTCTCACTGCTCTAGAGTTGCAAATCAAACTAACGCTACTTAGTAGGATTAACAAAACTTTTATTTCTTAAACAAAACTATGCCTCATGACTTTGTATAGGTCACATGTTAGGCACCATCTGGACTATGGATCCCCATTTTGGAGTCCTTATTTAAAGACCGATATTAATAGATAGAACAAGTTCAACGAAGAGCCACTAAACTTGTCCCCACCTGTCATTTTGATTATGATACCAGACTGCAAAAACAGGACTTTATTCACTTAAGCAGAGATGGATTAGAGGTGACCTACTGCAGTTGTTTAAGATTCTTGAATCTCCTGCTCAAATGACGATATGGTATTGCTTATTCATCAAGACCTGGGGTGGTGGTGGATGTCAAGATGAACAACTCAGACTTTTAGGAGGGCAGCAGCCAAGGCCAACAGGATGCTGGGATGCATCGCTAGGGGGATCACCTCCAGAAGGAGGGAAGTGATACTCCCTCTGTATAACTGCTTGGTGAGGCCACACCTTGAGTACTACGTGCAGTTTTGGAGGCCACACTTAAAGAGGGACATTAAACTCCTGGAGATGGTCCAGAGGAGGGCAACCAAAATGATTTGGGGCTTGGGGGACAGGACCTATGAGGAGAGGCTCGAAGAGCTAAATATGTACACATTGGAAGAGAGAAGGGACCGGGGGGACATGATAGAGGTCTTCAGGTACATGAAGAGGGTAAATAGGGGAGGAACAGTCAGGGTGCTTCGAAGGAAGGAGGAGGGGCCACTAGAGGGCATGGGTGGAAGCTGGAGGGGGGAAGATTCAGGGGAGAAAGGAGGAGGTGCTACTTCACTGAGAGGGTGGTGGAGCCATGGAATACACTGCCTAGGGGGCTGGTGGAGGCAGAGACGGTGGAGGGGTTCAAGAGGGGTGGGACAGGTACAGGGGAAGGGTTCTGGAAGCAAAATCCAATGCAGCAAGAATATCCGAACTGGGAAGGAGAAGCCAGAGAAGGCGAGGGGCAACAAGGGTCAGCACTCAGGGTGGGGCTGACCAATCGAGTAGACTCGAAAGACTATTAGACCTATTCTGCTGGCATTTTAGTATGTTAGTAAGAAAAATTGTGGCTAGACTCCACAACAAACAATTGGAAGTAAAAAAGGCAAATAACAATAAGAGGCTAAATTATTTCTCCATTAGAACACCTAAAATATGGAACACACTATCACAGGACATACAATAGTTGACTCACCAACTGTTACAGTATTTAAGAATAAACTTGATAAATGGATGGAAGATCAGAATTTGGGTTAAATGTTCCATGTATATGGAGGACAATCTCGATAGGCAAACTGCCTCCTTTTGTCCTATAAACCAAGTAAACCAAGTAATCCAAATCAGTGTCAACTGGACAAACAGAATGGTCACACCTCATAGTATCCCCCTCACAAACAGCCACTTTTGTGTTGAGTACAATACTCATTTATATGTTCCAGCATTGCAAAATGGGAATGCTAACAAACGACACATATAAGAGAATAATATACCTCACTTGCTGTTTTCTTTTTAAACAGGAAACAGGACAATGCCACCAAAGAAAGTGCTGATGAAGAGCTGCTGCTGCAAAACGAGGCTTGAATGCAATGAGAAATGACAGAAGACTAATGCTGGCATCTGACATCAGCTGATTGCAAGCCTGAGTAGCAACACGAAATGCAAGAACTACTTTGACTACTAGGAGAATTGTTTTGCCAACGTCAACATTTTTTTGCTACAGTACTAGTAACTGTAGATATCTGAACTCTTCACATGGGTTTAGTCATATCGCATGGATTGAAGAAACCTGTAGATTGCCTGTAGAAAACTGTTCAGACTCTGTTCATTGAAGCCATCATTGCCAACACTTTTTTTGGATTTTGAAATTTTCTCTGGAAACCTTTTCTTACGGGTGTTCACCTAGGTTTGGTTAAATGCTTTGTTTCAACATGATATGAAACTTTGCATGAATACTGTTTTTAGTAATTAGTTTAATCCCTGACTGTTAAGATTTGTTAAACATCATTTTCTAATTTACCTGTTACTCTTGCAATGCAGTCGTGGCACATCAAGACAACACTGAAATTAATAGACCAATACATAATTGAGCACAATGACCTCTGACCCCCATCTAGTCAGATTGCTATTATACAGCAGGCTAATTTATGACGTGGGGAAGGTGACAGCCACATTCAGCATGTCTGGCTTATTTTATCATTCCTGAGCTCCAATCGCACTTCACAGTGCTCCACATCAGCCTCCCCAACACTGTCCACAATCACTCTGGCCAGGTGTACATGACCTGTGCATGCAGGGATTGATATTATATGTATCAGGTATCTCAATAATTAACCCCCCAAAGATCTTTATGCCCTCTGTGTCACAAGTTTACCTATCTGCATGACTGCCATTGCATTGCATTGCAGTACTGTGCATGTTGGAACCAACAGCTTATTTTCGACCTCTATTAAATGTTTGACGTTATTTTAAATTTTTTTTTCCTAACAGTCACTCCTGCTCCCACCCAACCCCTCACCCCAATCCAATCTGTCCAGTTCACTGTACTCCTCATCTGATTACAGGTACAAAGAAATTGAAATCTAACCATCCACCCAAGTGGCACCATCTTTATATTTGCAAATAACCAAGTAAATCCTATAAAACTTTGCAAAGCTACTACATACAGCATAAAGCTTATGTAACTGTTATGTTACTGGAATTTTTTTAAACACCTGAGGGATGTGATGGCCTATAAGCCTCGAGAGTGAAGCTCGAGAGGTTTTATGGGATCATCGCTCCCTGAGGGTGTGTAAAAAAAGTCCTATAATACAACAGTTGCATAAGCTTTATTTTTTATAATTGCTGGAGCAAGGTAGCGTGACAGAGCAATGTTCGTTTTCAGGGAAGAAAATGTAGGCAAATGGGAATGCCACTTTAAAAACTCTGTCCCTTGTAGCAGTTAACTGCTGAAAGGGACAGGGTTTTTATCACAGCACTGCAGTTTGTCTGCATTTACCTTTTTCCCCCAAATCAAACACCAGTAGGCCACAATACACTGCCAATACAATGAAAGTGGCAGTCAAGGACAGTTCAAGGGAGTTGCTTTCCAAACACTGCAATAACTGTTTGTACCGGTTATTGTGGCATTTAAAATCTGACTCTAGTACATGTGTTAAAGGGGGTCAGCAGTAATTGTTAAAATGTTGTGCCGTTACACATACCCAAAACAGCTACTGAGTGTCATATACAGTTTCATACCACAAAACATGCTTTTGTCAATGCCCGAATGTTTGCTTGCTGGCATTAGCAGTGGAAGTGCAGGAGTTAGACAGATGCAGTATAGGAATGGCATTGAAGTATTGGACTGATGCCAACTCCACCCTCACCCTGCAGAGATGGACAGGCATTGGGATGTGCCTTTGGGTCGTCGCCCATGACGGTCATGACATTTCACCTCACCCTACCCTTCAGACACTGACAAGTGTTGATGTGTGCCTTGGGGTGTTTGGGCTTTACATTCACCTCATTCCATAAGGAAATACGCTGAAATGGGTGCAGTATAGGAGAATGGGGTGAACTCTGGGGGCAAAGGATCCAAGGCGCACCTCGATGCCTGTCACTGGCTGCAGGGTGGGGGTGGGGGTGGAATGGCATGAGCATTACTGTTGACAATCCCAAGTCACACCCCAGATGCCAGTCAGTCCCTACAGGGTAGGGCGTTATGGTTGAAAACCATAATGCCCAGGGCATTTCTTGGTATTTTTTACTCCATGTTTTCCTTATGAGCATTTTGTGACCCCACCACATGAACAGTGATACTATCAGTTTGTTAGGCTAAAGGTGATTTTGCACAGTGACTGCGCCATTTGGTGCCACAGGTGCGAAAACACATTTCGAACAGGATGTGAAAAGTGACAGGTGTATTGTTCATGAGGAGGTGTAAAAATGGCATTGCTGAAAATATGGAGTGAAAATGTAAAAAACTGGTGAAGCCACGAGCGTGCGTAGAAACTGCACAATGTACACCCGTAATGTAATTAGTTTGGGGATTTTTTACAGCAGATTTTCAACATAGACATTGTGGGACCTCCACTCATGAACAGTGTCACTGTGATTTTCTTAATCTGTCCCGAACACTAATTTCCCACAGTGTCCGCGTTATTCTGCGCCGGAAGTGCGAAAATACATTTCAGCCAGGGTGTGAAAAATGACAGCTGTACTGTTCATAAGGAGGTGTAGAAAAATGTTAATGTTGAAAATCTGGACTGAAAATATTACAAATTCAAAAACTTATTAGTGTGCGTGGAAATTGTGCAATGCACGCTCGTAACACAGTCATTTTATGGACTTTTGTCACCGAACTTTCAAATTAGCCATTTTAACACCTCTGCTCATGAATAGCGTCACTGTGATTTTCTTAATGTGTCCCAAACATTGATTTTGCACACCGACCGTGCCAATGTGCACTTCATGTGCGAAAACACATTTTGGGCAAGACGTGAAAAATGACAGCTGTACTGTTCATAAGGAGGCATGGTAAAATGGCAATGTTGAAAATCTAGAGTGAAAATATTAAATATTCTCAAAGTTACGAGCGTGCATAGGAACTGCACAATGCACGCTCGTAAAACAGTAATTTTGGGGAATTTTTTCACCAAATTTTCCACATAGGGTTTTTGGGGACTACATCTTGAACTGTGATGCTGTCATTTTGTTAATAGGTCCCGGAAGGTTGTTACACATAGTGACCGTGAAAACACCTTTTGGGACCGAATAACAAAATGACAGTGACTGAGTTCATGAGGTGGGGTCCCAAGAACCCCATGTTGTCAGATTATACAACATTGGGCTTGGGTTGGTCATCTAAGCTCACATGCCCAGGGGTTACTCTCTCACAGAAACAATCTTTAGTTAGGAAGCTTAACGTAGGCAGTATAAAGGAGATTATAACACAGGATTTAATTAGATGGGAGTCACTCCCTTTGTCTTTGCAAGCATGAATCAGCGTCATTAAAATGAATATCCTTCCCCGCATTTTTTGTCCCATCCACATGCTTAACCTTTATCTCCCAGCTATGTGGTTTAAAAAATTCTATGCATTAATAACCCGTTTTTGTTGGAAAAATAAATGCCCTCGCAGATCCTATATAAGGCTCAGTGCTCCAAAATATCTTGGAGGGCTTAAGGTACCTAATTTTTATATCTATTACTTAGCTAGCCATATATCAAAATATTCTTGCTGGACTTTGAACCTGGAGCAACTGGACCCCTCAATGTATGTACCCATTTGGTTATAGATTGAAAGGAATCTGATTGCATCAGTAGGGATTTCCCCGGAATCTCTTTATTTTCTCTCCCTGGGTAGACTGCCACCACAATAGAAAAATACTGTACTAGGCACTTCTGTCAAAATTCACAATCAACTGTGTAGATCTATGAAATATAGAAATATGCATGATGTCTCTCAACCACTCTGTGGAAACTTGAATTTTAAATTGCAGGGAGTTACCCTTCATACCCCAGAACTGACTGGTAAACCTGTCTCTGATCTGATGTCAGAGGGGTGACTACCTGGTAGCTCAGTCCTACTGCGTGGCCTTGGGCTTCCACAAACACAAATTTTCAAGGTATATCAGATCCGTTACATGCTTATAAAATGATTTAGAGTAGCGGAATGGGAGGTCAAGCGGGATGATTTTCTTTCCCTTATTCAATCCTTAGCTTGGTCATCTCATGCTGTATCAAAGTTAGTAGCATTTTTATTTCCGCAAGTATTTCCTAATGTAACAGGAGACTCCCACTACTGGGAAAGGGTATTACCCACACTGCTTGGTGAGTGGGACTGCATTTGGCTAGACCTTTACCAGTACCTGACTAATGACAGACTGCGTCTTACCCAATTTTATATTCTCCACAGCATATATTTCACACCAGTGCACTTGCACAAAATGAAGAGATCTCCCACAGCAACATGTACAAGATGTGGGGTTGCAGAGAGGTCTCTGTTCCATATTTTGTGGGAGTACACTAAAGTAGCTCGGTTATGGAAGAAAATAAAGTCAACATTAGATCCTCTATTAGGCTCGGCTGAATGCTTCTCCCCTGAGATCTGTGTTGTGGGATCCCTCTCAACAATTCCTGTTAAGGAGTGAAGGTTTCACATCTCTTTAATCTCTTTAACGGTAAAGCGGCTCGTCTTGAGGCATTGGCTTGACCAAGATGAAATCTCTTACTTGGAATGGCTGAATAAGATGTTATACAGTCTGACAGTTGAAAAAACTATTGCTAGTTTTAGGAATTGCCTCCAGGCTCATAACAAAAAATTGAGCAAACTGGAGCCCCTCTTACTGATGCACGTAACAACTTGATATTTAGGCAGGGTATAGTGTCCCATCTGTACAGCACTGTTTCCTTCACCTAATGTCTTGTAGGTCCTATTCAGTATCAAGGTGATACATGTAGCTCGAGGTTTATTGCCTTTCTTGTATGACTGGTATCGGGGGAAGGGGAGAGGAAGGAGGGTTGGTTGGTTTGGGGGAGGCATGCTGGGGGGAAGGGTGTTTCTATTTTTGTTTATGAGTTTTGTTGTTCCTTTTTGTACAGTTGCCTTCCTGGATCTGTTCAGTTTTCTCACGAACTGTATTGTATGATTGACTGTACATTCTTAAACTAATAAAATGGACAACATTTTTAAAAAAAAGAACCCCATGTTAAAAATTTGGTGAAAGAATTCCCAAAAATGGCTGAGAAATGCACCAAAGTTGAAACAAAATAATTTATGCCATTATACAGCTTACCGGCATTTCTTCAGTTCGCAGTTGGCTTTTAAGAGTGCACACGTGTTCCCAGTCCACCGAAGATCGTCGCACCAGTGTCCGGAGGTAAGTATGGGGTGAGGTGGGGGTGTAGGGAGGTAAGGTACGCAGATGGTGGGCGCGTACTGGGGGAGGGTGAGAGAGAGTCAATGAGGGACTGTTTTTTCTTATAGGTGTTTTGGGGGGACATGACGGGGACTTTTGCCCACGCTAAGGGTGGGCTCAGCATGGCAGCTGGAAGTTGTTTGGGGGCAGGGAGCTGACGGGGATTAGGTACCCCATCGGCCATATGGTCTTTGCCACACTGGGTGGGCTCCCAGCCTGGATGTCTGTTTGGAAGGGCAGTGGAACCAATGGGGGCTCCCAGCATGCTACTGAGGTGTTTGTTGGGGATCCAAGAAAAAAGGAGCTGTCTATGACAGTTGTTTAGATGTAGTGCTGATGTGTAGGCACTTTGCATACGGCAACGCCGACGACAGTATGCAAATTGCCTACACGTTGCCACCACCTCTTGCAGCAGTCTTTTGCTTTGAACTGTACACCACTGCATCTGAACTGCTATCATAGACAGCCTGGACGTTTATTGGTGGGGTGAGGCCGTGCCTGTAAGAAGGAGCAGGGCATTGGAAGCGGTGTGGCACACCTACGAAAATTTGTATGGTGGCACTATGTTTCTTGCACATGCATGCATGCAAACATAATGACCATCACAACTGATTGTATATCAAGTGTAGTAGAAATTTAATAAGTGAAATGTATTACTTCCACACAACTGATACAGTTTCAACACTGTTTATAGCATATATAATTTTATATATATATATATATATATTAAAGTGGATAACTGCAACCAAACTGCATTAGTTAATTTCGTCTTCAAAGTTCAATAAATAAAGGTCATCATGACTACAGTACGGTACATAATGTGATAAAAACATTAACATTTTAGACAGCACAATTCACCATCCGCCTGATGAACTGAAACTGTCATCTAGAACCAAATTCAGTCATTCAACAGTAAATATTTTATGTCATTTCCTAAGCCAACAACAACATAGTCATCCAGGATCTTTATAACTAATGTAGGTCTCAGGTGGATACTTTGAATGAATTTTTGTTACAATGCATAAAGGTAGAATGTTCCAATTCTTCCTCCCCAACTTTTCGAAGATCAAAAAAACATATCTGCGGTAGGCCATGTGCCAAAAATTTCTGAAAAAAAAGAAAGATACCATAAATCAATTTATTACAGTATTGTATAATGAAAGACATTAGCCCACATTACTAATGAGTTTGACATCCAGGTACTGAAAGTATGTGTCAAACTGTGTGCGTGTGTGTGTGTGTGTGTGTGTGTGTGTGTGTGTGTGTGTGTGCGCGCGCGCACGCGTGTGCGTGTATAATGGACACTGCATCCTGGACCTTGTGCCCTACTCAGTATCGGACAGTGTCCAGGAGCCTGCGTCCAATGGCTTGCGGCATCCACACACCAAAGGACGCAGCCACCAAGAATGCTATCAGCCGCTGGACGGCAAGGCGGCAGATGCACCCACATAAAGGAAGGCTGGCAGTGGTCCTGCACCCCTCCTTTCCCCACATACTCATAATCCCCACCATTAGTTGCACCCCCATTCTGTCCCCAATAGTTCTTGATTAATAACCCTCCTGTACTATTATAACAACCCCCTTCCCAGCCCCGATGCCAATCCCTGCACACCAACCCAAAATGCCATCCCAGTCCAACTGTACCCCTGTGCCCCATATATCCAGGGCTGAGTGCATGGGGAGGACTACAACTGAGGAGTGGTGTGTGTGGGGGGCTACTGGAACACCTGGGATACATGGGCCAATGCAGGTAGCATTACACCGGGACAGCATTTCAGGACAGGCAGTGGAAATTGGCATCGGGGCAGGGGAGGCGGGTGTCATGATAGCCCATGAGGGCTACTATTGGGAATAGGATGGGGGGAACAAATATCTCATAGTGGGCTTTTACAGTGTGACTGGTGGGAACTATGACCATATGGAGGGGGGCCCAAGATCATGGCACTACAGAAGAATGGGACTTTTGGGGGATGAAGCCCATGACAGATATTCATTTTGCAGCACTGGTTGCACATTGGCAACCCCTGGTGGATGGCAAAGACCACTTACACCACCTTACAGCAGGTGTAAGTGTTCTTTGATGGATGTCCACTAAGCGTCATTTCTGAATCCCAATTGGAGGTCTTTGCGGCCACCACTGCTGAATAGGATACAACTGCTGCCATAAAACCCCTTATGCCATGTCACAAGGTGGTTTTAGGCTCACTAGTCCACTTGAGCAAAGGCAACCAGCAGCATGTCGCAGGCTGCCTTTCTAACTCCCACCACGACGCAATTCATGACGCAAGTACTACTTACACCATTTCTTAAGGAATGCAAGTAGCCTTGCGTCAAGAGTTGTTGTTTGAGAATCCGGCCCCTCTTTTGTATGAGAAAAGGGATCTCACCTTTGTTATTTGTTATAAAACACTATACTGAGAACGAGTCAATTGACAGATGTTCATAATGAGAACAAATTGCTGATAACATTTACAGTTATTTAGTTCATCATCTAAAACAAATAGCATAAATGTTTGATTGTCAGATGGAATCATTCAACATGTGCTAAAACAACAACTGAAATCTTACAGAGGCTAGTAGAAAATGGGAAGCACTCCAGGGAATTAGGGGTGAAGAGTGGGGTAACACAGGGATCAGTGCTAAGCAGAGGGTCTTACTGGAAAAGTGTGCCTGTTCGGAGATGACACACAGATATGTAACAGGATAGACACCTGTGGGGTGGTGGAGAGAAAATGAGGCAGAATCTTTCCAGGCTGGAGGAGTGGGCAGCAAAGTGGCAAGTGCAATTCATTATGGGGAGGTGCAAAACGATGCATATAGGGATAAATAATCCAACAGCAACTTGCTGCCTGGGGGACAGTCACTGCAGGCCACAGAACAAGAGAAGGACCTAGGCAAATGGATCACTAACACTGTGCGTGAGCTGTGCCATGGACTGCATCTGGCGGCAGAGGAACATCAGTAGCTGCAGAAGCACGGAAAGACAGCAGGAGGACTGGACAAGAGTGTTTACCCGGTCGCTGCAAATCAGCAGCAGGCCAGGGCAGGACCAGGATCTGCAGGGATGAAACAAGCTGCAGGACAGAGTGGGCCAATCTGCGAGCAAGGCACCAGGTTTAAAAGTGCCCCAGCCCCACACCACCACAGAGGAGCTGTGGTCGCTTGGAGGAGCTACTGGGACCCACTCCCCCAACCCGGCACCGACCCCTACTAAATAGCTGGTGGGGGAGGACTGTGGAGATAGGAGTGGCCTGCCTATAAAGGGGCCTATGACCTGTGACAACATACAGTGGGGGTTGGGCTTGATACCTGGGACAAATCACAGTGGATGCTGCACTTGAGGCCTGTGCCAAATTACAGTGATGTTGGATAAGTGGAATGGGGGAGCTGTTTGTGGGGTGACTATGACACTGGAATGGGCTTCGAAGTTTAGGGATTGGCCAGTGTGCCACCACCAGGCACAGTTTAGGGAGGAGGCTGGCAAAATCAGGAGGTAGACGTGGGCTTGGAGGAGAGAGGGGGTTCTAGGGGACCCTGGCAAATTGGACCCAAAAGGTGGACATTTCCACAGCAATAGAAAAGAGACTGGGGGTGTCCAGAGGGAACCAAATGGGGAGGTAGAGAAGGAGGGGCATTGAGGGATAGACTAAGGCTCACAAATCGTTTTAACCCTCTATGCCAGTTGGTACGGGGGGAGGAAGGATGTGGATGATGATAATGATGATGATGATGATGTTGCTGGTGAAGCTGAGGCAGGGACGGATAGGAAGACTGAAAAGGGCAAGAAGCAGAGATTGAAAATGGGGAACAAAGGGGGGGACCTGGACAGGATAGGGGAATAGGAGTAGTGGGGGGGAACGAGGATCAGGTAAACAAGGAGGATGCTGAGGGTATAAAACAGGAGAGCACGACAGGCAGGAAGGCACAGGACATAAATGGTAAGATAGCATGCAAGAAGAAAAGTAGACAAATGGATAGGGCAGATGGATTACTCTGGAGTGGGGATATAAAAACAGAGGATACTGGAGTGAGGAGGATGAAGAGGGCCAGGACACAAGTAGAGGAGGTGACCAGGGTAAACAGGGAAGAGGATAAGTTTAACACCCATATTGTAGGGGTGCAAGAAGCCAGATGTGGGGGGGGGAGTCCGGATGAAGGGATGAGGAGGGGCATGTAAGGAGGGAGAACCTGACGGGTGAACATGTAGGCAAGGGGGAGGCTAGACTACTGATATTGGGGGACTCCATGATCAAAGGCAACCAGTGGGAGTGGCAGAGGGAAGGTAAAATCTGTCTGATCAGAAACAAATGCCACCCAGGCCTGACAGTGCACAAGGCCAAGCATGAGTTGTGTTCACTGACAAGGGAATGCAGGGGGGACCCCGGACATATTCATGCAATCATGGACAAATTACATAAACGGAAATAGTAAATTAGAAATTCAGGCAAGATTCCGAAAGTTAACCAGGAAAAGCCTTTCCATAGGCTGTAACATCTCTTTTTTGGAAATTCTGCTGGTGCCAAGGGCTAGTGGGGAAAACAAGAAGAAGGGCATACCCTGGGAGGAGACAAATTTCAAGTCACGGAGGGTGAGAGGGACCTGGGGGCAGTGGTAGATGTCAAAATGAACAACTCAGACACCTGCAGGAGGGCAATGGCAAGGGCAAATAGGATGAAGGGATGCATCGCCATGGGGGTATACCTCCAGAAAGGCAGAAGAGATTCTTCCCCTGTACAACCACTTCGATAGACCACACCTCGAGTATTGTGTGCAGTTTTGGAGACTACACTTTAAAAAGGAACACTGCACTCCTAGAGAGGACACAGAGCCTGGGGAAAATAACCTATGGGGATAGGCTCGAGGAGCTCAACATGTACACCCTGGAGGGGAGGAGGGACAGGGGGACTTGACAGAGGTCTTTAAGTACATAAAAAGGAATCAATAAAGGGGGCCCAGTCATGGTGCACCAAAGGAAGGAGGAGGGGCAACGAGAGGAAATGGGTGTGAGCTATAAAGGGGCAGGCTAAGAGGGGAGAGTAGGTGGTGTTATTTCACTGAAAGGGTGGTGGAGCCATGGAATTCTCTGCCCAGGGAGCTGGTAAAGGCAGAGCCATTGTATGGGTTCAAGAGGGGATGGGACAGGTACAGGGGGAGGTAAATCTGACAAGGTCCAATGCAAGTGGCACATCTGTGACTGGGCACAGTACAACTCAAGGGGGAGGGGAGGACACCAAAATCGGCCCTCACTGTCAGTGCTGAAAACTGAGTAGACTCGAAAGACTGTTAGGTCTATTCTGCTGGCATTTTAGTATCTTACTATAGTATGTTAGTACATTACAGATTAGGAGTCACTGTGAAAGGGCAGCAGGTAAGGCAACAAAAAAGTTGGCATGCATAGGGAGGGATTTCACAACTAGGGGTAGGGAGATAATCATGCCAGTGTGCAAGACACTGGTGAGACCACAGCTGGAGTATATGGTACAGTTCTGGAGACCTCCATCTACAAGGAGACAAGGATAGGCTAGAGAGGATACAGAGAAGAGTCACTACAATGATCTGGGAGCTAAATGACAGACCATATAGGGAGAGGCTGGCCGAGCTTGGTCTGTATACACTGGACATGATTAGGGATGAGGGGCCATGGTGGAAATTTCCACATACATGAAGAGAATAAATAATGCCAAAAGGCCTAGCATCATGAGACTGAGTGAAAACATATTCACCAGGGGCCACATACTCAAGCTGCGGGGTGGTGGGGGTAGGTATAGGGGAGATATAAGGGGGGATTACTACTCACAAAGGGTGGTATGACATTGGAATAAGTTGACAAAATGAGTGAAAGATGTGGATACAGAAGTAAAATTCAAGACGGCATTGGTTACATACTGGGGGCTATGCAGGGGTAGAGGGAGAGGGCAGGGGGAAGAGGGCTAAATGGAAGGGGGAGGTGGGCTATCATCTCTTGGGCAGACTCAGTGGGCTGTATGGTCCTTTTCTGCCTGCAGGTTTCTATGATTCTATGATGCAGTTTTTCAAAATATGTGCCAGTAGCCTAATGTTTCCAATTTTTACCAACACAATGTCACATAAATATCTACATTAATCACGCAATATATAGAGGGATAGAAGCACAACACACCACACTACAACCATGCTATGTGCTGCATACAGAACACTGGTTGGACAACTGTGCACAATCACTGTTTTCTGCCACATAGGCTTCTGATTCCCTTTAACATCAAGAGCAAAGCTCAAGAGGTCCATGGGAATCAGAACCATGAGGTGAGAAAACACAGCTTGAGCATCATGAGCATCTATGTTTCTATAGTATTCACAACGGAAGGGGGGGAGGTACCTAAACCAAACAAGAGAAACACTCTGGATAGGGGGATCGATACCAGTCCATTCACAGAAGAAAGGGTCTAGAAAGAACTCTTGAAACTGAGGGTGGACAAAGCAGTGGGACCTGATGGGATTCACCCCAGAATTCTAAAAGAACTAAGGGGGAGAACTAGTAACACCACTGACTACTCTCTTTAACAAATCATGGGAGGATGGGGTGGTACCTGAGGACTGGAGGAGGGCAGATGTGATTCCACTTCACAAAAGTGGGAGCAGGGCAGAGGCAGGAAACTACAGACCAGTTAGTTTGACCTCAGTGGTAGGGAAAATGATGGAATCACTTCTGAAGGAAAGAATTGTTGAGTACCTAGAGGCCAGTGAGGCACAGGACCCAAGGCAGCATGGTTTCACAGCAGGAACGTCATGTCAGATGAACCTAATAGATTTCTTTGACTGGATGACCAAAGTAGTAGACCAGGGAGGGGGATGTGGATATGGCCTACCTAGATTTTAGCAAGGCATTTGACACAGTCTCACACAAAAGATTAATATACAAGTTAGCCAGCCTTGGAGTGGGTCCCAAGGTGGTAGCCTGGATAAAAAACTGGCTGGACAACAGGATGCAAAAGGGTAATAGTAAACAGAGTTGACAGTGAAGAAAGGAGGGTAACTAGCTGGGTACTGCAGGGTTTGGTACTGGGACCAGTCCTCTTTAATGTCCGTGTAAGTGACATTAGAGAGCACCTGGAAGGAAAAGTATGTCTCTTTGCAGACAACACAAAGATCTGCAACAGGGTTGATACACAAGGTGGGGTGGAAAGGATGAAAAGGGACTTGGCAAGGCTGGAGGAATGGTCAAATATATGGCAGCTCAGATTCAGTGCAAAAAAGTGCAACGTAATGCACCTGGGAAACAAAAACCCAGGGGAAGAGTACACAATGGGGGATGAGATAATAACAACAAAAATCGAAAGAGACCTAGGAGTAATTATATCACATGACCTAAAGGTGGGCAAGCAATGTGAGAAGGCAGTAAGGAGGGCTGGGGGGATACTGAGATGCACAGGGAGAGTCATCAACAGAAGAAAATAAGAAGTTGTTATCCATCTGTACAGACAGTTGGTGAGACCCCATCTGGAGTACTGCGTGCTATTCTGGAGACCCCATCTCTGCAAAGACATAGACAGAGTGGAGGCTGTTCAGAAGAGGGCAACCAAAATGGTGCAGGGTCTACACCAGAAGACATACGAGGAGAGACTAAAGCAGCTTAATATGTATACCCTTGAGGAAAGGAGGGAGAGCGGGGACATGATAGAAACTTTCAAGGATCTCAAGAGAATTAACAAAGTACAAGAGGGTAGCATCTTTCAGAAAAAGAAATGTGCAAGAACAAGGGGGCTCAATTTGAAGATAGAGGGGGGATGGCTCAGAGGTAATGTTAGAAAGTATTTTTTCACAGAGAGGGTTGTGGATGCATGGAATAGCCTTCCTCAGGAGGTTGTGTAGTTGGGAACTCTAGTAGGGGGTAGGAGGAAGTAAGCTGTTGATTAACTAGAATCTGCAGCTTATCCATCAGGTAGGGAAATGGGCAGACTAGGTGGGCCAAGTGGTCCTTATCTGCCGTCAAATTCTATGTTTCTATGTTTCCCAGAGTTTGTTTTACACTGCATAGTGGAGTGTTGTCTGTACAGAATCCCATCCCTTTCAAAATGCTGTTCTACCACAGTTCAAATGTCATGGAATGTTGTTCTACCCTACTGCGGTAGAACAACATTCTATAACCTCTAGAGACTGCATGAGTCCATTTCATTTTGAAAGCAGAAGGACTAACAAAACATATTTCAAACAGTACTATGCACTACAACAAAAAAAAGAGCAACTCCATGCATAACCAGTGTGTTTTGCAACCTCAGAGTTCTGACACCCATGGACCTGTCGAGCTTCACTCTCGAGATCAGATAGAATTAGAACCACTCTGTTGCAGAACACACTGGTTCTGCATAGCAGCCCATCCAGTATTCTCCATCTACTGTACGGTACAGTATGAAATATGTCTCTGTGAATTCATTTCCTTTCTAAATTAAATGGAGTCATGCAGTCCCTAGAGGTTATACACTGCTGTTGTACCACAGTAAGGTATAATCATATTCCATGGCCACTGAACTGTGATACAACAGCATTTTGAAAGAGATGGGATTGTGTACAGAACACTCAACAATACAACACAGATCTCTTCAGAATATGCACTGGACGTTGATGACCTTCATATTTACTGACTGTCAACAGCTGTAGTAATGTACCTGTCTTGTGGATGTATATGGAGCACTGTGCCTCCTGTTGATGAATGTAGTAATAGATAAGCATACAATTTACCTAATTGACACTTTCAGCAGAGGACGCAGTCTGTCTCATGTGGATACACCAGCTGTAACATGTTAGAGGACTGACCCATTAACTTACTTGTGAAGTGGAATGTCATCTCCTATTGGACCATCAAGCTGGATGAATTCGTTCAGGGATGACCATAGCACATATTTATCTATGCAGCATGACTGGAAACCAGGGTGATCAGTTATGCAGTCCAACCCTTCGAATTCCTCCGTGTGATATATATCTGCGTAGTAAGAGCACCATTAATTCGCTCTAGAACTTTGCACGCTGCAACAGTTCCCATATTTACACCTATAGAGAAATAAGAAAAGAGGACCAATGAATCAATAGCATATGAAAAAAATCGTATATAAAAACAAAAGCCAAACAAATCCCTGTCCCTTCCACACCAACCCTTATCATACCCTGACCTGACCTCCCTGTCATCTTACTCGCCTGCTGTAGCACCCTGGTGCCCTTTCGCTCCTTTTCTGGAAGCAAAGCCCACCCCAAACCCGCCCCAGGTCTACCTCCTCACCTACCCATTCACCTCAGCCCATTCAGTTCAACATGCTATGTCCATGGCCATCCCTGTGTCACCACACAGACCCCTACTATTCTCCTGCCCTCCACCATTTCATGCCTTTTCCTTTCTTCCTTTCCTCACACTCCTTACCAGATATGCTGGTGTGGGTGTGGAGGGGAGGGAGTTATAGGGGCTGCACATTTAGAATGGCAATTTCTGGAGGCACCGTTACTCACTACTACCAAGACCAGCATCATATAGGATCATGGAAGTGCCAACATCACCACCCCAACCGTAATATGATACATATACATGTGTTCACAATTACAGGAAAAATGAAAGACTGCACCTGTCAATTGTCAGACAGCATGTGAACACTAAAACTATGAAAAACAAAGTTTAAAAATGGTAAGGGGGGAGTCCAAACTTGCATCTGGGGCTTGTCTCATGACCATTAGACACAGGTCTGGTAATCTGCATGAAACGGGGTGTGGGTAGGGTAAACAAGAAAAACAGTCAGTTGTCCTATGGAGGATAGATGATGCACACCATTTCATATTTGGAAACTGGTAAGATGATGCACCTATAAGTTCAACTGTGGTCTCAGGCAAATGGATCTACAATCTGTAAAATGTGGCGTCAACATAGCGCAGAAGATTGGGGGGGATAGGACAAGGGGATCAATGACTTGAAACATCAACAGTGGACCACAGACCAGAGATCAATATGATGAGGTCGCCCAAGTGCGTTTGTCCCATGGTGGCAGAGCCCTAAGTGCACCACATGGCGATCACTAAAGAGGGTCTCACTTCCTGCACAGGGTGAATACTTACTTGCAATACATTCATAATGAAACTGAAAGGGGGATGGGGAGTGAAGAAAAAAACACTTATCATCTGTCTGTATACCTAGACACTGTGAACACAGCATATGCCAGGGATGGGGGGAAGAGTCTACTTTTGACACTTACTAAAATGCCAGCAGAATAGGCCTAACGGTCTTTCATGTCTGCTCGTTTGGTCAGCCCCCACCCTGGGTGCTGACCTTGCTGTCCCCCTCGCCTTCTCTGGCTTCTCCCTTCCCAGTTCCGGATATTCTTGCTGCATTGGATTTTGCTTCCAGAACCCTTCCCCTGTACCTGTCCCACCCCCTCTTGAACCCCTCCACTGTCTCTGCCTCCACCAGCCCCTAGGCAGTGCATTCCATGGCTCCACCACCCTCTCAGTGAAGTAGCACCTCCTCCTTTCTCCCTGAATCTTCCCCCTCCAGCCACCCATGCCTCTAGTGGCCCTTCCTCCTTCCTTCAAGCACCCTGACTGTTCCTCCCCTATTTACCCTCTTCATGTACCTGAAGACCTCTATCATGTCCCCGGTCCCTTCTGTCTTCCAATGTGTACATATTTAGCTCTTGAGCCTCTCCTCATAGGTCCTGTCCCCAAGCCCCAAATCATTTTGGTTGCCCTCCTCTGGACCCTCTCCAGGAGGTTAATGTCCCTCTTTAAGTGTGGCCTCCAAAACTGCACTGAGTACTCAAGGTCTGCAGCCTCACCAAGCAGTTATACAGAGGAGTATCACTTCCCTCCTTCTGGAGGTGATCTCCCTAGCGATGCATCAAGCATCCTGTTGGCCTTGGCTGCTGCCCTCCTACAAGTCTCAGAGTTGTTCATCTTGACATCCACCACCACCCCAGGTCCTCTCAGCCATCGAGACTTGTAGCATTTCCCCCAGGGTGTACACTTGGCCTGGGTTTCTGGCCCCAGGTGGAGTACCTTGCATTTCCCTGCATTGAACCTCAGCTTCCACTTTCTAGACCATCTTTTCAGAGCCTCCAGGTCCCCCTGTAGGGCCACTCTCCCCTCCACCCCATCCACCACCGCCCCCAGTTTCAAGTCATCTGCAAAGAGACTCATCTCACTCCTGATTCCTGTCCTTATGTCAGATACTAGGTGTTGAACAGAAGGGGCCCAAGGACTGATCCCTGTGGGACCCCACTAATGACCCTCCTTGGGGGTGAGACTATCCCACCAACTACGACCCTCTGGGTCCGGTCCTGGAGCCAATTGCCTATCCATCTGATCATCTGGTTCCCCACCCCCATTTCTCCCAGCTTATCCAACAGGCCCACATGAGGAACAGAGTCAAATGCCTTGCTGAAGTCTAGAAAGAGGACATCCACTGGTCTACCCAGGTCCAAGGCACTTGTCACCCAGTCATAGAACTCCACCAGGTTTGTCTGACACGATTTCCCTGGGATGAATCCATGCTGTCTATCGTCCAGGCATCCTGACTTATCCATGTCCCCCCCAGCCTCTCCTTGACAATGCCCTCCATCACCTTGCCCACCACCGATGTCAGGCTGACAGGCCTGTAGTTCCCTGCCACCTCCCTTGATCCCCCCTTGTGGATAGGCACTATATGCGCCACCTTCCAGTCTTGGGGCACCCACCCTGTCCTCAGAGAGATGGTGAAAAGCTCTGCCAGGGGTTTCACCAGGACATCTGCAAGTTCCTTTAGCACTTGCCACATAAAGGATGACAACTGCACACACACTAGGAACTTTGCTGTGACAGAAAGGGACAGAAGAGCATATTACATCACCATGGAGACTGGCCAAAGCATACTCCCATATCAGTATAGGCAAATAGTGATCAAAACACAAACATAGTCAACAAGAAAATAAACAGCTCTAACAGTATTGGACAGGTGATGACTGAATTAGGCAGCAACGCACATAATCACCTTTACACTGAAAGACAATAGCAGCTGCAAACACTTGAATGCCACAATACACTACAGTCACAGAAAATATACAGCCATGCTGTATGCTGTTGAGTGCAACGCTTGAGCGAACACCCTTTATACCTTGTCACTGTTAGCTTCACATGCTGCCTTACAGTAACCACACAGTCTACAAGGAAGACTTACACAGTGTCAGACATAAAAAAAAAAGGATCTCTCTTACACTGCACATACATACCTGATATTTCAGAGTCTTCATATCTAAATTACCTCACCGTGATGGCACAAATATTAGATACAACACATTCCTCCTAAATGCAAACAATGTAAGGCCCATGACTGCAACTACAACAAAACAGTACAAGGCACTTATACCACACAGTTCTTTCATGCAGATTCTCAAAAGCGCCCACATAACATAAATATTGCACCCCAGAATGATCTACATTGGGAAGTATGGCAGCACTGCACACCCACCCTATTTGGAACCACAGAAGTCTCACGCTGGAACAGACATCAGACCATCTATCGGGCCATACCATTTCCCTGCCACCAAAAAATGAAGCACTATGCCAGAGACAGGTACAGCAGTGCAAAAACAAACAAAAAAAATCACAAATTACCATTCCTCAAGTGGAAGTTCAGGCTCCTCCTGAGAACATCCACTGTCTGTAGAAGTTCCTACAATTTCTTGCACTCCACCGCTGGTCCCGGCACCACTGCCGGCAAAAGGCTCAAATGAGCACGGCACAATTCCGGCACCGAGAACAACCACATCTGACACAATGTACTCATCATCAGATGGCATTGCAAAGAGAATATGATGCCACCAATCACACAGATTCATGGATGCCAACACGAAAACACTTTCTTAACGTTCTCACAGGCCAATTTGTGAGCGTAGGCTCTAGGTAGCACAAACTTGAAATCTCCCACACTAAAATGACGTCACGTGCTGATCCAGGGCAAGAGCGAGAGACGCCAGATCCTTTGCGTGCTTGCACTTACTTTTTTGACTGTGGACATCATTAACAAAGTAAAAACTTAAAGAAATAAAGAAGTAAACCAGACCACAGGGAACTCCTTTTACAAAAATAAAAGGTTTCCACCAAATCCAAAGCCCAGTAAATAATGAGGTTGCTAATGATCTTTAAATCATGGCAAACAACCATTTCATGGAGCCTTTAGTCAGGAAGTGATGTCACAGCTGAGGGAAGCTGTGTGTTGTTAATAATTGCTTACTCATCAAAAACTGAGGAAAGGTTGTACTTGCGTAGTTGCAAATCTGCAATTACCCTCATTCATTTCTGAAACCACAATTTCTGGGGATCAGCAACATTATTGCATTCCACCTCCAAGAATGATGAGAGTTAGACAGAGTCTAGCAGCAGTAAAAGTTCCTATAAAAGAAAAAATGCATAGATGATTTCAATTATAAAATGGCAAGAACAATTCCTGGGCTCTGACTGGTCAGTGCTGACCTTCATCAGTGAT
Organism: Neoceratodus forsteri; assembly: GCA_016271365.2. Taxonomy (NCBI): domain Eukaryota; kingdom Metazoa; phylum Chordata; order Ceratodontiformes; family Ceratodontidae; genus Neoceratodus; species Neoceratodus forsteri. Next base: position 58,615,174 of record CM028131.1, read on the forward strand.
ATTATTCCAGCATAACATCAAGCCTAGTCAAAAAGCAAATAAAAATACATTTTAAGATTCTTTTCTTTTTTCTTTTGTTATAAGCAAATCATTTTTACAGTTGCAATAATGCACTCCAGGGTATGTGTCATGGGGATAACATCACTTCTACGGTGTTGGACACATTTGACCTTTGGCCTCATGCCCAAGCACCTGAGGCATGATGTTATCCCAACAAGACACATGCCCTTTCATGTATTATTGCTTAATATAAATTTTTATTTCAAAAATGCATCATATCCTTTAAGAACTCAGTGTTTTTGTTAATTAGAGACTATGAGAGGAAAATATTGAATTTATCTATGCATTCTGAATTTTCTATCTAGCACTACATGTGAGTACTGATTTCTATGCCACTGGCTGAAATGGGCTTACAGGAATAATTGGTTTACATTTTTTTGAAATTTTTTAATATAAGGAGCCAGGTTTTTTTGTAAACATATGTTCACATGGTCAGATTTTGCACTAATTCAAAATATGTCAGTGTTTAATCAGTCATGTAATCTTGCCATGAACTAGTCACGAAATAGGGAATTGGGACACAATGTCTGGGACGAGGCTGAAAATAGGCAAGAAATTGTCTAGTCCTCCTTCCCGGTCAACAAAAACCAAAAATAAAAAAAAAATAAAATAAAAAAAAAATATACGACTATTGATTTTTAGTTCTGGACGTGCCATGATAGCAATTTGAAATGGGGAGCACAGCAGAGGATAAACTCATAAAATCCCATCCAGTGAATGGATCTGCACTACAAACTTGATAAGTGCTCTGGAGGATTACCAGCCATGGCAGGTGGACAGACAACATGAAATCTCTCACCAGGCTTTCTTTGTGCATGCACAAATGGAAGGTGAGCAAAAAATACAGGGTCTGAAAAAGATAGGCACTCAATATTAAGAATAGATTCAGTCGTTTCTTAATTTTTCTTGTATAAAAGATGATAGTGCCCATATATACCACTTTTTATGGCGATAGTGGAGAGCATCAGACCACCGCTGTTTGCACAAGAAAGTGCGTAAGCTGAACATGTGATGTAAATGTGACATGTCTTAAACTTAGCATTAGTTCTTAATATAGCGTTCAGACATCGGCTCCTAAATTCTCTACTATCGCCAAACAAACTTGATTTCTAGCATTCAGTTGCACTTGTGTTCATTGAGTTGGGGGGCTTCTGCCCCCATACCCCCCTTACAGTGTGTGTTTCAAAATAAAATGTAATGTCACACAGTGCAGTACTGAACACGAGACACTGGCGTCTAAATTAAACTCAGCGCTAGTTATTAATATAATGTTCAGTTGAACTTGTATTCTTTTATCTTTGAGTAGGGAGGGGGCTTTGCCCGCCCAAACCCCTCTTTCTGTGTGTGTTTGATCTCTCATGTTTTAGATAAAAAAAAAAACACCACACAATACAGTACAGACCCCCAGTAAAGAATGTTGTTACATAAAGAACTGATTTGAAGTAGTAAAATCTCTCACACACACATCTAGCAAAACAACATAAACGTGCCTCTTGTCTGAGTAAATCTATTGGCGTGGAGTTAGCTAGTGAAAAACAATGGGGGGGGTGTGGGGCAAAACCCTCCAAATTAATGCACAATCAAATGACATTTGTTCTTTTTCTCCCAGGATATTGACTGGAGTGCACACCTACATATGGAAGTTATTAACATGGACACTACTAACATTATTTATTACTGACTGTTTTACTGTTGTATTGTCGTAGAAGTTATGAGTAAAGCCATTAATATATATATGTGTGTGTGTGTGTGTGTGTGTATATATATATATATATATATATATATATATTTATATTCTATGAAAAAGAAACTGCGTTAATACATCATTTAGGGTTAAAACACAAAAAATCAGGAAATGAGACCTTTAGGGTTGCCCCCTCCCCCCCTCGTGGACCCGCCCATCATACCGAGATTGACAGCTGATGGGATATGTCATTGGGGTTGTGAGGCCTAAATGTCACCCTATTCCATGTGTAATTATATTGACAAGGCACAGGGAAAAACAAAACAAAGTTTCATTCATCAGAGTGGTATAATTACACACCTGTTTACATGTCAGTCACCTAACCACTGAAAATCACTTCCATGACAGTAACGCTGCATACCCTATAAATGTGAAGCCACTGCCACAGTGCAAAATGCCATACGGAAAACATGAAGTGTGTTACACAATATCTGTGCAGCAAATTAATTTTCAACAGCTAAACACCATAATTCAGATACACAGGGCATCCCCTGAAGACCCTCAAAATTTTAATGTAAAACTGCTAACCATCTCCGAGATATAACATTTGAAAGTTTGAGATTTTCATTCCTTGGAGTGACAGAATTCTGCACCTGTTAACATGTTACACACCTAATGAATAAAAAGTACATCAACAGCAGCAAGGCCAGCTACCCTACAAATTTCAAGCCACTACCACAACGGAAAACAATGTTCACAAAATGTAAATTGTGCCATGCAATATCTCTGCAAAAAATATATTGTTCGACACATAGACACTGTAATTCACATCTACAGGACATGCCGTCAACACCCTCCAAATTTCAAGTAAAAAGACCAAACCGTTTCCGAGATATTTAAACTTAAAGATTGTTAAAATTGGTCTATCTGTTGCATTAAAATTTGGCCACCTAGTCCCTCCCTTGCGATCAAAGATGACGATCAAAGAATCTCACAATCAAAGAATTTGAAGGCTCACAGTCAAAGATTTTGTAGGCTCACAATCAAAGAATAAAAAATAGTAAAACTAAATTTTTAGGCACAGATACATGAAATCACCACCATGCATCGATAGAACGAAGCCCCCTGAGCAAAACCCACCCACATTTGCCTTAATAACCCACCCTTGAGCTGAGAATATTGATTTTTTCAACTGGCCATCTAGTAGCGCCCTTGTGATCAAAGATCGCGGTCAAAGAATCTCGCGATCAAAGAATTTGCAGGCTCACGATCAAAGAAATTGCTGGCTCATGGTCAAAGAATAAAAAATGGTGAAACTCGAGTTTTAGGTAGAAATACATGAAACCACCACCATGCCTTGACAGAATGGAGCCCCCTGAGCAAAACTCACCCTCATTTGTGTTAATAACCTACCCCTGAGCTGAGAAAATAGATTTTTTACAACAGGCTATCTAGTTGCACCCTTGTAATCAAAGGTCGTGGTCAAAGAATCTCGCGGCCACAGAATTTGCAGGCTCATGATCAAAGATCATTAGCGAGCCACGATCAAAGAATTAAAATACTGATAACTATTTTTGGACCACTTTCAAAGAAACCACAGCCATGGGTCAATAGAACAGAGCCCCCTAAGTAAAACCCATCCAAGTTTTACTTCAGGAGTGACCCCTGAGTCGAGATATTTGAGTTTTTCCGACGGAAAAATCCAAACAAGATGGCAGCCGTCACGATTAAAGAATTCTTGGGGTCAAAGATTCTATGACCACGAGCCTGCAAATTCTTTGATTGTGAGGAGGGACCAGATGGCCAAAACCCCATTCTTTGATCGCAAAATAACCATATAAATTTTCCCATTGACTTATAATGGGAACTTAAAACTGCAATAACTTTTGAATGGATTAATATTTTTTCACCAAACAAAAAGCGGCATGTTCGCTGACTGACGCTGTTTCAGTGAGCCAACTTGCAGAGTGGCACTCCACACAACAGCTGCACAGCACAATGGGAAAAATCCCCAAAACTGCCCACATAACTGGCAAAAAGTGCATTTGTCACCGTTTTGGTGCGCAAAGACTGTAAGTCCAACCAAAACAAAATCTGGCAAGTCAAGAGATCTACTATGCCCCGCTGCGCATGCCAAATTTCATGCAAATCTGTTGAACAGGTCCAAAGTTATTAACATGCAAACTTTTGAGTTTAACATAGAAGTTCCTTCATAACCCTAAATATAGGGGCGCGACCACGGCCCTATAATATATCTATATACATATGTATTCTGTTTACATTGGTACCAGTGACAGTTTCTGTTTCGATGATTGCCTTGTTGTACGCTCCTCTATCGCCATGCTGCCAGTGTATTCTGATGCAAGCTCACAAACATGGTGCACTCAGTATGTTCTTGCGCTCCTATGCTACGCACCTATGTCGCAGGATGCATATTCACAGACAAATTTACATACAGTGGTCTGATGTTCTCCACTATCACCCTTTTTATTTCAAGTACACAATAATAGTGCAAAGTAGTACATAAAATACAGATGGTAAAAAACTTTAAAACAGACCTACCCTAAGCCTATTAACAAGCCAGCCACCTCTAAAGACCCTTTACCTTTCAGCCCAGCACTCATCATCATGTTGGAACAGATGAAGCTCCCAGAGTCGCTTTGATTCATGGCCCTCGTGCTCACCATCCCCAGCCTCAAGCAGAGATGGCAGGGAATCAGTGAACTTGTGATGGACATGGGATGAGATTAAAATGCTCACCTATGCAATCATGAAGTTTAACTCTTAATATTGAGGACTACATAAATGATCGGAGGAAAGTGGAAAATAGGACAGCAGATCTGGAGCAAGGGCTAACAGAAACAGCAGACACCACTGATCTCCATGGCAGAGCTCTCCTTTTCCTGTAACAGAGAAAGAGAGAGAGAGAGAGAGAGACAAATGCACAGATGACAAGAAGATGCCAAAAATAGGGATAGGCACTTCAGCATCCATCTAAGGGCTTCCGGAAGACTCAGAGAAAGGACCCCAATCTCATATTTTTATTTATTTATTTTTTTTTTTACTTTATTTCCCTCTAGTCACGGCCCTGTGGAGCCTCTCTCTCAGGCATCCTGCCCATTTTTCCTGCCCGACTGAGGTCTCCCCAACCTGTGCCTCTTCTCTTCCCCCCTCCCCGCAGCCAGCACCCCCGGCTTAACCCCTCCAGGGTGGGGCCACCCCTCCTCATTGGGTGCACTTACTAGTCAGTCTCTGGCTGCAGGAGAGGGACCTGGGATGGAGGAACTGGAAGGCTAGACGAGGTGGACCCAGCTAAGGGCATGGGGGACAAGTGCCGTCACCTACCCCACTGGTTGTTTTCTTGTTCTGGTTGCCTTGCCCCTCCCTGCGTGTGCACTCCTGATGCCATGGTGCATGGCAACCCTGCCAGCATCAGCACGCTGATTAATGTGCAGCCCATGCACGGCAGCACTCTCGATCTCCACTGCGAGCCTCTGATGCTCTTGGCTATCCCTCACCCTCCCCTCGAGGGAGGAGAGCAGCCCTGCTGGTGCTCAATCCTCTCTCAGTCCCTGCCGACCCCCTGTGTCCAAGCTAATTCCCAAACTCGGGTCGCTGGAGTGGTGCAAGATGTGGCATCCAGCGCCTAAACCCTCAGCGCCACCAGGCCAGCTCCCCAATCTCATATTTACAAGAGCACCTGGGAAATATCTTGCAATTGCTGCCATAACAGGAGCTTGAGATGGATCAAGTCCATCAGGTTCTCTCTAAGAAACTGACCACCTCAGCAACCCACTCCAGCTCAGTGACAAACCATTTTTTTCAGGCGCAACATTAAACATCTAGTACTGACCACAGCATGGGCTAAAAAAGAAGTTATGTTGAATCAGTCCAACTGTACTTTGAACCAGGCCGCTCAGCCGAACTGCAAACCAAGTGTAAACAAATTTACCAGGTGGAAAAGCTACTGTGGACAAACAAATTAAATTGTATCTAGCTTTTCCTACCAAGTTAACTATCCTTACAGAAGGCAAAGCCCACATTTTTCTAAACCTGGCAGAGGCGACCCCCATCCTTAAAAAAACTGAGTGTTAAAGAGGGACTACGGTCAAAATTTTTGGCATCAATAAATTCAGAATTTGCATCAGCATAGCCTCAGTCAGCCTCATGCCAAAAATGATTTATTTTATTTTCAATTTGTTAACTGGGTTGGGGCACTGGTCCAATGGTCGCTTTTCAGGTCCGACTCGGAATGCAATACAAAACAATACTTGACATATCACATAGTACAATCGCAAAATTCATACAATACAAACAATTACTTAAAACAGTCAAAAACAACTTTAGACATTAAATATTGTTTTAACAATACCTTAAATGACCAGAAAGACTTTACATTTTGAATATGAGGGGGAAAAGAGTTCCACAACAGTAGTGCAGAGACTGAAAATGCACAAGACCCAAGTTTTTGCTTACACATAGGAGTTTCCAAAGTAAGACCATTTGAAGATCTAAGCATTGATAGTGTGCTCCTTATAGAGACTAAATCAGCTAAGGGAAACAAAAATTCTACGTAAATAGCCTTTGCTGTTAAGCAACCTAATGAGTATTCTGTTCTAGAAATAAAGGGCAACCATTCCAATCCTGAATCCAAATCACAATGATAGGTATTATAAGCAGCCAATAAAACAAAACGGCAAATATTATTATAGGATACAGTCAGAGTATGCAATTCCCTTTTACCCAGATTATAACATAGATAAGCCCCAAACTCAAGGTGAGGAAATAAAGTCCCTACAGCAATAGTTTTCCTTGTGTTTTCAGAAAAATAATTTTTAAATCAGTACGATAGCCCTATTTTTTGATTTATTAATCTTCATAGAGCAGCAATCTAAGGAGAAAAACTTAACACTGGGTCAAGTAATGTCCCCAGATACTTAAAATGTTGTACCTGCTCAATTACTGTCCCTGTCGAATCACAGATCACCAATTCTGAACAATCCTTTAACATATGGCTAGTAGCAAACAACATAACCTTGGTTTTCTTAGAATTCAAAACCATTAAGTTATCCACTAGCCAACTACTTACTACATCAAAACCCTGTTGAAGGCAGGAAGTTATATCACCTACCAATTTCTCTTGATGAAATAAGATCAGGTCATCTGCATAAAGAATTAGCTTCACATGCAGTGCATTGTGATGGTAAATTATTTACAAATAGGGAAAATAATAAAGGACCTAATATGATCCTTGTGGTACTCCACAGACCACAGAGGCCTCTGAGGATTCGATGTTACCTATATAGACCACTTGGAGCCAATTAGATAAGTAGTCCTTCACCCATTCAACAGATCCATTAGAAAAACCAATGTGCAGCAGCTTCTGACATGCCAGATCATGTGCAATCTGATCAAATGCCTTGGTCAGGTCCACAAACACCGTCCCAGATCCGGCCCAGTGGCGCTGAGAGTTAAGGCGCTGGACGCCACACCTCACGCAGCGCCGGCAACCTGCGTTCGAGAATGGACTTAGGTCGCTGGGGGCTGGCAGGGGAAAGGAAGGATTGATCATCCTACAGCAGCTCTCCTTCCTTTGGGGTGGGTTAGGGATACGCGCCGCACTGCAGTGACAACCAGCGGAGGCTGAGTGTTCGGCAGGTGCGGGCATTAACATGGAGGGGAGAGCCAGCATACGTCTGCACATTAGTGCATTGACGTCATTGTACGTCGGGCTCTCTAGAGGAAAGGAGGAAAAAACATCTCCCAATCCTCCTAGATGATGACCACCGTTGCCTGCTTTGTCACCCGCTGACTAATAAGGAGCAGACTCCATTGTGCACAGCTCGATCACTTGGGGGACAGAGGAGGGTTAGGAGGGTTCTCTCCTTGCCCTGCTTGGGGGGTAATCTGGGCCATCAAGGGACCCTAAGGATTCGCAAGTGTGTGGCACTCTAGAAGCAGACTCCGGGGTAGTCGGTAGCGTCGGGGAAGCAGAGCACCTTGGTGGCCTGAAAGAGTGGAGGTTAGGAGATAGTAGAGGCGCAGAAAAATAGAAAGTGGAAAAAAAAACCCACCACCCCAGTCATTAACCCACACTCAAACTACCGAAGGACGGTGTCTGTGAACCTGACCAAGGCCATTCCCGTTCCATGAAATTGCCTAAAACCATGCTGCTGTGAACACAGCAAATTCTGATTCTCTAGATACCCATTTATTGAGCTCTCTAAGTTACTTTGTTTACAGGTTACAAGTCAGTTCACAACCCTAAATTCACTGCCTATTCAAAAAAGCCAGTTTCAGTGAAGAGTTGCTGATGATGTCATTTCCTGAACTCACAGCATAGTTCTCCCTGTCAGCAAGCTTATAGATCCTGTTTCTCAAAGTTTTAAAGATCATGGCAATGGTTTTCACATGTAAAACAGCACAATTCAATAAACATTGCTTTAAAAACTATGTGTGTTTCAGGTTTTTGTAACAAAGTTGAAAATTTTTTTGGGTGACTTTTTGTTGTGGTCCTATTCTCCAGGGTTGCTGGATGCTGGGTCATTCATAGCACACTGCAGTGAGGTTTGCAGACTAGATAACTGATGCATACCTCTCAGTCTCCTGTCTTGCAAATCAGGGACAGGGCTAAAAAATATCAGGGACAGATGACCAAAATCAGGGACAAATCTTAACAAGCATTTGTCAATGCCAAACATTGGTTGCTTGTTTAATGCTGGCACTTCCCTGAGCTCCCTTTATACCCTGCAGTGTACCGCATCTGTTACATACAGTAGCCTTATGTACTTTCAAGACAGCAACTTATTTCAGTAACACCTACTTAAATCCCACCCTCCTATGAACCCAGCACCCGCAATTTTATTTTCTACTAAAAAAAAAACTTTTATTGGGGACCGGCAGAACCCGCCCACCTCCACAGCCGGCCCCCATCTTGTAAACTAATTTAAGTGAGAGGCAGCAACACCAAGAATGCAAGGTAATCTCCCAAATTTAAGTGAGAGGCAGCAGTACCAAGAATACAGAGTATCCCCCCCCACAACAACAAGCAGTGACCTGACCACTCCGTCCATCCATCGCCCCCCTCCCCCACACCTGGCACCCTGCACCCAGCTCCCAGTTCTCCTTATTAGGAGAAGGCAATTGCTGCCGCCACCCACCAGTCCAGCACAGCACAACCCTCCCCCCTCCACAGCCTAGCGCCAGCTTCTAATGAATTAAACTGCATTGCTTGTTGCTATAGTACAGCCAGCAGATCACATTGCAAAAAAGTACATTAATGCATTAGTTAGGGTTTTTATTAGATTGTCAAAAGCTGGGAAATTCAATGTCAGGGTTCCCACCCTTCACACACTAACAGGCGTCAGGGTGTACCATGGGTTTGTCAGGCCCAACTCTCACCCCATTCCATGTGTAAACAAGCTGACATGGTACAGTACAGGAAAATGGGGTGAGAGTTAGGCCTGACAACCCCATGACACACCCTGACACTTGTTGGTATGTGGAAAGTGGGGGGGTGGTAGGGGTGGGAACCCTAACATCGAATTTCCCATCTTTTGATGATTTAATAAAAACCATAACTGATGCATTAACGTAGTTTTTTGCAGTTAATTTCCCTTCTTTTTGAAGTAGTGCAATAGTATCCTAATTTTACTGTGGGAGTGCAGGGTCCGAATTCCACACGTGTGTAGAATAAATTCAACCGACACACATAATTTGGTCATTTTCAGGAATTTTTTCACCAAATTTTCAGCATAGCCTTTTGGGGACTACACATCATGAACACTGTCATTTCGTTAATCTGTCTCAAAAGTTGATTTTGCAAAGCGGTTGTGGTATTCTGAGCAGCAGGTGTGAAAACATAAAGACATGAAGGCTGAACTGCACTACTGGATGGCTATTCTCTGAAAGCACACACTGAAAAAGAAGCAAGCCACCACGGAAGACACCTGAAACAAGACAGGCAGCCACTATACTCCTGGGTCTTCCCCATCCCTGACACTAGCTCCTTCAGCCTTCTTTTCTTCTGTATTTATTTTCTTTCTCTGCAAATCATGCTTTGTCGTTCGTCACTACTGCTGTTTGGAACCGGAGCAAAAGGACAGCCTTCACCAGCAAGTAAGCACATAATGACGTTATTTCCTTAATTGTTAATGTTTCAGACACAAACTGTAGCGCTATGTTAATTAAAAAAAAGGGAGCAAACTCATTGGGACTTGCTGCTTTGTGCTAGACATTTAAGGTATCTCCTCCCTTCTTAAAGATCAGCCTTGAGAGTTCTTAGCTTAGCCATGCTGTAGCCATGCCTAGAAAGTAGCATATATGTTTGATGATACCTGAACGGGGTTGTGACTCCTTGTCAATAGATAGTTCTCTGTTAATTACCTATAAGGCAAACCAAGTTGATGGTGCTGTACTAGGCCCCATTTGTATGGTGCCCCCCCCCCCTACACCTAGGGTCTGTAAACTGGGGGCTAACACCAAACAGCAAGGGTCCACCCATAAACTGGTTCATTCCCCTCCACCATGCTCATTGAGGCATACCCAGGTTCTTTGTTTTATTTTTTTCTTTCTTTAGGGTATGTAAACAGCAACATGGTATAGTGAGGTACATAAGGTGAAAAAGTAAATGTCCAGCAATGACCCTGCAGTTTAAATATGTTCAGCTCCTCACTTCAGGTACTGAATCACTTGGTGAATGGGGGGAGGGGGGTGATGATGTATTACAGTAGGTCCCAGAGCTAAATAGGAAACTCAGGTAGACTGGATGGACCTGACGTCATTTTCTATGTTTCTATCAAAAGCATAAATGTGTAAACATCCCAACACCACCCACGAGGAGTAATTACTCTCAAGAAAATTAAAGGGCATAACAAGCCCAATACCACAGGTGACTCACACATGATGAGTCCTGCCCCTCCTCGGGACAGTGACTGCTGGCCTACTCCTAGTAATACAGAATGTGTCTGTCAGACAAGCCTGTGATAGCCTGATGGTTCAGCGCTGGGCTCTACCAGATTGGTACCCCCCCCATCAAATGAGCCTGTCAATCGGAGGGGCCCAGGGGAAGAAATACACAGCTAGCACCTGTCCTCAGAACAGGGTGCCCCATATCACCAACTAGACAGCAGTTTGTTCATTAGGCATTAAACAACACCTCTGGCAAAACCCTTTCATGGGGACACACAGTGCTGCATATATTATCTTGTTCTGGTCCTGTTTTTAGAAATTTCTATAGTTGTCCGGATGGTTTCAAAAAATGCTAAAGGTTTATTGTTTAAAATCCTGCACATCTATTAGTAGGTACTATTTCCTCAAACATCCCCGCCCTACTTCTACCTTCTCTGTGAACTCGGAGACCAGGGCTTACTACTTAAAGGTGCCCTCCTTTTGTACCAAACCTGACTCTCTGGACTGAAGTGGCACCTGAGACCTGGTGTTGTTATGACTGACATCCACTCTCACCCCCTTGCCACTAGGTGGCAAGGGCAATCAGTCCCACAAACATGCTAGGGCATCCTGCGAAGTGCCCCCTTGGGGCAGACAGATGCTCCACCAAATCTGCTTAGGTGACCCCATCAAAGCAGAACAGTTAATCTCATCGACTCAATGATTGTTTCACTGTTTATTCCATGTCAGAGTTCCTATTGTGTTTTATGTTTTATGTCAGTGCTATATGATAATAGTATTTCGTGATGAAAATTGTAGCCTTAAGTGTCTGGTTAAAGATTCAATGGCGATATGCTCACCTCTGGCAAGGGCCACCTTACCTAAGTTATCCTTACCATCTCATAAATTCTCACAATGAAACATACGAAAATAATATCGTACAATGTTAAGGAGTTCAACAAACTGTTACAAAGAATGCAGATTCTACGCAAGCTTAAACACATGGGGCCGGATTCACAAAAAGTAACTCAGGACGCAAGGCAACTTGCGTTGGAAAAAATGGTGCAAGTAGCACTTGCGTCCTGAGTTGCATTATGGTGGGATTCACAAAGGCAGCCTGCAGCATGCTACAGGCTACCTGTGCCCAAGTGGACCAATGTGCCTGAAGCCCCCTTGCAACATGGCGTAAGAGGGTTTATGGCAGCAGTTGCACCCTATTCACTAAGGGTGGCTGCTACGTCCCACATGGGGATTCAGAAACAACCACCAGTGGACATCTGTCAAAGACCACTTACACCAGCTATGAGGTGGCGTAAGTGATCTTTGTCATCCACAGGGGGTTGCCACTGTGCCCCAGCTCTACAGCTCCCCAACAGCCCCAGTTCACAGGTATGGCACCCACTGTACCTAGATGGGTGTCTGGAACACACCCCCATATGCCCAGACCCCCCCACACATGTCCAGAGCCCCCCCAAATGCCCACTGCCCCCACATGCCCTGGAGCAAGATCCCCCCTCCACAGCATGTCCAGTATGGTCCTGGTAGTCTAGTGGCCCACCATCCCCCTCCCAGCAGTGCCAGCCCCCCCACACACACACACACCCGCCGGGCAAGTCGATGACTGGCACAGTCCACCTCTCACCACCATGGCCAGCCGCTGACTGAGCTTTGCTGGGATCACATACAGTAACCATATACGCTTTGTGAATGACAGCCACTGTCATTCACAGAGCATGCATGATTAGTACACGTGCTCCTGGCAAAGCTCAGTTGGCAGCTGGCCGTGGTGGCGAGAGGTGAGCTGTGCCAGTTGTTAACTTGTCCGCCGGGGGTGTGTGTGTGAGGACGGGCTGGCACACTGGCAGGGGGGTGGGGGACCACTGGGCCACCAAGACAGTTATGGGTGTTTCAGTCAATCAATCAATCAATCAATCAAAATCTTTATTTATCCAGGCGAACATCGTTGAGCAAGCTCATTTACAAGATGGACCTGGTTAAGTCTGGGCCAAGTAGTAAAGTGCACACAGAAATATTTTCAAAGGGGACAATAATACAAGTAGATAACAATAATGCATGTAAGTACTCAATGTTACAACAGTCATAATGGCTTAATGGAATCTTCAGTTGGGTAAAGTGATCAGCAGCTCATGGAAAGAGCTGGCGCAAGCACAGAAATTCAGAAGGGAGTGTAAACACATGGTTTTCCCTAAATTGACACTTGAAACAGAAAGATAAATGTCTTAACAGTCAGGCAAATAAGTGATTACAGCTTCTTTTAAGCATATTTCAGCAGAAAATCAGATTTTAGTTTGGTTTAGAAGGAACACAGTAGCGGACTGCAGGAACCAATCGGAAACCAGAGCCAAAAAGAGCTCAGATTCTGATTGGACAATGGCTATTGCCATGCCTAGCTGGTGGAGGGTCCAGGCTTTTGGTCTGAGGCAGCCGCTGAGGTAGCGCCGACCACCCGGTGACCAAGTTTCCCATGCCTATGTGTTTGGGGGGTATTCATGTCAAGGGTGATCAGGGCTGGGGCCCAAACCTTACAGGAATCGGGGTTGGGCATGGGGGTACCACAGCTCCTGTCAGCTGACGCATCTGCCGCCTACCCCATCCTGCAGCTTGTGGCAGACCTGGGCACTGCACCATACCTTGTACAGCTACCGCAAGTAGCGTGATGCAGGCTCCTAGACCCTGCTCATTTCTGCATCGGTGTCTAGGATGCAGAAGCCATTGCCGTAAGCTGCCATTGTTGCAGCTTGCAGCAAACATTTGTGAATCCAGCTCATGGACTGTACAGTCACTGCATTTCATGAAACACACATGCCCCCTGTGCAGCACCTTAAACTTCTCCACTCCGGTGGGGGCAGGTCTTCACAGTCTCTCACCCCACACACACAAAAAATGCGGGCTGGCAATTTGTATCCACAGATCTCTCCCACATCAGGTGACCTCATTTCCCAGACCCAGGGGGTCACTATATTCTTGTTAATGGAATTAATCAAAACCAAGCAACGTCATTTCTAAATATTCCTGCCCCAAATGTGGGCTCCCCAGCCTTTATTAGAACAATACATCAGAACATGTTGGACAAGGTGGAAAACTCTACATACTGGTAGGAGATTTTTAACTGTGTAATGAATCCCAGAATGGACAAATCACCTCCTTCAACCCTCCCAAGATTATGCATGGCAAAACACCTAGCGATTTGTCCCAACGGCTGGGGTTTAGAGATGTGTGGAGATTTCGCCACCTGAATGTCAACAACTTTACATTCTCTTCTCACTCTCATAGGACTTACTCCTGCATAGACCTCTGCTTTGTTCCCAGTAACTGGTTATATGTGGTCACGGACTATCATATTCATGTCATAATGCAGTCAGACCATGCCCCCCCATCCCTACCCATGGAAATACACCCAGTAATCACACAGAAGCTTTGGCACCTGGATATAGGCCTTTTTGCAGACAAGGCAAACACTACTAAAATCAAACAAGACATCCAGACTATCTGATTAATAATAATGTAAGCAACACAAACCCAATGATCAACTAGAATGCTATAAAAGCCATCTTATGAGGTTCCCTCATTGCTCTGACTAGTGCTCAAAGAAAACTAGCAGTACAAGAACACCTCAGTCTGGAAAGGCAAATTACAGAACTAGAAAGGAACTGCAAATGGGACCCAGATGATTGCTACACCCTGCAACATCTCCTGATGAACAAACAGGCCCTCAATGAGGGCACTCTACACTATATGTGTTAACAATGCTATGATCTGGGTAACGGAGCAGAGCACGTGTTGGCCATGCAGTTACGCAAGCAAATGCACAAGAATTACTTCCATGTGTTGTGTTACCACTATCTGACAATAAGTATCCAAGTCTGATAAAAAGGACACAACACACAAACTGGGGCAAGAAAATCTTTATTTATGTGTAATTATTGAAAAACAATAAATGGCAGTGAAGAGTGAATACCTACTAAAATCGGTCATATACATTTTGTTCAACAGCCAAATTGTAATTTCCAGCAGAATGCCATGCTAGACTCTGAAGCACATGCATTCTCACTGCCAATCCATTCCATCTCATTTTTTTCATGAATTCACCACAAGTCTTCTACCATTTCATGCTTTTCGCCCAGGACCATCCCTGTCCCCTTCCCCACTAGATAATTTCCGGACAGACCATGGATATTTTTTCTTTCAGTAGTACCCCACTCCATTGGCTCAACCTCTAGTTTTGACGACTCCTCCTAAGCCTGCTGCCCACTGGAGTCCTGTGACATGCCATTGCTAGGCTCTGTAAACAGACTTGGAGTAAGCCCATGCTGCAACAGCTCACACCTCAAGCCTCACTTCAACTTAATTTACCCAAAGTGACTGAACCTAGACAGAGGATGGACTTCTTAGGTTACCAGGCAGGGCAGACTGAATAGACAACAAACACATCATGGTACTTAGTGGTATCCTATACTAAACAATAGGTACTACTGTCACTGTATTCAGTTTGTGTGATGGGGCTCATCTCAATTGGACTTGAGGCAAGCCCAGATCCCTGGTCATTTTGGTTGCAGGAAAGCAAGCATTGCTGTAATGGCTTACCTTTCTGTGCCAGTGAGTGTGGGTTAGAAGAAAACAGTGGTCACTATATAAAAGTTCAGGGGTTGTGCTGTACTAAGCCGAAGTGAGCGTGTTCTGTAAGTGTAGTGCAGGTAGGCAGTGCCATTGGGGAGAGGGTGGTACAGTCACCGGGGCCTGGCAGTAGCTCTTATCACTCCTTGGCTTATTCCAGATTGAATCTGGATGTCCCACAGCAGTGCATCCATGGGGCCTGATTTTCAAAAGACTTAGATCGACACAGTGCTGCAAAAGATATTGATGCAAGATGTGACTTGCATCATAACTAGCATCAGTTGCGATTTTCTAATGCAGTGGCATCAAATCCTGATGCAGCTGCACAAAAGCCCCCCATGCACCAAGGTTGCATCCAACAACCAGGTGCACCAGGTCGCAAGGAGGCTTGCCACACAGCATGGCTGCAACATCCCCTTTTGGGGGATTTTGCAAGGCCCACCATGGATGTAGCAAGGGGCACCATTTAGACCAGCCAGGAGGTGGTCTAAGTGGCTTCCACCAGTGGACAGGGTTGAACAAGGGGCTGCCAGAGACTTAAGGAACACAGGAGGTTGCATAGGGCAGTTGAGAGGACAGCAGAGCATTACTGGGAGTGCTGTGGCACCAAGCAGGGTGCATCTGCAATTATATATATTTGCATATTGTACTGTAATATGCATTATACTGTAAGGGGGGGATGTTCAGGAGCAGAATGTGACATGGCATAAGGAGGGCACAGCCACTGCACATTCTGTTCCTGCACCCCCCCATACAGTATAATGCATATTACAATACCAAACACAAATATGTACAATTGCAATCACACCCTGCCAGGTGCCATAGTACTCCCATTAATGCACAGTTATCTCCCCGACTCCCACCCTGCCACCTCCCATGCCCTTTCTGCCCCCTGCCCTCTCCTATCCAGACCAGTCACCAGCACCCCAATCCGGCCCCATCAGTGTTGCTCCGGGTGGGGGAGCCAGATCCCTATCGCACTTCTTGCAGGTGCACTAACCGTTTGGCACAGCGGTGGACTTGCGGCAAACCCAGGGAGCTTGGCTCAGGGACCCTGATTTTTATAAACTCAGGTGCAGGGTCACTCATGCACTCAGAGTTTGGTGCATCCCTGGAATGACACAGCTTGCATTTCTCTAAAGGATCTTTGAGAACTGTGCCACAATCTCAGTAGTTTTGAGAGAACTTGGGAGCACAGCAGCATGGAGTGAGTGAGCATCAACAGCTGGATTTTAACATACCTATAACCCTCTATGCCATACCTTTCCTCCTGCTTGCTTCATTACCCCATTACCTGCTTTTTATCTGAAGCTTTGGTTTTGGTGTGTGATCCTTTTTTTTGTAATAATTAAGCAAAAACCTGCATCATCATTGTTGGTGGGGTGACCCTGGGACTGAAGCGTGAGTTTGGACCAATTGGCAGTAAGTCGAGGAACAGGTAAGATCTGTTATGTCGCAGCTGTATCTAAAATAATTGAGTTAAATTAAACAAAAAGAAAGTTGTCCATCTGCAGCATGTACAGGAGCAATACAGCGGGGAGAATGAAATGCTCAGTTGTGTTTCTAGTATTGAGTGACTCATGATTTGGAACATAGAAAGGGTCACAAGAAGGTGCTCTTTCTCTGCATGTTTGTCATAAAGTATTAGCTGGTTGACCGTGTTTAAAATTGTAGTCCTAGAGCTTGAAGCTAAGCTTGTGTGGGTAGGAACATGCTGGTAGGGTGGTGCCCTTTCTTTAGAGTAAATGTTGCATTATGGCATAGTGTGATACAACTGTTGTGGTTTTAAATGCAGAAGCAGTTCTTGCAAGATGTAGTCACAGCAAGCAATACCATTGAATTTAGTGACGAGAATAGCTACCTCACTTCTTGGCTCCAGCACACTATTTCTGCAGGGCAATGAACTTGTTTTACTCATAGAATGTTGGCCAGGACACTGAAGAATTGCCTCCCCCCCAACCCGTCCATGAGGTCTTTAAAGGGGAACTCTCAGTTTCTCTGCATAAATGCTGCCGGACATAGAGGTCCAGATTAAACAAATCTGTTAAAAATTATTTTTGAATCACTTGCGTGTTAGAAACTTGACATTTTATCTGGGTGAACCTGCACCCCCCCTCCACAAACCATGCTACCAAATTAAATGGCGCAGTGTCCCCTCCAGCCAGCCCTTTGATGACGTGAATGCTGGGTTAATCCATGGGAGTGGGCTATGTGCAGGCACTAAGTTATAAAATGCCTGAAACACTGTATTTTCATGCTCAGTGCACTGCTGAATGATCGAGTTGAGTCTCCATGACCAGTACCAGTAAACTGAGCAAGAAAATATGCTATTTCAGAGTTTTTAATAACTAAGCATCAGTGCATGGAAGTTCTCCATGGCTAAGACAGTCATTAATGTCATTAAAGAGCTGGCTGCAGAGTACACTAAGACATTTAGTTTGGCAGCATGATGGGTGAGAGGATGCACCCAGATAAAATGTCAAGTTTCTTTTATGCAGGTGATTACAATTATTTTTTTTTTAGCAGATTTGCATCAACGTCGTCTTTAGGTCCAGCAGTATTTAAGCAGAGAAACTGGGAGTTCGCCTTTAGTTTCCACTTGTGCAACCACTACAAATGGGCAGAACGGACCTCATTTTTGGCATGTTATAGTACTCACAATGATCCAGTATTCACACTAAAAAAGTGTAGCTAGCATTGCTATGAGTTCTTGAGAGATGTCACATATGAATAAGTGAGGGCAGCAGGATTGCAGAACTGACAGAATAGGTCAGACTCTCAGTTTTATCTAAATTAAGGATTACCCTGTGCCCCCATACTTCTCATCCTCTCAATATTAAAATGTGTGGCACTTGCCTTTAAAGATGTTCCCTTGTGTTTCAGCATCCCTATGTCAAAGCCATAATTTGTTGCCCACTGCATGATGATCACCTAAACATTTAAAATCCACAACACAAAACATGGGTTGCCATGCTTGTTTTTAAGTTACATTGGAGAGACTTAATCCCTCTTTATGGAAACATCTGAAAGGGGTCAGACTGTTTTATGTGGTTATAACATCAATAGTTTAGATGTCAACATAAGTGTGAAAGAAAATGTGAAACAAGGATACATCATTTGTCATGATGCATGCTTTATTTTTTTTCCACAAATGCAAAAAAAAAAGAATAAATTACCAATACTATGACACCCTCTTGAACTGATATTCCCAAACAACGGAGACATATTTGTTTGTTTTTATACATAAAACCATTTCAAACTCATGTTGTTTTCATTAAACTTTTTTTAAAGATGTAGAATATGGTTATGAAAATAAAAAGAAACATAGGGGTTGCCATGCTTCTTTTGATTATATCGGCTTTCAAGGTTGCAGTTTCAGAGGTGGCCCGCTCAGGACAAAAATAATTGAAAAATCCCAATAAAAAATAAAACTTGCAAGAATGCTATTCAAACAATTCAAAAGTACATGTAGAATGGTAAGGACTTTAACATAAACAGTATAACCAAATACCGACAGATATTTAGGTAAAGTGCCTTGAATGATATCAACTGCTGCAATTGTGGGAGTTAATTTCCTTGTTGCCATCCTGTATATATTCTTAGTGGGATAAATGTTTATTCTAATAATGCTTCCATATATTTAAGAATGTACTTGTGTCAGAAAACAGTCCTGAAAACTTTTTCACGAGCATCAGAAAAATGGTAATTTGAAACACTGGGGAACAGCTTTAAAATGAGAAGCAAATAGCCAGTTTGCATGGAAGATTTTTAGTTTAAAGATCAGTACAGTAAGTTTGAAAAGAGTTAGAAGTCACCTGTTTAGTCACTGAAAAAACAGGAGCTGGTACTCCTCCCACAAAATAAAAAACAGGAGCTGGCACTTCTCCCACAATAAAAAAAAAACAGAGCTGGAACTCCTCCCACAAAAAAAAAACAGGAGCTAGAACTCCTCCCACAAAAAAAACAGGAGCTGGAACTCCTCCCACAATAAAAAACAGGAGCTTGCACTCCTCCCACAATAAAAAAAACAGGAGCTGGAACTCCTCCCACAATAAAAAAAAACAGGAGCTGGAACTCCTCCGACAATAAAAAAAAGGAGCTGGCACTCCTCCCACAATAAAAAAATACAGGAGCTGGTATGCCTTCCACAATAAAAAAAAAAACAGGAGCTTGCACTCCTCCCAAAAAACAAAAGAACAGGAGCTGGCACTCCTTCCACAAAAAAAAACAAAACAGGAGCTGGCACTTCTTCCACAAAATCAAAAATCAGAAGCTGGCATTCCTTCCACAAAATAAAGAATAGGAGCTGACACTCTTTCCACAAAAAAAAAAACAGGAGCTGGCACTCCTCCGACAAAATAAAAAAAGATGGCACTTCTCCCATGAAATAAACAAGCATTTGTCAATGCCAAATGTTTACCGTGGTAAGGCATTGCTTTTGTAGTAGTTTTTCACATTTTTATCCCAAATTTTCAACATAATGTTTTTTACGAGCACTCCTTCTGAGCATGACAGGTGTCGTTTATAAAACAATGGCTGAAACGTCATTTTGTGCTACAAGTGTTAAAACACATTTGATTTATGAGGTGGTGTCAAAAAATGGCTACGTTGAAACGTTGGAGTCAACATATTTAAAATTACCATAGTTGTGAGCGTGAGTTGAAAAATTGCAAAGTAGACTCAAAACTTTGCTGGTTTTCTTTTTCATATTTTTACCCCAAATTTTCAACCTAGCCTTCTTATGACCCCATATAGCCTTCTTATGAGCCCACCTCATGAAGAAGGGTGGAGAACATTTTCAAATCCTGCCCAAAAGGTGATTTTGTGCCACAAGTGCGAAAATACATTTTGGCCAGGTTTTGAAAAATAACAGCTGTCACATTCATGAGGTGCTGTGAAGAAATGGCTATTTTGAAAATGTTGGGTCAAAATACTGAAAATTACCAAAGTTACAAGCCTGCATTTGCAAAAATGAATGCAGGCACATAACTTTGTTATTTTTTAATTTTCTTTGCCCCAAATGTTCAACATAGCCTTCTTGTGAACCCACCTCATGAATAAATGCAGAGGAAATTTTGAACTCCTGCCTAAAAGGTAATTTTGTGCAGTGACTGTGAAATCACCTTTTGGGATGAAAAAACAAATTTTGGCCAGGATTTGAAAAATGACAGCTATCACAATCATGAGGTGCTATGAAGAAATGGCTATGTTGAAAATTAGGGGTCAAATATAGAAAATTACCAATGTTATGAGCCTGAATTTACATATTTCAATGTAGGCTCATAACTTCACTGTTTTTTTATGTTTGTATGCCAGATTTTCAACATAGCCATCTTATGACCCTACATCGTGGACAAGGGTGGAGAAAATGCTCAACTCCTGCCCAAAGGTGATTTCATGCAGCAACCACAAAATCACATTTTGGGACAGATTTTCCTAACATCACTTTCATTGTTTATGAGGTAGGGTCTCAGAAAAGGCATGTTGAAAATTTGGGGCAAAAATACCACAAAATGGCCAAGTTATGCCACTAAGTTCAAACTCCCATTGAAATACATTGAATAGTAAACCTGATTTCCTCGGTTCGCGGTCTGGCTTTGTGCAGCGAAAATGTGTCTCTGATCCTGAGAAGATTACAGCATTAGATCCCCACTGGGTAAGTAAGGGCTTGGGGAGGGGTGTGGGATGGTGGGTGCTGAGTGGGAGGGTCAGGTGAGGGGAGGAACTAGTGGTGCAACCGATATCGCTGGACCATTTTCTTTTTTATAAGGTGCATGGGTCATGCTGTAAACAAGTTGATTGGGTAAATAATTGGGTATCTTCTGTCTTGACTGTTTAAGAAGGTCATGTTTACTTAAAAGAAATCCCCTATCCACAGACTGCCTGTGTGGGTTTAGACTGTTTATGAAAAGATTTGAAATTACCATACATTAGGTGATCTGGGGTGGAGGAGCCTTCTGGTGGTGAGCAGGAATCTCTCCTGCTAGTACCACTGCCCAGCTGTGTTGTACAGACTATGGTGCGGGGGGGGGGGTGGAGAAAACCAGGACAGAAAGGCAGACAACACTCATCTCCTGAACATAGGAAGAGAAAGCTTTGAATAAAAGGTTACAAAAATTGAAAAAAAGAGCAATAGCTATTGATAGATTTTCGGTGCATTCCACAATTGAAGTGTCTGCTGTCAAATCATTTACAGAAATGGAAAGTTGAAGTTGGTCTACTCTTTGCCATCTCACACTGTGTCTCCCTCAGGTGAAGAAGGCTGTCAAAAAAAACTAGAAAAAAAGGTTATTTGCATTTCTGGCCACTCTACAATGTCTGCATCAGAGAATGAAACACCACCAAGCAAGTAAAAAACTGTAGAACTTGAGCTCCGAGTGAAGTAGAAACTGAAAGCAAGAAAACACCCTGCAACCCTCAAGTGCAAGCTACAACAGTTTCTTCTACTTTTCCATTTTTTAACACTTTAAAGGGGCATGTGTAAGGCCTGCTGTTGGGCAGGTTAGTGATGGAATGTGAAGAGAACACGTCGGGCGTGGACAGCTAAGTTTCTGTTGTAACTGATTAAACAGAGGCACTGCTTGCTTCTTTAGCCTGGAGATTTATGGTGCTCAGTGGCTGGGTTTGGTTTACTGCTTTGGGAAAGGGCAGTAATGACCACTGAGTGAACACTGCTTCCTCCTCTCTAAATATTTTTCTGATCTCTGGAATAGAGGTAAGTAGGAAGTTAGGAGCTTTTAGTGCTAGATTGCAGACCAGAAGCGTTAGGACTCTAGGGCGGAGGGAGCACAAGACCAGCATCATGCAAATCAAAGGACCAAAATGCTCTCTGATTGGAGTGGCTCTGTCCTTCGAAACACACAAAGTTTCTGCTCACCAGGCAGAGAATGATGTCAAGACCACAGCGTGTGGTCATTGGTGTAGATTGTTGAACCCATTGTTTTGTGAACTGCAATAGTCTCAGAAGTGCTTTCTCATAGCAAGATGTTCCCTGTGTATGTGCAGTGAACATAAAAACCAGGAGCTGGCATGCCTCCCACAAAATAAAAAAACAGGAGATGGCACTCCTCCCAAAAAAAAAAAAAAAACAGGAGATGTTACTCCTCCCATAAAATAAAATAAAAAAACAGGAGATGGCACTCCTCCCATAAAGTAAAATAAAAAAAACAGGAGATGGCACTCCTCCCATAAAATAAAATAAAAAGACAGGAGATGGCACTCCTCCCATAAAAAAAAAGGAGATGGCATGCCTCCCATAAAATAAAAAAAAAAAACAGGAGATGTTACTCCTCCCAGGAAAAAACAAAACAGGAGACGGCACTCTTCCCACAAAGTGAAAGCACAGGAGATGGCACTCCTGGCACAAAATAAAAATTAAAAAACAACTGGAAATGGCACTCTTCCCCCACCCCCCCAGAAAGGAGATGGCACTTCTCCCATGAAATGAAAAAAAACAGGAGATGGCACTCCTCCCACAACAAAGGCTGTTCCAGGAATCCACCACTCTTTCTGTGAAGAAGTACTATACCTCACATTTTTTCTGAACCTACCCCTCCAGCTTCATAGCATGTCCCCTTGTTCTAGAACACCTTTTTTTCTGAAAAATACCCCATCCTGTATCTTATTAACCCCTGTATGATATTTAAATGTCTATCATATTCCCTTTTCCTTCCTCTCCTCCAGGGTGTACATACTGAGCTCCTTTAGCCTCTTCCCATAAGACTTTTGATGCCGACCCTGCTTCCTTTTGGTAGCCCTCCTCTGGACTACCTCCACTCTATGTCCTTTTTGAGACTCAGTCTCCAGAACAGGACACAAAACACAAGGTGGGGTCTTACTAGCGATCTATGCAGAGGCAACAGCACCTTCCTTTTCCTGCTGGTGATTTCCCTTCCTATGCACCCCAGCATCCCACTAGCCCTCTCAACTGCCTTGTCACACTGCTCAGCCAACTTTAGATCATCCAGTATGGTTACTCCCAGGTCTCTTTCCTGCTTGGTCATTGTCAGTATCACTCCACCCATTTTATACTCTGCCCCTGAGGTTCTATGGCCTAAGTGCATTATTTTGCACTTTTTATTTTTTTTTATTTTAATCTAGGATTACAAGTACCTTTGAGCCAAGGCACTTTTACAAAGGTTCCACGTCAGTTGAGGTACAATTCAAATAAGACATTAAATAACAGTATGTTACAGGCAGTTACATACAGTTTTATACATTCAGTACAGTGGCAAAAATGCCAGAAGGAGATCTGGTTGCAGGGTTGACAGGGTATAGAGGAGAGACACACTAGTGGGATGCAGCCATAGGCACTTGTCAAATATCAGTTAAAGTGCTACAGAGGGGGTAGGGAAGGAGGGTGGAAGGAGGAGAGGATGAATGAGTGTATGGGAGAGGGAGTTGAGGGGGGAGAGGGTTAAGTGCTAGGTGGAAAGAGCAAAGAAGAGAGGGGAGAACAGTTAGGAAAGACAGTCACAGGAGCTAGATGCAGACAGGATGTGATGGAGACTGTATTTGAATGGACCAAGCTTTGGCATTGAGGCGATGTCAATGTTGAGACCATTGAACCAGCTGGGAGCTCTGTGCACAAATGATCTTTGCCCTTGTGTGATGCAGAAACACGGGCTCTGCAGAAGCTGGGATTCAGAGCCCCTGGTGATGTGAGTAGTCCGTGCTGGGCAGAGGAGAGCTTGGACACCTGGCGGAGCAAGGTCTAGTGTTATTTTCTTTGTCAAAAGGCAGGTTTGGTACTTGATCCGGTTTGAAAGTTGAAGCCACCCAGTCTGTGCATAGAGAGCATACGTGTGGGTGAGGCGATGGGTGCCGGTTATGAGACGGCAAGCTTTGTTTAGTGCAATGGATATGCATCAGAGGGTGGTGGCAGAGGCAGAGCTGTAGATGATCAGGATGTAGTTGATTATTGAGATTACTGAGCTCTGTACTGCAATCCTTAAGGCATCTGAGGTAAGGCATTGCCTGTGCCTGAGGAGTAGGCCAATGCAAGTGTTGGCAGCCTTGGCAATGTTCTCAATGTGCATAACATATGATAGGTTACAATCCATGGTAACTCCTAGATATTTAAAGGATTGAACCTGTTTGAGGGTTGCACCAAGGCAGTTTTTTATTGTGATGGGATTGAGTCTATGTTTGTTGTGCAGGCTGCAGGAGAGCATGGACTTGTTTTTTTTGTAGTTGAGAACCAATTTATGTTTACTAAACCAAGTTTCAATCGAGGTGAAGGCAAGCTGTAGATTCTTTTCAATGTGGCACGGATCCTTGTGAGTGGAGAGGATAATGCAATTGTCAGCATAGAGGAGGATTTGTGCTGGACACGATTGTGAAAGATCATTCAGAAAGAGGATAAAAAGAAGTGGCCCAAGAATGGAGCCTTGAGGAACTCCTGAGTGAACAGGATGTGCATCTGAGAGAACATCAGCTATTTTCACTCTTTGGGAGTGGTTCTCCAAGTTGCTCTTGAACCAGGTAGTAGACTCATGTGAGAGCCCAGCAGAACGTAGCTGTGCGATTAATAGATTATGATGTACAGTGTCAAAAGTCTTGGTCAGGTCAATGAAGACCGACCAAGTTAGAAGACTGTTGTCCAATGAGCTGTGAATAGCACTGGTGAATTCAAGGAGGGCCGATGTAGTACTGTGACCTGTATGGAAACCATGTTATTGGGGGCAGAGGATGTTGTGTTTGTTCAATGGCCTTAGAGAGGGGAAGAATTATGGAGATAGGCCGGTAGTTCACATGCAGATTCTTGTCCCCACTTTTGTGGACCAGGGTTACTGTGACTGATTTCCATCTGTCAGGGAACTGGCTGAGGGAGAGGTTGAACATTTTTGTTAGTGCAAGTAGCACTTCATCAAGGGTGAGGGACAACAGCTTGAGGTCGAGTGAGTCCCCACTAGTTCTGGATTTGGCGATTGCATTAGAGACGTATTTACAGACCTCATGCACCCTGACTTCATTAAAGTAGAATGGTGAGTGGTTGGAGCGAGGGGGTTGTTGGCTGGGGGTAGGAGAAGGAGGGTGGTCATCATTGAAGAAGTCCAAAGGGAGAACACTATTGAGGTCAGAGAATGCAGTATTGAAAGTATTTGCAATTGTGGTAGGGTTGAGAGTTATGCCACCGTCAATGACCAACATAGTAGGTGAGATTTTTGGCTGCTTCCCAGTTTCTTCTTTAAGATTATCCCAGAAGGATTTTCCCTTACCTCAGGTGTTCATGAGGGTATCTCTGTAGTATGCATTTTTCTTCTGGTGGATTGATTTAGTGCAGTCGTTTCGCACCTGTTTGTAGCTCTGAATATCGACTTGATTGCCAGTGGCCTGTGCCCGAAGCCAGAGGAGGTCCCTCACTTTCAAAGCCATAAGTAGTTCAGCAGAGAGCCAAGGACTGCAAATGCCTTTGATTTTACACCTTTTGAAAGGGGCATAGGTGTCACAGGCAGAACTGAAGGAGTTGATGAAGAAATCCAAGGCTGAGTTGACATCAGAAGCGTTGAATATAGGAAAGCAGTTGAGCTGGCGGAGGTGGAATTTGAGGTGTTTCAATTGACCAGGTGGGAGGACTCTACTATTGATTAATTTTTGGGGGGATTGCAGAATTTATTCGACCATTCACAGATGACTGGGGAATGGTCACTTAGTGTATCTGGAAGGGTGGAAACATCTGAGATGCGGGATT
This sequence comes from Neoceratodus forsteri, assembly GCA_016271365.2. Lineage (NCBI taxonomy): Eukaryota > Metazoa > Chordata > Ceratodontiformes > Ceratodontidae > Neoceratodus > Neoceratodus forsteri. Next base: position 58,641,135 of record CM028131.1, read on the forward strand.
TCTTTTCATTAAAGCCCAGATGCCATACTCGAGACCACTCTTTCAGTTTTTTCAGATCTCTGCCCATCCTTTCCACCCCACCCCACCACCAGAATGTCCACCTTGTTGCAAATCCTGGTGTCATCTGAAAAGAGGCAGACTTTTCCTTCCAGCTCCTCTGTTATGTCATTAATAAAAGACATTAAAAAGAACTGGTCATAGCACTGAACCCTGAGGTACCCACTGGTCAGCCTTCCTTCCTCAGAGCGAACTCTGTTTAAAACTACTCTCTGTCTCCTATAGCCTAACCAGTTTCTTACCCAGGTTACCACCTTGTTGACCAGCCCCAGGCTACCCAGCTTGCTTTCCTGTTTCCTGTGCTGAAAGCCTTACTGAAATCCAAGAAGGCCATGTCCACCATTCCACCCTGATCTAAATCCTTGGTCACCTCTCCCTGTGAATCCATGCTGCCTCAGATCCTGTACCCTGTTGGATTCCAGATATTTCACAATCCTTTCCTTTAGTGGTGTCTCTTTTAACTTACCCACCACTGAGGTCAGGCTGACAGGCCTATAATTGCCTGCCTCTTCCCTGCTACCAATACATCTGTCCTTCTGCAGTCCTCCGGTATCACTCCGGTCTCCAGTTATCTGTTAAATAGATCTGACAAAGGATCAGAAAGTACCTGTCTGAGCTCCCACAACACTCTTGGATGCACCCCGTCTGTTCCCATAGCTTTGTCCACCTTCAGGTTAGCAAGTGCTTTCCAGACTCTCTCCTCAGAGAAAGGACCCACGTCTACTTCTCTCCCATCGAAGCTCCTGATGCTTTTTCACAGTGCCTCCCCTTCCCTTTCCACTGGAATCACTAAGCAGAAGTATTTGCCCAAGATATCTGTCTTTCCTTGGCCCCCCCTCTATACAGTAATAACCCTCCTTCCTTTTTTCACTAACATACCTAAGAAATGTCTTTTATCCCCTTTTGATACTGCCTGAGCTATTCTTTTTTCAGTTTGTGCCTTTACACTCCTTAACTGCTTTCCCTGCCTCTCACTGTTTTTCCTGATACACTTTCTTATCTTCCTCTGTCTAGGTCTACTTATACGTTCTGAATGCTACTCTTTTAGCCTTTACCTTTCCTGCCACCTCTTTCAGAACTGTAGTGATCACTTCTTCCTTTAGCTTTTGCTTACTTGCTTGACAAGGAGATTTGTTGCTTTCACTATGCCCTCTTTTACTTTGTCCCACTGTTCCTCCACTTCCCCCAGGTCATTCCTGAGGCATTCACCCATCTTTATAAAACCATCCCTTTTGAAGTCCAGGACCCTCACCATTGTGTGGTTCAATTTTTCAGCTTTTCTTATGTTGATCCAAACTGTACCATGATTTTTGGATCCCAGATGGCTTCCCACCTTGATGTCTGCAATACTGTCCCTGTTATTAAACACCAGGTCCAGTAACTGTCCCATGAGTGGGTTTACTGACTAATTACCTGAGGAATGTCCCCTGTGGGGAGTCCAGGATGTTCCTGCTCTTAGCTGAAGCTGCAGCTGAGAGGCTTCAATCTACATCCAGTAGATTGATGTTCCCCATCAGCAACACCTCCCCCTTTTCTTACAAGTTGCCAGTTGTTTCCATCATTCTCTTAAACTCCTCTCCCTGTGCTGGAGGCCTGTAGATCACACCAGCCCGAACAGTGGCTATATTTCCAGATTTTAGGACAACTCATTACACTTCTACCACCTGAATTCCCTATATCTCTGTTTCTTTTATACTTTCCTTCACATAAAGCACCACACCCCCTCATTTCCTTCCCACGCTGTGCTTTCTGAACAGCGTAGAGCTTGGTATGACCATGTCCCAGTCATGGTTGTCACTGCACCATGACTCGCTAATGGTCACAATATCTAGGTAAGCCTCAGCCATGATGGCCTCTAGATCTGGGATCTTATTTCCCAGACTTCTAGCATTAGCACACATGGCCTTCCAGATTTTGTTAGCTGTTTGCTTGTCATCCTCCTTTCTTCTTTTGTTCCCTCCTCCTCCCCTTCTCCTTTAACTGCTGTTTTTTCCTTCCTTCCTCCTTTGCTAACCCCCTCTTCTTCTTTGATTAACTTGCAAACTGACGGGACTCTTCCCCCCTCGGGATTTCTCTACTATCTCAGCTTGTGTGGGAGGGGCAATTTCTGCCTCCCCTTTTTCCTCCATTACCCCACTCGGTTAGTTTAAATTTTCAGTGAATTAATATTAAAACTGAGGACTGTGCTTCCCCTGCTGGATGGATGCAAGCCATCACCTCTGTACAGGTGATGCAAACCATCACCTCTGTACAGGCTCTTATCCTCCCAGGTGAACACCCATTCCCAATGTAGCGATACTCCTCCTTTCTGCACTATCCTTTCAAACATGAGTTGAAGGCCTTGGTGCAGAGATCCCGCTCCTTCTCCCTATCACAGACAGGTAGCACCTCTGCAAAATCTATTGAGTGTGCTACCTGTCTCAGACTTCTTCACAGTTCCCTAAACTTCCCCCCTGCACTATTTCTGCCCCATGCCTGGCCAGGTCATTTGTCACCCAGGTGGAAAATGACATCCAGCTCCCTCATCTTTCCTACTGTCCTAGTGTTCCATAGGATATGCTTCCCATCCTCCTGGGCTGTGGTACTAAACAGACATCTGATCTCTTCTCCCCCCACATCCTATTCCCAACTCTAGCTCCCCAATGACTGAGTCCCCATCAAAAGTTGCTTCTTCCTTCTCTTGGGTCCTCTTCCCCCCTCCTTTCGGTCTCCAGTAGGGAGGGCCTTGGAATACCCCCTGGCCACTACAACAGGTGCCTCCTCCTGGCAGTCCCACTCTGCCACAGTGGCATAAGAATTGTGTAGTGGCACCAGTTGAGGACTATGCCTGAAAACACACTCCCCTAGCATTCTAGATCCCACCACCCCACCCTCCTCGAGCCCACCGTAGTCCAGCAGCTCCTCCTATCTGGCATCTTTTGAGCTAACAATGTCAGACTGAGTGGTTCCTGGGCTGGGTAGAAGATCCCCCATCTCTCAGCCAACTCAGCCCGGAGTCTAGCAGTCTTCTCCCTCTGCTTGGAGAGGTGCACATAGATGGAGCAGCACCACAGTCTCCAGAAAGTCTACCTCAAGACTGCTGCCCCACAACCATTGAACTGCAGGTATCCCATTAGTAGGACAACTCAGTACTGTTCACCATGATGTTAGCGAAGGAATGCTGCCACAGGCTTCTTTTGCGAGTTTGATTTTTTGGCATGTTGTATTTTGGGCGTCAGCTCAGAGTCATAACCCTATTTCTAAGATGCCTGGACCAGGAGTTGTTTATATTAATACATGGGGGTGCAGAAGGCAAAGCCCCTCTGCATTAGGGGGTAGGGGCAGAGCTCCTCACAATATAGGTCACTCATACTGCTGGACGGAAAACTGTCATAGTGTTGTAGCTGCTGTCAGCAGATTATTTGCGCTGTGATTTATGTCAGCAGATTGAATGTCACTACAGCACTGGTGAACCTGTACTACACCACTCTCCATATTCATTATTCCTGCGTTCCCTGTGTTTCCTGGCCTCCTTTCCCAGAACCCAATAAAGGCTGTTGATAATATTATAAGCATATCAACACTATCCAAAACACTTGTTCTGCAATTTCTTTAGTTGCCATACAGCTTCAAAATTTACAATATAGAATGTCGATGTGTCGTTTTGGTGTTTTTTTTAGTGCTGATAGGGTAAGTCGACAGTATTTATTTGTACTGACACTATAAATTACATGGCAGTGTAAAAAAATTGTTGAAAATATTTTTTTTTACCTTTTCTGAATTTTGGTCTTACTACACATTATTTAATTAACAACTGTGTAATTTTCAACTGAATTTTCATCCAAGTTATGACCTTAATCGTGTTGTGAACATTTCAGTCTCCTTTCTACCAGTACCTGTTCACTCCCACTTTCGCAGGCTTTGCCTGTGAAAGGAACAGAAAAAAATAATAGCTATATAAGGTCTATTCCTGCTTGTTTGCATCCTCACAACATGATCCTGTTTAATATCCTGGATCCTGCACTGAAAAAAAAAACATATGGTCATCATTTTTTAAATAGCATAAATGCTTGGTAATGTAAATATTAAAATATTTGGTTATAAATATTAAAATATCCCTTCTGATGACTTAAGCAGTGTATATCATATGCTGCAGTATACTTCCTTTTTTGTAGAGAGATTGGGGGTCCAATTTTCTAAATGGATTGGAATGCTGCAAGAACTTGTGGCAAGAGTTTGACGTAAGTGGTGACTTATATCAAACACTGAGGATTTAGCAATTTTAGAACAGGGGTAGCCACAAATCCCAGACACAAGCCCCTTGCGGCAGTTCCCCCCTGCCGTAACTTTGCATCCGAGGGCAAACCCTCCTATGGGGCTTGCAGCACAGGTTAGGTGCAATCTGCCATAAAATCGGTCAGCTGTTGCAAATTGTGCCAAACATTGTAAAATTAGACTGTGCTGTGTCCAACATGCTTGGTGCAGCTGACATCAGAAAGGATGCAGGGCTGGATGCAAGCCATGCATCCACCTTTAAAAGTCGGGCCGAGTGTATGTGTGTGTTCTGTGTGTGCATGTGTGCAGACAAGAGCAATATGTTTGGTAAAGCACTGACTGGATTGAACTCAGGTGGTTATACTGGGAATGGGATGTATAGCAAGTGACAGAGAGGGTGTCCAGTTAAATTAGCACTACATTAATAGCGCCAGTGAAGAGAGTGTTAGTTCCTATAGTGCTATCACAGACAGCAAGTGGGGATTTACAGAGCTATCTCTGTGCCCTTCCCTGGTTACTGTCCATGGTGCTGCCACAGGACAAGGGCAGCAGAATAGCAGGGGCTGGCCTAGCTGCTCCCATGGTGTGGAGGCCTGGGGCATAAAGCAGCTTAGCCAGGAAGCACTGGAGAACAGGGTTCTAATCCTGGTCTCCTACCATTTTGCCAGATCAGGGCTTGTGTTTTTGTTACAAAGGGCTATGGAAACTGTATTCCACAGCCCCACAAATTTTATCTTGCCCCATTATTGCCCCCAAGTTGGTATATTTTAGTTTGGGAGGTGTGGGGGGCTGGTGCAGTGGGCAAAGCCCTATGCAAAAATAAAAGTGACAGCATCCTCGTTGCACTGTTTCTGCCTACAGTATTGTGGTCAGCTATGTTGTAACCCAGTGCCGTCTGAGAGCTAGTGTGTGTGGGTCTGTACTGTCTTTGCTGGAACACTGACCAGAGCAATCTCTGCTGGTATACTGGACTTTGGGATGTATGGGATTGTGGTCACACCTATCTTTCTAGCAAGTGTCTGAGAGCTGGCATGTGTGTGTGTGTGTGTGTGTGTGTGTATTGACTGTTTGTTGGTGCACTGACTAGAGTGATGTCAGGTGTTTATACTGGGATTGGGGATATGTGGGTCTGTGGTCCTGACTATCATTCTCAGAAGTATTTGAGAGCTGAAGTGTGTGTGTGTGTGTGTGTGTGTGTGTGTACTGTTTGTTGAAGCACTGACTGTGTTGATGTCAGGTGGTTACACTGGGATTTAGGATTTATAGGATTGTGATCTTGCTTATCTTTCCAGGAAGTGTCTGCGATCTGGTGTGTGTGTGTTTGTGTGTATGGAATGTTTATTGGAACATTGACTGGAGTGATGTCAGGTGGTTATCCTCGGATTTCAGATGTATAAAACTGTGGTCATGCCTAGCTTTCAAGGAAGCATCTGAGAGCGTGTGTTGTGTGTGTGTGTACATGGATTATTTGATGCAGCACTGGCTGGAGTGAGGTCAGGTGGTAACACTGGGATTGGGATCTATGCAACTGTGGTCACACCTATCTTTCCAGCAAGTGTCTGAGAGCTGGCATCTGTGTGAGTGGGTATGTGTACTGGCTGGGATTTGGAATCTATGGGATTGTGCTCATGCATGTCTTTCTAGGAAGTCTCAAAGTGTTGGAGTGTGTGCATGTGTGTGTGTGTGTGTGTGTGTGTGTGTGTGTGTGTACACTGTTTGTTACAGCATTGACTGGAGCAATGTCAGAATGTTCAAAAACTGAAATTTATTTCCACAATTGGGGCATGCGCAGATCCACATTGCAGCAGAGTGGAGTCATGTGAGGACTTTTCTCCCCCGGAGATTCTCCCGGACTAGAACTATCTGTAAAATAATTATGAATTTAAATACAAGAAAAGTAAAGATGCTCACCCAAGAAGCTTTCTAAGGCTCACATAAAAGTTAATGTGGGGTTAGAAGAAACTAATTAACTTCTCTGATAAATGCTGATACAGTATCCCACTTAACCATCTGGATTTTTAATCGGAGTGGAACTTTTTCTCAATTAGCGGAGGTGAATTGATTTAGAGACACCTGCAATAGGACTCAGAGAATCGCTGCAATGCAAACAACTATCAGCTTGCTTTGGGTGTGCAGTGGGTAGCTCTGTGCTTGTTCAGCGTTTCAGTGTCTGTTTGGCATCCAGCTCACAGTTTTGATTCGGACGAACGGATTTATGCACACCAGAGATAGAATCAGAAAAGCACCATGGCACAAATAATAACCAGCTGTTTTGAGCAGCTTGTTTCCTCCATATGTCCTCTGTGTACAAGTGTTCATCTGGTGTCTAGTGCAAGTCTTGAGCAAACAATCTTTTTCTTTGGAGCAGAATACCAGTAACCAGGCTTCACTTTGGTCACCAGCAAAAAGAAATCGGAAACCAACTTGATACACCAGGTTTGGAGAATCTTTTGAAAACCTCAGTTTCCATCTTAGAATATCTTTCACAGAATTTAGGAACACGAAGCAGGCCTCAATGTCTATGTAAGGGTGAGCTACTGTTTTTATGCGTATCATGTAACTGCAATAGCAAAATAATTTAAAGGTGCTAGGCAGGAAGTAATGGGCTTTTAGACTGGAAGTAAATGCAGGAAAGCAAATAAATAAAACATTCTCTATGCCTTTTTTCATATTTCAAAGAAAAGCTTGAATACAGATATAATAAAAACTGTCTAGTAAGTCTGCACTAAAAGGTTACTACTTTGAAGTCAGAACCTTTGGGAATAGAATGTAAATTCTTTTCCTTTGTGAGGAACAGTAGTACAGCTGGTCATGACCTCTTCAGTTAAGTTACCCATAATATAAAACAACTGCAGGCATATTTTAAGAAATGGCAACTAGAAGAGAACGCAGAGAAAAAAGGTTAGCGGCTGAGGCAGCTGAGCGCAAACAAGAAAAATCTTATAAAGAAACTACAAAGGGGAAAGTAAATCAGCAACAAACTAAAGCACATGCAGTACAAGATCTGTTTGCCTTTTTGTTAAAATATAATTATTGAACATCTCAAATCCTTTAAAGAGCAGGTGACACCTTGGGAAGAACATCAGAAAACATACTATTAAAGGAAAACTGCACTCTCATATCTTCTAAATGTTATTTGTTTCCATGTCAACAGACAACTCTTTTCATGTAGCTTTTAAAGATATATGCAACTGCTTCAGTTAGTTTTCACACTTTATACTAAGCCCTGTCACTCTCCTGGGAGGGTCAATTTCATGGTTGTTGAAATCTCATTGTCCCTGAGAGCTGCATTAGCATATGAGAACACTATGTCAGATCAACCGTTTATATCATGTATCTCTATGCTAAAATAACAAATACCCTGCAAATACTCTCTGGAAACTTATAAACTGAATGGAGTTTAAAGGGGAAAAAACTGCATTACAACTCAGATTGCTTGTAAAACTCACTGAAAGTAAATGTGGTATTTCACACTTTCTTGCCGCTTGGATCTTTTAAAACTACCTAAGCAGACAGGCATACTGGGGAGTTTAAAGGTTGATTATGCATCACATTCACATATGCTAATGCAGTTCTCAGGGACAATAAGATTTCAACAACCATGAAATGGACCCTCCCAGGAGAGTGACAGGACCTAGTATGAAGTGTGAAAACTAACCGAAGCAGTTGCATACATCTTTAACAGCTACATGAAAAGAGTTGTCTATTGACATGGAAGCAAATGACATATCAAAGATATGAGGGTGCCATTTTCCTTTAAGTACAATTCAGCTTGTATTTTGTCCATCTTCTATAGATTTCTCATCTCTATTATTACAAGATATTTTGCCCTTACAGTCCCTCTACCTTTATAGCTTATTCCTAACTTGAAATCATAATGCTTTGTTATGACATCACAGTTTGTTGCCATGGGAATAACTGTGATGTCACAGGCAGAGTATTATGACATCAAGTTGGAAGGAAGCAATAGGAGCTGGTGAACTCTCAAGGAACAACTAACACGTTTTCATGCATATGACCTCAGTAATAAATAATGAGGATAAGAAATACAGAGCTAATGAAAAATATAAGCTGCTTGGCTGGCCTGGTGGTGCCGAGGGTTGAGGCACTGGATGCCATACCTCGCACCACGCCAGCGACCCAGGTTCGGGAATGGACTCGGGCCACCACGGGTTGGAGGGGGGAGGAGGATTGAGCATCCCAACAGATGCTCTCCTCCTCCAGGGGTGGGATCCTGGGGTGTCTAGCACACTCGATGCACCGTTGGTGGTGGAAGCATGGGCATTGGTGCACAGGTGGCACTTCAAGAGTTGGGGAGGGGAGGACATTGTGGGCACTTGACTGTGGCATGCCACAGGACTGGACATTTGTCCTATGTGCTGACACCCTCAGGGGAAGGAGGGACTAAGGGGAGAAAACAGAAAAATACCACCTCTCGGGCCAAGATGACAACTGATCCACCTCGGCTTGCCTACTCATAGGACAGACCTCATTGTGCAGGCACTCCAAGGAGAAGGAGTAAGGTAGGAAGGGATAAGTAGGAGTAAGCCTGGCACTCTAGGGGCAGATTCTGTGGGAGGGACCCAAAGGGATGATTAGAGGTCTGAAGGAGTGAAACAAGGGGGGATGGATAAAAAGGAAAGTGTAAAAAAAAATATATATAAGCTGCTTTGTGTCCAAATATTATGTTTTTAAAAGTTCTTCTCAAGGCATCGGTAGCTCTTTAAGCCCATTAAACTCTGCCTCAGAAAAAGAACAGGAAGATATTGTGACAAAAAAATTTGGCTTAAAAATAAAATATCAATAGTTAAACCAGTTCAGAAAAAGGAGGGGGAAATTGTTCAGGAAATGGAAAAAAAACTCCTTTTGAAACAAACCCAGATATGATCCTATTTAATAATGAAATGCATAAGGAGGGGTTAAAGGAGCCTTTAGTAAAACAGACTTTAAACTTACAATAACAAGAGGCAGAATTTATGTTAGCTGAGTAAGATGTGGAACAAACTACTGCAGAAGGAGAAAACAATCTGCCATGGAGGATGGAAAAACAGTTTTGATGGGAAAAAACAAACCTAATAATCCCCCCCCCAAAAAAAAAAATAGACAAAAAATGGCTAATAATACAGAAAAATACAATAAAGAAGATCAAGCAATGGAAGAACCAATAAATGAATCAACACCACTGTGGCCAAAACTCTTTTGGGGGATATCAGAGATATAAAAGAAGAGCTAAATTTTGTGAAGAAGAAAGTGGAAGGAGTGGACAAAATTAGAAATGAGACAGAAACATTACAGACATCTATTAACCAACTAGATAACTCAGTTAAAGAAACCAACACAAAAGTTTCCCAGTTATAATCCAGAATAATAGAATCTGAGGAAAACATTACCGTAAATTAGAGACAAATGAACATTCAAGAAATCAATAACAGAAATTACAAATAAATTAACAGACATGGAATTAAAAGCAAGAAGAATAAATTTAAGAGTGATTGTTATACCAGAAGCCTGGAAACAGCATCACACTTTAAAATATATAGTTTTGCAAGTCTTTGGAACTTACTTAGACACACCATTAATAAAATTACATAAAGAAATGGATTGAGTCCACATTGCTTTCAGAACTAGACCTGAAGGCAGCTTACCACCATGCTCAGCAATTGTGAAACTCTTTAAGACAAAAGACAAATACAGACTCACGGACACAGTTTACCAAAAGAAAAGAATACATTTAAAAGGGGTAACTATTACAATATATCAATATCTACCATACAAAACAGTCAATGAGAGAAAGAAATATGACCATTTGAGAAAACTCCTTTGGCAAAAAGGACATAAAGCTTCTGTATTAATTCCTGTGAGGTTAAAAGTGACGATTAATAATAAGCAATATTTTTTCTCCACATTAGAATAAGCTAAAAAAGAACTACGGCAAATGTTACCTGAGCTTTTTGTGTAAACCATCCACTCACCTCTGAGGCCAGGAGATCAGAGGGCTGTGGGTTCAGTTCCCACATCTGGCACTTGGGTTAATATCCCAGTACTGACACTGTAGTGCAACATGAGAGGGGTGCTGCACTTCTGAGGTGCCATCTTTCAGATGATACGTTAAACCGAGGTCCCATCTGCCTGGATTGGTGGTAGTTCAGGTAGATGTTAAAGATACCATGGTACTTATCGAAAAGAGTAGAGGAATTTTCCCAGTGTCCTGGCTAAATTTCCTTCATTCACTAAAAAATACCACCAACAGTTTCATCTGGTTCAAGGTCAGTTGGCATTCATCTGTATCCCCCTCCCCCGGGTCATGTCTGAAAATAGGCAGGATTTGTCTAGTGCACTTACCCGGTCAACAAAAACTAAAATAAAAATAAAAATAAATAACATTTATACACCCTAAGAAGGCTTATTCTGGAAGAATGGAGGGGGATAAGTTCCTGATACACCAGGGAAGGTACCATGTGTTCCAAGAAAAGCAAAATGCATGTCTTGAAATGTATTGAAAAAAAGGGAATAAGGGGTGCACTGTTTTCACTTTTTTCAAGCTCTGGTTAAAATTTATTTACCCTATAGATGAATAAGGAGTCCGCAAGTAATACACTCAACATTTGGATTGCAACTCTGAATGTCAATGGCCTAAATATTTTTTTTTTTAAAACAATAACATTTTGAATTATGCTAAACTACAAAACATTAAGATTTTGTGTTTACAAAAAACATACTTGGTTAAAAAAAGGTAAAAAGGCTAAACAAAATCATGGGTGGGGCAAATTATTCAAGCAGCAGGCAATAACAACAGTAGAGGTGTTGCAATATTCATGTCAAAAGGAATAGACTTTAAATGTATTCAACAAATAAAAGAGGCTGAAGGTCATTATGTACTGGTAAATGGGGAACTGCATGGCTCTGAAATTTTATTGGGTTCCATTTATGGTCCACTAATCCAATACGAAGACTGTATGGGGAAACTGGAAAAACATGTGATTCTACTTGGTTGTGCAGACACTGTGCTAGCTGGAGACTGGAATGCTATTCTGAACCCCAAAACTGACAAATCATCTAAACCGATTAATAAGGACTATCATAATGCATTGTTATTGAATAACTTTATATCTAGAAATCAAATAGTTGATGTATGGCATGATAGAGACACACTAAAAAGGGAGTATACTTATAGGTCAAAATATTTAAAGATGAGCAATAGAAAAGACTACTTTTTACTAAATAAAAATATAGCAACTAAGTTCACAAATATAAATATCCATAGCATCTTAGTCATGGACCATGCTATGGTGCCAGTGCACCTGACTCCCACTTTAGATAGAACCAGAACACCACAAAGGAGGTTTTCCAATTGTTTATTACAGGTTGTGGAGTTTGTTAACTGAAGAGAACATTAGAAGAGTACTGACAATACAATAATCAAAATGAAATTGCCATGGCAATAAAATGGGATGCCAAGAAAGCTCATTTAAGGGCAATCATTACATCTTATCAAATAAAAAAAATCACACAAAAATTGCAATACTTGAAGAAGGCATAATACAACTAGAAAGTAAAATAACCAACATAGGAGAAGATGAAAATATAAATAATAAAATACAAGAATACATAAGTAAAAAAAATTAATATTACATGCATTAGAAAAAGATTTATGGAAAATTACAAATAAACTGTATTTTCACATGGATAAAACAGGCAGACTTTTGGCTCATGCCCTTAAAAAACAAAGAGAGAAACATTATAACAGTTATTAAAACAGAACAAGAAGTAGTTTACACAGATAAACTCATACCGCAGGAATTTACAATTTTTTTGATAAAATTTACAATACAGAATATAAACATTTAAGTAAGGAAATAATAGAATATTTACAAAACTCCTCTATCTCTAAATAATAAAAAAATATATAGTTTCTCAATTTGAGAAATAAATTTATCAATAACATAACAGAAAAGGGATCTTCATCTGGTCCTAATGGTTTAACAGGAAAATTTTATGTTACATTTATTTATTTATTTATTTAAAGTTTGGTAACTGGGTGAGCTCACTGAGAAAAGACTGTCTCTTTTTCAGTGGCAACTTGGGTCAGGGTATAACACAATACAGCAGACAATAAGTGCGCAAAGTAAATAAGGAGAGAAAATAATTGACTTATTAACACAATAGTAGTACAGAGTAGTAGAATATATACAGCAGGGCACTCAGATGCAAATATACAATATATACAACATATATATTCTTTTGGATAACTCACATGTGGTGATGAGGTACAGCAGCTAGCCAAAGCAGGTGCAAGCCTTAAGTTGAAGAAGGTATTCAGAAAGGGAGCACTTGAATGAAGCAAGGGAGTTGAGGAAGAGTGGAAAAGGGGAGTGAATTCCAAGTGGTAGGAGCAAGGTAGACAAATTATCATCTGCCAATCGCCATGCAGGGGAGAGGGGTTGACAGCAGAGGGGAGAAGAAGGATCTGAGAAGACAAGGGGAAGGTTTACATATTAGTAAATTGTTCAAGCAGGGTAGAGAGAAGAGGAATGTAAATTTGTAGATAAAGCGGAGGGAGGAACATTGCAATCTTTGGTCATATCTTGGCCAAGCTAATGACTCTAAGAGCTCACAATGATGGTGACATGAGTTGACTCCAAGAGCAAAATGACCCACCCTATGGTACAGCAATCTCAGATGGGAGAGAATGGAAGTCTTGGCTGATAGCAATAAAGGGGCATTGTAGAAAAGTAAGGTGAGGAGGTGGCAATCATGTGACAGGAGGCATGGGAGAGGAGGGGGCGAATGCAATATAGCAAACCGAGTTTCTGACTAAGCTTCTTTGTGTTCAGTGCTACATGTTGCTCAAAAGAGAGGCAATGATCCAGCAGAATACCCAGGTATTTGAATGTTAGTACAGATTCAAGGGTCTCCCCTGTGGTGAACTTAATAAGAAGCATGCAGTCAGAGTCCATTTTTGCAGTGGGGTTGAAAAACAACATTCCCTTAGTTTTCTTGGTATTAAGAGCAAGGTGATTCTTAAGAAAGCAGTCCTCAAGTATATGGAAGTCAGCTTCTAACTTCCGATTTGGCCATCGCGTGTCACAGGAGGACCAATATAAAACAGCGTCTTCTGCATAGAGTTGTGCTGAGGATCTGCTGCAGTGCAAAGGATGATTTTGAAAAAAAAATTAGAACAAAAGGGGTCCCAGTATGGAGCCCTGGGGTACACCATAAGTTATAGGTTTGAATGAAGAGAGAGACCCTGACCATTTTACACCTTGGGAGTAGCTGGATAGGTAGTTTTGGAACCAGAAGAGATAGTGTTGGTCCATGCCCAGAAAGTGCAGTTTATACAGAAGTAGGAAATGATTAACCAAATTAAAGACTTTGGTGAGATCTACAAATATGGCTTCTGTGCAAAGGCCATTGTTAAGAGAGTTGAGGATATCAGTGGACACATTAATGAGGGCTGTGAGGGTACTATAGTTCTTTCTAAAACCATGATGACAGTCTGATAAAAGGTGAAGATACTCCAGATAAGACTGAAGCTGATTGAAGATAACACTCTTGAATCTTAGCTATGGGGCAGAGGATCTATATAGGTCTGAAGTTTTCAACTACATAAGCTCCACCTTTGTGCAATAGAATGATAATGGCCACCTTCCATTTAGATGGAATGCTTCCACTGACCAGTGATTTTTTTATCAGATCATGAATGGAGCAGCAAGGGCTTGTGCTTCAATCTTTAGAAACTGCAGTTCTAGGGTGTCTTAACCTGGGGAACCATCCTTCTTTAATTTTAGAAGCAGCTGCAGAACTTCTTTACAGGAGGCCAGCTTGAGGTGAAACTGTGAGGCAGGGAGAAGGAATCAATGTCAGAAGGGAGTAAAGTGTGAGGTATAACTAGAGAAGTCTATGAAGAAGCAATATAATCCATCTGCAATAGACTGGAGGTCAGGCAGGGTGGTGGCGCCAGCTTGTAGGGTGTTAGGGGACACCGGGGAGTGGCCCTTGATGAGTGTATTGACTTGTTTCCAGAAAGCTTTTGGGTTACTGAGATGTTCAATTTGTAGGGAACAATAATATATAGATATATACATATAGCACTGCAGAGCTTACTCTTGCAAGTATTATGATGTTGCCGGAAGGTTTGCCAGTCAGAGGGGTTGTCGCTCTTCTTTAATTTTTTCCAGGCAGCATCCCTGAGCACCATGAGATGTCTTAGGTCTTTGCTTAGCCATGGAGAATTTGAGCCTTTAGATCTCCTTTTTGTGAGTGAGGCATGTTGGTTGATTATCATCTTTAATATTAACAAAGTAATCCAAGGCCTGATCTGTATCAGGCAAAGTATTGATGGGATGCCAATCGGCAGCACTAAGGGATGACAGGAAGGCTGATGGGTCACAAAGTGTCATATTTCTTGATTTAGAGATTCAGGGAGGAGGGGAGGAGGGTTCTGGCATTTGTTGCTCCAAATGCAAAGAACTGGGGAGTGATCACTGATGCAATCTGAAAGTACCACTGCAGACCACACCCTATGAGAGCAATTGGAGAATATCCAGTCCAAAAGTATGTGGTTACCTGTCATGATATTCAGTCTTGTAGGATCTGAGATAGGTTGGGGGAGGTTGGATTCACCTAAGGTTGAGTGAGCTTTATTATGATTTAACCAGTCAATATTAAAGTCTCCACAGAGTATCAGATCACTGCTAGGGAACTCAGAAAGGGAGGCTATAAATGAGGTGAGGTCATTACTGGCATCCTTAGGGGAGAGGTAGACACATCCTATGGTAAGTCATTTAACATTACTCAGGGATAAGGTAAGGAAGATGCATTCTGCAAGTGGAGGAACCATAGAAGGCCAGCTCAGAGACAGCAATGCCTGGTCTGACAAGGAGGAGGACACCACCCCTTTTTTTACCTGGCTGGCCCCATCTATAGCAGGAGTACCCTTGTAGCACAACTTCATACTTAAGTGTGCTGAGGTTGAGCCACATCTCAGTGACTCCTAGCATGTCTGGGTTGTGTAATGAGAACCAGGCCTCAACATCAGCCATTTTTGGATGCAGGTTCTGGGCATTTATATGGGGAATCTTTAGACCCTTGTAGGAGGGATGGTTGTGAGCTGAAGGGATGGAAGGAACAAACTGAGGAGCAAGGACTGAGGGTCCTGGGTTAGGCTCAACATCTCCGGCAAGAATAAGGAGAAAGAATAAGGGCAAGAGTCTGATGAGAGATCTCTGGGAAATGAGCAATGGGAGTCTGTGGGCATACCAAGCACCAAGCCAGACAGTGTCTTTCTTTGAGAGTGGAGGAATAGTCAGGAAGTCAAGTAGCAGTTCCAGATATTCAAATCAAGGAGGCGGGTTTGGAAGACCAGCTGATGAGGCGGTGGCTCCTAGGGCTACCAAGCTGTCTGACATGGTGAAAGAGATAACATAAAGTAGGACCACAAGGCATCCAGCAAGCTGTATGAACAATTAAGCCCATGGTGTCAAAAAGTGTTAGAGGAAATTATAACTTTAAATAAAATACCAAAATATGTTAATGAAGGTGTTTTTATTTTTCTCCTAAAGAGAATAAGGACTATAAAAAAATGAAAGCTACCATCCAATATCACCATCGATCACGCTTCACTCCAGAACCCCACTGCACCTCCACATGGCCCGGCATCGGATCTCCTGCCACCAGCCAAGCTTCACTCCTGGGATTCTTCAGCCTCAGGAAGTGCCCCTAATTGGGCTGCCTGTGGACCATGGCTCCACTCTGATCACCAACCGTGCTTCAGTCCCAGACCCCACTGCACCTCTACATGGCCCAGTTTCACAACTCCTGCTGCTGACCAAGCTTCTCCCCTGGGATCCTTCAGCCTCAGGTATAGGGCTTGCAAGTCTGTGATCCAATTGGACACAGACCTGTCTGCTGAACTCCACAATTGGCTGCCTGCTCAGGACAGCTGATCCGATTGGCTACCAAGAAATTAAGTTTTTTCTCTTGCTGAAATTTTCTTTCCTCGCTCTCCCTAAGTTGAATTTTAATTTTACAACCATATACCTGTTAGCCACTGTTTTTTACTCATTGGAATTTATTCCTAGGACTATTTCTAAGCTTGAAACCTAATCTGCTGCCTAGTACTGTTTGCTGCTAGCCTAATCCATACTGTTATTGTATACTTTGACTGTTGCAGTGCTTTCTACTTTTTGCCTTCTTCCCTTTGCTTTCTCACTGATCTATTCCCCCCTGCCCCTCTAAGCCCACACTCTTGCAGGTGCAACTCCCTGACCTGACATGCCTTCTCTAGCCCTTTCCATCTCTCCTGCTCTCTGTTACTGACCACCCCACAAGCCTTTGTTCCCATGCTGCACCATCTTTCCATGGTGCTGCCAAAAGTTTGAATCTAGCAGAGCTACTCCAACCCCCCCTCCATCTCTGAGCATCTGACCCTCTTTTACTGCTCCTACCCCCATCCCCATACAAACCACTGTCCGCCTTTTGTTCTACGCTCTCTTGGCACACCTGCCAATTAAGCAGTTGGCACCAGGTATAATTAGAACTAGCCACTTTTATTTCCCTCTTCTCAGGAAGTGCCCCTGCCTTGGCTGCCTGCAGACCATGACTCCACTCTGGCCGACGATAGCACTTTACTCCAGGACCCCACTGCACCTCCACACAGCCCAGTTTCACAACTCCTGCTGCTGGCTGAGCTTCTCCCCTGGGATCCTTCAGCCTCAGGTACAGGACTTGAAAGCCTGCGATCCAATTGGACACAGGCCTGCCTGCTGAAATCCACAGTTTGCTGCTTGCTCAGGACGGCTGATACGATTGGCTAACAAGACTGAAGCCTTTTCTCTATCTGAAATATTCGTTCCTCTTTCTCTAAGTTCAATTTTAATTTTCTCCCTTCCCCCACCCCCACCCCTGGCACTCTTTAAATACAGTTCCTGCTCCTGGCGCCACACCCAATCCTGGGGAGGCAGGCTATTTCTCTCTCTCTCTCTCTGTCTCTCTCCCCCTCTCTCTCTCTCCACCTACCTTTTTCTCCCTCTCTCAAATTAACTAGCACCACTTCCACCACCATGCAAACCTATTGTAGGCAAATTTCACAGGGACCTTCTAAGCTTCTGTGGCTGCTAGTGCTCACATCCCTACCTACTCTTGATGATGTACAAAAAGGAGGCACCTCTGAATTCTCTATAACTACCCTGCCACCAGCCCTTCTCTCACCCATACATGCATCTGGTAACATGAGGAAGGACACCCTTGCCTGCCCGCCGATAAGTCAACCACCATAATCAAAAGGGTAACCCCCTCTCACCTGCAATCATAACTGCTCTGATGTGTACTCACCCACCAACAAAAAATGCAAAAAATCTTAGCCTATGTAATCGTAGGCATCTCCGCAGATTAAGAGGTTGCTGGAACCACTACCTAAAAAGGATAATCATCATCCTCTTACTCCTGTCAGGGAATGTGCTCCCCAACCCACACCTATTAGGTTCTGTGGGCCCAAAAGACTGAGGCAACCTCAAAATAGCATTAATTAACATATGCAGTCTGCTACCTAATCTCTCGCAGTTCCAGGCCTGGGTAGCTATTCATAGGCCAGATAAAATCTTGCTTACCGAAACTTGGCTCTCCCACAAGATACCGGATGCCACTATTTCGCTAAATAGCTATACCATGTTCCGGCAGGACAGATTGTCAAAACATGCGGTGGGTGCCTGGTGTACCTGAGCAATAACATCAAAGGTCAGGTGATGCCAAATGATCTCAACACCAAGGAAGCACAAATACTATCCCTTTAACTCACCATAGGAAGCCATTGAAAAACTCTGCTGCTATCAACAGTCTATTTACCCCCAGGAAAACAAGGAATAGGATTAGACTATTTCTTTGACTACGTTAACCATAAAAAGCCAAACTAGGAACAATTATTACTTGGTGATTTCAACAACAACTGGCTAGCTCATGATACCGTGGCCACTAGAGACAGAATTAGCAGCCTGTACCTCTCACAAACAGTCACACAAGTGACCAGAAGGAACAAGCGCCTAGGTACCACCACACTCATCAACTGGCTCCTCTCCAGTTGCCCTAACTATAATTCAAACATTTCTGTCCTTCCTGATACCCTAATTGACCACTCCCCAGCAGTATGCCTCTTGACATATAAAGGTCCAAAAGACCCACCAATGCTCTCCAAAAAATGGTCACAGAAAAAAGGGCAATTGGGTCATTTTAGAATATACCTAAATAACTCTGACTGGACTCCATTGGATGACATGACTGATGCTAACCAGGTGCTGGACTACTTCTGTGCTACCTTAAATACAGCCTGCAACATATTTGCCCTGGTCAAATCCTCTAAAGAAACATAGAAACATAGACTTTGACAGCAGATAAGGACCACTTGGCCCACCCAGTCTGCCCATTTCCCTACCTATTGGAGAAGCTGCAGATTCTAGTTAAACAACAGCCTACTTCCTGCAACCCCCCACTATAATTGCCTTAAGTCTGTCCCATGCTTGTTTGAATTCCCCCACTGTTTTAGACCCCACAACCTCTCCAGGAAGGCGGTTCCATGCATCCACCACTCTCTCCGTGAAAAAGAATTTCCTCACATTACCCCTGAGCCGTCCCCCCTCTAACTTTAAATTGTGCCCCCTTGTTCTTACACATCTCTTTTTCTGAAAGATGCTACCCTCCTGGACTTTGTTGATTCCCTTGAGGAACTTCAAAGTTTCTATCATGTCCCCCCTGTCCCTCCTTTCATCAAGGGTATACATATTAAGCTCTCTCAGTCTCTCTTCATATGGTTTCTGATATAGACCCTGCACCATTTTAGTTGCCCTCCTCTGGACTTCCATCCTGTCTATGTGCTTGCATAGATGAGGTCTCCAAAACTGCACTCAGTACTCCAGATGGGGTCTCACCAACTGTCTGTATAGAAGGATAACCACTTCCCTTTTTCTACTTGCGATGCCCCTTCCTATGCATCCTAGTATCCCCCTGGCTCTCCTTACTGACTTCCCACATTGCTTACCCACCTTTAGGTCATCTGATATGACTACACCCAGATCTCTTTCCATTATTGTTGTCGTTAGTACCTCCTCTGCTATTGTGTACTCTTCTCCTGGATTTTATTTCCCAGGTGCATTACTACTTCTTTGCATTGAATCTAAGTTGCCATATATCAGCCATTCCTCCAACCTTGCCAAGTCCCTTCTCATCCTTTCTACCCCCTGTATCAACTCTGTTACTGATCTTTGTGTTAAAGGCTCATTTAACCCTTGACTTACTGGCTTCCTTATTGAACAAATGAAACTGCGGGACAACCTCTGGCACAAGGTCAGGGTGACCGGAAAGCAGTCTGACTATACTGCACACAAAGCAGCCAGGAATAAACGTACCAGATTGGTGAGGGAAGTGACGGTGTCTTACTATAAAGAGATGATGGAGAAAAACTGGGGAAATGGGAGGGAGTTTTGGAATAATGTTAAGTCACTAACAGGTAGGGGATCCAGGGCATCACCCAAACTCATTGTCACTTCATTAGACTCCTTACAACAACCTAAGGAACTGGCAAATGCATTTAATAATGAATCCATGGACCTAAGTTCGGTACTGCCACCTGAATACCTAAAAACTGTGCCTACTAGCAAATCTAATGACACTAACCACCTCCACTCCAATAATTCTGGACATTCACCTTTTTACTTCAACAAATCACTAGGTCACAAACAGTAAAATATGTCCGTAGGGTCACAGGCAAAACCAGGATGGGCAGCGATAATATCGATATGAAGTTAGTTGTCCTCTCCCTGAATGAACTAACTCTCGCCCTCATAAAAATATTTAACATTTCACTAAGAACTGGGATTTTACTGGATAAGTGGAAGAATGCCCTGGTTACCCCTGTTTTTAAAAATGGGGACAGAACTAACCTAGGAAATTAACTACCTATATCTATACTGCCAAAATTATCAAAGGCCCTAGAAATGAATTGTAGCAGACCAACTTGCCAAGTACCTAAACAAATATAATCTTCTCTGTTCGCAGCAGCACAGGTTCAGGCAAACCACAGCACCATTATTGCACTAATTGACTTTATCGCTCATCTTTACAATGCTTTAGATTCTGGGAGATCTGTGGGATCCATCTTCATATACCTCACTAAAGTATCTGACACTGTGAACCACAGCATCTATGGCCCTAGAACTGTCTCTTGACACTGTCACCTGGTTCAGCAGAGACTTGTCTCACAGGACACAGTGTGTGAGAATGGGGGGTAGCATCTGAACCTAGGGATGTGACTTTGGACATTCCCCAAGGGTCAATCCTGGGACCCCTGCTTTTCAGCTTATTCATCAACATGCTACCTCATGCCTGCCCAGCAAAAATACTGCTGTATGTGGACGATGCAGTAATCTCTGTACCAGGTAATCACCCTACTGAAATGACAGCTGCTTTACAGGGTAACTTCAATAAGCTCGAATCCTGGTTTTCATATGATAGACTTCTCCTAAACTATAAAAAAACTAAAGTGTTGCATTTCACTACGCCCCACCTAAAAAAAAATTCAGACCCACTGATCATTATGGGCCATAAGGGTGACCCATTGAACAAGTATCCACCTTTAAATATCTAGGTATCTACCTAGATGACACCCTGTCTTTTGCCCCTCACATCAAACATTTTATTAAATCAGTCAATATTAAACTAGGTATCCTCTATTGACACAGGCGGGCTATGACACCTTAGGCTCTGAATCTGGTCACCTGGAGCTCAGTACTATCTACCATTGACTACGGGCTAGTCATCTATGATGCTGCATCCAAAACTGCCCTGAAAAGGGTTAAACTACTCCTTAACACAGCCTGTAGACTGGTCTTAGGAGCCAAGCACTTCACACACACCTGCAGCTTCTACACTAAATCTGGGTCGCTCCCACTGCAGCTAAGGATCAAGTACCAGACATGCCTAATAGGGAAAAAAGGCCCTTCTAGACCTAATGCCAGAGTCAATGGCTGACTTGTTCCAGCATAATATAACATAGAAACATAGAAACATAGACTTTGACGGCAGATAAGGACCGCTAGGCCCATCTAGCCTGCCCATTTCCCTACCTACAGGATAGGCCACAGATCCTATTTAACCAACAGCCTATATCTTCCTGCCCCCCACTAGAATTGCCTTATGTCTGTCCCATGCATTCTTGAATTCTCCCACAATTTTAGACTCACAACTTCCTCAGGAAGGCTGTTCCATGCATCCACTACCCTCTCTGTGAAATAATACTTCCTCACATTGCCCTGAACCGCCCTCCTTCTATCTTTAAATTGTGTCCCCTTGTTCTTGCAAGTCTCTTTTTCTGAAAGATGCTACCCTCTTGGACTTTGTTGATTCCTTGAGGTACTTGAAAGTTTCTATCATGTCCCCTCTCCCCTTCTTTCCTCAAGGGTATACATATTAAGCTCCTTTAGTCTCTCCTCATACGGCTTCTCTTGCAGACCCTGCACCATTTTAGTTGCCCTCCTCTGGACTGCCTCTATCCTGTCTATGTCCTTGCGGAGATGGGGTCTCCAGAACTGGACACAGTATTCCAGATGGGGTCTCACTAACTGTCTGTACAGAGAGATAACAACTTCCTGTTTTCTGCTGCTGATGCCTCTCCCTATACATCCCAGTATACCCCCGGCCCTCCCTACTGCCTTCTCACATTGCTTGCTAACCTTAAGGTCATCTGATATGATTACCCCCAGGTCCCTTTCCTTTTTGTTGTTGTTACTACCTCCCACCCATTGTGTATTCTTCCCTGGGTTCTTGTTTCCCAGGTGCATTATTTGCACTTTTTGCATTGAATCCTAGCTGCCATACGTCAGACCATTCCTCCAACCTTGCCAAGTCCCTTTTCATCCTTTCCATGCCTCCTTGTGTATCAACCCTGTTGCAGATCTTTGTGTCATCTGCAAAAGGCATACTTTCCTTCCAGTCCTCTGCAATGCCACTGATGAAGACATTAAAAAGGACTGGACCCAATACTGAACCCTGCGGTACCCCACTAGTAACTGCCCTTTCTTCAGAGTGGACTCGATTTACAATTACCTTCTGTGTCCTGTTGTCCAGCCAATGTTTTACCCAGGCTATCACCCTGGGACCCACTCCCAGGCTGGTTAATTTGACTAATAATCTTTTGTGTGGGACTGTGTCAAATGCCTTGCTAAAGTCTAGGTAGGCCATGTCCACAGCCCCTCCCTGGTCTACTACTTTGGTCACCCAGTCAAAGAAATCTATTAGATTCGTCTGACATGACCTTCCCACTGTGAACCCATGCTGCCTTGGATCCTGTGCTCCACTGACCTCTAGGAACTCAACTATTCTTTCCTTCAGAAGTGACTCCATCACTTTCCCTACCACAGAGGTCAGACTGACAGGTCTGTAGTTTCCTACCTCTGTCTTGGTCCCACTTTTGTGAGGGAATCACATCCATTCCTCCAGTCCTCGGGTACACACCATCCTCCCATGATTTATTAAAAGAGTAGCCAGTGGTTTCACTAGTTCCTTCCTTAATTCTTTTAGAATTCTGGGGTGAATTCCATCAGGACCCATTGCTTTGTCAACCTTCAGTTTTAGGAGTTCTTGCAGAACCCTTTCTTCTGTGAAAGGACTGGGATTGACCCCTATCAAGAGTGCTTCTGTTAATTGGATTAGGCACTTCCCCTCCTCTTTTGTGAATACTGAGCAGAAATATTAGTTCAGTATTCCTGCTTTTCACTGTCCCCTCTGCCCACCCACCGTTCATTCTATTCAGCCTCACTATCCCTCCTTTGTCTTTCTCGCTCACTGATGTACCTATAAAGGTTTTATCCCCTTCTTAACTGAGTTGGCCATCTTTTCCTCAGTTTGGGCCTTTGCTATTCTGACTTCCCTCCCTGCTTCTTTCTGCCTTAACTGGTACAGCTCTCTGTCCTGCTCCTTCTGTGTTTCCTTATACTTCGGAATGCTATCTTTTTCTTCCTGACTTTCACAGCCACCTCTCTTGAGAACCATAGTGGCTTTTCTTTCGTTTTGATTTGTTTATTTGCTTCACACAAAGGCTTGTTGCCTCTGTGATGGCAGTTTTGATAATTCCCCATTGTTGCTCCACACCTCCTTCTAGCCTGTTTGCTAGTGCTTTTCTGAGGCACTCTCCCATCTTGCCAAAGTCAGCCCTCCTAAAGTCCAGTACCCTCACTTTTGTATGGCTTGACTCTGTAGCTGAGTTTAACGTGAACCACACTGTTTGATGGTCACTTGTCCCCAGATGGCAACCCACTTCTAGATCCGAGATCCTCTCACTGCCCCCGTTTAAGAGTACGAGGTCTAAGATTGCTCCTTCATGAGTGGGTTCTGAAACTAGCTGTCTAATGCCTGCCACCTGTAGGGTGTCAAGAATAGCCCTGCTCTTGGATGTCGCTGCAGCAAATGTGCTCCAGTTAACATCTGGCATATTCAGGTCTCCATCAACAGTATCTCCCTTTCTCTGCCATTCTAAGAATGCCTTCCATCATATCCTTGTCCATTCCTTCCCCCTGACATGGGGGTCTGTACACAACCCCTGTGCGGATTGTGGTGCCCTTTCCAGTCTCCAAGGTGACCCACAGTGCCTCCTCTCCTCCCTGTTTACTCTTTTGTTCAGTTGCTTTTATCCCTTCCTTTACATAGAGAGCTACTCCTCCCCCTCTTCTCCCCTGCCTGTCTCCTGTAGGTTATGTACCCTGGTATGTTAACATCCCAGTCATGGTTCTCTGTGTACCATGTTTCTGTGACTGCTACGATATCCAGGCATCCTCTTCCATTAAGGCCACCAGCTCAGGAGCTTGTTGCCCAGACTACGGGCATTGGTACTCATTACCCTCCATTTCCTGATGGCCTTACCCCCTTTTGCCCCATCCCTGTCCTTCTTGCCTTTGTCACCTTCTCCATTTACCCCTGCCCTTCTCCCTATCGATACCTCCATGCTGGTGTTTGCCACATTTACTACCGTGATTGTTTGGGGGGGGGCTAGGATTTTCCTGCTCCTTTCCAGTGCCTCCCCCCTTGGCTAGTTTAAAAGCTTGCCAATGAAGCATTTAAACCTATCACCTAGGATCCTGGTTCCCCTCCTGGACAAATGCAGCCCATCATGCCAGTATAGGCTTGCATCACTCCAGGTGGACCCCCAGTCCCCAATGAAGCCAAATCCCTGAGCTCCACACCAGTTTTTCAACCACTGATTGAATCCCATGTGCAGAACACCCTAGCCTCTCCTATGCCATAGATGGGTAGCACCTCCGGGAGTTACCGTGAGTGCTATGACTAGGCCCCTCCCAATTCCACAAACTCTTCCTGCACTTCTCTAATCCCTTTCTTAGCCAGGTCATTTGTCCCTAGTGGACAATGACATCCAACTCCCTCCCCTGTGCAGCTGCTCCGGCAATCCTGAGGATTCGCTCCCTGTCCCTCCAAGCCATGGCGCCAAGCAGGCACCTTACCTCCCTCTCCCCTTCCTTGCCCAGTTCTACCTTCCTAACAATGGAGTCCCCCACCAGGAGTTGTTTCCTTCCCCTGCAGGGTCCCCTGCCACCCTCATGTGGGTCTCCTTTGTGGTCACCTTTACACCAAACACACACTTTTTTTTGTTTTGTTTTGTATGTTAGTTTTTTTACCCTAAATTAAAGGTCTAAATACAAAAGTTCTTCTACTTTAGTCCCAGTAGAGAAGTTCAGTCACACAGCAGTCCTTTCTTCTGGAGTGTTCTGCCAAGCTATAACCTCAAAATTGTACAGAGAAACAGTGAAGGGTGTACTCCAGGTCCCCTACAAGCATCCTCCCTTGGCCCAAAGAACCCTGGCATACCAAGGGCCCCAATGGTTAAACAACCTCCCCTACTCCCTCTTAGAGCATTGTAAGACTGGCCCATTCAAAAGGGACCTCCATCTCCATCTTGCCCAAGCAAGCCTATGTGACTGTCCTTCTTAAAATCAACTATTTTCACACACCCCAGGAGTCCCTACCCTATCCCTCTTTTGCCCTCTACCTTCTACTACCTAATCCCTCCCCTCTCTCCTTCAACTGACAAAGCCTTCCCAGCTGCTACCACCCCACTGCACCACACTTAGCAACTTATTGTATGTTACGAAGCTTATTTTACTGTGAATCGTGTATTATTATAATTTAATCCGACTAAGATTAACTACGCTACCAATCACTGAACGCTGTGTTCCATCAATACACATTGTACCATATTTTGCTCCATTATATTTGCTTGTTCTATTTGTTACCTTGACTTGGAACTTTTGTAAAAGAGCCTCTTGGCTCAAAGGTGAATAATCCAAATCAGAAACAAATAAACAAACAAAAAAAAATATATCATTATTAAATTTAGATTATAAAATCATCACAAAGATAACAGTTAATCGCATTCAGGATCAAGCTGCTAAATTTATTGGAGAGGAACAGAAAGGATTCATTAAAGGCCAAAATAGTTTTAAAGATTTAGAGCAAATGCAAGAAATTATATCCATATATGCCACTCCATTGACTGTATCTAAAGAAGAGGAAAAACTTTGGTTGCACTAGATGCAACCAAGGCCTTCGAACTGTTATCAAGAGACTTTATGTTTTTTTTTTGTTTCCACCAATAGGATTCACACTGATTATTACAAACATACTTCAAAAATTATATGCTTCTGCCACTGCAAGATTAAAGATGAATTTTTATTTATCTGACCCAATTAAAGTACCAAATGGTGTGAGACAGGGTTGTCCTGTCACCATTAGTATTTATATTGTGCTTAAAGCCATTATTAAATTATATTAGAAAGAATGAAAAGATTACTGGAATCCCTCTGGGAGTAGGAACCAGGAGCCAGATATTCAAAACTTTGAACTGGGCACAAACCGTTTGCACTGGGTTTGCTCCAGGTCCCCTATATTCAATAGCACGGGCAAACTGCATTAGCACCGGGCAAAATTATAATCTAGGCACCCTGCAAAGAGAAGGGGCTTGTACATGAATACAGATGCTATGCTATATTCAGTGCATTACTTTGTGCAACACTTTGCACATTGTAAATTACCGCCCAGAAAAAGGTAGTCCTAACTCTCGGCAAAACAAGGATGGGGGCATGGACACAGCAGCAGTAAGCAACATGGCCATAAGTAACAACAGCATCATGGTGTACCTGACGAATGCAGACAATGAGGAGGCAGAGAGGGCAGACGGGCACCCTGGGCCACTCCATATGCCATGGAAGAGACATGCGGCACACACATCCAGTTCACCCATAGGAGTACTGTGTCAACCCACCTCTCTCTCTGGGCTGGAACAGCTTTTAGAGATGTGTCTGTCCTCGGGTATTTGCTGCCACAAGCTGGAGTTCACTCCAGCGCCCCCTTCCGAGTTTGCAAAACTGGGTAATCAAACATGCAATCGCACAAATCAAAGTCTGGTAGTGTGTCTCTCTCGGGTGGCAGATGCTAAACAGAGTTTACTCAGCCAGTGGAAACCATGTATTACTGTACCTTAGAAAAATGACATCACAGTCACAACTGTTGAGTAAATAAATAGCTTTTACTTAACAGAAAGTAAACAGAGTATTACAGGATATCTATTTTCAACACATGAGAATAACACTGATACAGGAAAAGTAAACAAATGTTTTTAAATAACAGATGGCAAAAGAAAAAGGCTATTACTGCAATATGCTAGTATTAAACTTACCCTTTTCCTATCCTTTCAAGAGAACACTGGACCCTGTGCTAATTGCCACCTCCCACGGACATAGCTAGAAGGGTAGGCCCCAAGCTTAGTTCTTCCTTCAACTCCCAAAGAGTAACCAACAACACCCACAACAACTGTCTTTCAGCATCTTATATACTCTCTTGAGAATAGATAATTCATATTCCCCCTTTGAATGCACCAACCATCTACCATGTATGTATTTAACTGTCCCAATCAGACTGAACACTTAGCAGTGACCAATTATATTCCCTTTTAACCTTAAGTTTATATTTGAGTGAACCAATCCCTTTAAACTGTGAGTCTGTGTGTGTACATGTCCACTCAAGATTTATGACCTAGCAGCTGTTACCTCAGCTAGTGGTCAGTGAGAATTCCAGCTCAGGGAATTTCAGTTTGTGCTTTTTTTTTCCAGACTGCTAAAAAATTAAGCCACCCTTAACTCCTTCCCATTTCTATCACAGGTACACCACCACAATCCAGCACACACATGTAGCACCAGGGGAATGGAGGGTACTGAGGGGAGGGTGTACAGGTGGGCAAGCTGCACCACATAGTAGGTGCTGCCACATGGCTGGGGCTGTCCACACAGTGCATATGTGCCAATGACAGGAATGCCCCCCACATCAGTGTGCCTGAATGATGGTATGTGTCTGCCCACTCCAGGGCATATACCGCACACCTGTTCAGGCTCCCCGTCACACACAGCCAGCCATGTGCATGTTAGCGTGGGAATCCCATACCACTGGTGCAGCGTATGTGGGTCACAGGACAGTATGACTGTGATGTCTACTGTCACAACACACTCAAAAGCAGTGCATGTCACTGTGTGGAGTGCAGCAGTCATTGACACCCAACACACTATAGACATTGATGTGACCCTCACACTACTGGCTACCTTGTTACTGTAGTGACTGCTATTCACTGTAGTAGGGACTACAGTTTGACTATTGCTTGCAGCATCACCACCTGTGCCTGTGTTGCGTAGTTCCCTGGGGCACAGTGGTCTCTGCAGCTGTGTACAAACATAGCCTACAGCTTCCACCATGCTCTTCCAAACTGACATACAGGTGGAGCTGTGAGCAGAACCAGCCTGCCCCGTACTTCAAGACTGGCATACAGGTGGAGCTGTGAGCAGATCCAGCCTGCCCCGTACTTCAAGACTGACATACAGGTGGAGCTGTGAGCAGACTCAGCCTGCCCCTGTACTTCCAGACTGACATACAGATGGAGTTGTGGGACCCTGCAATAGCGCCTGGCAATCTACATGCAAATCATGCCATAATGAGATGTAATATGGATGCTTGCCCATGGATAGTAGTGGGAAAAATGGCTAAAATTCGCTACGTGAAGTGATTCATGGAGTGGTGCAGAATCTGTGAAGTAGTCCGCAATGCAAAGCGGAGTACTTCGCATCGAGGAACGAGAAGTCCATTGAAACCAATGACTTCACATTATTCTGGCTTCCCCAAACCACTTCTCCACAAATTTTAAAGTGAAGTAACATTGAAATCAATGTACTTTGCATCAGAAGTCTTCACGTTGTTACTGAGCTCCAAGGTGAATTTTGCAGTGCTTCATGGGATTGCATGTCACATGGGTTCTAGATTGTTCTGCACAGCCTCAGTTCTGTGTAGTGTGTGTAGCGGAAGATGGAGACAGTTTCCTCTCAGAGCTCTGTGATTCAAATCCTCTAAAAGCTTTTAAAAAAGCATTTTTGAGCCTTTTTTTTTTGCTCAAAATTTAGTACATCGATTGTAGGAAACCCTCCTGTGCTCATATCATCAAGTGTTTATTGTTTGTGTGTGGATTTTGAATGTTAATTAAGAACAGCCAATCTGTGTACTGACAGACACTTGAAGTGTGCTTTGGGGGAGGGGCGTCTCTGTGGTGGAGGTAGGTTAAAACTGGGAGAAAAAGGCAGTCTTTCTGTTTTGATTATATTTTTCTTGTATAACTGTGTTAATGTACACACAGTAATATTTTCGGTAATTCTTGAAATTTTTTTTTGCTTATTGTTGTGGTGCAGCAGTGCATAATTTCAGTTCGTTTAACAGATTTGGTTATATTACTGAAGTTTTCAATTTGCTGCACATTACTTGTAGCATTACTCA
Organism: Neoceratodus forsteri; assembly: GCA_016271365.2. NCBI lineage: Eukaryota > Metazoa > Chordata > Ceratodontiformes > Ceratodontidae > Neoceratodus > Neoceratodus forsteri. The sequence continues at coordinate 58,670,307 of CM028131.1, forward strand.
GACACATTTTATTGTGCCTCAGAGTAATTGCAGCAGTGTGAACCTGCTAGCCACTGCACCTGCATTAATTTTTTGTACTGCTTTGTGGTATCTTTACTGGTAGTGGACAGTTACTGCCGTGCACTACCCCACCCCACCCCAACCGGCAAAAGGTATTCTTTGCCAAATTTGGACTTGTGACTTGTGAGCACTGGGTAGGTGTTGTGCCTTTGCATCTGCATCTTTTGAGTGCACATTGCAATCTTAATCTGTCTGTGCGTTTGCATCTCCTTAGGGCCCAATCACCATCTGTAACTTCAGTCACAGCCATTTGTTCGGTTTCCCGTCAGAGTACTGGTGTGGTGCATATCTCTGCGTGAACATTGTACTCACTGATGTGCATTTTTAAGTCAGGGCGACCATCACGAGTCGCTCACGATACAAATCGCGTTCTTCATTTTCATGGTCACAATTCATGAATCACAAACCTGTACTTTTTTTGTAGTTAGTGCCATGTAAGCCTGTTTCGTAGTATTTCGGGTCACAGCTTCAGTCACCATTGTACTCGAGGATATGAGTTTTCAGATCAGGTAGTTTTGTGTGGTACAGGTCAGGGAAGTACAGTCATAGGTATTCCCATTCCTGTACAGTTTATTATCATTGGTCATGACACACCAGACACTCATCACAAGACAAATCGTGTTCTTCACGAATCACAGCAGTTAATTTTTTTTTTCAGTTCCGATAATACACTGAAGATCTGTAAAGATGACCAAAACTTTGATGAATATTTTTTAATAATGCACCCCCCCCAAAACAAAATACTTGCCTTCACTGGCTTGATAGCATTCCAAAGCCAAAATTCCTCATCAAGCCAAGAAATGCACACCCCAAGTCTGATTATATGACCTGTGATAAAAAAAAAACAATGATTACACATATATGTGTGTGGGTGTGTGTGTGTGTGTGTGTGTGTGTGTGTGTGTGTGTGTGTGTATATATATATCTATCTATATATATATATAGATATATATATATATATTCATATTCTATGCAAAAACTTAGTGCATCCATTAGGGTTGTTCTACAGTGACAAAAGTGAGAATTTGATTTTAGGGTTCCCACCCTTGCAGCCCTCCCACCGCCCCACCAACAGGCATCGGGTGTGCGTTAGGTTGTCGCCATAACTCTCACCCCATCCCATGTGTAAACAAGCTGAGGTGGTGCAGTGTAGAACAATGGGATGAGAGTTAGGGCCGATGACCCCAATGCAGATCCCAAGCCTGTTGGTGGGGGCAGGGTGGGGTGGGCTGCAAGGGGTGGGAACCCTAAAATTGAATTTCCTTGCTTTTGTCACTGTAGAACAACACTAACTTATGCATTAACAAAGTTTTTTTGCATAGAATTTCCTTACTTTTTAAGAAAGAATAGAAAAGTAGAAAGTTGTGCAAGTTGGTGGGAGCATGGGGCCTGAATTGTAAGTGTCAAGCCACATTACTGACCTAATGACTAAAAAGTACATTGACAACAGCACAGCCAGCCACTAAACAAATGTTAATCTAGTAGAACAACAGAAAACGCTCTCCGCAAAATTTAAACTGCACTACGTAATATCTCCACAGAAAATATATTGTCTGACACGTAAACACTGCAGCTCACGTCTACAGGACATGCCGTCAACACTCTCCAAATTTCAAGTGAAAAGACCAAACCGAGTCTGAGCTATAACATGTCAAAGTTTGAAATCTTCATTCGTCAGAGTTGCAGAATTCCACAGCTGTTAAAATGCTATGGGCACAACGACTGAAAACTACATACATAACACTAAGGCTAGGTACCCTATCAATTTCAAGCCACCACCATAATGCAATACACTGTCCGCAACACGTAAAGTGCATCATGCAATATCTCCGAAAAAAAAATTTTCTCTGACACGTAAACACCACAATTCATATCTACATGACATGCCAAGAAAACCCTCCAAATTTCAAGTAAAAAGACCAAACCATTTCAGAGATATTTAAATGTAAATATTGCTAAAATTATCCTATGTAATGCATTATAAAATCTGGCTATCTTGTCCCTCCCTCATGATCAAAGATGGCGATCAAAGAATCTCACGATCAAAGAATTTGCATGCTCACTATCAAAGAATTTGCAGGATCTTGAACAAAAAATAAAAAAATGCTATAAATCAAAAAACTGAAGGAATTGTAGTAAACCACCTCCTTGGTTCAACAGAACAAAGCCCCCTGAGCAAAACCCACCCTCATTTATCTTCCTAGGACACACCTGGGCTGAGAAATTAAAATTTTTAATCTGGCCATCTTGTCCCTCCCTTGCGATGCACAATTGCGATCAAAGAATCTCACGATGAAAGAATTTGCAGGCTCACAATCAAAAAATTTGCAGGCTCACAATCAAAGAATAAAAAATACTGTAATTAAAAAAATACAAAGAATTGCGGTAAATCACCACCATGGTTCGTCAGAACAAAGCCCCCCTGAGGAAAGCCCACCCTCATTTGTCATCCTAGGACACCCCTGGTCTGAGAAATAATTTTTAATCCACCCATCTCATCCCTCGCTCATGATGCACAATCACGATCAAAGAATCTTGCGATCAAAGAATTTACATGCTCACGGCCAAAGAATAAAAAATGGTGAAACACAATGTTTTGACCAATTTGAACCAAACTAACAGCATGCCTCAATGGAACAAAGCCCCTTGATCAAAACCCACCCTCATTTGTGTCCCAAGCCCACCCCTGAGCTGCGATATTTGTGTATTTAGGTCACGATGCAAGATCGCGATCAAAGAATCTCGCGATCAAAGAATTTGCAGGCTCGCGATCAAAGATCGTTAATTAGCCTTGATCAAATATTTTAAAAGCTTATAACTCTATTTTTTTACCAATTTGGATGAAACCAAAGGCATGGCTCGATAGATCGGAGCCCCCTGAGTAAAACCCATCTAAGTTTTACTTCAAGAGTGACCCCTGAGCCGAGATATTTGTGATTTTCCAATCCGAAAACTAAAAACAAGATGGCGGACCTCGCGATCAAAGAATTTTAACACTTCTTGGGGACAAAGATTCTTGAACCACGAGGCTGCAAGTTCTTTGGTTGCCAGGTCAGACCAGATGGCCAAGACCCCATTCTTTGTTCGCAAAACATACATATAAATTTTCCCATTGACTTATAATGGGAACTTAAAACTGGCATAACTTTTGAATGCCTTAATATTTTTTCACCAAATGAAAAGCAGCATGTTCAGCCACCACAGCTCTTTCAAACAAGCCATCTTGCAGAGTGACACACTACACAACGGCTGCTCAGCGCTACATCCAAAATTCCAAAAGTAGCCTCCAAAAATGGATTAATTTTCATTTTTCTGCGTCTTTCTGTGCAAAGAGCAGAAGCCCGACCAAAATTAAATTTGGCAAATGAAGTGATCTACCATGCCCCACCACGCATACCAAATTTCAGGCAAATCCAGGCCAAAGTTATTAACGCACAAAGTTTTGACTTTAACATAGAAGTGACATGTGAACCCTAACTATAGTGGCATGACCACACCACTATAATATATAGATATAGATATAGATATAGATATAGATATAGATATAGATATAGATATAGATATAGATATAGATATGAACATTTCAGGTCAACTCAGGTTCTGTGGAAAACCATGATAGTGCCAGGTACATTCACTTACCAATGGAAGTATTAGTGTACACACAAAGGATATCCTTCCTGTTGGGGGTCAGTGCAGCTGACATTTGGCAGCCAACAGCATTATCACATCATCATGGATGGTTAACTCAATGGTCGGGTCATCCTTCTAGCACATCATTTGGCAAGACACTGTGCATCAGCCCAGTCAGGTCAAGAAGCATTACATGAAATTCCAAAAGCAGCAGCCGGGGCATACTGTAGTTCTTATTGGAGTGCACGTACGCATGACTGAATGTGATATGAATTACTTTTCTTTCCATTTTATGCTCTCATTTCTCTTCATCTGGAGTCGGGAATTTTCTGGATACAAGACAGTAGCATTGTGAGGATGCACATTAATTCTAGTGACTGTGAGTGACCACTGCGCGCATGACTGAGTGCGTCATTAATTCTGGGAGAATCTGCATTTCCCGTTATGCTCTCATTTCACTTCGTCAGCACTGGGGAATTTTCTGAACACAAGACAGTAGAATTTTGAGGATGAGCATTCATTCTGGTGACTGTGTGTGTGTGGAGGGCTGCCAATATTGTTCTCACTTCGCCTTACTTCACGTCAAGGCAGAATGACTATGCAAAGTAATAATTGCAAGGCGAAGTGAGCATTTCATATTGGACACTCCACATAGTGGAATGACAAGGCAAAGTGCCCACTTCACCAGCAAAATTTAAACTCACTGCATCTCTACTCATGGACTACCTAAGTAGGCTCATTTGGATATCACTTTTGAATATGGCAAATTTTTGTTTGCCCACGCAAACATGTTAGCACTGCACAAGTGCTGCTCAAATGTGTTTATGCCATGCAAACCAGTCTGAGCCATAGTACAGTTCTGCAGTATTTGGCCTGCACTGTTGTTTGCAGCTTTAGTGAATCCACTTCTTTGCTAGCACACACATTGGCCACATAGTTCACCTTTACCGTCTTTCATGTCTATGTGCACTGGGCTGCTGTTGTGGTTTGCACTTCCCAGTTGCTATATTCGGAGCTGTCTTATTTGCTGGGCTATTTTTCACTGCACTCCCAGCCCTGTTTGCACACCTTCATTTGCATGCTATACTCAGCTGCTTTAACTCCAGGGCTATTCCTTTGAATATAGCATGCAAAAGGTTCCAGACAAATTTAACACGCTATACAGTGCTAATTTTGCCCTAGGGCTAAGGTTTGAATATCTGGCCCCTGAAGTTAAAAGTTTAGGCAGACAATATGTTGCTAATTATTAATAATCCAACAGCCTCCTGGCCCAAAGCTCTTTTAGAAATAGAGAAATACTCTAAACTACTGGGTCTGGAACTAAATCAGTCCAAATCATAAAAGGGAAGCTGCTGTTCCCTGCAAACTTTACCCTTGGTTAAGCTTTTGGCAGAAGAGTGCCTTTTTTTCATAAGGTGCAAAATAATTGAATTGAATTTCTAAAAGTCCACTACCCGGAAGTAAAGCGGATGCTGGAGCAGCTCCATTAAGTGTAATGGTGCGGTGCGTGTGACACCATCAAGCTTCTCTAAAAAGCAGCAGGCGCATGGTGCCGCACCACACCATTACACTTAATGGAGCCACTCCATCGTCTGCTATAGTTTCGGGTAGTGGACTTTCAGAAATTAAATTAGAGTACTTTTTGCCTTACGAAAAAAGGCACTTTTCTGCTAAAAGCTTAACCGGAGAGTAACGTCTGCAGGGGTTGGAGCCCCTGCAAATGACAGCTTCCCTTTAATACTTCTATTAATACTTTTAGACAGTACTACAAAAGTTATTTTCAGTCCCATTCAAATAGTAAATAGCATGAAGTATCTGGGTATACAACTGGCCTGCAACATCCAAGAAACAATACAAATTAACTTAGAAACTTACTATAAAAAAAAGACAGTCTTAGAAGGCTGGGAGAATTTGTCCTTCTCATTATGGGGCTGAACTGAAACACTGACAATGTCCAATACGCCACACTTAATGTATCTTTTTCAAGCAGTTACGGGACAATGCCCTGAAAAATGGCTTTCCCAGGTCAAACATGTGTTTGTGAAATTTTTGTTCGGGGTGCTTCTCCAAGAATAGCATGGAGTAAAATAATAATTATTGGAAGCCATGGGGGAATGGGTTGTCCAGACCCATAAAATTACTGCTGGACAGTTAGAATTAAAACTGCCTTTAACTGGTCAGATGAAAAGAGACATAAACTAGATAAGCAAGGCAGATACATTCTACTTGTTCAAGAATTAATAAACAAAATCTCAATGTAATGATTCAGGAGATCATATCCAACCACAAAGCATTTCTAAGATCCAACATTAATATTACAATTGTAAGTGTAGCACAAGCAAGTAAAATCTGGAAACAAAAGATTTAATCAAAAAATGATATACTACAAAACTAACTATATGAACACAGGCTGGATAAATGCCCTTATAAACTCCAGTATAATAAACTGGTTAGATTTGATTGAAGATGGTAATTTTATTACTATTAAGAAATTTTAAGGAATTTCCAGAACTGCCTAAAATGGAAGACAATTGGTATTTGCATTCTATTTTGAAATCTAAATTCAGTGCTTTTAAAAGAAGTATAGGTAATAGTATATTAAACTGTAATTCAGACATATATCTAAATAACGACTTAAATTAAAAAGAGTATAATCGCCCAGGTTTACAAGCACGTCTTGGAATCAGACAACATAAACTTAAAAAAATACAACTAAGATTAAATGGGAACAAGAAATGGAAGAAGAGATACAAAGTAAAGCATGGAACACAATTAGAGTAAATGCAAACAAACTCTATGCAAATGCCAACAAGAAAAGTACACAGTATAAACTACTGGATCGAGCAGACAGTGCACACGTATTCTTTTCACACTATATCCCTTACTCAGGCAAATTATTTTGGCACCAGTGTGGACAAATAGGAGACCCCTCACACTTGTTCTGGAAGTGTAATATCATTTATAAATGGTAGGAAAAAATTCACACGGAATTAGAAAAAATGGTAGGGAAGAAGCTACCTTTTGAATTTAATTGTTGTATACTGAATGGCCTGGAAAACCATGGTCTGAACATGTCAGGAAAAACAAAGATCTGTGCTGTAGCCTCGATGGCTACCAAAAGATAAATCCTACAAAATTGGAATTGACAAGATTTAGGTAATTCTGTGAATAAAATATATGGGTATTCACTTTCAGGGAAGCACTGTGCTTAGAAAAGGTATCAGAATACAGTATATTGTTCAAATGGAGCCGCAAACAGAAATGCATATGACAAACTGGCGCAAGAGTATGAGCCAGATATTCAGAAATGCGCCAAAGGCCAGTACAAGTCCAGCACAGTGCAAATCCAATGCGCCATGGCACAATGAGTACGATATTCAAAGGTTGCACATGGCAAAATGCACCAGTGCAACATGGCTGAATATTGCACGGATGCGCCATGGCGCAACCAGACTTGCACTGAGGCACACCCAGACATGCGCCAAGGTGCAACCAGACCAGCCCTACAGCACAGTCAGAGTTGCACCACGGCACAATTGGACCTGTGCCATGGTGCACAAAGACTTGCCCCAGGCAATGGTGGGAGCACAACGGCAGTGTAAAGGCGTGGGCCACAGCAGAGGATGACACCCGGGAACAGTGCCAGAGATCCACAGTGGCAGGCCACAGGTGGCCACCACCAGCAGGACACACACAGGCACCCAGACACCCCCACCCCTGAACACACCTGTGGCACACAAAGCAGGCAACAGGTGGCACCAATGGCCAATGGAGGGCCACCGATCCAGTCCCCCCCCGCGTGCTGTGCCCCCACCCACCCAGGCCCCAGCAAGCCACACCCAGGACTATGCTGTCAAGCACACACATGCCACACATCCCAGACTGCCACCCCATGGCCACCCCAAGGCACAGCCACTGACCAAGGGACAGGACACCAGGATTCATGACCCACACACCGACACAGGCACACCACACAGACACACACCACACCACTGCAGCTTGGCTCCTCACTCCAGCTACAAAGCAGACACAGACACAGGCAGGTAAGGCAAAATAGAAATTTAATGGCAATAACTGTATACAGACAAAAGGGGGTGGGAAAGGGTAGGATAGCGAGGAAAGGGAACAGGGAACAGGGACTGTGCAATGGGATGGGGGACTGGAGGGGGAGGATTGGCTGGGGGTACAGGGGACCAATATATAGGGCTAGTGGCATCCACGACCAGCTGGTCCCTGATGCTGCAGTTGTCTCCGGAGCCCACATAGCTGGCTCCTGATCTGGAAGACAGCCTCCATTGTCATTGAGGACACCAGTATCAGCTGCCGAAGAAAGCCTGCAATAAAGTGGCAGCCTTCAACGCCTACGGACACCTAGGACAAGGGACAGAACAGGTGATCAGTGCAACATCCCAAGGGACACGGCCCAACCAGAGTGCTGATGAGCAGGGGGAACACACATCCCTGGAAGGCCCATACATTCCACACACAGGGTTGTGGGCCAACGCCTACTGGCAAGGCGGCACACCACATCAGTTCACATCAGTGGTCCATACTGCACAGTGGCCATCTAACTACAACATAGCAGTCACATGGCATAGTGCCCCGCCTGTACCACAACAACAGCAGTGGTGGCTGTGCACACACCCACCCCACCAGCAGCAGGCACACAAGATTGATGGATGCGCCACAGTGGCTGGCACCCCCCACAGTACCACACAAACAGCTGCCACAGCACACGACATAGGCTTCCATGCCTGCACTCACACTCCTGCCACCCCCTACTGATGATGTGCAGAAAAATGTCAGTGCCTTCCTGCCATCTGTGGCCCCACAGTTGCTGGTACCACAAATCCACCTCCTCCACCACCTCCCTGGGCTGCCGCAGCCTGGTGACCCACCAGCACTACCCAACGCCTGTCCTCAGGTCCTGGGAATGGAACAGAAACAGATACACATCAGTAACCAAGCATAGTAGCTGCCCACCACCCCCATTCCTGTGCACCGGGCGAGGCCCGGCCCGACACGGCCCACAGGGTGGCAGCACAATGCAAGTGGTGGATGATGAAACCACAGTGCACTGTTCATGAAGGTAGTACTCCACCCTGCAGGACACACCAGGCAGCCCAGCCAGCACCACAATAGAGCACCAGGGCACACATGCATGTTGGGCCTACTCACCTGGCTGTGGCACAGCCCCATGCCATGCGTGTGCCTCCAGGCACCGGAGGCACTCAGGATCCCTCCGCTGCAGGTCACCATAATGGTGGCAACACTGCTCACCACTTCTGGCCACCCCTGTGCACTGTGAGAGTGTGGCAGCTATTGCCTGCCACACAGCCACCCAGGGCTGCAGCAGTGGTGCCTGCCAAAGAGCAGGAGTGCATATGGCAGGACACAGGCCACCAGGTTGGCAAGTTCAACTTGCGACCAATTGGCCAGCTGTGCACCATGTCATTGTTGCTGCACTATCACCGGTGTGAATGAACTGTGGAGCAAAATGGCAGCATGAAGCGCACATGGACAGTGCATGCACCAGATGTGCTAGCGAAGAGGGAATGTGCTGTGAAAGGCTCTCGCGCAGTCGCAGAGATGCGCTGCATGGGTGTAGCCTGACAGGGTCATAGGTACGGGGGTCACCCAGGGGCAGATGTCACAGCAGGGGTCAGGGAACAGCCACCGCACGGTGCACACATGTGCGGAATAGCAGCTGTGGTGCACTGTGTGCCACGGGCCCTATTGTGTATTGTGCACACAGTGCACAATAGGTGGCAGTACACTGTCCTTTGCTGCGGGTCCATGCAGTGTGCATGCATGCGCATTGCACCACGAATTGCTCCGGAGCAATCTCATTGCGCACAGAGCAATTCCACAATATTCATCCACCATATGCTAATGAGCTCATCAGCCAATGCATGGCGCACGGCGGACATTAGCATGTCATTACCATTGCGCCGATGCTCATTTGCATGTGTTGCGCTGCAGATTGGCACAGGCCATGGACTGGTATTGCAACCTTCTGAAGTAAATTGCACATGCTGTTGAGCCCAGCCAGAACAGCAGGGGGGACAGTGTAGGCTGCTGCTGACACTGACACCCATGTCCATGTCCACAGGTAGCACAATGTCGGAATGTGAAGAGGCTGAGGAGCATGGCCTGCACACAAACGCAGGCCCAACTTTACCAGTGCAGAGACTGATGCCCTGTTTGAGGCCTACCTCAACAGGGAGCCACTGCTGAGTGGTGCCGCAGGCACACCACAGGCCAGGCCTGTGGCCTGGGAGGAGGTGGCGGTGAGTGAGACCCAGCAGGGCAGCCACCAGCGGTCAGTGCAGGAGTGTCAGAAGAAACATAGAAACATAGACTTTGATGGCAGATAAGGACCGCTAAGCCCATCTAGTCTGCCCATTTCCCTACCTACAGGATAGGCCGCAGATCCTAGTTAACCAACAGCCTATATCTTCCTGCCCCCCACAAGAATTGCCTTATGTCTGTCCCATGCATTCTTGAATTCTCCCACAGTTTTAGACCCCACAACTTCCTCAGGAAGGCTGTTCCATGCATCCACTACCCTCTCTGTGAAATAATACTTCCTCACATTGCCCTGAACCGCCCTCCTTCTATCTTTAAATTGTGTCCCTTGTTCTTGCAAGTCTCTTTTCTGAAAGATGCTACCCTCTTGGACTTTGTTGATTCCCTTGAGGTACTTGAAAGTTTCTATCATGTCCCTCTCTCCTTCTTTCCTCAAGGGTATACATATTAAGCTCCTTTAGTCTCTCCTCATATGGCTTCTCTTGCAGACCCTGCACCATCTTAGTTGCCCTCCTCTGGACTGCCTCATCCTGTCTATGTCCTTGCGGAGATGGGGTCTCCAGAACTGGACACAGTACTCCAGATGGGGTCTCACCTACTGTCTGTACAGAGGGATAACAACTTCCTGTTTTCTGCTGATGATGCCTCTCCCTATACATCCCAGTATACCCCCAGCCCTCCCTACTGCCTTCTCACTTTGCTTGCTAACCTTAAGGTCATCTGATATGATTACCCCCAGGTCCCTTTCCTGTTTTGTTGTTGTTACTACCTCCCCACCCATTGTGTATTCTTCCCTGGGTTCTTGTTTCCCAGGTGCATTATTTGCACTTTTGCATTGAATCCTAGCTGCCACACGCCTGACCATTCCTCCAACCTTGCCAAGTCCCTTTTCATCCTTTCCACGCCTCCTTGTGTATCAACCCTGTTGCAGATCTTTCTGTCATCTGCAAAAGGCATATTTCCTTTCAGTCCTCTGCAATGTCACTGATGAAGACATTAAAAAGGACTGGACCCAATACTGAACCCTGCGGTACCCCACTAGTAACCGCCCTTTCTTCAGAGTAAACTCCATTTACAATTACCTTCTGTGTCCTGTTGTCCAGCCAATGTTTTACCCAGGCTACCTCCCTGGGACCCACTCCCAGGCTGGTTAATTTGACTAATAATCTTTTGTACAGGACTGTGTCAAATGCCTTGCTAAAGTCTAGGTAGGCCATGTCCACAGCCCCTCCCTGGTCTACTACTTTGGTCACCCAGTCAAAGAAATCTATTAGATTCATCTGACATGACCTTCCCGCTGTGAACCCATGCTGCCTTGGATCCTGTGCTCCACTAACCTCTAGGTACTCCACTATTCTTTCCTTCAGAAGTGACTCCATCACTTTCCCTACCACAGAGGTCAGACTGACAGGTCTGTAGTTTCCTGCCTCTGTCTTGGACCCACTTTTATAAAGGGGAATCACATACGCCTTCCTCCAGTCCTCGGGTACCACACCATCCTCCCATGATTTATTAAAAGAGTAGCCAGTGGTTTCACTAGTTCCTTCCTTAATTCTTTTAAATTCTGGGGTGAATTCCATCAGGACCCATTGCTTTGTCCACCTTCAGTTTTAGGGAGTTCTTGCAGAACCCTTTCTTCTGTGAAAGGACTGGGCTCGACCCCCCTATCAAGAGTGCTTCTGTTAATTGGATTAGGCACTTCCCCCTCCTCTTTTTGTGAATACTGAGCAGAAATATTCGTTCAGTATTCCACCTTTTTCACTGTCCCCCTCTGCCCACCCACCGTTCATTCTATTCAGCCTCACTATCCCTCCCTTTGTCTTTCTACGCTCGCTGATGTACCTATAAAAGGTTTTATCCCCTTCTTAATTGAGTTGGCTATCTTTTCCTCAGTTTGGGCCTTTGCTATTCTGACTTCCCTCCTGCTTCTTTCTGCCTTAACTGGTACAACTCTGTCCTGCTCCTTCTGTGTTTCGTATACTTCGGAATGCTATCTTTTCTTCCTGACTTTCACAGCCACCTCTCTTGAGAACCATAGTGGCTTTTCTTTCGTTTTGATTTGTTTATTTGCTTCACACAAAGGCTTGTTGTCTCTGTGATGGCAGTTTTGATAATTCCCATTGTTGCTCCACACCTCCTTCTAGCCTGTTTGCTAGTGCTTTTCTGAGGCACTCTCCCATCTAGCCAAAGTCAGCCCTCCTAAAGTCCAGTACCCTCACCTTTGTGATGGCTTGACTCTGTAGCTGAGTTTAATGTGAACCACACTGTTTGATGGTCACTTGTCCCCAGATGGCTACCCACTTCTAGATCTGAGATCCTCTCACTGCCCCATTTGAGAGTCAGAGGTCTAAGATTGCTCCCTCACAGTGGGTTCGAAACTAGCTGTCTAATGCCTGCCACCTGTAGGGCATCAAGAATGGCTCTGCTCTTGGATGTGGCTGCAGCAAATGTGCTCCAGTTAACATCTGGCATATTCAGGTCTCCCATCAACAGTATCTCCCCTTTCTCTGCCATTTTAAGAATGCCTTCCATCATATCTTTGTCCTTTCCTTCCCCCTGACATGGGGGTCTGTACACAACCCCTATGCGGACTGTGGTGCCCTTTCCAGTCTCCAAGGTGACCCACAGTGCCTCCTCTCCTCCCTGTTTACTCTTTTGTTCAGTTGCTTTTGTCCCTTCCTTTACATGAGAGCTACTCCTCCCTCTTCTCCCCTGCCTGTGTCTCTTTTGTAGGTTATGTGCCCTGGTATGTTAACATCCCAGTCATGGTTCTCTGTGTACCATGATTCTGTGACTGCTCGATATCCAGGCATCCCTCTTCCATTAAGGCCACCAGCTCAGGGAGCTTGTTGCCCAGACTATGGGCATTGGTACTCATTACCCTCCATTTCCTGATGGCCTTACCCCTTTGCCCCATCCCTGTCCTTCTTGCCTTTGTCACTTTCTCCATTTACCCTGCCCTTCTCCCTATCGACACCGCCATGTTGGTGTTTGCCACTACTACCGTGATTGTTTGGGGGAGCTAGGATTTTACTGCTCCTTTCCTGTGCCTCCCCCCTTGGCTAGTTTAAAGCTTGCCAATGAAGCATTTAAACCTATCACCAAGGATCCTGGTTCCCCTCCCGGACAGATGCAGCCCATCATGCTAGTATAGGCTTGCATCACTCCAGGTGGACCCCAGTCCCCAATGAAGCCAAATCCCTGAGCTCCGCACCAGTTTTCAACCACTGATTGAATGCCATGATGCGGAACACCTAACCTCTCCTATGCCATAGATGGGTAGCACCTCCGAGAAGGTTACCGTGCATGCTACTTGACTAAGGCCCCTTCCCAATTCCATAAACTCATCCTGCACTTCTCTAATCTCTTTCTTAGCCAGGTCATTTGTCCCTAGGTGGACAATGACATCCAGCTTCCTCCCCTGTGCAGCTGCTCCGGCAATCCTGAGGATTCGCTCCCTGTCCCTCCAAGCCATGGCACCAGGCAGGCACCTTACCTCCCTCCCTCTCCCCTTCCTTGCCCAGTTCTACCTTCCTAACAATGGAGTCCCCCACCAGGAGTTGTTTCCTTCCCCTGCCACCCTCCTGTGGGTCTCCGTTGTGGAGGTTCCCAGCATCCTCCTTGGTCTCCACTGTGGGTGCCTCCATAGAGGAACCACACTTTGCCAGAATTGCATAGGAATTGTGGAAAGGTACAACTGGAGGGATGCGCCTCTGTTCCACCACCCTCACCCTCCCTGAGCCCACTGTGGTCCAACCACTTCTCTTTCTTGGCAACCTCTGAGGCAACAGCAGTGGCACTGGTGGTCCCTGGATGGAAGAGGAGGTCCCACAAATCCTGGCCAACTCAGCCTGGAGATGAGCAACCTCCTCCCTCAGCCCAGAGAGGTGCCTGCAGATGGGACAACACCGCATCCTCCAGAACATCTCCCGGAAGACTGCTGCTCCACAGCCACTGCACTGCACCACTCCAATCATGTCTTATTTCTGGCCCCTTAACTGTTTGCAATCCTGACTCTTTCCTCTGTTTTTTTTTCTCTCTCTACTTTCTGCCTGTGTGCCCTTTAAGCTCCTGATTGTCCTGTTCTGAGACAAGAATATCCTATATTTCTCAGTAGACCACTTACTTGTTCAGAGGCAGACCTCCAGCAGCTAGAGGGGCGGAGAGCTACTCTTGCCCTTCTAGGATGGTGGGTCCTTGGTGGTTCTGTGATCACTCACTTCCTGCCCCTAAACAGGAAGTTCCTGCTGTCAGTCAAATCCTGTGCCTATAAAAATAGAACTAGCTTTGGGGGGGTTGGAGGGGACGGAAGGAGGGCAATATAGTCCCAGCAAAGAAGTTCAGTCATACAGCAGTCCTTTCCCCTGGTGTCTTCTGCCAAGCTATTAGCAGAATCTTTCTAAGGCAGTCTTTAAATGTAGCTTCCTTCTAGCTAAGCTAACCCCTACTTACCACATCTTTCTACAAGTAATTTAAACCTCACAGCAGTTAAGTCCTTTCAGTCACCTGAGATTTACACCTAGATGACTTTTCAGTTAGCCATTCAGTTCAGTTAACCCAAACACACACTTTTTTTTTTTTTGTATGTTAGTTTTTTTACCCTAAATTAAAGGTCCAAATACAAAAGTTCTTCTACTTTAGTCCCAGCAGAGAAGTTCAGTCACACAGCAGTCCTTTCTCCTGGTGTCTTATGCCAAGCTATTAGCAGAATCTTTCTAAGGCAGTCTTTAAATGTAGCTTCCTTCTAGCTAAGCCACTCCCCCTACTTACCAGAAGAAGGTGGGCACTGATAAACGCCGCATCAGGAAGAAGGAGGTAGCCATTCGTGCAGCTCAGACAGCCACCAGAGAGGGGGCCTACTGATGTGCCACAGCTCACGGTGCAGGAGGAGCTGGTGGTGGCCACCATGTGCTGCAGCACTGTAGAGAGTGTGCCTGGTGGAGGGTTCCAGACTGGTGGAAGCCCATCACTGTATGGTACGTATGTTGGGCTCACACACCAAGAACTGGGGGGGTTGGGCCGGGGGACATGAATCACTGACACTTCTGTTTTCCTTTTAGCACCAGCACACCTGCATGCAGTGGATGGGGCGCCGGCAGCAGCTGTAGAGGTGGGCTCAGACCTGGAGGACCAGCCATTCACCTCCATGGGCATCCGGGGGCCTGATTGGCTGCAGCACACCACCACTGTCCAGCCGGCTGTCCTGGGCATGGTGTCAGATGAGGCCCTAGCTGTATTTCTGCAGGTTGCCAGCCATGGCGTCCTCTGCGTGGAGACACAGATTGGGGTGGGGTCTGACATTGATGACGATGTGGCCATGATCCTAGACAGCATGGGAGGTGTAGTGGGGGAGATACTCATACCAAGTACCACCACAGGCAGTGTGCCCAGCAGCCTGCCAGTGGTGGGCCAGCTGCCCACCGCCACTGCAGGTGGTGCAATGTGCAGCTCCATGGCAGTGCCATGTGGTGGTGGTGGTGCGGCTGCGCATGTGCTGGGCTATGTACAGGGGCTGGAGGGGCAGCAGTGGCAGGCAGCAGGGGACAGAGGGCAGCAGAATGTGGTGTCCACCACTGAGGCACCTGATAGGGACCATCCCCGTGGGGACCCCACTGTGCAGCATCCACCTGAGCAGGGGTCTGCACATTGCGGTTGTACACCACCAGTGGGACGGTGCCCCACCCAGGTTCCCCTGGGCACTGACCTATTGTCAGAGCACACCCGATTGCTGCAGTCCTCAATGGAGCAACAGGTGCTGGTGGTAGGTGGGGTGCATGCCCTGTGTGCGGAGCAGCGCCAGGTGGCCGAGCAGCACGAGAGAGGCACTGCGCAGCACCTGGAGGCTATTCAGCACTTGTGGAAGGATGTGACCGCATCCCAGGATCACATTGCCATTGCAATCAGGGATGGCCTTGCACCACTGGCTGCCACAGGGTGTGGCCAGCCACTTCACACACCTCATAGTGCACTGTCCACCCCACGAACCTGGCATCGAGTGACACCCTCCCTGTCGATGCCGGGCTCTGCTGTTGGCATCCCAGGCACACCTGGGGCAAGCCTATTTGGGTGCCTACACACCCCTGCGTGGACCCAGTCATGGTCCCAGTCCTGTGGTTCAACCCCTGTGGAACTGTTGCAGACACCCTCTGTGGTTGATATGCAGACTGTGGCTACTGATTGGCCCTGGAGCAGCCTCCTCCATGGCCACGGTGGTCATGGTTCCATGCAGTGGACCTGATGTGCATGCCACCCTGGCTGCAGTCTGCTGCCGCTGCCCTGTGTGTCTGTGTGTGTGTGTGTGTGTGTGTGTGTGTGTGTGTGTGTGTGCATGCCACAGGTATGGCACCTGTGTGTCATGCCACACTCTGCCTGTGTCCATGCCTGCCCGGCTGCTGGCTCATGTGGCATGGGCGTGATGAGAGCATATCAGCACCAGTTGCATGGCGTCTGATCCCCGCCACATGCCAGTGCACGTGTGTGTGTGTGTGTGTGTGTGTGTGTGTGTGTGTGTGTGTTGCCGTTCCCTGCTGTCTGCTGCTGTGTGTGGCTGTGTGGCACTGCCACCTCCACCACTGCTCCACACCATTGCGTGTGCATGCCCATTGCCATGCATGCCCCTGCCTGTGTGCTGTATCTGTGTGTGTGGCCAGTGCATGGCTGTGGCGCAACCTACCTCCCTGTACCATAGTGCTCCCATGCGATGGTGTCCCTGTGCTGGCATGCCATGTGCCGGAGCCAGGGTTCCCTCTGCCCAGGAGAGGCTGTCCACCTCCCTACGGCCCATTGCCCTCATTGTCCCCACTGCTGTCCCCCTCCTCAGCCTCGACAGCTATCCCATGGTCAATGACCATGTTGTGCAGTTTGCAACAGGCCAGGAATAGGCCACAAGCTTTCAAGGGGCTGTATTGTAGAGCACCGCCAGATCTGTCTAGGCAACGGAAATGTGCCTTCAGCATCCCAAATACATGCTTGATGATGTTCTGCATGCTGGCGTGTGCCTCATTGTACTGTTCTTCTGCTGGGGATGATGGACGCTGGTAGGTGGTGAGCAGCCATGGCCTGAGTGGCTATTCACTGTCACCTTTGTGGAGAATTACATGGTTAGCCCTGTGCCCTCTGTTGCTGTGCCCCTTGCCCATCCCTGGTACCCTTGCCTGCGCACCCACCCTACCTTCCCCCTTCCCATGCTGTGCCTGACCCCCTTGCCCATGCCATACTCACCCACTAGGTGGCCCGTGGGGAGATCCCCATGCTCAAACTTGTGGCACAGCACACTGCTGTGCCAGATGAATGCATCATGTGCACTCCCAGGGTGTGTGGCAGAGACATTGGTGATGCGCCCCTTGGCATCGCATACCACCTGGCAGTTGACACTGGTGAGCCCCTTCCTATTTATGTATGCCATGCCCTGAGGGCCAGGTGGCATGCGGATGTCCACGTGGGTGCAGTCAATGGCCCCAGGCATGCCAGGCATGCATGCTACCCCGTGGAAGTCCTGCATGGTTGATGTACGCTCTGCCTGTGTGCTGGGGAAATAGATATATTCCGAAGCATGTGGCAGTAGGGCGTTGAGGAATTGTGTGAGGAAGCAGGACATGGCCTACTGCGTTATTCCTGTTGTGTCCCCTGTTGGTCTCAGGAAGGTGCCCGTGGCAAGCAGGCACATGACAGCTGTTACCTTTGTCTCCACTGACATAGCGTGGCTCCATCTAGTGGGTGCCTGCATCTCCTCACTGCACAGCTCACAGAGCTGCCTCAAGATACTGGCCCACAATCTCCATATCGCTGTAGTTCCCAAAGGTGGTGTGGGAACGGTACCACCTGTTCCAGGCATATCGCCGATAGGCCCCTCCATGACCATGCCGCTCTTCCCCCTGCCTCCTCACACCCCTCATTATGGCCTCCATTAGAAAGGGTGCAGTGGCTATGGACCCTGCTGTCCTGTCTCCCCCTGGGTGGTCAGCTACTGTGGGCCGTATGCCACCCTAGTGCAGTGCGTGGCACCTTGACTGCCTCTCCCTCCTCACTTCCTCTGCCCCAGGCTCATTCTTCAGTGCCACCTCTGTCCAACACCCCTGCGGCAGCCTGTGCAGGTCACCCTGTCCCTCTCAGGCTCTGTTCCCCTTGCTCCTTACTGGTTTGTCCCTCACCTTCCCCTTCCACTGTCTCTCTCGCTCCCTTGCCCCTGGTGCAAGTGCTGTCTGTGTGCTTGCACCCTGTATTTACAGGCTCAAGTCTGCTCGGCACATCTGGGACTTGCTCCGCACTTGCGCCATGGTTTGGCAGTTAAATATTACACTGCATCGCATATTCATGGGCGCAACCCCTGCTCTTGCACCTGCATACATTATAGTTCTACATTGGTGCAATGGGACTTGTGCTGTGCATTGGCTCCCACTGAATATCACTCCTTGGTGCATTTCCACACTTGTACTGGTGCAAGTTAGTTGTGCCATGCGCAACTGCTTTGGATATCCCGGCCTATGTGTATTTTACCACCTTTCATGAAACTGGAATTAATTTATGCATTAAAAAAATGCAGGTGTAGGAAATATTATAGATTATTGTAATATAACTTATCTCATATTTTTTAACATTTAACCTGAAGCATGTTAAGAATTTGTATCACAGGGCATGAACATTTTTTTGAAACACTGTATTATCCACTGTAATAAGTAATGTACATTGTTATTAAGAATGAAAAAATCAATAAATTATATATTTATAACAAAAGATTGGAACAATGTCAGGTAGTTATACTGGGATTTGGGATGTAGAGGACTATGGTCATGCCTATCCTTCTACCAAGCATCCGAGAGCCAGTATGTTCACATGCGTGTGCATATGTGTGTGTGTGTGTGTGTGCATGTGTGTGTGCGTGCGTGCGTGTACTGCATAAAGTGGATACTGTATGTCTGGTATTTGTAAGGCAGTGTGTGCACATGCGTTTGCATGTGTGTGTGTGTGCATATGTGTGTGTGTGTGTGTGTGTGTGTGTGCATGCGTGTGTGTGTGTGTGTGTGTTGCATAAAGTGGATACTGTATGTCTGGTATTTGTAAGGCAGTGTGTGCACATGTATGTGCATGTGAGTGTGTGTGTGTATGCGTGTGTGTGTGCGTGTATGCGTGTGTGTGTGTGCAGCATAAAGTGGATACTGTATGTCTGGTATTTGTAAGGCAGTGTGTGCTCATTACGGGCTAGGTAGAACCAATGTATGCAACATCACTTGTTTTTGGTACGTACTCATTCTAATCTAAATCTGCACTTTAAGATGCATAAAAAAGGAAGTCATTATGGTGTAATGGATACAGTTCCTCATTATAGTTAACATGACTAATCCATTCCAAGAACAAGGGGTGTGACACTACGCAAATATCTGAGTTCTTAATAATATTATGGGTAAGGTTATCTTTTCCTGTATATAGTGTAACTGCTTCATCTTATGTTGTGCGACCATTTTGGGTCGGGTTAAGCAATGGATGGGTCCGATACCATATGGCGCTACAGATAAGCAGTGTAATCTAAGGATGACAGATTGAACCTGTTTGTACAGTTGGGGGGGGTGCTAAAAGTGTTACTGAAGCTGGTAAACGTGGGTTGAACCTGTGTCTCCAATGCTTCCAGCATTCGGGGGCAGACTAGATGGATCAAGAGGTCCCTTTCTGCTGGCAAATTCTTATGTTCTTATATTCAGAGATTTTGTGCTTTGAAGTGTAAAACTGTTCTTGTATCTAGTATTGGGGGAGTCGAACCTTTTTCAATATGGTATGGGGGAGGGTTTCAAAGTGCATCTGAAGCTGGGCTTTTGGTGGAGGTGAAGGTTTAACATGCATGTCTAGTGCTTGAGGGGGTGAGTGGGCCTGATGCTTGGAGGGGAACTGAAATCGTTTTCAGTTAGGGGGAGTTGAACCACTGTGCATTGATAGGAAGCTTTAGTGAAAAGCAGTGAAGTTACATCAAAGTCGAACATACAAAAACAGGCAACAGAAAAAGGCCTTACGATCTAGCTAATCTGCTCAAGTTGGCAGACCTCTCAGTATCTACTGAGTGATCGGCCCCACCCCGGCATCCAATCCTCCCTCCTCCTTATCCTCCCTGTAGGCACTGTAAAAATATGTACAAGTAATGATGGATGTGGTCCCGATCCCTGCACCACCATTATCAAACTACATGGTGTGAAAGAATTGCATTTTTTCTCTACTTAAAGTCCTTGTACTCTGGCTAGGTGACTACCTTATTTCAAATATTTGGGGGTGAACATTATATTCAGGCCCCTAAATATCTGGGTTTTCGTTATTTGCAGTTATTTTTCATGCATATGTTGAAGAAGAAAAAAAAAACAGCCGCCAACATCCTGCGCAGCCCAGTCATTTAAGGTACATGACCCTCCATTCCCCAACCCCTGCTAGAATCCCAGTCCCACCCTCCTCCCCTGCTGCCACCTAGAACTTCATGTTATTTGCAGTATTGAAAAATAAAACTCCCATGATGGGCAACTAGCACAACTTGCCTGCCTCCCTGTCTGGCAACCATCTTCAGCACTCCTCTGTTGTAAAATAAAGACTCCCCCAGCACCACCACTGACAGCACCCTTTATCCAACCCTTCTCCCCAGGTCAGCACACAATTCTTCTGCAAAGAACAATGCATCCATGATGAAGAAGATGACCAAAGTAACCCGCCCTCTTCCACAACTGGTCGCCTTTCACTGAATGAAAGCACTCCCGTGCTTTTGTATCATTAAACCAGAAGATCATGAGATCAACTAATTTTATAGTGCAAAAACACATCATTGCTTTCTTTCAGTAGAAAGCGGGATACCATGGAAGAAGGCCAGTTGTGTCAGTTGCCTTCTTTGTTGTGGAAGCATTCTTCTTTACAATAGTCTTGGGTGCTGGGGGAGGGGGTAGGGTTGGATGGAGGGTGCTTCAAGGGTGGGGGAGGGGGAATCTTTATTGTATAACCAAGCAGCACTAAAGATGGTGGCGAGACGTGAAAAAATATACTTAAAAATAAAACTTACCTCAAAGTTTGAAATATTTCAGGATGACATCAGCAGTGTTGGCTTCTAGAATATAGCCATGATTGAGATGATGGGTAGGGGTGACAGAATTAACTAAATGAACAGTAAGTCACAACACACAAGTGCTAACAAATTGTTTAACCTGACTGTTTTACACATCTGAACCTCACAGCTCTAGTATATTAAACAGAATCTGCCACTTTACATTATTTAATGATTTTATGCCAAAAGGTTAAATCACATAATAGGACAACCAACCATTGATGTACTGATTAACTAAGTGAACGATTGTTATTTTTTACTGCCCTATCACAGTAAAAACAGCTAATATTTTAGCAACTGCCTGTTTCCTTGTTTCCCAATTTTGTGTCTAAAGGTAAAATTAAATTAAATAAAAGGGCAGCCATCTGTTTAAGTAATAGTTAGTGTGAAGTAAGTAGAATTAAAATATAAAATGTTGAGGCAGTATAGTGCAGTGGTCTAAGGCTCTGAGCTGCAAATCTGGTGATATCCAGCAAGTCAGACCTGGGTTTGAATCCCACAGCTTCCACTTGCATACTGTATGACCCTGAGCAAGTCACTTGTGCTCCCAAGTTGTTCCTGTAAAAGAGCTTTCAGCTTAGTGTGCTATACCTGGTTAAACAATGAAATAAAAAAAAAATGTAGGTAATTCACTGCCTGTTTGTATTTTGGTTTGCTCAGTTGACAAAGTGGGGGGGGGGAGTGGAAATTGTTTAACCAGGAAAGGCACACTAAGCTGAAGCTTGTTTCCAGGTGTGCCCTGGGAGCACAAGGAAGTTAAGTGACTTGCTTAGGGTCACACAGTATGCAAGTGGGGACTGATGGGAGTAAAAGCAAAGTAAACACTACCTGGGAATAAAAACTGAACAGGAAAAACAGAAAGCAATACATTCACTTCCCAACATGGCATTTTACAGGATCTTTCTGTAATTGTCATGGTTCATTATTGTCCAGTGAATTCCAAATAAATGTTTAAATGTAATCAGTGTCATCTTCAAACACCACCAAGGAAGTACCCTCATTATGAGACACCTGCTACCACTGTTACTTTTATTTCCATGCCACAGTTCCTTGAACTGTTAAGAAGATTTGTTGAGAATGACTTCAGGAAAGTTACGCTGCTGTAGGTTTTCAGGAGCAAACTTTGTCCAGTTACCACAGACAACGTTTCCAGTCATGCAAACATATACGTTCACAGTAAACACTAGTTAAGCCAGTTATTTGAGAGAAATAGATGACTTTGTTCAGCCTTATTTTTTTTTTATTGTCATTTCACAAGGTATCTCATTCTGTGTGAGGCACCTTGTCCTGTGTAAAAGGAGTCATTTTTGTTTCCTTGCACGCATGTGCAAGAAACACATTGTGTCAGCAGTTAGGGAGCATGCCACAATGTGTCAAGAAATTCGGCCAGGTCACCATGCAATCAGCTGTTTTGGTGCATTACAAGCTACCAAAATAGCTGTTTGCGTGGTGTCCCCATGGCGACGGCTTCTCTGTTGGCCTCTCACAGTCCCCAGGAAGCCGATGGAAAGCCGCCGTCCACTGTTCAATGTGCCTTCCTGGTGAAACATTTCAATAAATAAAAAAAAAAGCCGACAGGGTGCCCAATCCCCCCTGTCGGCATGACCCACTCCTCAGTTCATTTGCCAATGGGGTAGCCCAATCCCCATCAGCATAATGCTCCCATCCCAAGGCTCATGCATCCCCCCCAGCACACTGTATGGCTGACAGGGGTGCCCAGTCCCCCATCGGCTCCACTGCCCCCCCAAACAAACTTCCATCTGCCACACTGGGAGCCCACCCCAGCATGGCAAAAGTCTCCTTGGCCAAAGGAGGTGCCCAATCCCTCGTCGGCTCCACTGCCCCACCAAACAAACTGCCTGGTGCCACGCTGGGAACCCACCCCAGCATGGCAAAAGTCCTCCATCATCTTTAAAAAAAAAGACCTAGAAGAAAGAAATGGTCCCTTGTTGATTCTCTTGCTCCCCCTCCCCCAACCCACACCCATCCTCTGTGTACCCCACCTCCCCACACCCCCCATCTCACCCCATACTTACATCTGGAGCCCAGCGCGATGATCTTCAGTGGACCAGGAACACGTCTGCACTCTTCAAAGCTGACCGCAAACTGAAGAAATGCTGGTAAGCTGTATAATGGGATAAATGAGTTTTTTTCAACTTTGGTGCATATCTTGGCCATTTTTGGGAATTGTTTCACCAATTTTTCAACATGGGTATCTTGGGACCCCACCTCATGAACTCAGTCACTGTCGTTTATTATTCAGTCCTAAAAGGTGATTTCATGGTCACTGTGCAGAACCACCTTTCAGGACTGATTAATGAAATGACAGTGTCACAGTTCATGAGGAAGGCCCCAAAAAACCCTATGTTGAAAGTTTGGTGAAAAAATTCCCCAAAACGAATGCACAATGCACGCTCATAACTTCGAGCAGTTTTAATATTTTCACTCCAGATTTTCAACACTGCCATTTTACCACACCTTCTTATTAACAGTACAGCTATCATTTTTCACATCTCACATGAAATGTGTTTTTGTGCATGTAGCGCACAAAGGCACAGTCGGTGTGTGAAATCAATGTTCGGGACAGATTAAGAATATCACAGTGATGCTGTTCATGAGGTAGGCCCCCAAGAACCCTATGTTGAAAATTTGGTGAACAAATTTAAAATGATTGTTTTACAAGCGTGCGTTGCGCAGTTCCTATGCACGTACAAATGACTTTCTGAACATTTTTAATATTTTCACTCCAGATTTTCAGCATTGCCATTTTACCATACCTCCTTATGAACAGTACAACTGTCATTTTTCTCATCTCACCCAAAATGTGTTTTTGCACATATAGTGCACAGTGGCGTGGTTGGTGTGCGAAATCAATGTTCAGGACAGATTAAGAAAATTACAGTGACACTGTTCATGAGCAGAGGTCTTAAACTGGCTATGTTGAAAATTTGGTGACAAAAGTCCATAAAATGATTGTGTTATGAGCGTGCATTGTGCAATTTCCACACACCCTCGTAAGTTCACTGATTTGTAATCTTTTCAGTCCAGATTTTCAACATTGGCATTTTTCCACACCTCCTTATGAACAGTACAGCTGTCATTTTTTACACCCTGGCCGAAATGTGTTTTCGTACTTCCGGTGCAGAATAGCACAGTTGCTGTGGGAAATCACTGTTTGGGATAGATTAAGAAAATCACAGTAATACTGTTCATGAGCAGAGGTCCAAAAATGCCTATGTTGAAAATCTGCTGCAAAAAATTCCAAAACTAATTACATTATGGGTATGCATTGCATAGTTTCTATGCACACTCGTGACTTCACCGTGTTTTTGTATTTTCACCCCAGATTTTCAACATTGCCATGTTTTACACCTCCTCATGAACAGTACAGCTGTTATTTTTCACATCCTGTTCGAAATATGCTTTCGCGCCTGTGGCGCCAAATGGCACAGTTGCTGTGCAAAATCACCTTTTGGCTAACGAACTGATAGTGTCACTGTTCATGCGGTGGGATCACAAAAAGCCCATGTTGAAAACTTGGAGTAAAAATACCAAGAAACACCCAGGGTGTTAGGGTTTTCGACCATAACGACCTACCCTGTAGGGAATGACAGGCGTCAGGGGTGTGACTTGGGATTGTCAACAGTAATGCTCATGCCATTCCACCCCCCACCCTGCAGCCAGTGGCAGGCATCAATGTGCGCCTTGAACCCTTTGGCCCCAGAGTACACCCCATTCTCCTATACTGCATCTGTTTCAGTGTATCTCCTTATGGAATGAGGTGAGTGTAAAGCCCAAACGCTTCAAAGCACACCTCGACACTTGTAAGTGTGTGCAGGGTAGGGTGAAGTGAAATGTCATGACCGTTATGGGCGATGACCCAAAGGCACACCCCAATGCCAGTCCATCTCTGCAGGGTGGAGATGGAGTTGGCGTCAGTTCAGTACTTCACTGCCATTCCTATACTGCATCTGTCTACCTCCTGCATTTCCACTGCTAATGACAGCAAGCAACACTTGGCATTGACAAATGCTTGCTTTTATATTACATCAGAGACAGTGAGAACCAAGAGATGTCCTGGGGTGAAATGGGCACAGAAACGAGGTTATCCTTGCCTTGTGCCCATACCCAAGGGCTCTGACTTGGTCAGGCAGGAAGAGGGGCCATCCTTGGATTTCCATCCCTTTTTGGGCGGCGTTAAGCAATGCCAGGTCTATGTAAAGGAAGGGATAAAAGCAACTGAACAAAAGAGTAAACAGGGAGGAGAGGAGGCACTGTGGGTCACCTTGGAGACTGGAAAGGGCACCACAATCTTTACAGGGGTTGTGTACAGACCCCCATGTCAGGGGGAAGGAATGGACAAGGATATGATAGAAGGCATTCTTAGAATGGCAGAGAAAGGGGAGATACTGTTGATGGGAGACCTGAATATGCCAGATGTTAACTGGAGCACATTTGCTGCAGCCACATCCAAGAGCAGGGCCATTCTTGATGCCCTACAGGTGGCAGGCATTAGACAGCTAGTTTTGGAACCCACTCGTGAGGGAGCAATCTTAGAACTCGTACTCTCAAACGAGGGCAGTGAGAGGATCTCAGATCTAGAAGTGGGTTGCCATCTGGGGACAAGTGACCATCAAACAGTGAGGTTCACATTAAACTCAGCTACAGAGTCAAGTCATACAAAAGTGAGGGTACTGGACTTTAGGAGGGCTGACTTTAGCAAGATGGGAGAGTGCCTCAGAAAAGCACTAGCAAACAGGCTAGAAGGAGGTGTGGAGCAACAATGGGGAATTATCAAAACTGCCATCACAGAGGCAACAAGCCTTTGTGTGAAGCAAATAAATAAATCAAAACGAAAGAAAAAGCCACTATGGTTCTCAAAAGAGGTGGCTGTGAAGGTCAGGATGAAAAAGATAGCATTCCGGAAGTATAAGGAAACACAGAAGGAGCAGGACAGAGAGCTGTACCAGTTAAGACAGAAGGAAGCAGGGAGGGAAGTCAGAATAGCAAAGGCTCAAATTGAGGAAAAGATAGCCAACTCAGTTAAGAAGGGGGATAAAACCTTTTATAGGTACATCAGCGAGCATAGAAAGACAAAGGGAGGGATAGTGAGGCTGAATAGAATGAACGGTGGATGGGCAGAGGGGGACAGTGAAAAAGCAGGAATACTGAACGAATATTTCTGCTCAGTATTCACAAAAGAGGAGGGGGAAGTGCCTAATCCAATTAACAGAAGCACTCTTGATGGGGTGGGGTCGATCCCAGTCCTTTCACAGAAGAAAGGGTTCTGCAAGAACTCCTAAAACTGAAGGTGGACAAAGCAATGGGTCCTGATGGAATTCACCCCAGAATTCTAAAAGAATTAAGGGAGGAACTAGTGAAACCACTGGCTACTCTTTTTAATAAATCATGGGAGGATGGTGTGGTACCCGAGGACTGGAGGAAGGCGGATGTGATTCCCCTTCACAAAATGGGTCCAAGACAGAGGCAGGAAACTACAGACCTGTCAGTCTGACCTCTGTGGTAGGGAAAGTGATGGAGTCACTTCTGAAGGAAAGAATAGTCGAGTACCTAGAGGCTAGTGGAGCACAGGACCCAAGGCAGCATGGGTTCACAGCGGAAGGTCATGTCAGGCGAATCTAATAGATTTCTTTGACTGGGTGACCAAGTAGTAGACCAGGAAGGGGCTGTGGACATGGCCTACCTAGATTTTAGCAAGGCATTTGACACAGTCCCACACAAAGATTAATAGTCAAATTAACCAGCCTGGGAGTGGGACCCAGGATGGTAGCCTGGGTAAAACATTGGCTGGACAACAGGACACAGAAGGAATTGTAAATGGAGTCCACTCTGAAGAAGGGGGTTACTAGTGGGGTACCGTGAGGGTTCAGATTGGGTCCAGTCCTTTTAATGTCTTCATCAGTGACATTGCAGAGGGACTGGAAGGAAAAGTATGCCTTTTGCAGATGACACAAAGATCTGCTACAGGGTTGATACACAAGGAGGCGTGGAAAGGATGAAAAGGGACTTGGCAAGGTTGGAGGAATGGTCAGAAGTATGGCAGCTAGGATTCAATGCAAAGAAGTGCAAATAATGCACCTGGGAAACAAGAACCGGGGAAGAATACACAATGGGTGGGGAGGTAGTAACAACAACAAAAAATGAAAGGGACCTGGGGGTAATCATATCAGATGACCTTAAGGTTAGGAAGCAGTGTGAGAAGGCAGTAGGGAGGGCTAGGGGTATACTGGGCTGTATAGGGAGAGGCATCATCAGCAGAAAACAGGAAGTTGTTATCCCTCTGTACAGACAGTTGGTGAGACCCCATCTGGAGTACTGTGTCCAGTTCTGGAGACCCCATCTCCGCGAAGGACATAGACAGGATAGAGGCAGTCCAGAGGAGGGCAACTAAAATGGTGCAGGGTCTGCAAGAGAAGCCGTATGAGGAAAGACTAAAGGAGCTTAATATGTATACCCTTGAGGAAAGAAGGAGAGGGGACATGATAAAAACTTTTAAGTACCTCAGTGGAATCAACAAAGTCCAAGAGGGTAGCATCTTTCGGAAAAAGAGACTTGCAAGAACAAGAGGACACAATTGAAAGATAGAAGGAGGGCGGTTCAGGGGCAATGTGAGAAGTATTATTTCACAGAGAGGGTAGTGGATGCATGGAACAGCCTTCCTGAGGGGTTGTGGGGTCTAAAACTGTGGGAATTCAAGAATGCATGGGACAGACATAAGGCAATTCTTGTGGGGGGTAGGAAGAAGTAGGCTATTGGTTAACTAGGATCTGAGGCCTATCCTGTAGGTAGGAAAATGGGCAGACTAGATGGGCCTAGCGGTCCTTATCTGCCGTCAAAGTCTATGTTTCTATGTTTCAGGTCAATTAGGAATAAGACCGCAGTGGTTGTGGATCTTGTTGCTTCTGTTGACCTGGCTTGCATCACCGAGACCTGGCTGGATGGAAGTGCAGGCCCTATTTTGGAGTCTGCAGTTCCTGTTGGGTTCTCAGTGATTCACTGCCCGGGAGTGGACCGAAGGGGCAGGGGGGTTGCAGTCTGTTTTAGACAGGAACTGGATCTCAGGTAGGTGACAGTTGGAGACACCAACTCCTTTGAGTGTATAGTGGATGCAGGTGCAGGCTACAGGACCCTTCTCATCTACCATCCACCAGGTGATAGGAGGGAGTTCCTGAAGGAGGTTGTGTACTTCATTGCTGAGATGGTATTGGAGTCTCCTAGATGGTTAATTCTGGGGGACTTCAATGCCTGGGTCGACGATGAACTCTCACCATTTGGATAAAACCTCCTCCAGTTTATGGATTCATTGGGCCCGACATGGGTTATTATCTCTGCAACCCACGAAGGGGGGCACACATTGGACTTGGTGTTCCATCTGGGGATGGAGATCTCCTATGTGGAGGTGGAGCCAATCGTTGGTCTGACCATCATGCCCCGAGATTCAGTTTTGCAGCCCCCCGAAATAGGTCTGCCCCTAAGGAGTTAGTGCAGTTCCGTCCTTTGAGAGGAGTTACCTCAGAAGGCCTAATGATGGAGCTGGACTTCTCAGGATTTCCAATGGATAGCACTGACCCAGGGCCCCTGGTGTTGGCCTATAATAAGGCTGTTGTGGGGGCCTTGGATGTCATTGCCCCAACTCATGTTCACCCTCTTACTCTTCGCCCAGGGGTCCCCTGGTTTAATGGGGAGATCCATGAGCTGAAGAGACAAATGTGAAGATTGGAAAGACACTGGCAGAAAACTCGCCTGGAGGTGGATAAGCTTAGATTGTTGGATCATTATAAGATCTACCAATCAGCAATTTCCCATAAGAAGGCAGAGTTCCTGTTCAGGGAAATTGCTACAGTGAAGAATAGGCCAGCCCAGCTCTTCCAGACTGTGGACAGACTGATCAATCCAGCCTGTCTCCATGCCAGTTGAACATTGTCACAAGTACAGTGTGAGGAGTTTGCGCACTCTTTCATTGATAAGGTGTCCACCATCAGGGATGAGATCAGCCAGTGCCTTCTCATTGGACCTTGTACTGATCAGTCGG
The DNA here is from genome assembly GCA_016271365.2 of Neoceratodus forsteri. Taxonomy (NCBI): domain Eukaryota; kingdom Metazoa; phylum Chordata; order Ceratodontiformes; family Ceratodontidae; genus Neoceratodus; species Neoceratodus forsteri. The sequence goes on from CM028131.1 coordinate 58,699,424, forward strand.
GTGGTACTAATGCCCAGTTGACTTGGTTCACTTTTAGCCAACTGGTAGTCATGGATATAGTGAGGATTGTCCAGACTTTGTGGCCAACCTACTGTAGTTTGGATCTGGGCCCTACACCTCTGCTAGTGGGGTGTGTAGAGGTCATCAGCCCGGTCCTCGCTGGAATAGTGGTGATTTCATTGGAGAGAGGGATCTTTCCTGATCCCTTAAAGGAGACAGTAGTACGCCCCTTCTCAAAAAACCCTCCCTTGATCCCGACTACCCAGCTAACTAGAGACCAGTCTCAAACTTACCCTTTGTAGGGAATGTTATTGAGAAGGTGGTCACCTTGTAGCTGGATGATCATTTAACCAGCCACAATATCTATGACCCTCTCCAGTCTGGCTTCAGGAAATTGCATAGCACTGGGACGGCCTTGGTGCGGGTACTAAATGATCTCCTGATGGCGAGAGATCAGACAGCCCGTTCCATCTTGGTTCTCCTTAATCTCTCAGCAGCATTTGACACCGTGGATCATGGAGTGGTGCTCGAGCACCTGAGGTTTTTCTGTGGACTGAGGGGGGCAGTCCTCAGTTGGTTTTGATCCTTCCTTGAGGGCAGCTCACAGAGAGTGGTGTCAGGGATTCATTCCTCAGCCCCTCACTGGCTGCCCTGCAGGGTTCCACAAAGTTAGGTGTTGTCCCCCATGTTATTTGCAGTGTATATGCTTCCATTGGGGGACACTATAAGATGGTATGGGCTGAGTTTTCATTGCTGTGCTGATGATTGTCACCTCTGCATGTCTTTTGTGCCTGAACAGGAGTCTGATTCAAACACGGTGTTTAACAACTGCCTGCTGGAGATACAGAACTGTATGAGTACCAGCTGGCTTCGGTTGAACTCGAGTAAAACAGAGGTATTGGTGGTGGACCCTGGTGTTAGGATGACAGGGGCATAGGCGGGGAAACTCTCAGGTTGATACCTTAGGGGGACCCCGCTTAAGGCCTCGGGCCAGGTTTGTAACCTGGGCATGGTATTTGATGAGGGCCTGACCTTCTGTGCGCAGGTGTCAGCTGTAGTCAAGTCTTCCTTTTTTCATCTAAGGAATATAGCCCGGGTGAAGCACCTGGTCCTGCCCGAAGATCTTTTTACCTTGGTCCATGCCTTTGTCACCAGTCGTTTTGATTACTGCAATGCCCTCTATCTAGGGCTACCGGGGGTGGACATCCGCCGCTTGCAACTAGAGCAGAATGTGACAGCCAGGTTGTTGACTGGGATCTCTAGATCCAGTCATATAACACCTGTGCTGCGTGAACTGCACTGGCTGCCAATACAGTGGTGGATCACCTTCAAGGTCGCATTGCTGACCCATAAGACCCTACATGAGTCAGGACCTCACTAACTGAAAGAACTCCTGTTTTCTTATTGCTCCTCCCGCTCACTCCAATCCTCTGGCAAGGGATTGCTAGAGATTCCCAGGGTATCCCTGAAAACATCTGGAGGAAGATCTTTTGCCTTTATGGCATCTACCCTGTGGAATTCTCTACCTCGCCAGATACGAGATAGCCTGACCGTGGAAAGATTTAAAAAATCCTTAAAAACGTATGTATAACCAGACATTTTCAGGGTTTTATTGAGTGGTTGTCATTGCCTTGTTATCAGTTTTATTGATTTTAAATATTGTTAGTTTTACTGTATTGTAAAGGCGCCCTGAGCTCAGGAAGGGTGCCTTATATAAATAAATTTTACTTACTTACATCGGTACATTGAAGCCTGACTAAAGTGGATAGCAAACAATAGTACCGTGTAAATAATACTACTTTACAAAAACTTTGCAAGAAAATAAAATAATACTTACACCCATAGCATTTGACAACTGCACTGTCAAACTCATTCTCCTGCCTAGATGTCAGGCTGCGATTCACTAATGGTATAAAAAAATCTGTTAATTTGACTTATTTTTATTTTTATAAAACATCCAACCTAATCTCAAATAAGAAAGAAAGAAATACATCTGACCTCAGTAATGCTTAGACTGTCAGTGCAAAAATAACAGCTTTTGTTGTTTTGGTCCCAACATGGCAGCAGCCCAGATGTGGAGAAGCTGCAGAGCAGCTCAGAAATCTACAGCCATCCGGAGTAAGGCACAGTTTTTCCCCATGGATTCTACCACTAATGTACAGTATCAACAACATGCCTGGCAACCAAACCAGAAGATCCGTTACATCACAATGTATTTCTTCATGACGGTCCGACCTCCAATCTCTAAGCTGCTTAGACACAAGGCCATCCTGCTCTCAGTCTCTTACTTCAAGCTGCAGTGGAGGAAAGCATGTTAAGCTCGGTGGATCTGGACCAAAGTGAAGATGCTCATACACTTGGCCAGAAACTCATCACTAATATTGAGGACTTTAAAAATGACCTAAATGACACAGAGCCACGTACTTCAGATCTAGTCAAACCTGGCTGAGACTGCTGAGCAAATGGACCTCCATGGCGGAGCCTTATTATTCCTCTATCGCAGAGCGTGCCTGTTGCATTGAAGACAGGAGGATGCAGTGAACAGAGACAAGAGGCTGAATATCCAGATCCATGACCCACCAAAGGACTTAGAGAAAGGGCTTTTGATACCTTTCCTGCACGAACTACCTAAACATACTCTGCAACTCTCCATGGCCCAAGATTTAGAAATGAAACCTGCTCAAATGCCCTAACAAAAAAGCCTCCCATGCCTGATGCTAGAGTGCGGTCTGTAATTATCCATTTTTTTTAGATTTCCTACCAAGCAGCTTATCCTCTCCACTGTATGGGCAGCTAAAAAAGTGAACCATAAAGAACATCATCTCTCCTTTGAGCCAGACTAGTCCTCTGAACTCCAGCTCAAATGCAAACAGATTTACCAAATCCAGAAACAGCTCAAAAAGAAGCAAATAAAAAAATGCCTGACCTTCCTCACTAGACTCATTATCTACCAGTGGGATAAACAATGGACCTTCCCAACTTTAATGAATGCAGCAATAACTTTGTAGAAGCTGGGGGTCTCGGTCCCGTACAATGAAACAGAACTGCTGGAGAGAGCCCTGCATCAAACTATATGGATCCCTGTGGCAGGAGGCAAGCATATTGATGATGACTTCAAGAACTCACCATGCTGAAATCAGACCTTAAGGACTGGCAAAACATTTTAAAGAACCATACTCCTTCCAAAACAAAAGCTGACGCCCACTGCAATGACCACCTAAAACGAAACAGCAGCATTCTTTAAAATGGTGGTTTCCCCATCATTGCAGGTACTCTGTGACTCTCTTTCCACAAATCAAGCTTTTCTGGCTGCCTCTAATGGTGTGCAATGATTGAAAAAAGACTTGATAATGGACATTAACTGTGTGTATCCTTATGTGCTGTTGCTTTCTTTTCAAATGATCTGTGGTTTTATGTTGTAGGGGAAATTGTCAGCATACATAAGGTCTGTCTCATATGTTGGTGTCCCTAGTATGTGCTGTTCAGTCTGGGGTTGCTACTCAGTAGCAGCAATGATTCAGAGCACCCTGCAAAGCTCCCCTGACCACCTATGAGTGACTGTCCCTCTGAGGAGTTTATTACTTCCCCTGCCATAGCCTTCGATTTATATGCGTTTACTTGCTGCCCGATGGTTCTGCAGTGGGCCGCATTAGCAGTGGTTCCCCTCCTCCAACACAGGGGTCTGTTTAAGCAGGGGTGTTACCAACAGCTTGAGAGAGGGGTTAGTTACCTCATAAAGGTTAAGGTCAGAATCCTACCATAGTAGCTGGTGTCACAGGTGGAGACAAAAAGGACCCAGCATGCTGACTCACAGCAACAGTCTTCCCAAAGGGTATCAGTGGATGGCTATTAGCTTAGAACTGGTTCATATTTTTTTATGTTAAATTGCCTACACCACCTGGATGATAAGATGGGAGGATGGAGGTAGTTCGCCGACGCCCCCCCCCCCCAATAGGGTGGAGATCACATTATCTGGGAACTTCTTACATCCCTTTGTTATTCTAGCCTTTGTATCTCTCCCTTACTTGCCCCAGGCCATCAGACCTCTGCAACACCAGTCTGGGAGTGGGAAAATATGCATTGTTTCTGCCGACCGGACCCATCCTCCTTCATCACGACTCCTTTGGGGACCCTGACCAGAAAATCTGGGCCCTGTTACGTAGTATGGAATGACAAAGCAATGCTTCCAGCAGAGTGCTATTTCAAGCTGGGATGTGGTAGCCTGCCAACACACCAGGGCTACAGACACAGTGTCCACTTTGGATGGCCAACTGTATCATACTCTCTACCTCTCCAGTACGGATAGCACCAAACCATTGATGCTTCATTGTTCTGTGTTTGTACTGATTTTCTACCTCTCTCAGTTGGAGTACATTTGTAGCCAAAGTCATGGCCAGATATTTCCTGAAATGTCTGTGATCTCTACAGAAATTTCCTTCCTGCCTGCAGTACCACTGTGGGCCATCAGAAAGACCTTCATAAGATATACCATACAATTCTGCTTAAAGTTGGACCAGCATAACATTCTGTGGTGATTTGCATATGCAGCCCATGATGCTTTGCATTGTGTGAGCATGTGTGATTTTGTATTTTCTTGAAACTTGGCTTCCCAGCCAAATGCCCTTTGGGGTAACCCTTGCCTCAGTGTTTGCGCACAGAGGTTCTTTGTCTTTTAAATAGTTTCTCATAAGATATATTGCAAAATAGCTGGAAATATCTGAAAGTATCTAAAAGCTGCAACTGTATGCTTACAAATTTTTCTTGTTCTACTCTACTGTGCTGATATTGCTGACAGAAAGAGCAACTCTGCACTTTAGCATGTATAGAAACATAGAAGCTGACGGCAGATAAGGACCACAAGGCCCATCCAGTCTGCCCATTTCTTTTTCTACCTTATAAATGTGCCATCGGCCTTTGCTCTGTCAGTGGCCTATCTATTCATACTCATCTACATTGCTCCCTTATGCCTATCCCATGCCTGTTTGAAGCCCTGCACTGTATTCATAGCCACCACTTCCTGAGATAGGCCATTACATGCATCCACCACCCTTTCTGTGAAAAAGAATTTCCTCACATTCCCCCTTAATGTACTTTTATAAATAAGATGTAGTTGTTACAATTTGCTAGAGAATGTTTTTTATTTCATTTGCAATGTTCCTTTCTATGATTTACAGCACATCTGGGTAGTCCATCTAAAAAATCTATATAGAAACATTTGAAAACATTTGCCTGTCCTCTGTTCACCTCATAGTGCCTTTATTTATGACATGATAGTGTTCACCATGACAACAGACTGTGATGTCACAAATAGCAATTATGTCATTAGCAGGGGAGAGTCATATACACTTTGAAAGACTCCGTGAAATTATTGCTTTTTATCTACAATATTTAGTAAGGCAACAGCAGGGGAAAAGTAAAAAAAAATAATAAATAACTAGAAATCAGTAAAGTTATGACCTAACTGGTGTAAATCTAGTATTCTTGAGCTTTTTGTTGTAAGAGAGAGTTGCTCTTTAAGGTACCGCGCTGGATGCATTCTGAAAGATAGACTTGACGTAGTCATTGATACCTTTTTTGTTGGTTGCCCCCTGGCAATATTCTCGGTGTACCCCCTACAACATTACCATGACTAGTATGAAGATTGTATCTTGCAATGTAAAAGGGATGAATAATCCTGTGAAAGGGGCACATAATCTCTCTTAGGTAACCATTAATTAAAACATATTCTATTTGGATCTAGGCATAAACATGAACAATGCTAACCCTTGCAAGTACCTACACTTTTATTTTACCCATACACACAGCAGTCTCACCTATTTAGGAGGATTTAATACCATTAAACATGCAACTTTTACACTCACTCCACATGTACACCACTAGCTCCAAAATAAAACAATTCTACTTCGGTCCCTTTTGTCCCCTTTTTATCTCTTTCCCTTTCCCATTCATTCATTTTTTTTCTCTCCATTTCTACAAGCAATTTTCAAAACATATTTAAGATCATGGCAATCAAACAGTAAAATCAAGGTGGTCAGAAAAATCAACCCTTCAAACACTTGTAAACATGAACGGTATGAAGTTAATACTAATTAGGCACTAGCGTAGAGGGTTCCCATTGGACAGTCCTTTCTTCTACAGTACAGAAAACACTGAAACTCTAGGGGGGCGAATCAAAAAGTTTGGTGCTTTAAGTCGTTAGATTTTCAAAGTTCCAAGGCACGGCATCTTTGGTTGAGGGTTAAGACAAAGTACAGCTTAGGGTCCTGCTTAGTACACTTTTTCCCCTCAGAATCCTCACCAATGATGTAGTACTAGGTTTTTTGCCCATCCACGTCCTGAACCATGGCAAAGGTCTTGAATAAGGTTATGCCAATCCATATTGTTGATAATAACATTTGTCAGGTATTCCTAATAGCTGCATGCTCATGGCCTCCCAGTTTCATGGCACTTCCATGGCTTTTGGTCTTTACTTTGTCTGGGGTAGTCTGGAACACCTAATCCTCATGCTTCTCCTCAATTATATCCCAATGGCACACCATCATATAGGGATAGTTCTCCCCAGTATATTCCTTGCAGATGTGGTGACGGACCCAACGTTCGGCACGCGACCAATCAGAAATGCTGCAAACACTGGTTCTGGGTGCCGTGCCTTTTAGCAACCAACTCCCAGACATGTAGTGCAGGTAGCAGGAGTTGGAAGGTTGCAGAGAGTCCATGTCCTATCTCTTTTTAAAACACATCTGTCACAACCGGAGAATATTATCAGGAAAATGCTGGCTGAGAAATCGATAAGGCTTTGGAATGTCTCTTTCCCTCAGTTGGTCATTAAAAGTATAGGACTTGCCGGCCCGCCAGCGCAGCAGTTGGATTTCTGCTTGTGACGCCAGTGACCCGGGTTCGGGAACAAGTCTGGGAGCTGGAGGGCTGGCCGGGGGGAGAAGGCTTGAGCGTCCCAAGGACTGCTCGTCTTCTCTGGGGGTTGGGGAAACCAGAGCTCGGCTCTGGTCTGACCCCGGGTGGAGACCCGAGGTGCAACAAGACCACTGCTCAAGCGCCTTGACATCGGGGACATGGCACATCAAGAGAACACCGTAAAAATACCTTGCAGCGCTCCTGGTAGATGGAGCACCAGGCCCCGACCCTCAATGCCCCTACCGGCCCGGCGACGGCATCCCGACGAAAGACAGACACTCGGGGTGTAAGGGCCCCCACTCCGTATCTGCCTGGGGGTATAACCATGGCTCCATGGGGGATGGATTGCACCGGTCACCAGGTGGGTGAGTGAGGGCTGAAAAGGCCGTAGGTGTCTCCTGAAGAAGGGGAGAGTTGCGAGGAAGGGGGAGCAAAAAAAAAAGTATAGGACTTATATGGCATACCTGGAGGAGGAGGCACAGGATATTTTTGTTTGTCCTCAGTGGAGTCCCCCTCTGTAATAATTTCTTCCATGATTGCATTGGGCTTTTGGGCGTGTGGAGCATCCCGAGCTACAGAGTGTGATTCTCAAGATTTCTTCATGGTGCCCATCGGTGTGGGGTGTGGTCCCAATGCAGGGGATGTACATGACTCAGTCCTACTTGCCACCCCACAGCCTCTCTTTCTGCCACAGGGAGGATCCAGCACCACCAGAGGAGCATGGCCAGGCAGATGTCTATTGCCCCTCTCACCACAATCCACCTCTCCAGTTACAGATTCCAATTGCTCCCAGTTCTCCAAACTCGAGGAAGTAACACTTGCCAAAGCATGGGTGGCCATCAAACTACTGGCAGGCCAATAGTCAATAACAGGCCTAGGCAGAACAACTGCACCACTACCCACACAATCCAGACACACCGAGAGGATCTTCACCACTCCTCCAGTCTGATGGCAGATCACACATTTTTCTTGCATGTCCCCTCGCTGAGCTACCTCCCAAAGCCAAGATAGCAAGGACAAAGGCACAAGGACCATCCAATTCTCCAGAGCTTCTGCCATTCTAATTATCAGCTGACTGTTTCACACAAGGTCACAATAAGTTGAAGGCTCCAAATAGTTGTGGCACAATTTGCAAAATTTAGTCACAATGGTGCTGCCAACTCCCAGCAATGTGACTGCCTCAGCCCCAGCACTAAAGTCCCAGCCAAGCCAAAGAGGACCTCAACATTCTATATACAGTACATTATCGACATGCTAAACAGTTCCTGTTGCAAAATGGCACTGCTGCTAGGCACACGACTGCACAAGTTCAAGATGGAACCAAGAGAAAAATAAATCCTCATGCAGCTCAATTTAAAAGCAATTCAGCCATGGCACCAGTTCCCCAACAGTTCTTTAGTTTTCTTTTTTCAAATCTTGGACAAGCCTCCACATTGCAGTCCACCCTTCCCATGTCTAGGGGTATCCAGGTGGCAAAAAGTGGGAGGGGGCACGTCACAACCCAAGCAACCACAGTTCAAGGAATTAAAAACAGCAACAGCTCTTTACCTGGTTCATTGATTTGTTGTGAATGCATTTCGCAGTAACCGGTGAACTAAATCTGCTGCTGAATGTTCCGGAAGACAGCACAGGGAAGTTGGTTAGCAGGCAAGCATGTATAGTTACATTGATTAAGTTCATTGTCCACTCCAAAATCAAGATACAAAATTATTTAAATAAACTTGAAACAGTAACAACCACCCCATGGAACGTGGGGGCATTACATTCAGTAGGTGTTCGTCACAGACACAGCGGGAAAATCTACTGCAACGATCTCTTCTGCTAACATACTAGTTAATTTCATGCAGATCTCCCTTAAGCCATGAGGGCTAAATTTCTGGCAGCATTTTGGGGCTGAAAAGACCACCACACTAGGTAGCTTGGTACTGATAAGCACTATCTTCTCATATCTCTTTCCTTAGCTTTATTTTCCAGCAACTACACTTCCTTTCCCATCAGGCTCTCTTGTATCCATTCCATTCCATTCCTATACCTTCACCATGGGCTCATGACAGCATGAGATGTTTCTACTGTCCCAAACCCTTCAACACTTTTCATTTCCTTCCAATATGCCTGATCTTACACTTTCTCCACCCGTGGGCTAAGTCTTATGGAGCAAACCCTTTCTCTCTCTTTGTAATGGTCTTAATTCAGTAATTTTCATTTGATGTTCCAATAGCAAGAACCAAACCATGAGAACCCTTTCAGACATTCAATTGCTGAGGCCTCAGCCAGCAGCTGGGCCTGATTCCAGGTGGTTTGGGGTACCCCTGACCTTTATCCCAGTAAATCCTGGCATGCTCTGCTCCTGCAGCGATTCCAGCCTCTGAACTGACTCATCAGGGTAACATTTGCTAGAGCCACACCAGATCACCCAATGGACTGCAAACCCACTGGTGTCCCAAGCATAACTCCCCCAAATGGACTTTCCCCGTCTCCTTAAGTGACTCACACAGTGAGTCCCAATTCTTTTTTTTTCTTTGAAATTTAACTTTATTGTTTTTCAAGTATACAGGGCAGATAACCAATAAAACAATACAAGAATAAAATTATCCAGACAAATCCAAGATAGCCTGCCCTCCTCCCCTACCTACCCCCACCCCCTTCCCCACCTTGCTGTATGACTCCAGACTCTGTCTTAGGAAGACACCTCGACAGATACACTCACACATAAATCAAGTTCTTCAGGGAGCAGTCCTCCTGGATAGATCCCATCAAGGTGCTAAGGCCTGACCTGGGACAGGTATAGAGTTTGCAACTTATCCCAAGTCTTGACATACCTGGGAAGGGTGTTTCTTATGCTAGTTCCCATTTGTTCCACCTTAAGATTCGAAAACAATTCTCTCAACCATTCTGAGTAACTCAAAGGTAGGTTATCTAACCAATGCCTCAGAATAACTTGTTTAAGGGAAGAGGAGATTAATGCCATGTAGTACCTCCTGTGCTTTACCCTGATCCTCCTATAATCCCCCACTATACAAATCTCTGGGATAAATAGCTGCATGCGTCAGCTGGCCCACCCACGCACCCTGGGTTGGCACTACCTTTATAGATGCTGCCCTATGACCTCACTTCCTCTCTTTTATTTTACTAAGTCCCCACTTTTCCATTTGCAGGTTATACCTGCCAGCCACTAGAGGGACCCACACACTCCCACCTCAGGCCCTTACCCTTAAACTTACTCCGGACCCCTCCAGGGAACCCCTTTATCTCACCACTGCCTACATTCCCCCAAAGAACCAAAACCCGGCACTATTATCCTTAACTGATTATCTTGCCACCCTCCCTCACAAGGCAGAACAAGTCCTTGTGGGGGACCTGAATGTGAACTGGCTTAGCGCTGCCTCCTCCACCACCTGGGACTCCTTCACAGCCATTGATCTAACACAACTCATTTCCCAACCCACAAGAGTAAACCCAAAGAAAGGTACCAGCACCCTCCTAGATGTTATCTTCACCAACCGCCCCCAAAAAATCCTGGATATCCAGGTCCTCCCTGACTCACTCAGTGACCATTCCCTTATCCTATTCTGCTGGTTGACCCCCTCGCCCCAACTCACAGCCCAGCCCACACTCTGCCGGCATTTCAGACCGGGTGGGCTGAAAAACCTCAAGCAATTTCTTGCCCAGATAAACTGGTCCCCCATTCACCATGCTCCTGACATAGATACTGCCCTTGCCTTCTTTTCTCAAACCTTTAACAAAGCCTGTGACCTCTTTGCACCCTTCACGGCTGCCTGAACCAAAAAACATAATGTGCCCTGGCTTACTCCTGCCCTATTACAATTGCTCAGGCTTAGGGATCACCTATGGCACCTTGGCACAGAAACAGGCCGGATGATTGACACACAGGCCTACAATGCTGTGCGGAATAAGAACACTTGGGCCATCCGAAAAGCCAAGGCCGACCACTACCAGGCCACTCTCACCTCCTCCTGGGGGTGTGCCCGAACTTTCTGGGATAATGTCAAACAATTAAATGGGAGCACACTCTCCTCCCCATCCCAGATCACCATTGACGGCACAACCGTTACGGACCCAGCAAACATTGCAAACTACCTTAACACATCCTTTATGGACCTTAGCTCTGTCCTCCCCAGTAATTTCTTGACCCGCCACCCTCCCACCTGCCCCAGTCCTCCAACACCCTAGCTTCTACCTACGTAGGGTAACTGCCCAGGAAGCCAGACCCCACCTGGTCAAAGCGTTAAAGAGCAATAGTCCTGGCGACGACTCCCTGGACCCAAGCATTCTCTGTCTGGTACTGGATCAGGTCCTTGCCCCACTCACCAGCCTTCTCAACAAATCCCTCTGCCTGGGGCAATTCCCATCTGCATGGAAAACTGCCATTGTTACTCCCATACACAAAGGTGGTGACAGGTCCTCTGCCAGGAACTACCAACCTATCTCCATCCTCCCACCCCTCTCCAAAGCCCTAGAAAAACTGGTTGCCACGCAAATCACTGAATACCTGACCAAGCACAACATCCTCTGCCCTGAACAGCATGGTTTCCGCGTAGGACACAGTACCGGCACTGCACTAGTTCAGTTTTCAAATTTTCTACACTCCTCTCTGGACTCTGGCTCCCTAGCTGGGGCAGTGTTCATCAACCTCTCAAAAGTTTTCAACACTGTCTCCCACCCCCTCCTGCTGGATGCCCTCTGCCACACTGGCTTCTCTACTGGGCCTCTCGCCTGGTGCACCAGCTACCTATCTGCCCACTCCCAATGTGTCAGAATTAATGGGACACTTTTCAAAACTTGTCCCATCCGCTCAGGGGTTCCTCAGGGCTCCATCCTGGGACCCCTACTCTTCTCACTCTACCTTAACACCCTGCCCAGTGCATGCACTGGTAAAATTCTGCTGTATGCAGATGACGCATCATCTTTGCCACCCACCGTAACCCTATCTCCCTCCAGAACTCCCTACAACTGTCCGATAATGATGCCGAAACCTGGTTTAAGAGCACAGACTGGTCATTAATCTCAAAAAACAAAACGATGCTCTTTGCCCGACCCAAAACAAAGCCAGCAACTTCCCACTCCATATCCTCCCCTGCTCCAAACAACCACTAGAGCAAATCCACTCCTAAAAGTACCTTGGGGTCTCCTTTGACTCAGCCCTCACCTACCACACCCACATTGATGCACTTGCTTCAGCCACTAATGTGTTGTTAGGTATCTTATTCCTCCATAAAAACTGTCTCCCTCCCGCTGCCCTTCATCTAGCAGTTACATCCTCTATATTATCCCTTGTTGACTATGACCTACCAGTATACAGTGCTGCTGATACGACCGCCCTCAATAAAATTTGCCTCATCCTAAATAAGGCATGCAGGCTAATCACTGGGGCCCCCAGGCTCACGCATGCGTGCCAGCTGGCGACATATGGCAATACTGCTGGATCTAGACGAACGCTCACTTATACCAAACCTGCCTAATAACAAAAACTCTTCTCGGCTATCTCCACCCGGACTGACAGCCTCCCTCCACCAAGCCCAACCATTGGGCTGTACACGGACCTCCTGCAAGGCCACTTGTTCCATAGGAAGGGAAGATGGTATGAAAAGGCAGCTTGACCGGAGGCAGTGTGAGGACGAGGGAAGTTGAAAGTGCGGGCGTCCCTGTGGTGGTGGGAGAAGCCTAGGGAGTTGGCTGGTGCAAGGCAGGAGGTGAGGTGGGGGGGAAAGAGCCCAACCAGTATTTAGCTATGAGGGAGGCACTATGGATGGTTCTCCTATGGGAGAGTGAGGCCATGGAGAGAGTGGTGTAGAGGGGGCAGTGATGAGTAAGTGGGGGGGGAGGCAATGGCAAAACGACAGAATGCGTTTAGTAAGATGTCAAGTTTGGAGAAGGATGAGGTTGGTGCTGTGCAGTATATGATGTCCGTGTAGTCTAATACAGGTAGGATAGTTTTACGTACAATTTTACTGTAGGCAGGAAGGGGAAGGCTGTCTTTGTGGCGATAAAGGATGGCAAGTTTGGGCCGGAGTTTGGAGCAGATAGCCTCTATGTGGGTAGAGAAATTGAGGTGGCTGTCTAGCCAGACTCCCAGATATTTGAAAGTGGGGACCAGGTCAAGGGGAGAGCCATCCAGGGTGGAGATAACTGGGGGGCAGGTAGGGAGGCAAGCTTTTTTCTAGATCCAAAGACCGTGGTGACTGTTTTTTTGTCATTTAGTTTAAGCTGTTTTTTCAGGAACCAGGATTGGACTCTATTGAAGTTGTTTTGGAGATCGGGGAGGACACTGTCATGGGAGGTCCCAAGGCAAAAAGGATTGCATCATCAGTGTACAAATGCACGTTAGCAGAGAGGTAGGCAAAGGGGAGGTCGTTTATAAATAAGGAGAATAGGATGGGGCCGAGGATAGAGCCTTGAGGGACACCTGAGAGGATGGGAAGGGGGGGGGAGAGGGTATCCCCTATTTGAACGGATTCCTGCCTATTCTGTAGGTAAGAGTGGAACCAGTTTATGGTAGGTTTGGCCAGGCCAAAGTAGCTGAGTTTGTGGAGCAGCGGGGGGTGGGAGATAGAGTCAAATGCTTTCGCCAAATCGATAAATATGGCGGAGGTGGTCAGACTGCTGTCCATGGCCAAGAGGATAGAGTCTGTTAGGCACAGCAAGGTGGTTATGATGATGGAGTGGTGTTTTCTAAAACCTGATTGACTGGGAGAGAGAGGGAGCTGTTTGAGGAGAGAAAATCAGTCAATTTGGACAGCATGAGGAATTCTTGTATTTTGGCAAGGGAAGGAAGGAGTGAGATGGGCCTGTAGCTTCCCGGCAAAGAAGGGTCACCACGTTTGTGCAGAGGGAGGGTCTTGGCCAATTTCCAAGCTGAAGGAAATGTGGTGGTGGCGAGGGAGAGGTTTAGTATGTATGTCAAGGGTGCTGCTATGGCTGAATCCGAGATGTGGAGAAGTCTAGGGTGCAACCCGTCTGGGCTGGTTTTGGCCAGGTTAAGAGAGGTGAGTGCATTGTAGACTTCCCATGGTGTGAAAGTAGGAAAGAGGAAGCTGGGGGAAGAAGGGAAGGATTCGGTGGGGTCAGGTGGAGGGGGGGAGATGGGTAGGGCACATGAGACGAAAAACAAATTGAAAATAGCAGCTACAGAAACAGGATCAGAAACTGGTCTCCCATCGATGTTAAGGACTGGGCAAGTCTGCTTAGAAGTGGGTTTGATCATGAAGTTGATTACCTTCCAGAAGGACACAGGGGAGTTTTGGTTCTGGGTGAGTTGTGCTTGGAAGTAGGAAGATTTAGATTGCCAAATAGCTTTAGTGCATTTATTTCTGAGGTGTTTGTAGGATTGGAGGTCGCTAGTGGTATGGGTGGCTTTGTCCAAATTGCCAATCTATTTGGTCAAAGGCTTTCTCTGTATCCAGGGACAACAAATCCATCAGGGTATCAGGGTCCCTGGATGCAGAGAAAATGTGAGACAGTTTGTGAAGATGGTCCGAGGACATCCTCCCTGTCATGAACCCAACTTGATCCTGGTGTATAATATGGGGAAGGACTTTAGCCATCCTATTTGATAGGAGTTTGGCAAGAATCTTGACATCATAATTAAGTAGTGAGATAGGGCGGTAACTAGTTACTTGATCCTCTGCTTTCTCAGGCTTGGGGAGGACAATAATAAGGGCCTTTAATAGATGGGAATCTATTACTTCAGCTTTAATGATTTCTAAAAATAATGTTTTAAGCCATGGGGCTAGTTGTGAAAGTTCGGAGAGAACCCGTCTGGCCTGGGTGCTCTGTCTAAAGGCAGGGATGTTATTACCTCTAGGATTTCAGTCTCTGAAAAGGGGGACACCAGTTCCTCTCTAAGCTCTAGTGGGATCTCTGCAAGCGGGGTTGAGGATAGGTAGGTACTCTTCTACCTCTGATTTTTTGGGTGATTTTAGCATAGGGCTCTATAGTTCTCTATAATATTCCTCACATTTCTTCACAGTGTCTTGGGGATGTGTTTTCACTCAGTCATCCCCTCTGGCTCTAATACTCTGGATGATCCGAGAGGATTCCTCTTTCCTTAACCTCAAAGCCAACAGTTTCCCTGCTTTTTCCCCCTGGTCTATATAACTCCCTTTTGTCTTGAGGATGGCATATTCGGCCTTATCTTTTAGAACCACATTGTATTGATGTCGATATCCTTCCAGCTGACCCTTTACCTCCTCTGGAGGAGACAACTTATTTTCCAACTCCTAGATACAGGACAGCAATTTCAATGCCTTTTGTTCCCTGCTCTTTTTCCTCTTGGCTGCAATGTGAATTAGTTCCCATCTCCGGACACATTTTAATGCACCCCATTCTAAATCTCCCCTCCCAGCTGAGTGTAAATTTGTTTCTTGGTATTGCTCTATAGTCTTTCTAATTTCGTCAATCACTTTCTCATCTTTAATTAACTGATTATTAAGCTTCCAAATGGTCTGCTTGGGTATATTTGGGGAAGGGGCAAGGCTACAACAAACCAGCGAGTGGTAAGAGACCACTCCCGGGTCAATTCTGCACTCCCCCAACCCAGGAAGGAGGGATTGGCTCAGCTGGAAGTAGTCGATTCTGGACATAGAGTCATGTACCTCTGATCTAAAGGTAAATTCTCTAACATTTGGGTGTAGGATCCTCCAAGGATCATTTAGTCCTAACTGGTTGTTCAGGTCCTGAATTGCTCTTTGTGCTAGTGTGAGACCTTTATTTTTCCTCCCAGACTTATCCAAGTCCGGGGAGAAGGGCAAGTTCCAGTCTCCCCCAAAGACAATAGGAAGGTGAGCGAAAGGTATCAAAATGTTAAGCAACACCATAAAAAAAAAACAGGTGAATCTGCATTAGGCCCATAAATACTGCCCAAAATTATACCAGTTCGATTCCGGCAGGCCTTTAAGAAAAATATATCTGACTCCAGGGTCCCTAATACATTGCTCACAGAGGAAGGGCGTGGATCTAGAAAGCAAAATCACCACACCTCTGCTAGACATTCTATCCTCAGCAGTAAACACCTGCCCAACAAACTGCTTTCTAAATTTGTATTTATTTATTTATTTAGTTTTTGTTAACCGGGTAAGTGCACTAGCCAGCAAGTGACTGTTTTCAGGCACGACCCGGGAAGTAAAATTATAGTACATAACGATACAGTAAGGATAGCGAAAATACATGATGCACAGAAATACAGGAAGATACATATGGCAGGATACAATGCATGACAAAGGAAAATACATTTCAAGGACATTTTCCATTGAGCGCATACATAAAGTGCATTGAAGGACCTAGGAAAGGGGAGAGGATAGGTGTAGGGGTAAGCCAGAAACAAGATGGAAAATGACAAAAGGGGGAAGGTGAGAAGGTGAGGAAAGGATAGAGGGAAGTGGGCTTCTGCCTCTAGTAAGTGTATTTCCTGCAACAGCAGGATATTCCCATCCAAGAGTTGCAGGTGTTTTAAAATGTAATATCTTTTGGATTTATTTTGAGCTCCCTTTGCGTTCCACAAGATAAAAACCTTGTCATTCTCCATCATTACTTGCCATATCTCTGGTCCTTGTGCCTTGATTATAGACATCTAACCACTCCTTCTCCCATTGCTTATGGTTGCCCGAGCAAGGCCCCCCCTTCCCCCTCCCTCCCTCCACTGTCTTGTAATACACCCACCCCATCCTCCCATACCCTCCCTGCTATCCCTCCCTTCCTCTCCTACCCCAAACTTCCTCCTGTATATATGCCACATACAAACCCCCACCCACCCGGCCAACACAGACTTTCTCCAGTACATGATACATACCCGGTGGCATGTTTTCTCCTTTCGCTCCCACTCCCCTCTGCCACCTATATCTAAGCTCTCCTAATCACCTCCCCTTATACCTTCCCTGTCTAGGCAATTGAAAATTATATTGAAAAACCTATCCTCATGCCCACTTGCATAGCTATTATTGGTCACTGGTTCCCCTTAATCGAGGTCTCAAGTGCTGCTCCTTGATGGCAGGCTATCGCACTGTCCCCCAAAATAAACTGTGGGGGGACCTACCCTAAACTCCCAGGAACTTAAACAATAACATCCTAAAAACCACATTACACTGGATTCCCTTCAAAATTTTCATATTTGTAACCACCCCTGTCCTAGGTGCTATAACCCCATGTTCCCATTCTAGAAATCTTCTTGAAACAGTGATAACTTAACCATGGGGATGTCCCCTTACATTAACGTATCCACTCGGAGGATATAACCCAGTCCAACAAAAAGGAAAAACCCATCAGGCACAGGGGCTCTTCCCTCCCAGGAAGCTCCCAACTCCCAAACAGCAAAAAATGTAAAGATATAATAAAGAAAATCATTTTAAATTTGGCCCCTCTTAAGATGACGTTCTTTTCCAAGGGAGCCCATCACAGTTCGACTGCCCACCCTTTCCTTCATATACGCAAGAAATAAATCAGTTCCAAATACTCTATGGTAAAGTTCAAAACAAAAACGCAAGCTGACGCCCCATTGTGACAAGTAGTCCAGGTTCAGTGTCTGGATCAGTCGTTTTATCTGCTGACCTCCAAAAGCTGTAGAAAAGAAGACCATTCGAGGGTACCCCCCGATCTCCAAAAAATGTAATGTTTAACTGAAACCTCTTAAACAGCCTATGTAGAGCCCTCCAGTACAATTATAGGCCCAAATCCCCAAGGTTCAAACTCCGTCCAGTTCCCAGAGAAAGCCCATGAACAGCCTCAATCATAAATTAAAAACCCAAACAGTTAGTGGGCACTTCCATCTGGTAAACAAAGTACAATCAAATGAGTAATCAAACAGTTCCACTATCTCCGTAAAAACTTCCCAAGCATCAGTATATCGTTAACGCTTCTAGACTTAACAAAGCCAGTTCCATTTATTATCCCCAATGTACATACTGTGCTTTCAGCAGTTGCTAAACAGCTCTGGCATGTTCTCTCTCAGGGCTGAATCTGCCATCTTCAGATTTTCGTAAGTCTCCCACACTCCACCGTGGATGACCTGAAATCTGGCAGGGTATCCCATTCTGAATTTTATGCCTGCCACCATCAGTTTTGTTACAATAGGGTAAAACTCTGCTCTTCTCTGCCTGATAGATAAAGGTAAATCCTGTGTCACTCTTAACCGTGAGCCTTCCCATCTCACCTCTTTTAGCTCTCACCTTCCCCCCCTCAAAAATGTTGCTTTTCCAGATAGTTGAGGAAGCAGAATATCAGCACTCTCAGAGGGGCACCCAGGGGCAGAGTAGGTCTTAGTGCCTGGTGTGCTCACGCTATGATATAATTGGGCCCATAGGGAGAAGGGCCTGCTATTTTAGTCACCAGTTTTTGAATGAAAAATATAGTGTCTGTGTCCTCCTCCCATTCCGTTAAGCCTATAATTATAACATTATTTCTACAGCTCCTTCCTTCTAGATTCTCCACTTTATTCTCAAGATTGTTTATTTTCTGTTTCATGGCTTGAAGATCAGGATCCAATTTTTCAACTCTGTTCAACTGAAATCACTCAGGTCTCCACGTCACTGAGGCGTCTTGTAGTGGTTTACACCGCTCCGGTCACCGACTTCATTTCTGCCATGATAGATTTAAGTTCTTCCCGAAAAGGAGCAAACTCCGCCAAGAATCTCTCGATGTTGAGTATTCCTTGGTCTGATGATGCCCCGGACATTTCAGCAGCTCCTCCTGTTTGTGATCAATACTTTTTGGCAGCTTTCTCAGGGGTTGGCAGTGGTGTATGTCGGGGTAGTGAGGCCCTCATCTCCGCTTCCATAGTGAGGATTAAAATGCAAAAATCAGTCCCAGATCCACTTTGTTCTTGCTGTTAGACCTTCCAGTACCAGGGAATTATCAGGTACTCACCCGAAATGCTCATATTTCTTGAAAAATAGTAAATTAATATTGAGGGAAGCGGGAGCTCGATCAGAAAGCGTCCTACACCATCGGCCACATCACTTTATCCAGTGGGTCCCAATTCTGTGGTGGTCTCCAGCCTGGGGATTAGGGGTAACTCTGCCACTGCTACACTCTCAGCTGCTCGGGCTGCTACTTCCAAGCCATGCCTCAGGCCCTACTGCCATAGCAGGCCCACCCACAGGAAAACCATCTTACCCACAGTGGAACTCCCCCACGGGCAAGCATTATTTGGGCACTAGGCCCTATCAGTGCTTACCCTACCAAGGTGCTGAAGTTCACTTGGCAGGCCTCCATATCTCTTTTTTCTACCCAGGCTCCAGCTCCCAATTGCACTGACAGACCCCTTTTCTTTGCCCGATTGCTCCTCTTACTTGAACCTGAACTGTCGCTTTCCATCACGGGTCTTCAAGGGTGGAGGGCCAGGATGGCAAGCAGACCAGCCCTGCCAAGGCCCTCCAGCCAAACTTGCTGCCCAACCCCCTGCCTTCTCTCATCAGGTCTCCCCCCAGGGTTCTCTCTCTATGGTGCCAAAATCTTCCCTTTTATACCTCCAATGGATGGGACCCCTGCTGGCAGCAAGCAGACCCAACTCCAGACTTACTGGCACCACCAGCTCTTCCTGCCTAGCTACCCATAGCAACCAGCCTATCTACACTTAGAAACAGAAATTTAACTAGTAAGTACCCAAAGGGTGCTTACACTTATAATTCACAAACATTAAAACTGAGAGATATTTAACACATAAGATATCAAGTGTACTGTGCTAGATACTTGAGAACCTAGCTGGTGCATACCATCTTGGATTTCAGATAGTTACAATGAGGTTGCTCAGCATGCATCCAGCACTGAAAGTCTATCTAATGCCTCATGGGATAATCGAGCAAACGTAGCAGGGTGGGATATGCCAGCCATGAGATCCTCAATGGAAGGGATGGCACCTGTGTGTCATTTGGGGGAGATGTAGGGCATGTTTGGTAATGCCCAAAATGAGTAAGGAAGAAGAAAGGGGCATAGTCTGGCCAAATACAACTTCAGCAAGCTGTTGTACCCACTTCCAAAAGGGTTGAACAAGATGACAAGACCATAATATATGCGCTAAGTCACATCCAGGAGAGGCACATCTTCCAACAATTATCACTGGGGAGGAAGTGTAGCCGGTGAGGCACAGCGGGGTTCTGTAACTGGAATGAAGAATCTTGTCACGAATAAGTGCACTATGTGCATCCTTAAAAGTTCCATGACAGAAGGTCCAGCAAGCTTCCCAAGTCTGGTCTGAGATGTTGGTTTGAAGTGCTCTTTCCCACGTAGCTATAGAGTCTAGGGATTGTCTGGGAATGTGGTCTCAGATGATTTGATACTGTAAATCATTCCTGCTATCCCTGTTTTGCATTTCAGCCAGGTGGGAAGGGGTGTGAGTTTGTAGGGGGAGGATCATGAGGTAAGTAGCAGGGTATGAGTAACATTATGGATCTGTAAATACTTCCAGAATTCTTGCTTTTGCAGACCCTGGAGGGACTGCAAGTTTGAATAGGAGTCCAAGTGAGATGTGTTATGTACTAGAAGGTCCTCTAGCTGTTGTATCTTGTTTGTTTTCCATGAGTGCCAAAATAGTTTCTTGCCTGTTACAATAATGCTTGCACATCCCGACAAGGTGGTGTATGCTGTGGGTTTGGGGTCCATTTCCAACCATTAATTTATTTTTTATTTTATTTAGTTAGTTAGTTATTTATTTATTACTAGGATTACAGACCTTTGAACCAGAGGTTCTTTTACAAAGGTTCCACATCAAATACAGAACACAGAACATATTACTGACAGTATTTGTGTTACAAATACAGGCATGAAGCTAAAAACAATTATCAAAGGTGGCAAAGATACATAAACATTCAGGTTACATATTTTATAGGAAAAAGTGCACTAGTAGGAGTAAGTGGAACAGTGTAGGACTACAGAAGGGATATAGTACCTAGGGTAGATGCACAAGTGGCATGATAGAGAGAATTAACGAGTGGGGGGTACAGTTAGTTAAGTATTACATTGTCTCCAGGGCTAGTAGAAAGAGGAACAGCAACAGTGGGAAAGAGAGAGGGAGGTATGGGAAAAGGGGGTTGAAGCAGACAGTAGAGGGTATAAGGGAAAGCAAGGGGGGAAGAAGCAGGTAGGAGGTGATCTTGTCAAGTCTGATAAGTTAGGGAGGCAAGGGTAGATGGTGGGGGGTGGGGCAGGTAGGTAGAAAAGGGGATGGGTAGCTAGAGAGAGTTGGAGCAGTCGTTTCCAAGAACTGGGGTAGGGTCTAGGTGTTAGCAGGAGAGTCACAGCTGCTTTGTTGGGTGAGGTGCTGGTGCAGATTAAGTTTAAAGGTGCCAATGGAGGGGATGTTAAGTATCTCTGGGGGGAGGTTATTTAGCCAATTAGGGGCCCTGTAGCAAAATGATCTCTGGCCTTGGGCAGTTTGGCACTAAGGGACCATGTAGCTTGTTGAAGATGCTCTGCATGTGTTGCAAGGTTTAGGAGCTGTTATCAACATGGGCAGTGCGCTTGATAGAGCTTTGCAAAGGCTGATTTTTTTCACAAAGAGACACATTTGGTGGGTGATCCTACTTTTGAGATTCATCCAGTGTGTTTGCGTATATAGGTCACAGGTGTGGGTGTACCTGTGGGTACCCATAACCAGCTGGCATGCCTTGTTGAGAGCAATGGTGATTCTCTTCAGGACCGTATCCAAGACTGCACAGTAGAACATTATCCGTAATCGACGATGGAGATAACTGAGCTGGATACTGAAAGTTTGAGCACCTCATCGTGAGGCAGTGATGGTGCTTATATAGTGCGCCAATACAAGAGTTTATTGCCCTTGCTATTAGGTTGATGTGGGCTAAGTAGGACAGGCTGCTGTCTAATGTTATGCCTAGATATTTGAAGTTCTTCACTTGCTCGAGGGGGAGGTTTTGCTTTAGTTTGGTGAGGCAGGTTGCTTTGTGGCAGCTATGTAGGGTATTGAAAAGCATCACTTTTGTTTTTTGCAGTTCATCAGCAGTTTATGGTCCTCAAATCAACATTCAATTTCCTTGAAAACGAATGGAGATCCCTAGTGAGAAGATTGGGATCAGAGTGAGCAGAGAAGAGGACAGCATCATCTGCATACAGAATGATGTTGGTAGAACATGCTTTTGGGAGTGAGTTAAGGAAGAGACTGAACAGTAAGGGTCCAAGGATAGAGCCTTGGGGAATGCCAGAGTTTACTGAGCGGCTGCTAGAAAGTGTGGCATTAATTCTGACCTGCTGCGACCTGGCACCAAGTTAACTTGTAAACCATTTGTTGACCTCGTTGGATAGGCCAACAGACTGGAACAAGCTGAATAGGAGTGACTGGTTCACAGTGTCAAAGGCCTTGGTGAGGTTAATGTATATTGACCCCACCAGTTGGTCACAGTCAAGTGCACTGTCTAAGACGTCAGTATATTCCTGCAAGGCAGAAGCAGTGCTATGTGCTTTCCAGAATCCATGCTGCTCCATGCACTGGAGGTTATATTTGGTCAAATGTTCCATGAGTTGGTCTGCGACAATACGTTCTAACACTTTGGAAAGGGGAGGGGGGGGAAGGATAGCAATAGGATGATGTAGGGGATAGGGGAAGTGTCCTGTCACTATTTTTATAGATGGGTACAATACAGGCAAATTTCCAATGCTGAGGAAATTGTTGATAAGAGAGGGAGAAGTTGATGAGTGTGGTAAGGGATCTGAGGACAGAGTCAAGGGTTAGTCTGAGGAGTTTAAGGTCCAAGGAGTAGCTGCTGTGTCTGGCATTACCCAGAGCCCGTTGGAGGTATTTATGTAACTTAACCCAATAGGGAACCAATGGGTTTGTAGTAGGATGATGCTTTAAGTGCCTGGGAAGGGGGTTATAAATAAAGTTAGTGGCTACACCTTCTGGAGGAAGAGATGCCTCCACATGGAGCCACTAGGATGCCTCAGGGATGAGCTTCACAAACCAGTATAATGTGTGTACTGCCCCAAAGGCCCATATGTAGCCCAGAAACCAAAAGAATGCTCCAGACTCCTACTGACCAATGCATGTGCAATTTGTTGCAGCTATCGTGGTCTAGCACCTTCCCACAAAACATCACTCAAGAGGGGATCCAATTTATCCAGTAGTGGCTGTGGTATCTTTAGGGATCGGTAGGAGATGGTATAAAAGAGTTTTGGTGCTGCCACCATTTTGATGGCTGAGATTTTACCAATGAGATTAAGTTGCAGAGTTTTCCACCTGTCACAATTTGTCTTTAGATTGTGGAGAAGGGGGATATGGTTGCCCTCACTCAGCTTTTCAATTGTAGGGGTGATTTTTAGACTGAGATATAAAATTCCAGAAGGGGCCCATTTGAATCCCATGGAGGTCACTATACTGGTTTGACAGAGGTTTTTCAGAGGGAGGACTTCTGTTTTTGTGTGTCGCCTTAAGACCAGAGAGGGTCATGAATTTGGCAAGTATAGAAATCAAGGGACAAGAGGAAGTAGCAGCATCTCCCAGGAGGAGCAGTAAATCATCCACATATAGCAATGTGGAGTGTTGTACCTCACCCAGGGATATACCCACAATGTTTGGGGCCTGGTGGAGTTCTATTGCTAGTGGCTCCACTGCCAGGACAAAGAGAAGGGGAGAGGAGGAAGCCATGCCTAGTGCACCTTTCCAACCCAAAAAGGGGTGATAAAGTCAAATTGGTGAGGACACATTAGATGGGGATGTGTAAAGAACCCTAATCCATGAACGAAAGCATTTTTCCCAGTCTCAGGTGGGATAGAGTAAGGTGTATATAGTCCCACTCTACAGAATAAAAAGCTTTTTCAAAGTCAAGTGCCCCTGCCACTGCAGGGGACTTGGAGCTCTTTGCCCTATGCATGAGATTTATCAAGGACTGTAGATGGTTGGTACCCAAGCGCCCTTTGACAAATCCCACTTGGGAATGATGAATTAGTCATGGTAGGAGAGGTTCAAGCTGGAAGGCCAGCAATTTAGCATTGAATTTACACTTCATGTTGATCAGGGAAATCGGCTGATAACTAGAGGGCAGGGTGGGTTCCTTACCCTTTTTTGAGCAGCACAGTGATAACAGTTTCTCACAGAGTAGGGAGGAGAGCCCAAGTGGTCTCAGCTTCTTCACATACTTTGCAGAGAAGGGGCAATTTGCAAATGAGGTCTGCTAAAGGCTTGAAAAATTCTGTGGGAAACCATCTTCTCCGGGTGCCTTCCCTGAATTCAGGGACATGAGAGTCTGCTGAATCTCAGCTACAGTAAAGGGATGTTCTAATGCTGAAGCTCATTCGGGAGTCAGATGTGGAAGAGTTAGGGAATCCAGAAACCAAGTGATGGCTTCATAGTTAGTGTGAAGCAGAAGAGTATCGCTTCTGGTCAAATGTGGCCATATCATGGTTAACAGCTGCAGCCTCTGAGCACACAGAGTCAGGGTCATCTTGCAGTCCCACAATATGTTTGTCCAGCTGCTGCTTACACAGCTGGTGCGCTAGTAACTTCCCCCTTTCTGCCCCCCTTTCCAATATTTATGTTTGAGTGTCAGGATAGCTATCTCAGCCTTTTGGGAAAAAAGGTGCTGAATTCAATTTACAATTTCAGGATTTCACTGTGCAAAGCGGAGTTGGGGTCAGGAGGTGAGGAGGCTGCATACTGGGTTTCTTTAGTTTTCCAAGTTTTTTCCAACTCTTGCAGGTGTTGTTCCCATTGAATCCTATGTGTGATGCAAAGCTGATAATTCTGCCTTGCAGGGTGGCTTTCAGAGCCTGCCAGGTGATCCCAGCAGAGGTGTTGGCAGAATCGTTGAATGCCAAGAAATTGATCACCTCTAGTCAGATCCATGGTAGAAGGTTCAGGTCTTCAAGCAGAAATTGGTCTAAGAGCCAGGAGGGAGAACATGGGGTCTGACATCACCAGAGAATATGTAGTTGCACAGGGACATGATCTGAGCTAGCTAGGGGAAGTATGGAAGAACTAACCATAGCTTGAGTGATGGATGATGAAGTGAGTCAATAATTTAGTATGTTGTAGGTTTGATGAGACGAGGACTAGAGTAATGTCATTCTCTCGGGTGAAAAAGGCTCCAAATATCTGAGAGCCCAAGATCTTTCGTAAATAACAACAGGACCAGGGCACTTTTGTGGTGGGTTTCTAACGAAGAATTACTTCTGTCTAAAGAACATAGAAACATAGACTTTGATGACTGATGAGGACCACTTGGCCCACCCAGTCTGCCCATTTCCCTACCTATTGTGTCAGCGTGGCTCAGTTGGTAGCACATCCGCCTCTGGACCAGAAGGTTGTGGGTTCTCGTCCCACACTGGGATTGGACATATTCAGAAGAGTCAGAGCAGGCAGGAAGGGAGGAGGAGTGGCACTGTATGTGAAAAATGACATAAGGGCCACAGAGATCCAGGAGGAACAAAATGGGGGAGAGATACTGTGGGTTAAGCTAGAAAGGAAAATGGGGCCAGCCATCTGCACAGGTGTGGTCTATAGACCACCAGCCCAGGAGGAAGAAACAGATAGGGAGTTGATGCTAGCCATCCAAAGGATGGCAGACAAGGGTGAGGTAGTACTGGTTGAGACTTCAATATTCCAGACGTGACTGGAGCATCCCAGCAGCAGCATCAACTAGAGCAGATTTATCCTGACTCCTTCAGGGTGCCTTCCTCAGCAACTGGTCATGGAACCAACTCGGCAGAAGGCAATACTGGACCTTCTGCTCACAAACAGGGACAGTGTGATGGGGGTAACAGTGGGGGAGCACCTGGGGAACAGTGACCACCAGTCATTGTGGTTTGAAATCACAGAAAGAGCAGAACCAAACACAAAAACACGTATCCTGGATTTTAGGGGGGCAGACTTTGGGAAAATGGGGAGATACTTGAAAGAGGCATTAAAGGGAATGGGACAGGAATCAGGGGTTGAGGAACAGTGGGCAGTATTTAAAATGGGGATTATAAGAACAACAGAATTATGCATTAACAGGTTAGCAAGAGGAAAAGGAAGAGGAGACCATTATGATTTTCCAAAGAGGTAGCAAGAAAGTGAAAGCCAAAAGATAGCATTCAGGCAATACAAAAAACACAGGCAGAAGGGGATAGGGAGAAGTACCAGGAGAAACAAAGGGAGGCAGGGAAGTCAGTAAGGGAAGCCAAAGCTCAGACAGAAGAACACATTGCAAAATCAGTGGTTAAAGGGGACAAAACCTTTTACAGGTACATAAGTGAAAAAGAAAGACAAAGGGAGGGATAGTGAGACTGAAGGGGAGGATGGGAGTCATGGAGGATGACAACAGTAAAGCTGACATATTGAACAGGTATTTCTGCTCAGTCTTTACTGAGGAAGAGGGGGTAATGGGTCTGAAGGGAGTACAAGGGTGAGAATGGTGCAGAAATGGACACAAGTCCCTTTACACGAAAGGGTCCTGAAGGAACTGGAAGTAATAAGAGTTGACAAAGCAATGAGGCCAGATGGGGTGCACCCCAGAGTCCTTAAAGAACTAAGAGAGGTGGTGGCTGAACCTCTGGCTATCCTGTTTAGCCAATCACTGGAAACAGGGGAGGTACCCAAAGACTGGAGGACAGAGATGTAGTCCCCTTATACAAAAGCGGGAACAAAGAGGAAGCAGGGAACTACAGACCAGTCAGCCCCACCTCGGTAGTGGGAAAGATCATGGAAGCACTCTGAAGGAGAGATTGGTGGAACATCTGGTTGTCAATGGACTACAGGACCCAAGGCAGCATGGTTTCACCAGGGGAGGTCATGTCAGACCAATCTCATTGAATTTTTGACTGGGTGACTAGGGAGGTGGATCAGGGGAGGGCAGTGGACATGGCCTATCTGGACTTCAGCAAGGCCTTTGACACTGTGCCACATAGAAGACTATTACACAAACTGGGGAATATGGGTGTGGGCAGGACAGTAGTGTGGTGGGTAGGTAACTGGCTGGGTGGCAGGACACAGAGGGTGGTGGTAAATGGCTGTCACTCCACAGAGGGAAGAATGACCAGTGGGGTACCACAGGGATCAGTGCTGGGACCAGTCCTATTCAACATCTTCATTAGTGACATTGCGCAGGATCTAGAAGGCAGAATTTCACTGTGCGTTGATGACACAAAGCTCTGTAACAGAGTAGACACACCAGAGGTGTAGACAGAATGAGAAGGGACCTGCAGAAACTTGAAGAATGGTCAAGGGTTTGGCAGTTGAAATTCAATGCAAAGAAGTGCAAGATAATGCATATGGGTCACAAAAACCTCTGCACAATATATCAGTTGGGGGTGAGGATATAGCATGCACCAAGTAGGAAAGGGATCTTGGGGTTGTCATCTCTGATGACCTCAAGGTAGGGAAACAGTGTGACAAGGCATCAGGTAAAGCAATAGGATGCTGGGATGTATAGGCAGGCATCACCAGCAGGAAAAGGGAGGTCATAATTCCACTATACAAGACACTAGTGAGGCCCCACCTGGAGTACAGTGTACAGTTCTGGAGACCATACCATGTAAGGACATAGACAGGGTAGAGAAGGTTCAGAGGAGGGCAACAAAGATGGTGCATGGATTACATCACAAGTCCTATGAAGACAGGTTGAAGGAACTGAACATGTACTCCTGGAGGAGAGGAGGAGAGAGGGATATGATAGAGACATACAAGTATCTTACAGGGAGAAACAGAGTGCAGGAAAACACTATTTTTAGCGAAAAAGATGTTCCAGGACTAGAGGGCATGGGATGAGGTTGGAGGGAGGACGATTCAGAGGAAACATGAGAAAGAATTTCTTCACAGAACGGGTGGTGGACAAGTGGAACACCCTGCCAGAGGAATTGGTGGGAGCTGAAACAATCACGGGATTTAAGAATGCATGGGATAGACATAAAGGAATTCTAGAGGTCAGGGTTAAGGGGAAGCAGACTTCTAGGAAAACAAACTGAACTTACAAGCTCAAATGGGCAGACTGGGTGGGCCATAGGCCCTTATCTGACAACACTGTCTATGTATCTATGTATCTATGTATCTATGACTTGCACCTAAAAATCGCTGGCATCTGAGTGCAGTATTGGGGGTGCTTGTATTGCTGGGTGTGCCGTCCTTCGGATGAGACGTTAAACCGAGGTCCCTTCTGCCCATCCTGGTGTTGTCCTGGTGGGTGTCCAGGTGGAAGTAAAAGAACCCAGGGCACTCTTCGAAAAGAGTAGGGAACATTCCCGGTGTCCTGGCCAACATTCCCCTTCCCATAAACCGGTTCATGCAATTATCCAGGCTGTGTGTGGGTGATGATGTGCGATATGGCCGCCACCACACATTCAGTCACTTCACTACCAGTCTAGCATTGCTTGTAAAGTGCTTTGAATGTATGAAAAGCGCTATATAAATGCTGATTCTTCTTCTTATTGGATAAGCTGCAGATCCTAGTTAACCAGCAGCCTACTTTCTCCTTACCCCCTACCCCCCCCCACTATAATTGCCTTAGGTCAGTCCCATGCATTCTGAAGTCCCCACTGTTTTGACTCCACAACCTTCTCAGGAAGGCTGTTCCATGCATCCACCACCCTCTCCATGAAAAATACTTCCTCCACGTTGCCCCTGAGCAGTCCCCCCCTCTATCTTTAAATTTTGCCCCCTTGTTCTTGCGTATCTCTTTTTCTGAAATATGCTACCCTCTTGGACATTGTTGATTCCCTTGAGCTACTTGAAGGTTGCTATCATGTCCCCTCTCTCCCTCTTTTCCTCAATGGTATACATATTAAGCTCTTTCAGTCTCTCTTCATATGACTTCTGTTGCAGACTCTGCACCATTTTTATTGCCCTTCTCTGGACTGCTTCCATCCTATCTACGTCTTTGTGGAGATGGGGTCTCCAGAATTGCATGCAGTACTCCAGATGGGATGTCACCAACTGTCTGTACAGAGGGATAACAACTTCCTGCATTCTATTGGTGATGTCTCTCCCTATGCATCCCAGAATCCCCTGAGCCCACCTTACTGCCCTCTCTCATTGCTTGCCTACCTTAAAATTGTCTGATATGAGTACCCCCAGGTCCCTTTCCATTTTTTTTGTTGTTAGTACCCCTCGCCGTGTACTCTCCCCCTGGGTTTTTCTTTCACAGGTTCATTACTTTGCACTTCTTTGCATTGAAACTAAGCTGCCATATTCTTGACCATTGCTCCAACCTTGCCAAGTCCCTTTTCATCCTTTTCGCCCCCGCCTTGTGTATCAGCCCTGTTGCAGATCTTTGTGTTGTCTGCAAAGAGTCATACTTTTCTTTCCAGCCCCTCTGCAATGTCAACTATAAAGACATTAGAGTACCAGTCCCAGTACTGAACCCTGTGGCACCCCACCAGTAGCTCCCCTTTCTCCAGAGTGTGCTCCATTTACTACTGCACTCTGCATCTTGTTGTCAGCCAATTTATTACCCAGGCTACCACCCTAGCACCAACTCCCAAGCTGGCTAACTTCTTTATTAATCTTTTATGTGGTACTGTGTTAAATGCCTTGCTAAAGTCTAAGTAGGCCATACCCACAGTCCCTCCCTGGTCTACTACTTTGGTCACCCAATCAAAGAAATCATTAGATTTGTCTGACATGACCTTCCCGCTGTGAATCTATGCTGCCTTGGGTCCTGTGCCCCACTGGCCTCTAGGCACTTGGCAATTCTTTCTTTCAGAAGTGATGCCATCATTTTGTTTAACAATGAGGAAGTGATGCCATCATTTTCCCTACCACTGAGGTCAATCTAGCAAGTTTTTAGTTTCCTGCCTCTGCCTTGCTTGCACTCTTGTGAAGGGGGATCACATCCACCTTCTTCCACTCCTCAAGTACCACACCCTCCTTCCATGAGTTGTTAAATTCCATAGTGAGATTGAGATCGCCTCCAGTAATAGTGGGCAGGTTGAGTGGGTTACAGGAACATAGTGGCTGGGCAAGAGAGTGAAAGAACTTAGGGACATCTTGATTAGGAGCATAGAGGTTAAAAATCCGAAGTGGCCCAGAGGAGTTATCCATAAGGGCAATCACCCACCGACTCTGGGGGTCGAGTAACTAACATGGATTTCTGTCCCAAATACCAAAATTGCCTCCACCATCTTTTTTGATGTGGCAGAAGCAGCCAGCATTTGGCCTACCCAGTCCAGCTTGAGCCTATCAGTATCAGATTCCAGTAATTTGGTTTCACCTAAAAAAGCAACCTGAGAGTTATGTTGCCTGAAGTGTGTTAACACTTGTTTATGTTTGCTAGGGGTATTGAGGCCTTTGACATTCCAGTTATGAAAAAGTATGTCAAAAGTATATTATTGGGAGGACAAAATAATGTAACCAAATAATGGGATTGTGGCAGAAGACTGAATGCACCCCTCCCAAAACCTCAAGAAAGTAGGATTAGTGTCGAAAGGCAGAGGAGTCATGTAGTACCCCAGCCATCAGAAATACAGGCAAACAATTAATGGGCTAGAAGTAACCCGATATCCAGCTGCCTAGTCTCATTAACTAGTAAACAATAAACTAGAAACAACAACAATCACACAAATAAAAGTAACCAAGTCATACTTGCCAGACCTCCACATTGCACACCAGAGATGTGCTCCAAGTGGGCACACAGGACAGCCCAAGAAAGATGCTTAGAGTAGGCCGTGAATTTCAACCTTGGGTGCCATTAATAGCATCTGAAACAAGTTAAGCAGAGAATACAGTCTCCCCACCCCCTCAACCCACAGGTAAGAGAAAATAGTGGATGTATTATGAGTAATAGCATGGCATGCAAGTAATCATTAAAACAGAGGGCTACTTCAAAGGCTGCTGAGCCCTGGGGGTACAAGTTTTAAGTATTGTTTTTCTTGTTTTTTTTTGTTTTGCTTTGTTTTTTTATTCAGTTTGCATGTCCAGACTGAGAGAGCAACTCGGTATTTCACTGGGGGACTGGTAAAGGTACATGCAATCCTGTGGTTGAACAGCCCCCAGAATTCAAGAAAGTAGACACAGATATCTGTAATGAGCCAGCCATATGCCCCCATGCTTTGCTGCCATGTATGTGTGGTCTCCTGAGGCTGAGGCAAAGTTGTATTCATTCATTCACCTTGGTTGTTGAGTCAACATACACGCATATCTGTGAGGGCTAGTTACTTGTGTCCCAGATGCCAGTCTAAAGTGGATTAGCAAGCACTAGTGTACCAAAATTTGCTATTGTCTGAGAAGGGCTAGTAAGTGAAATAATTCCAGAAGAAGAGTTCATCAGAAGGAACCCTACAGCTGTTAAGAAGCTAAAAAAACAGCACTTTTATAAAGGCACTTACACTGTGATGTGAGTTAGGTCATGCCACAAAGCAGGCTGAAGTCCGTGTTGTGGCCCGCATTTATGTAGCAGACTATCCATTTGCCCTCATGTTACACTACCATGTCTGTGCAACACCCTCAGGCAGAGTCAAAGTTCCTTTTGGCCGTCAAGCTGGCATACAAGCATGTCTGTGAGGGCTATTACCTGGCGCTTCAGACACCAGTCTGATGGGGGTGAATAAGCCGTGGAGCACCGTGGGTTGCTGTCTGAAAAGAGCTAATAATAGAGATAATCCCAGGAAAAAAATGTCATCCGAAAGGGCCACGTGGCAAGGCAGAAACTCAAAGCACAGCAATTCTTTCTCTTTTTTAAAAAAAAGAAGGCACTTACATCATGGTGCGAATCCAGTCATTCCATACAGTGGTCTAAAGTCCGTGTTGTGGTCCGCAATGAAGTGCAAGGATCTGATGGAGATCCAGAATCCCCTCTTGGCTCTGCCATCTAGTTAGTCATAGGGGATGAAGTTTTATCTGCAATAGTTGCCCGTGAAGTGTCTGCTGTGATATTTGCAGTGGGAACAGCAGTAGTGCGGGATATTGAGGAGTGAAAGCCAGGAGCTGGGTCTGTTGCATTAACACTGGGCACCATGGGAGGTGGTGTAGCTACACATAAAGGGACATATTTATTCTGGGCCAGAAGAGGGTTTAAACTGTCTGAGGACTCTTCCAATTTATCATCCCAGCTGCGGTTCTGGTATCGGGGGCAGTTGGAGCTGGCTTCTGTTTTTGCTTCAATCCTGGCTGAGTGTCACCTGAGACAGCGAGGTTATAAGGATTGTTTGGATAACTGAGAAATGTGAATGGGAAACAAACAAACAAAAAAAAAACAATCTCAAGTGCTTATTTTTATGAGTTACTTGTCGTGTGGGAAAAAACTACTGATCGTGTGTAATAAAATACCAATCGTGTTAAAAAAAATACTGATTTTGACAGTCACCATTCTTTTAACTCACAGATATGAAAAATACATAAAATGATACAGAGCCGGCCCTGTGGCACAGAGGGCTGAGGCGCTGGACACCACACCTTGAATCACGCCGGTGACCTGGGTTCGGGAATGGACTCAGGTCGTCGGGGAACTATGCCAGAAAGGAGAGGATTGAGCATCCGGAGGACTGCTCTCCTCTCCCCTCGGGTGAGTCAAGGGAGAAGCTTTGCCCTGTAGCGGCCCCAGTGGAGACTGGGGTCTACTATGCAGTGGCGAGGGAGGGACAACCAGGAAAGCTGGAAAACAACTTCGACACCCGCCGGATGATGACCTCCGCATTCTCCAAACCTACGGAACCTCCGGGAGCCTGCTCCTCCACAGCAGCACCCCCAAGTCAGTAGAAAATATAGAGTTCTGGGGTTCCCCCTGCCCTGGTGCCTTCCCCCTTGGAGGAGGGGGACCCACCCGGAGATAGGGTTACTCTGGGACAACTCGGAGGGCTGGCTGTTATATGTGGCATGAAGGCAGCACTCAGGAAGAGGATGGCCGGGGAGTGGAGATGCCAGGAGGGCCTGAAGGAGAGGCAGACACCGGAGCATCGTAAGAGGTAAAAAGATAATACAAAAAAAAAATGATACAGTATATTTTCAAGACACGAACACCTGAACCCAGGTAAACAGAACATGTTCAGCAAGATTATGGTGTTTAGTTTTTGAAAATTGCCCTGGAAATACCTTTTCTGGGCACCCACAGACTCCATGGTGCCCAGCTTAGCAAGAGAAACTGTCCATTCCCATTCCCTGTATAGAAACAGCAGGATTTTCTTGAATGCTAAAGCCACAGCTGGAATCCTTCCACTGGCTTCAGTTCAAGTAGTGAGTTGGCAATCCCGTTTTGTCTCTGTCTCTCTTATTCTTTCTCTCTGTCTGTCTCTGTGTCTGTCTCTCTACTTATCTATCTAATTATTTCCTATACAGACCATGTTGCCCATTCCCAGTACTGCTTCTTTCTCCCCACTCCTCTCCAGCTCACCTGCCCACTTTCCCAGCGATTACTTATTTTGTTATATTATATTTTATAAGCAGACAGGGGTGCCCACCCCAGTACTGCTTCTCTTGACCCCCATTCCAGGTATGTATGTGGTGGCACTGGGGTTCCCACCCCCGCTGTCACTGAACAGTAGCCCGACACTGGGTGCCCAATCCCCAGTGTCAGCAAAGTCCCTTGAAAAAGAAAAGTGTCCTTGTCCCTTGACTTCTTTTTAACCAGCACTAAAGAAAACATTACCTCACCAATCTGACCCACACATACACACACACACACTCACATAAACCCCACCTCCCACAGCTCCCACACACCCTAACTCACCTGAACACATTTTGCTGCTAAAACCAGTGACTGCACTGTAAGAAAATAAGGTAAATCAACTTTAATGTATTTCAGTGATGTCTGAACTTTAATTTATAACTTTGTCATTTTTATATATTTTGACCCCAGATTTTCAACATGGCCTTTATGTGACCCCACCTCATGACAAATGGTGGTGGAATTATGCAAATCTGTCAAAAAAGATGATTTCATGGTTACTTTACAAAATCACCTTTTGGACAGGATTTTAAAAATTTCCACCACCTTTGTTCATAAGGAGGGGCCACAAAAAGACTATGTCAAAAATGTGGGGTCTAAAAATGACAAAGCTATGAAAGTATGTTGAAGCTTTTCTATGCTTACTCACAACTTTGGTAATTTTAAATATTCTGACTCCCAATTTTCAACATAGCCATTTTTTTCACACCACTCCTTGAATGTGAAAGCTGCCATTTTTGAAATCCTGGTCAAAATTTGTTTTCATACCTGTGGTGCAAAATGATGTTTCGGTAGGGATTTTAACATTTTCCCCTACCGAGTTCATGAGGTGAGGTAATAAGAAGGCTATGCTGAAAATTTGATGTACAAATACAGTAAAACACCCAGGTTATGAGTAAATGTTGCAATATTTCAAAGTTCACTCATAACATTGCTAGTTTTCAATATTTTGTCTCCAAACTTTCAACATAGCTATTTTTTCACACCACTTCATAAACATGACAGGTGTCATTTTTTAACTTCCAGATGAGATGTTTTTTCACACTTCTGGTGTGAAATGATATTTCAGTCAGTATGCTATTAATGCTACCTATCATGCTTATAAGGGGAGTCATAAAATGGCTAGCTTGAACATTTGGGATCAACATTACATATAGATATGTATAGATACTGTATATATATATATATATAAGAGAGAGAGAGAGAGAGAGAGATATATCTATATATATATATATAGATATATATGAAAATTTGTATGTAGAGCCAGTTTAGACCACAGTGGGTATGCTTTGTGATACCGTGTTGGTGAGGCAAGTCCAGGGGCAAGCTCAGTGACTCAGCTGGATGGGTGGAGGGTGAGGAGTGGCACTGTTATGTGACACCACCCCAGCCAAGGAATGAAAGCTGTAGGATTGTCCACATGGGCCAGTGACCATATAGTGAAGACTATTGTCCTCTTGGCATAAGGCCCTGCACCTCTTCACCAGTGGGTGGCAGACGGCCCTGTGCATTGGCTGACAAATGTACTCTTTATCCATACAGCTGTTTCTGTGACCACATGGATGCACAGGGAACCAGAGGGCCATGCACTTCTACAGCCAACCAGACAGCCCCATGAATTGTTGACATCAATCTCTGCATGGAAGTGCAGGGTCCTCAAGGGTGTACTTCTTTAAGTGGATGTAGTTTTCCCTTGCCATGGACCCAAAAGGCCCTGCACATCTGCATTTGTTCAAACAGGACCCAAAGTGACATGCATGAATGATGATAAGATTCCACTATCTGAAAAAGAAAGGAGATGTTTTGCAAAAGAAAACAAAACATAATGCACCAGTTAGGGTTCGACTTAATGCCATAAAAGCAGAGAAATGTGGTGTTATGGTTCCCAACTTTAACTCCCCCCCACCCTCAAATAACCAAAAGAGAAAACCTTAGAGTTTAGGGTTTCTGGAGTTTTGGCAAATCAGTGGTGGGGTCTTCCTTATGTTGTCATCCCTAATGCCCACCCTGTTCCCTGAACAAATAAGGTCAGGCATGTTGTCCTTTCTTCACTGGCCCTGCATGAAGACAACAACAACAGATTGTGCTGGCAACATGTGGTGAGACATGCTTTTCTACCTTTGAAGAGTGAATCACAGTGAGGCACATGCTTGGAGCTGTACCTTGTACTTTCAACTGGAGGCTACAGAATGAGGGAGAAGGGTGAGCATTAAGGCTGACAATCCTAAGGAATACCCCACCACTGATTTGCCAAGACTCTGAAGACCCAAAACTCTGAGGCTTTTCCCTTTTGCTGCTTGGGATATGGAGGTAGGGAGTTAGGTTGCAAACCCTAACACCACATTTCCCTACTTTTGTGGTGTTAAATTGAACCCTAAGTGGTGCATTAACAAAGTTTTTATTAAAGAATATATATATATATATTCTTAGCAAAAAATTACGTTAGTGCTTGCATTAGGATTGGAAGGCACAAACTGCACAAAGTAAGTAAATGAAAAAAAATCATTGCGGTGTATAGAGAATGACATTAGATAACTCTGCTGTGAGCTGCTTTCTTGTGAATCTCAACACTAATCCCTGTTCTTCTCCAACCACTCACTCCACCTATCCAAAACCCTACCCTCGTGACTTAAGTATAACATACAGATCCTCAGCATGCCACACTCAGTCTTACCTTGTTGCAATGCATGTTTATTTCTACATTTTTTCACATTTGATTCTTATATCTGTTTTCTGAATACATAGATGATCTATATAACTGTATAACAGTACATCTGTAACATATCTTTGTACTACAGTAATATTTTTGTTTTGTTGAATAGTTTGCATTTTTTCATATTATGTCAATGTTTAACATACTTTACAGAATTGTTATGTTACAAGAACAGCTGCACATAACTTGTAATGAGCTCTTTGTGATAAGTGCACTGTTTGTTAACGTGTACAGTCATGTTGTCATCTTTATGTTATCCTGTATGTACTCAGCATGTTGTGGTAACTGTGTCTTAGCTTTTTCTGCCGTGTCATTCATCAAACTACAGCATCTGTTTTGTCCATATACAGAACCAATGTGATTTTGCAACATTAACACTTCAGTAGCTGCAACAATACCTCTCTTTTTTGTTTTAAAATCTAGAAGGTGGCATGCCACAATGCTCTGAGAACAAAGATGAATTTCTGTTACTATACAGAGTGACTTTTGAACAGAGTGAGCTACTCATGAAGTATACATGTGTTTGAGCTTTCATATTCTATAGATTTTATGCTAATAATGGTCTCTGGCCTTTACTGTTCAGCATCTACTGCATATTGAAAGTATACATATTTTGTACTGTTCACTAATATACAACACGGTTATACAGTTCATATCTGTACATCATAAAGGATTTAACTTCATACACTTTCATGAACATGTTACAATGTTATATAAATAAATAATTGTTACTGCTACAGTCTTGTAATACCATCATGTGATAGTGTGCACTGGAATATGTACTTAACAGTGTGAATGCATAGCAACATATACCATACTGACTTGTGTACTACTATGCATTGCACTCACTGAGTTTGTCTCTGTCTTTCTCTCTCTCTCGTTTTCTAGATATATTTATATATATCTACATGAACAAATATCTGTTTCACACTACCAACAGTGAGATGTTGTACAAGTGTAACATACTTACATGTTTACATGGAAGGACAGAGGAAAGGGGAGGGGAAGGGAGGTGGAGTGGTGTTGTACATAAGGGAAGGGATAATGTGCACCAGGGATGAGGGGAGAAGGGCAGGGCAGAATCCTTATGGCTAATGCTCCAGAACACCACTAGGAGAAGATAAGGAATAAATTTTGGGGGGGTACAGACCACCTTCACAGGGCATAAAGTTGGACAGTGAGCCAGGGGAACAGGATAGGAGAGAGAGGGAATGTTGTTATAATAGGAGACTTCAATCTACCTGGAGTACACTGGAGCACCCCAGCTACCTCATGTTACAGAGAACAGATCCTCCTGGATGCTATCCAGAAGTGTTTCCTGACAAAGGGAGTCACAGAACCAACAAGGGAAGAGGTCATACTAGACACAGTGTTGTCAGATGGGGAACATGTCCAGGAGGTAGAAGTGAGGGATCCCCTTGTGGGCAGTGACCACCACACGGTGTGGGTTTACATCAGCATAGGAAAAGAAGCAGCCAAGACCAAAATGAGAGTGATGGACTTCAAGAAGGCGGACTTTGATAGGATAGGTGACATAGTAGTTGGGTATCTTGCAAAGCTGCACCCAAAGATGGATGCAGATCAGAAATGGTCCATCATTAAGATGGGATTAATTGAGGCCACAGACACTTGCATGAAGACTCGTAATAAGAACTCCAGGACCAAGAGATCCAGCTGGTTTAGTAGGATGGTGGCAGAGAAAGTGAGGGCAAAGCAGGCTGCCTTTCAGAGATACAAGCATACCTTGAGGAAGGAGGACAGAGAGGTATATGCAGAGAAAATTACAGAGGCAGGGAGAGAGGTCTAGGCGGCCAAGGCTGCGAAAGAACTAAGACTATCACAGGGGATTAAGGAAGGGGAAAAAAACTTCTTCTGGTATATAAAGGAGAGAAGAAGCAGAAGGGATGGGATTGTTAGGATAAAAGGAAGAGGAGGATGAGCAGAAAATAGTAAAGATCAGGCACAGGCACTAAATGAATACTTTTGCAATGTCTTCACTAGGGAAGAGAATGAGCCTATGCCACAGAGGATGATTGGGGGAGCCTTAGGGTGGGAAGAAATATGATGGGGGGATTGGGGTCGACAGGGTCTTAAGGGGACTAGGGGAAGTGCAGGTGGACAAGGCACCTGGCCCAGATGGAGTGCACCCAAGGGTCCTGAGGGAGCTGGTGGAGGTACTACCATCACCCCCCGATGGACCTGCTTAACAAAAAAAACAAACAAAAAAAAGAGTTAGTGTGTTTGTCTGAGTTGGGTGAAGGGAACTATTATCTGTGCAGTTAGCTAGGAGAAGAAGAGAGCTGTGAATTAGGGGCAGTGGCTTAGGCAGGAGAAAGCCAGGTGTTTGGATTAAAACTGCCCTAGATAGCTTTTGGCAGAGAGCAGCAAGAGGTAGGAGGTACTGTTAGAACTTTACTACTCTTCTACTGGGACTGTATAGCCCCCTTCCCCCCCACTCTTAGCTAGTTCCACTTTATAGGCACAGGATTTGACTGACAACAGGAACTTCCTGTTTGGGAGCAGGAAAGGATAGATTACAGAGGCACAAAAGACTCACCATCCTAGAAGGAAAGGAGTAGCCCCCCCCCCCAACTGCTGGAGGTCTGACTCTGAGCAAGTAAGGAGACAGCTGAGGAATACAGGAAGTTCCTGTCCCAGAACAGGAAGGGCAGGAGATGTAAGGGCATGGAGGCAGTAGGAATGCGTAGAGAGAAAAAAGTAAACAGAGAAAGGAAAGAGTAAACATACAAAACAACAGCTGAGGGGCCACAACTAAGACATGATGGGAGTGGTGCAATGCAGTGGTTGTGAAGCGGTAGTCTTCCAGGAGACACTCTGGAGGATTTGGTGTTCTCCCATCTGCAGGCACCTCTCTGGGCTGAGGGAGGAGGTTGCATGTCTCCAGGCTGTGTTGGCCAGGATTCGGGGGACCTCATCTCCCACCCAGAGACACCAGGGCCACAGCCTCTGCCTCAGATGTTATCAAGAAAGAGGAGAGGTTGGATCACAGTGGGCTCAGGGAGGGTGAGGGTGGTGGAACAGAGGTGCATCCCTCCAGATGCATCTCTCCACAATCCATACACCGTTCTGGCGGAGTGTGGTTCCTCTATGGAGACACCTGCAATGGAGACCAAGAAAGAAAACTAAGAACCTCTACAAAGGAGACCCACAAGAGGGTGGCATGGGACCCCACTGAGGAAAGAAACGACTCCTGGTGGGGGACTCAGTTGATAGGAAGGTAGAGCTGGGGGAAGGGGGTAGAGGAAAGTAAGGTGCCTGCCTGGCACCAGGGCCTGGAGGGACAGGGAGGGAATCCTCAGTATCATGGAAGCAGCTGCACAGGGAAGGGAGCTGGATGTCATTGTCCACCTTGGAACAAATGACCTGGCTGGGAAAGGGATCAGAGCAGTGCAGGAGGAGTTTGTGGAGTTAGGGAAGGGACTTAGACAGGTAGCACTCATGGTAACCTTCTGGGAGGTGCTGCCCATCTATGGCATGGATGAGGCTAGGGTGCTCAAGCTCAGGGTTTCAGCTACATTGTGGACTAGGGATCCACCTGGAGGAATGCAGGCTTATACTGGTTTCATGGTCTGCACCTCCTCAGGAGGGAAACCAGGATCCTAGATGATAGGTTTAAATGTTTCATGGCCAAGCATTTAAACTAGTCAAGGGGGAGGCACTGAAAAAAGCAGGGAAATCCTAGCCCCCCCCAAAAAAAATCAGGGTAGTTACTGAGGTAAAAATGAAATAGGGAGAAGGGTAGGGGTAAATGGAAAAAAAGGCAAAGGCAGTAAGGACAGGGATGGGAAGGATGGGGATAAAAGGGGTAAGGCCATCAGAAAATGGAGGGTAATGAGTGTCAACGCCTATAGTCTGGTTCACAAGCTCCCTGAACTGATGGCCTTGATGGAAGAGGGATGCCTGGATATAAGGCAGTCACAGAAACATGGTACACAGAGAACCATGACTGGGATGTCAACATACCAGGGTGCACAATCTACAGAAGAGACAGGGAAGGTAGAAGAGGAGGAGGAGGAGTAGCTCTCTGCATAAGGGAAGGGATCAAAGCAACAGAGCTAAAGGGTAAATAGGGAGGAAATTAGGCACTTTGGGTCACCCTGGAGACTTGAAATGGCACCACAATCTGCATGGGGATTGTATACTGACCCCCATCTTGGTGGGGGGGGGGGGAATGGACAAGGAAATTATAGGTATCTTTAGGATGGCAGAAAAATCGGAGATAATGTTGATGGGAGAACTGAATATGCCAGATGTTAACTGGAGCATCTTTGCTGCAGTCACATCCAAGAGCAGAGTCATTCCTGATGCCCTACAAGGGGCATGCCTAGTGTCGGAACCCACTCGGGAGGGAGTAATCCGAACCTGGTACTCTCAAACAGGGGCAGAGAGAAGATCTCAGATCTAGAAGTGGGTAGCCTTCTGGGAACAAGTGAACACCAAACAGTGTGGTTCACAATAAACACAGCTGCAGAGTCAAGCCATACAAAAGTGAGGGTATTGGACTTTAGGAGGGCTGACTTTGTCAAAATGGGAGAGTGCCTCAGAAAAGCACTAGCAAACAGGCAAGAAGGAGAGGTGAAGTAACAATAGGGAAACATCAAAACTGCCTTCACAGAGGCAACAAGCCTTTGTGTGAAGCCAATAAACAAAGCAAAATAAAGAAAAAAAACACTATGGTGCTCAAAACAGGTGGCAAGGAAGGTTAGGGAAAAAAATATATCATTTAGGAAATATAAGGAAATGCAGAAGGAGCAGGACAGGGAACTGTACCAGTTAAAGCAGAAGGAAGCGGGGGAAGGCAGTCAGAACAGCAAAGTTGCAATCAGAGGAAAGAATAGCCAACTCGGTTAAGACGGGGAATAAAACCTTTAATAGGTTCATTAGGGAGCAGTGACAGACCACGGGAGGGTGGCATGGCAGAGTGTGACAGTGAAACAGCAGGGATACTGAATGAATACTTCTGCTCAGTATTCACAAAAGAGGAGGAGGGGGAGGTACCTAATCCAATCAATAAAAGCACTCTGGATAGAGGGGTTGATACCAGTCCTTTCACAGAAGAAAGGGTTCTAAAAGAACTCCTAAAACTGAAGGTGGACAAAGCAATGGGGCCTGTTGGGATTCACCCCAGAATTCTAAAAGAACTAAAGATAGAACTAGTGACACCACTGACTACCCTTTTTAACAGATCATGGGAAAATGGTGTGGTACCTAAGGAATGGAGGAAGGTGGATGTGATTCCCCTTCACAAAAGTGGAAGCAAAGCAGATGCAGGAAAGGACAGACCTGTTAGCTTGACCTCAGTGGTAGGGAAAATGATGGAATCACTTCTGAAAGATGAATTGTTGAGTACCCAGAGGCCAGCGGGGCACATAACCCAAGGCTGCATGAACTCACAGTGGGAAGGTCATGTCAGATAAATCAAATTGATTTCTTTGACTCGGTGACCAAAGTAAGAGATCAGGTAGGAGCT
The DNA here is from genome assembly GCA_016271365.2 of Neoceratodus forsteri. Taxonomy (NCBI): domain Eukaryota; kingdom Metazoa; phylum Chordata; order Ceratodontiformes; family Ceratodontidae; genus Neoceratodus; species Neoceratodus forsteri. Next base: position 58,740,846 of record CM028131.1, read on the forward strand.
GTGGACATGGCCTACCTAGACTTTAGCAAGACATTTGACACAGTCCCACATAAAAGATTAATAAACAAAATAGAAAGCCTGGGAGTGGGTCTCAAGGGTGGTAGCCTGGGTAACAAACTGACTGGAAAATGGGACACTAAAAGGTATTAATGCAGTTCACTCTGAAAGGGGGTTACTAGCGGTACCGCAGGGTTCAACACTAGGTCTAGTCCTTTTAAAAGTGTTTATACGTGACATTGCAGAGGGACTGGAAGGAAAAGTATGTCTCTTTGCAGACCGCTCAAAGATCTGCAACAGGGTTGATACACAAGGGGGAGTTGAAAGGATGAGAAGGTACTTGGCAAGGTTGGAGGAATGGTCAAAAGTATGGAAGCTTAGATTCAATGCAAAGAAGTGCAAAGTAATGCACCTGAGAAACAAAAACCCAGAGGAAGTATACACAATGAGAGGGAGGTATTAACAACAACAAAAATAGAAAGGGACCTGGGGGTAGTCATATCAGATGACCTAAAGGTAAGCAAGCAATATGAGAGGGCAGTAAGGAGGGTTGGGGGATACAGGGATGTATAGGGAGAGACATCACCAGTAGAAAACAGGAAGTTGTTATCCTTCTGTACAGACAGTTGATGAGACCCATCTGGAATACTGTGTGCAGTTCTGGAGACCCTGTCTCTGCAAGAACACAGACAGGATAGAGGCAGTCCAGAGGAGGGCAACTAAAATGGTGCAGGGTCTGCAACAGAAGCCATATGAAGAGAGACTAAAGAAGCTTAACATGTATACCCTCAAGGAAAAGAGGAAGGGGGCTGGGCATGATAGAAACTTTCAAGTACCTCAAGGGAATCATCAAAGTCCAAGAGGGTAGCATCTTTCAGAAAAACAGATGCACAAGAATAAAGGGGTACTACCTGAAGAAAGAGGGGGCAGCTCAGGGACAATGTAAGGAAGTATTTTCTCACGGAGAGGGTAGTTGACACATGGAATGGCCTTCCTATGGAGGTCATGGGGTCACAAACAGTGGGGGAATTCAAGAATGCATGAGACAGACATAAGGCAATTCTGCTGGGGGGTAGAAAGAATTAGGCTATTGGTTAACTAGGATCTGCAGTTTATCTAATTGATAGGTAATTGGGCAGACTAGCTGGGCCAAGCAGTCCTTATCTACTGCCAAAATGTATGTTTCTTAACCCCTTGCTGGAGAAGGGGTGAATGCTGAAGGACTGGAAGACAGCACATGTGAACCACTCCACAAGAGTGGTCCCAGGAATGAGCTGGGTAACTACAGGACAGTCAGCCTCACCTCCATAGTGGGCAAGTTAATGGAGACCATGCTAAAGGAAAGGCTGGTGTCCTTCCTTGAAATAAATGGTCTCCAGCACGACAGATGGCATAGGTTTGTCAAGGGGAGATCCTGCCAAACAAACATGATAGACTTCCTTGACTGGCTTACAAGATCATTGGACAGGGGACAGGCAGTGGATATCCTGTACCTGAACTTCAGCAAGGCATTCAAGTCAGTGCCATATGGCAGGCTGATCAGCAAGCTGAGGGACCTGGGAATAGGGGATAAGCTGCTGGAGTGGGTGAAGAGTTTGCTGTGGGACAGAAACCAGAGAGTGGTGGTAGGGGGGAACTATCCAAACCTAGACCTGTAACCAACAGGGTCCCACAGGGCTTAGTACTCGGACCTGTGATGTTCAATATTTTTATTGGTGACACAGCAAAGGGGGGTCAAAAGTAAACTCTGCCTATCTGCAGATGACGCTAAGCTCTGTTGGAGGGTGGGCACAATGATGGGGAAACAAAAACTAAGGGAAGATCTATCTAGGCTAGAGAAATGAGCAGTTGGGATTCAATGCTAAGAAATGCAAGGTCAGGCACCTGGGAGCTATGAATCCAGGAGCCAGCTACTAGCTGAGAAGAAGTACATGTGATCATTTCAGAGGATGAAAAATATCTTGGAATGTTGGTTAGGGATGACATGAAACACTGCATAGTGCTATAAGGCAGCAGCCAAAGCAAATAAAATGTGGGGCTACATTGCCAGAGGAATCTCCTCTAGGTGGGAGGAAGTTATTCTGCATCGTATAGGTCACTGGTGAGACCACACCTGGAATACTGTGTTTTGTTCTGGTGTCCTTATATGAAGAATGATATCAAACTACTGGAGGGGGTCCAGTGGAGGGCAACCAAAATTATCCAGAACATGGGGGATAAAACATGAGGAGAGGCGGATGGAGCTCATCATGTACTCCCTGAAAGACCGAAGTGAAAAGGAGAACATGCTAGAAACCTTCAAGTATGTTAACATCATAAACAGGGTTAGAGTAGAGGTCATCTTCAATTTAAGAAGAGAGTGTACAACAAAGGGACATAGCCTGAAACTAGTGGGAGGCAGATTTAAGAAGGAAATGAGGAGGCATTTTTGCACTGAAAAGGTGGTGAGGAGGGGGGAATGAGTTGCCGGAGGAGGTAGTTGTGGTAAATATGATAGCCAGTTTCAAGGGGGTGGGATAGGGTGAAAAAGAAAATTAGAATGGGATGACAGCACTGAGAAGTGGAAGGGAGAGTGTAATGGGGTGTGAGTGGAGGACTCTAAGAGAAGCAGAGGAGGGGGGTCCGATCTAGGGAACTAGACTGAGCTGCACACTCGAGCAGACTTGATAGACCAATATGACCTGCATCTGCTGCCAATTTTTTATGTTCGTATGTTTGTATCTAATCTCAGTAAAGCACAAATAATACAGTAGTCATTAATCAGTGCATTGTAAATACCACTCCTCCCCACCCAAAAAATATGCAAAGGTATGTGCATTGCATTAGAAACATCTTGTGATGATGCTAATACACAATGTGTGCAATGAAAAAGAGAAAAATGTAGGGGGCACACTGGGGAGCTCGAGCAAGGTGGTGGAGAGTAGCTGACGCTCTGATACACTTTCAGCAACTTAATATTGTAAAAGTAATTTTTTAATCTCTGAACATAACAGTACAGGGTTCAATAGATGTCAGAACCTGCCTAGAAGAGAGAGATGGGCAATCCAAAGAGGGACAAGAGCCAACAGGATGGGGCAAAAAGAAAAAATATTCCCAACCCTCCTGCCACAAAATCTGCACAAGGCCGTATGGAAGCTTCAATGGAAGAAATGGGTGAAAAAACGCTCCAAAGCATTGACTTTAAATTGAACTGACTCATTACTTCAGTTTCCAGTCTGAAAGAAAAATTAATTTCCATGGGTAATCGAGTATCAATACTGGAAACAGACATGACTTTTGTAAAAACAGAGTCGGTGGAGGCAAAAAAAAAAACAATCGATGGCTGCTATGGAAACCGCAAGCAATCCGATTAAAGAAAATACTCAGTTTGTAGTCCCGTCTAGAGTCACTAGAAGACCAGGCTCATTCAGTGAACCTCTGAATCATGGGCACGCCTGGAAGAAGTGAGGGTAATCATCTGTAAGGCTGTGAGAAAATCACTGCACGCATGGATTTCACGATTTCCGCGATTTACAAGCGGTTCCATGAAATTGACTAATTTCTTCATTTTACCGTGAATTTGTTCCAAATGTTCTAAAAAGCTCAAAAAAAGCTCACAATCCTATCCTAATGTTCAAATAAATTAGTTGTCATGCGGCAGATTAGCATCACCTGTCAGTTTTCTCATTGATGAGTTAACACAGCCCCCCCCCCCAACACACCCACACAGAGCTGTCCCAAGGGCATAGAATTACCTAGCATCTCCCCTTCAGACTGGTTTGAAAGGGAGAATAATGCTGAGAGAACAAATCTAGAAGGTCACTCGTCTGGAACATTTAAACAGAATCAAGTAGCAATGTCAGTCTCTGGTTTTGATACAAAAAAGATTATGCAAACATTTGTATGTGCTGTCTCTCTTGGAGAACTGTTGCATTCTTACAAAGGGGTTCAGAAAGAGAAGGTCATCTGCTTTGCCTGGACATTTTCTTATAGTCATTTAGTTTCAGTACCTTAGGATAATCTTCTGGGGGTGACTACTGTAGGGACCCTCGTACTGAAACTGCCAAGTTGCACATTACTTTGGATAACTATGCAGGTTGCTGCAAAGGTGCTACAGTAGTAATAAGTCTAATATGTCTAATTAGTTTTTGCACGAGTTTATCTTCATGTGGTAGTTTTCAATTCATCCCTATCCAATATATTGAGTTATTTCGTTATTTTTCTATTTGCATTTTTACCATGAAAAGTGGTATTTTTTACTGTGCAGATGCCGTGAAAAACTGTGTTTTTTGCTGTGATTTTCTTACAGCCTTAATCATCTGTTGTTGTTCCTGAAAGACTGGTTGGAGCAATAGTTGGACTAGCCCTTGCAGGAGAAGAACTTTGAGATTCAAAAAGCCTATCGGGTGACCTATGGAGGCCAATCAGACAATCCAGAGGCCCCAAGAGCAATTGTTGCAGTCCTTGACACAGTGGGTACCAGAGATTTCATTTTGGCTTTTCAAGAAGAAAATGCACACTGCTTCACGACGGGCAACAGGTTCATCTATATCCCAATTTAAGCTTTGCTACACACCAGAAGAGAAAAAGCTTTGATGGAGTGTTGACGCTCCTGTGTGGAGGCAGACATAGCCCATAGTATTGTCTTCCCCTCCAGGCTGCAGATCTTACATCAAGGCCGAGTGTTTATCTTCACTGACCCTAATGAAGCACAGAAATGGGCCCAGAAACATGCAGTTTCTACCTGTCGTCGAGAAGCCTTGCCAGACCCAGAGTAGGATGATGAAGATATTATGCCAGTATGAAGGGACATTAAAAGTGTACTAGTTGGACTTAAGTCTTCTCTAATTTTTTCCCCTTATATGTCCATTACCCCATTTGTTTTGTATTAAAAAGATACTTGAATGATTACTTCAATCGTCTGAGTGTTAAGGAGGGAGATCTTTTTTCTGTGTAATGGAGAGGTTGGGGGGATAAACTATGAGTCCCAATGTGGATTTACAGTCTGGATTGCAGTTAATATGTTATTTTATTTACTAATAGAGTTCTAAGTGCCCTACTTAATGATGTTTAACCTTAGACATTTTGTGCATATTTACAGTTTGTTGCTGGAAGATGTATGGAGCAACAGTTGACTACAGAGGGAGCCCTTTTATTGGGGTACTAAACATGGATAGTGTATGGACTTGCTTACCTTCCTTTTAGGGAAGTATATTTTGGACAGATACTATGTTTCACATATACTATATAAATACCATGCCACTCATAGGCCCTTTACATGTAGCAATCATAACTGTGTTTTTTCCAATGTTTGTATAAAAATATAAGATGGGATACCATGATGTATCTTACAGCTGCAGCTCGTTCTTTGTACCGCATATATTAAGAGGGATGGCACCCTCATTGGTCTTACTTAAAAATGCTGTGTACTGCATCAGGAGAGTGATTGTATGTTCATTGCAAAAACAATAAACATAAAGTAAGAAAGAAAGAAAGTAAGAAAGAAAGAAAGAAAACAAACTTAGGGTCACAAATCAACCCATAGAGCATATTTCAATATAAACACTCTTGTTGCTGTATTGGTCCTTGTAACACAAGATTCACATAAACACATGATTTGATGCCTTTTATTGGATCAACAGAGTTGTTAGAAAAGAAAACAGGTGCTTTTAGCTTTCGGATTACACAGAACCTTCATCAGAAATCAGTGTAGTTGCATTGGTTACTGATGAAGGATTCTGTGCAATCCAAAATCTGAAAGCACCTGTTTTCTTTTGTAATAACTCTGTTGGTCCAATAAAAGGTATCAAATCATCAGTTTGTGTGTCTCAATATAAACATAGCACAGATGTAGTTATACAGTTACATAGATCACCTACAGTATGTATTCAGACAAACAGATATATGACTCAAGCATGAACAGAACTGTAGAAGAAAATGTGCATTGCAGCAAGGTGAGACTGTGTGTGTGTGTGTGTGATGCTGAGGATCACTTTGTTATACTTGAGTCACGAGGGTGGGTGGCTGGGTAGTTGAAGTGGGTGGGAGTGGGGATTAGGGTTGAGATTAAGGGGATACGTGATGGTATGTTATGTGATAGCTGATACATCAGCACGAGTGGCAAGTGAACTTGTGAGTTATCATGAATGATTAAACCCCAAGCTCACTTGCCACGGGTGGCTGATATTATCAGCTATCACATAATTTAACATCACGTATTTCTTTTTTATAATAGGAGTTTGCTACCCTTATTGTTTAGTACTCATTTATATTTTTATGTTCTGTAATTTTTATCTTTTTCTGCAGTGTTTGTTTTTGTTTCTGTGGTCATCTGTGGGGGTTGCGCATGGATTTAAATAGTTTTGTGTCAGTTACTTGAGTTTATATGGTGTACTGTTGGTTGATTTCTGTTTCCTTGTTGCTGGTGTTAGGTGTTCAACTTTAATGGTGACATGCAGTTTTTTATTTCATTTAAATGAATCGGGATGCACGGGAGAGGTCCGTTGGAATGTAGTGCAGTACGTTTGGTTCCTGCATAATGACATGTACATAGTGAAGATAACAGAAGTTGCATAGAGAGAGTGCTGATAAACTGCATCATTTTATGTGTACACATTATTGCTTCATTTTTACTTTCTAGTGGTGATCTGGGGTTTTCTCACATCGGTTATCAGCAAACCCCTATTATATAATCACAAGAATGTAACTCACAGTAGAGTTATCCGATGTCACTGCTCTATACACCCCAATGTTTTTTTCATTTACCTGCTTTGTACGGTTTGTGCCTTCCAACTATAATGTAAGCATTAATGTTTTTTTGTTTTTTTTGCTAGGAATTTCCTTACTTTTCTATTTTGACCTGCACTTTTGCATGCAGCAGTAAAATATGAATACAAAATTTATAGATTAGTATAACAGCGGCACACTACAGAGGATACAACACACATTGTGAGAACAGCATCGAGGAGTAATAAGATTCAGACCACATGATATGCATATCAAACATAGTTTTTTTTATTTAGATGATTCATATATGAACACTATGTTTTAGAATGTATTGTTTAATAACATCATGAAAGAATTTCATACAGAAAAGTAGCTAAAATGTTTGTGTATTATGTCACACACACAAAAAAAGGATTTGTTTTTCTTATAAAACCTATAGAAATACACCTAATGCCCTAAGCAGTTGCTTTAGAACACTAACAAACATACAGACTATTTACAATGTATTTACAATACTATGCCTTCACAGTATATTCTGTATATTTATACAATAGGGGTGGACATATATGGATTGTGATAAATCTAGTTATCTGAGTAACTGTGTGAATAAATGAGTAACTGTGTGCATAAATTTAATTTATACTTACAGTTACTCATTTGTAATAACTAGTGACTCCTGATATCAACCCAATTTTGAGACTTGTAAAAAGTCGTATCAACCCACAAGTTGATGTGGCAAGGTCAGATCAACTCACGAGTTGATACAGCTTTTATTGTCTCACGCCGGGTTGTATGGACCAAGCTAGCCCATGAAGGACTCTGAGTTTTGTTTATTTAGCACCAATTATTATAAAAAAAAATAACACATACGAAGGTGTGTGACCTGCAGTTTTTTTACTCACCTCAGTGTGTGACAATATATAAACCTCTCGAGCTTCGCTTTCAAGCGTTATATATTATCACACACCATGGGTGTATACAAAACTGCATATCATGCATCTACATATGAATTCTTCTCTATATCTGCATAGTTACTATGTCACACACAACCTGTCAATCCCCCCCTCACTGGCACTACTTACAGTACAAGCATTACTTTCACTTTCCCCACAGTCTCCTAGTTTTGACTCATGCTGCTCAACATATTGTGATATTTATTACTTTGTAAACAGTGTTACACAATAAAACAAAACAGTTCCCACAGTAAGGAACCAGTAACTCTTTTATTTTTTACACAGTTATGTTAATTAATTACAAAACTTCAGTCACGCTCCCTCCCTGTCTTCACATGCTGTGCCAAAACTCAGCCCAAACTACTTCTGCTGTCTGGCTGCTCAACAACCAACCCAATGGCCCAAAATGACCTTTTTGAAAGAGTTCTCTTCCCCTGCAGCAACAAAATAAACCCACATTCAGCCACTGACCTGGAAAAGAAAATGAAGTTGTCCACTTCCTCCAGAAATCAAGGATGAGGTTTTGCTGCAGTAGCTAGCACTGAGCTCGGGTCACGCTGTCATAACCCCAGGATTCAGGAACCAATGAGGACCTAGACACCTCCATTCAAACAGACAGACAGTCCCTGCTATAACTGAGCCAGGTCGAGCTGGGTGTCCAAGCTGCTATTTCCCGACAATGAGCTGTGGGGTCTGGATCATCATTCAAGACTGCATGTGGAGCAGCTTCTCAGAATGGGAGAAGCTTGAGCAGACCATGAACGAGAAGCTTGGCAGAATGGTGGCCATTGTGTCAGTGACAGGAAGCAACACCACCACCACTGCTGCTGCTGCTGCCACCACTATCTCCATCAAAGGGGAATTAGAACTCAGCAGCTCGGTGTCAGAGTCTGTGGACCCTGCAGCTGTGTTTCCTTCAGCATGGTCCAAAGAGGGAGAGCCACAGCCCCACAGTCCAGAGTCCGGAAGATCTCAGTGCTGCCCAATCTTCAAGAGACAAGACCTCCAGCGACTCCAATAATAATGATCATGCCCCCTCATCCTTGCCTTGAGTTATGTGTGTTTTTGCTTGGGCTGGGGAATTGATTCAGGGCACTTGAAAGCTCAGCAATTCAATTATGTTTTCATTGGCAGTCCTGTTAATGTTTAAAGATTTTATGTTGCTGGACTCTGCACTTTTAATTTTGTCCTCCGGGTGCACAATTTCAGGAAATGGTTGTGTTGTCACATCACAGTAGCCATCCTAAGTGTATCTATAGTACTGCCCACATTTTGTTCTGTTGGTGTTGACCGTGAATGAAAAAAACAGCCCCTCAATGCCTTTTTTTCTTTGTGAAAAAGCTGTGAAAGAGAAATGGTTCCTCGCCAATCAAACCCTCCCCTTCGCCCACCTCCCATTCAGCACCTAGCACCCCACACCCTCAGTACATAGATACATAGATACATAGATACATAGACAGTGTCGGCAGATAAGGGCCTGTGGCCCACCTAGTCTGCCCATTTGAGATTGTAAGTTCAGTTTGTTTTCCTAGAAGTCTATTTCCCCTTACCCCTGACCTCTAGAATCCCTTTATGTCTATCCCATGTATTCTTAAATCCCGTGATTGTTTCAGCCCCCACCACTTCCTCTGGCAGGGTGTTCCACTTGTCCACCACCCGTTCTGTGAAGAAATTCTTTCTCATGTTTCCTCTGAATCGTCCTCCCTCCAACTTCATCCCATGCCCTCTAGTCCTGAAACATCGTTTTTGCTTAAAAATAGTGTTTTCCCTGTTCCTCCCTGTAAGATACTTGTATGTCTCTATCATATCCCTCTCTCCTCCTCTCCTCCAGGGAGTACATGTTCAGTTCCTTCAACCTGTCTTCATAGGACTTGTGATGCAACCCATGCACCATCTTTGTTGCCCTCCTCTGAACCTTCTCTACCCTGTCTATGTCCTTACGTAGGTATGGTCTCCAGAACTGTACACTGTACTCCAGGTGGGGCCTCACTAGTGTCTTGTATAGCGGAATTATGACCTCCCTTTTCCTGCTGGTGATGCCCCTGCCTATACATCCCAGCATCCTATTTGCTTTACCTGATGCCTTGTCACACTGTTTCCCTACCTTGAGGTCATCAGAGATGACAACCCCAAGATCCCTTTCCTACTTGGTGCATGCTATATCCTCACCCCCAACTGATATATTGTGCCAGGGTTTTTGTGCCCCATATGCATTATCTTGCACTTCTTTGCATTGAATTTCAACTGCCAAACCCCTGACCATTCTTCAAGTTTCTGCAGGTCGCTTCTCATTCTGTCTACACCCTCTGGTGTGTCTACTCTGTTACAGAGCTTTGTGTCATCAGCGAACAGTGAAATTCTGCCTTCTAGATCCTGTGCAGTGTCACTGATGAAGATGTTGAATAGGACTGGTCCCAGCACTGATCCCTGTGGTACCCCACTGGTCACTCTTCCCTCTGTGGAGTGACAGCCATTTACCACCACCCTCTGTGTCCTGCCACCCAGCCAGTTACCTACCCACCACACTACTGTCCTGCCCACACCCATATTCCCCAGTTTGTGTAATAGTCTTCTATGTGGCACAGTGTCAAAGGCCTTGCTGAAGTCCAGATAGGCCATGTCCACTGCCCTCCCTGATCCACCTCCCTAGTCACCCAGTCAAAAAATTCAATGAGGTTGGTCTGACATGACCTCCACTGGTGAAACCATGCTGCCTTGGGTCCTGTAGTCCATTGACACCAGATGTTCCACCAATCTCTCCTTCAGTAGTGCTTCCATGATCTTTCCCACTACCGAGGTGAGGCTGACTGGTCTGTAGTTCCCTGCTTCCTCTTTGTTCCCACTTTTGTATAAGGGGACTACATCTGCTGTCCTCCAGTCTTTGGGTACCTCCCCTGTTTCCAGTGATTGGCTGAACAGGATAGCCAGAGGTTCAGCCACCACCTCTCTTAGTTCTTTAAGGACCCTGGGGTGCACCCCATCTGGCCCCATTGCTTTATCAGCTCTTATTACTTCCAGTTCCTTCAGGACCCTTTCTCGTGTAAAGGGACTTGTGTCCATTTCTGCACCATTCTCACCCTTGTACTCCCTTCAGACCCATTACTCTCCCTCCTTAGTAAAGACTGAGCAGAAATACCTGTTCAATATGTCAGCTTTACTGTTGTCATCCTCCATGCGCTCCCATCCTCCCCTTCAGTCTCACTATCCCTCCCTTGTCTTTCTTTTTTCACTTATGTACCTGTAAAGGTTTTGTCCCTTACCCACTGATTTTGCAATGTGTTCTTCTGTCTGAGCTTTGGCTTCCTTACTGACCTCCCTGCCTCCTTTGTTTCTCCTGGTACTTCTCCTATCCCTTCTGCCTGTGTCTTTTTGTATTGCCTGAATGCAATCTTTTGGCTTTCACTTTCTTTGCTACCTCTTTGGAAAACCATAATGGTCTCCTCTTCCTTTTCCTCTTGCTAACCTGTAATGCATAATTCTGTTGTTCTTATAATCCCCATTTTAAATACTGCCCACTGTTCCTCAACCCCTGATTCCTGTCCCATTCCCTTAATGCCTCTTTCAAGTATCTCCCCATTTTCCCAAAGTCTGCCCCTAAAATCCAGGATACATGTTTTGTGTGGTTTGGTTCTGCTCTTTCTGTGATTTCAAACCACAATGACTGGTGGTCACTGTTACCCAGGTGCTCCCCACTGTTACCCCATCACACTGTCCCTGTTTGTGAGCACAAGGTCCAGTATTGCCTTCTGCCGAGTTGGTTCCATGACCAGTTGCTTGAGGAAGGCACCTGAAGGGAGTCCAGGATAAATCTGCTCTAGTTGATGCTGCTGCTGGGATGCTCCAGTCCACGCCTGGTATATTGAAGTCTCCAACCAGTACTACCTCCCCTTGTCTGCCATCCTTTGGATGGCTAGCATCAACTCCCTATCTGTTTCTTCCTCCTGGGCTGGTGGTCTATAGACCACACCTGTGTGGATGGCTGGCCCCTTTTCCTTTCCAGCTTAACCCACAGTATCTCTCCCCATTTTGTTCCTCCTGGATCTGTGTGGCCTTATGTCATTTTTCACATACAGTGCCACCTCCTCCCCTTCCTGACTGCTCTGTCTCTTCTGAATATGTTGTAGCCAGGTATGGCCATCTCCCAGTCATGGTTATCATTACACCAGGTTTCAGTGATGGCCATAATGTCCAGGTCTGACTGTACCATGACAGCCTCCAGATCTTCCATCTTGTTGCTAAGGCTCCTGGCATTTGCACACATGGCTTTCCATGATTTGACCTCCCTAGACTGCTTCACTGTTCTACTCCAGCCCCTTCCTTGGTTGTCATTTATCCCTGGTTCTCCTTGCTGTCTGCCCTTCTGCTGAACCACCACTACACCCACACACACCACACACACACGCACACACACACCCACACACACACACACACACACACCCATATTTACCTCAGCGGGTGCTAAGTTCAAGTTCAAGATCCACTCTTCAATCGAAGACAAGTCTTGCTGCTGGAACCGGCAACTGCGATATGAGAAACTAAGGTAAATGCGATTCAATGTATTTCAATGGGGGCTTAAAGTTTTATGCATAACTCAGCCATTGTTTGAGGTTCTGACCCCAGATGTTCAACATGGCCTTTTGGGGACCCCACCTCTTGGACAATATGACTATTATTATGCAACTCTTTCAAAAAAGGTGATTTTACAGTTGCTTGGCGGATTCACCTTTCAGGTGGAATTTGCATAATAAAAATCATATTGTTCTCGAGTTGTGGTCTTAAGACGGCTATGTTGAAAATTTTTTGTCAAAATCTTTGAAAATGACAAAGTTATGACCATTCATTGAATTTCGCTATGCATTCTTGTAGCTGTGGAATTTTTACATTTTTTTGACTCCAGATTTTCAACATAGCCTTTCTATTACCCTACGTCACGTATGTCACATCTGTCATTTTTCAAATCCTAGCTAAAATATGTTTTCGCATCTATGGCATGGAATGGTGCTGCAATTGTGCAGAATTGTGTTTTGGAGGGGATTTGAACATTTTCTGTATGGGGTTCTTGATGTTGGGTAATAAGATGGATATGCTGACAATTTGGTCACTGCTGTCCCATAAATGAAAATGCAGGACCTGGAGGGTCATGTGCATCCACAACTACATGCATATATACATAAGAACTATCACAGAGCATGGGAGCCCCACAGGCAAAAAGGACAATCGCAGAGAGTGGGAGTGCTCCTACAGCCAAATAAGGATCATCACAGAGCATGGGAGCACATGGGCCAAAGGTCCCGGCACTCCCACAGGCAAATAAGGACAATTGCAGAGAGTGGGAGTGCTCCTACAGCCAAATAAGGATCATCACAAGGCATGGGAGCACATGGGCCAAAGGTCCCTGCACTCCCACAGGCAAATAAGGACAATCACAGAGAGTGGGAGTGCTCCTACAGCCAAATAAGGATCATCACAGAGCATGGGACCAGAGGGACCAAAGGTCCCTGCACTCCCACAGGCAAAATGGACAATCGCAGAGAGTGGGAGTGCTCCTACAGCCAAATAAGGATCATCACAGAGCATGGGACCACAGGGACCAAAGGTCCCTGCACTCCCACAGGCAAATACGGATACAAGTAAACTGTCTCAAAAAGTCAGGAAATTCATTGAAAAAAACTTTGTTAATGCATCAGTTATGGTTCATTAAAGTGAAAAAAGTAGGGAAATGTGTCATTAGGGTATTCAATCCTAACACCCTCACCCCCATCCTTGATGCAGCAAATTAGGCATGATGTGGGGATCTCAAACCTAACGCTCACCCCCATTCTCATTCAGCATACACATCTGCACTTTTTTAGTGATGGAATGGGTGAGCATTGGTTTGAGAACCCCACAGCATGCCTGATATGCTGCTTCCAGGGTGGGAGTGCAATTAATCCCTTTCGTCATGCAGTATTTTGGGACATGTCATTTACTGCAGCTTATTGCATTTCATCCTGGCTGCCTCTACTGTAATTCATGTCCTTCCTCAGTTCTTCCGTTGTTGGCACAATGCATCCATTTTCTGCAGTAGAACTCTGTACTGGGGAGGCATATGAACTACACCATTCAGTTCTAAAATAACGCTTTCCACCTGCATACAGTAGGAATCCGAAACCCTCACCGAGGTTACTAATTTGCTCAACTAGAACAATATTTACTTATTTAGTTTTTGCTAACCAGGTAAATATACTAGGCAAACAAATGCCTATTTTCAGGCAAACCTGGGAGATTACACATAGAAAGATAAACATGGCAATTCATACAATATGATAAGAATGAGATACAAAGAACAATGAAGACTGGAACAAGAGTGACAAGACATTACATTATTGCAAGAAATAAACTCCAAAAAATGACATCAATGAAGATACAGGAAGTCAATTTTTAATGGAAGTCTAATGCCACTGCATGTCCTGGCAGGTTTTTATGGCTGTGGGTGGAGACTACAGCCATCTTGCTGTCTGTAGCTGGAAAATGGAGGAACATGGAACACTTTTTTTGGGCATTTCAAAGTATCCTTCCACATCTATAAATCACTATGCCAAATTAAATAAAATACTAACTTCTTTCTGTTTAGAATGTTGGAGACAGCACTAAAGCTGTTTATCAGATGACCATTAGGAAACTGAAACAGCTTGATAAATTGCTATTAAATTGGAGATTTGTTTACCCCCCTTCGAAATTCAACAACTTACATATTTAAATAATTAGCATTTAAACATGTTCTTGCTACTAGCTTCAGCTGGGTAAGTATTGTCTTTCAAGAAAGATTCATACCTCATAAATGTCACTTTTTCCCAGGAACAAATGTACAAAGATTTACACTGTTTTTTTAACCTCCTAAGACTGTCTGATAAAAACTTTCTCAGACATATGCCAGGTCTCATGTGAACTATCCGAGCTACAGTAATTATATAGCAATAGCAGGCATTTTTACTATGCTTTCTGGGGAAAAAATATATTGAGCTACAGCAAACACACACACACACATACACACACAAACACACACACACACCATCCTTATGGCCATAACTTTGAAAATAAATACTGCAATCTAATACATTATAAAACAATAAAGAATCTGTTTGTTTATGTCAGTGAACACAGTGAAGTTCCTTTAAAGAGCTACTGTACTGCCTAAAACAAATACTAGATTTTAAAAGCAACTAACCATTACCTGTTATATCTGAGGTACTTTTCTTTTCCCTTTGTTTAATTAGAAGATTGTTTACCTGATGTTAATTGGTGTCATGTGTTGAACAGCTCTTAGCCTGGCAGCTGACATATCTTACTCTAGTGCCTCACACTATATCATCAGCAATGTGACCTCAACGACTGTGACATCACTGCTACTTGGGATCAGCAAGTGAGTGACTGCCAGGACGTTCACCTATGATGTCACAGTCAGTTGGATCACAATGCTGATGATGTAGTGTGGGACAGTAGAAAAAGCTTTGTCAGCTACCAGGCTAAGAGCTGTTCCACACATCCAGCACAATATTATCACATAGAATACTTTCTGATGAGTAAAAGGAAAAAGAAAAATACTTCAGAAATAAAAAAATTACAGTTGACTACTACTTAAAATTTGTATTATTTTTCTGTCTGCCTGTTTTGTCTCTACTAGCACTTTAGATATTTCTTATCCTATATTTTGTATCCCAGGTAGCATTGGGGAGATGCTACATCTCATTCTCATTGTGATCTTCATTTCACACATTTTTGCACCATATTTACTGAGGATGTGTGTCCCAGATTAGAAGCAATAACTTTTTTCAGTGGAGTCATGTATTTACCATATTTGTAATGTATTTATTCAGGGTAACCTATTCCAGATGTAAAATATTGTTTGCAGTGTGTTCGGATTTTATACAATGCAGCATAATATTGCGTAGATGCAGAGCCCCACTGAAAAGAAGATGCCATGTCTTCTGTGAACTGTCCAGGCTAAACAAATAGCAATCAGCAGGCATATTCTAGGAAAACACATTGTTAAGATGTGTATAAGGAAGACCACATTTAAACTGTCTCTCAGCAGATCTGCATTGTGCAAATTTATTAGAAACAAGCATTTGCCAGTGCTGAATTTTTGCTTGCTGGCATTAGCCTTGGAAATGCAAGAGTTAGACAGATGCAGAATAGGAATGGCAGTGAAGTATTGAACTGAGGCCAGCCCCACCCCCACCCTGCAGAGATGTATGGGCATTGGGGTGTGCCTTTGGGTCATCGCCTATAATGCTCATGTCATTTCACCTCATCCTACCCTGCAGACACCAACAAGTGTCGAGGTGTGCCTTGGGGTGTTCAGGCTTTACATTCACCACACTCCATAAGGAAATACATTGAAATGGGTGCAGTATAGGAGGGTGAACTTTGGGACCAAGAGTCCAAGGACACCTCAATGCCTGTCACTGGCTGGAGGGTGGGGTGGGTGGGGGTGGAATGGTGTGAGTATTACTGTCGATAATCCCAAGTCACACCCCTGATGCCTGTCAATCTCTACAGAGTAGGGCATTATGTTGGAAAACCCCAACACCCAGGCGTTTCGTGGTATTTTCACTCCAAGTTTTCAACATGGACTTTTTGTAACCCCACTGCATGAACTGTGACACTATCAGTTCGTTAGCTGAAGGGTGATTTTGCACAGTGACTCTGCCATTTGGTGCCACAGGTGCAAAAACACATTTCAGGCAGGATGTGAAAAATTACAGCTGTACTATTCATGAGGAGGTGTAAAAAAATGGTAATGTTGAAAATCTAGAGTGGAAATATAAAAAAATTGGTGAAGTCACAAATGTGCATAGAAACTGCACAACACACACCCATAATGCAATTATTCTGGGGATATTTTACACCACATTTTCAACATAGGCATTTTGGAACCCCCGCTCATGAACAGTGGCACTGTGATTCTCTTGATATGTCTCGAACTTGGATTTTGCACAGTGACCGCACCCATTGTGTGCCACAGGTGCGAAAACACATTTCAGGAAAGATGTGAAAAATGATAGCTGTGCTGTTCATAAGGTAGTGTGCAAAAATGGCAATGCTGAAAATCTGGAATAAAAATATAAAAAATTGGCGAAGTTACGAGCCTGCATAGAAAACTGCACTGCACACTGGTAATGCTGTAATGTTTTGGAATTTGTTCATCAAATTTGCAACATGGACTTTTTGGGACTTCTCCTTATGAACACTGTCACTGTGATTTTTTAATCTGTGTCAGACTTTGATTTCACACAGCAATAGCGCCATTGTGCACCACATGTGCAAAAATACATTTTGGGCAGGATGTAAAAAATGACAGCTGTACTGTTTATACGGTGGTGTGGAAAAATGTAAATGTGAAAAATCTGGAATGAAAATATTAAAAATTCTCGAAGTTATGAGCATGTGTGGGAACTGTGCAATGCACACTCATAACACAGTCATTTTTTGGAATTTTTCCACCAAATTTGCAACATAGACTTTTTGGGAGCCCACCTCATGAACAGTGTCACTGTTGTTTCATTAATTAGTCCTGGAAGGTGATTCCATGCAGTGACTGCAAAATCACCTTTCATTACCAAATAATGACATAACTGTGACTGAGTTCATGAGGTGGAGTCCTAAGAACCTTATGTTGAAAATTTGGGGCCAAAGTCACAAAAACGGCCAATATATCCACCTAAGTTGAAAACCCGGCATTTCTTCAGTTCGAGGTCGGCTTTGAAGAGTGCAGATGTGTTCCTGCTCCACCGAAGATAATCAAGTTGGACTACAGAGGTCAGTATAGGCTGAGGGGGGTTGTGGGGAGGTGGGGTGCACAGACAGTGGATGCGGGTTGGGGGAAGGGACCCAATGGCAAGGGACAAGTTTCTGTGTTTCAGGTTATAAAATAAAAAATAAAAATCCACTGCAGACCATTTCTCTTTTACAAGTGTAAGAGTTTGGGGGTGATGTTAGCCACACTGGGGTGGAGTCCCAATGTGACACACAATGGGGGTGGGGTGAGGGCTGGAAAATGCTGACATGATGGGGGTTAAATATGCTGACAGGGGATTGGGCACCCGTCGGCAAAACATGTCTCTGTTTGGGCGGGATAATGCTGAGGAGTTTGCACCCCTCAGCAGATTGAAACAGGCAGTGAAGATGATGGAGATTGGGCCCCATTGGCAAGTGTGTCTGTGATTGGGAGGATGATGCAGAGAGTTGAGCACCCCTCGGTACAGAAAACACAGCAAAGAGGCACATATGCCGATGAGGATAGGGCTCCCCCATCGGCAGACAAACTGGGGATGGGAAATGCTGACAGTGGGACTAGGCACCCCGAAGTCAGCTTGCTGGGGACTGTGAGAGGTGGATGGCCACAGCCACCACCATGTTTATTGAAATGTTACACCAGACAAGGGATGCCCTGCAATGAGGGGGTGCTCCCTCATTGCAATGACAAAATCGTTTCAAGTTGGTTGCATGCTTGCAGACTACTGTCACAGCCAGCATCCTCCTTCATTGGTGACACACTGATAAACCCCAAAAAGCAGTGGCAGCACTGGCCACAACACTGCCACACCTCAACCTACTTCTCCAGCAAGCTGCCACAACATGTTTCTTGCACATGCACACAAGCAAACTTAATAATGGGTAAAGGAGGGGCATGGCCTGGCTGAGCTGAAGATGGCTGCTTAATTCTGCTTCTTCCTGGGACTACCATCTATCATCGTCCATCCTCCTGATCCCAGATTGTCAGCGTTTACCAGCAAGTGGAATATAATTTTACTAACATCATAGCTCAGCTCTGGTAAATTATTTTCTCTATATCATAACTCTATAGCAATAATGTTTCTGCATTTATACTGCTTCTCTGTGAAGGCCTACTACAATGGCTGAGCAGCTCCTGCAAAACAGCTCCCTTAGCAGAGTGGAAACTATGTTTCAACAGCTCATCTGTGAAATTAATGACTTAAAAATAACATCTCAACAAAACATCACTAACATGCAAGTGTTAGACCAAAAAAATCAATGATGCTGGAGTTAAAGTTGCTCAAAATGAAAGTTCTATTAACATCCTGCAAGCCACCATCACAGAGCAAGACAGAGTTATCAGAAGCCCACTAGATAAAATCGATGACATTAAAAATGGATACAGACACAATAACATGAGATTTTTGGGTTTTCCTGAAGGTGCAGAACTCCGAGACACTAGTGCATTTCTATTACATGTGCTGCCAGCCCTGCTCAAACTCCCACCTAGTCAAGACCTTGCTATTGAGAGATCACACTATACTTTAAGCCAGAGGCCTGGTCCAGATCAGAAACCTAGGCCTATCATTGCAAGATTCTTAAACTATGCCCACACTGCCACAAACAACTATCGCCCCGTCTCTATCCTCCCCCCTTATCAAAAGTGCTTGAACATATTGTCTCCAACCAGCTCACTGAACACCTAAACAAACATGAACTGCTCTGTAAACAGCAGCATGACTTTCTCAAAGAGCACAGTACAGCAACAGCCCTCCTGGAATTTACCACTCACATACACTCCGCATCAGACAGAGGGCATATCACAGGTGCAATTTTTGTTGACCTCTCTAAGGCTTTTGACACTGTCATCCACTCACTCTTACTTAACACACTCTCCAACATCGGCTTCTCCCAGGATGCCCTCGGCTGGTTTGAGGACTACCTGTCGGATCGCTACCAGCAGGTCAAAATTGGCACCGCCCTCTCTAGCAGACTACCAGTCCACTCTGGTGTCCCCCAGGGGTCCACCCTCGGTCCTCTACTCTTCACTCTCTTCCTTAACTCCTTCCCCTCATCCTGCTCTGGCGATCTACTACTGTATGTGAATGATGCTGTCCTTTTTTCTTCCAATCCAGTCCCCACCCTACTACACAATTTGCTCCAGTCCTCCTTCTCTGATGCCGAAGTATGGTTCTCAGCACAACATCTTACACTAAATTACAAAAAGACTAAAGTCATGTACTTCTCCCACCAGCCGAACTCCCGGAAGGCACTCTGCCCTCAAATCCTTACCTCCAATGGCACCCCCTAGAGGAAGTGGAAATCTTCAAATACCTGGGCATAACTCTTGACCCTGCCCTAAACTTCCACCAGCACATCCATCTCCTGTCCACTGCCCTCAATGTCCACCTTGTAATCCTCTATCGCCTCAAACACTGTCTTACCCTGGAAGCTCTTTGGCTCGCTGTCTCCTCCTCTGTCCTGTCCCTCCTTGACTATGGCATACTTATTTATGGATCTGCCAACACATCAGCCCTAGAGAGACTCCGGCTCTCCCTGAACAAAGCCTGCCATCTTGTCCTCATGTGTGATCACCTCACACACACTTGCTCTCAATACACCAACACCCACTGGCTGAACCTTGATAGTAAAATAGAGTTCAACACATGCCTTATGGCCGAAAAGATCACCCTGGGTCACGCTCCCGCTGGCCTCTCCCCTATTATCCAGCCGGTCCTTGCTCATAGAACCACCCGTAGCTCGGGCAAACTTCTTTTCTCGGTCCCCAGGTGTCAAACCTCCCAACTCCAAAGATCTTTCAGCCACAGGGCCCCCTCCCTGCTGAACTGCCTTCCCAGTACACTTGCCAACATCACCAGAATTGGCCCCTTCAAAACCTTGCTCAAAGACCATCTCCAGGACTCCACCCCATGCGTCTGTCACTAACCTCCATGCTCCTCACTGACAATGGCCCAGGCCTGCACTTCTCCTACTTCTCCCACTCTCTTGCCTCCACCTACACAGCTCTCTCTGGGCCTTTCATTCTAAACTGACTTAATCTAGTCTTAATATTTCTCCTCAGGGTATGACTATTAGCCAGTTATATTATTCGCTGTAACAAGTCTATCTGAATTATGTTATACTGTTGTATTGTCCAACTAAATGTGACGTGGAGCCTTTGTAAATGAGTCTTTGACTCAAAGGCACTTTCCAAATAAATAAATAAAAATAAATAAATAAACTGAACTGATTATCAATAGAGCAAAACAAGTGGGAACGCTTACTTGGCAAGATCATAGAATTTCTATTTTTAGAGACTTCTCTAAGGAACTCTCTAATAAACGCAGAGCTTTCAATCCTATTAAAACTACCATACACCAATGAGGGATCAAATTTTACTGCACTATCCTGCCATCATGCACCTGTTTCTGAGTGACTCAACCAAAGATTTCAACACTCCCGAAGCCTTGGCTGTATTTCTTGGTGAGCCCCTGCCTCCAACTGCCCCATTTGGAAATACTGATGTGACCCCTTCTCCCACTGTCTCTACAACTTCCCAATCAGACTGGCACACCCACATTATGGCTTTAAATCATGAACGCACTGAGAAACCCTTATCTCTCCAGGCTGATGCAGCACCTTCTGTCCAAATCTCAGTCCACTTGCTAGACAAAAAGAATTTGAATCCACCTTCTTCTAAACATGCCTGTTGTGCAGATGCTACTCTTACTAAGCCTACCTCTCAGCACGAATGACATGCTGGCTTCACTACACCCCTAACCCTCCCCAATAAGTTTTCTTTACTACAAGATGACTTGAACTCATCTCAGGAAGACCTCCCGAAATCAGCTATGGATCCTCTCGGCAATGACCTTGGAGATGCTTTACAGGACAGCAGATCTTCCAATTCCTCTTGGGCTGAATTGGTGACCAGCTCCCCTTTCAAATCGGCAGAGCCTCCTAAAAGAAAAGGAAAGGGAAGCACAAAAAGAAATCAAACCTATAAATGATGCCTGGGCATGTGTATGTATTAGTACCTCTCGAGGTTAGTGCCTAATTAACCTCGGCTCTCTGATCACTATCAGAATTTGTCTGTCCTGCAACCGTGCATCGCATTCCTTGTGTGTGCATACTATTGCACCCAGCTGGTTTGGAAAGCGATAAGCTGTACATCGCGGTTACAGACTTCTGGTTTAATAACATGTCATATTATTTAGGCATCTCATTGTGACAGTCTTGGAGTTTTCTATCTCAATGTAATATCTGCCACATTATACATCCAGTTATTTCTGCATATATTACTCATAATGTCAGTTTTTGAGTTTCCCTAATGTTGGACTATGTTCTTCTTTTAAAGGGACAGTTCTTACATAATGTTGGACTAATTCATATGTGCTCAATGATTTTCTGTATTCATTTAGAGGTGTCTACCATCTTTTTTATCAGTATGTCCTTCTCACATAGCCATTAAGGGAGGTTGCCTACTTAACTAATTTGTGATCCAACATCACCCAACACATTTGTTACCATATATAAACATTATACATTTACAGTATCTTGGGGTTCCATTAATGAGGTCCTCAACTAGTTATTCCCTTCATCCACTACTACATCCCAGACTAACATTTAACACTTTAATATTTTTCTCTAGTCTCCTTGCCACTCCAACCCACCTTTATCTAACTTTTAAATTATCTTTTCTTTGACCATGGTATACCAACTTCTTGTACTGTTTTATTTATCTATCACTTAGTCTTCAGTTTTACCCTACAATTAGGCATTGCAGGCTATTTTTGAGGTGTTTCATATTTATTATTTTACTCAATGTGCTGCAATCAATAATAGATAGCACAGTCTGACTCGAAGCCCTTATGATATGGCTTTTTAAGCCTGTGTTGTAATCTTATAGCTGAGCTCGCTCGACCCTCTCCAGGTCTTGAAATCTCACTATGTTAAAGCAACTCCTTCCCTAGGGGCGATTTTTTGGTCTGTGCTACTATTAAATACCTAGTACTTCAATAATATATGCAGTACCTCGAAGCCTGAACAAACTCAACTTTTATAAATGTCATATTGCCAGAATGAATACGTATTCCTGTTCAATACAAGACTTTCACCAGATACCACCCCCATACAATTTGGATCTTGTAACGCCGACTCCCATAAATCTTATACTACTTGGACCCTACTCACTCAATTTTACCTGAACACTCCTCCTACATAAACACTTCTGTGTCTAAGCATTATGATTATGTGAGTAAGTACATAGTAGATGGCACAAGTACAGCTGTTCTTATAATTTTAGGACTTAGCCAACCATGATGGCATACTGTTTGTATTGCTGTAATAGTGTTTCAGCTCAGTTCTTTTTTCCAGTCTAACTAGGTTCAAGACGTATTACTATGTCTGGGATTGCATATACTTTCTGTAATCCCCTTATCATATATGGTAAGATGTTTATGGTTCGCCCCCAAGGAATTACTATGTTCACTTTAGTTCTAGTCAGAGTTATAACTTGATAATAATAATTGTTTACAGTTTGTATCTTGGGTTTAAGATAATTTTCTCCCAAGATTTACTTACTATTTACATGCTCTGTAGTATAGCAAGAGAGTCTTGGCGATTTTACCGACTCATATCTTGCTATATTACCTAAAGACTTCATAGTGTGTTAGTATAACATGCATAGGTTTTGTTTAGTAACTATATACATGCCTTCTATATTCTTTTTAGTACCTCTCTTCCTTGTGAGACCCAATGGAAACATTCACCCAGGATTTAAGTATTTCCATAAACTAAATATCCTACACGCATTTGACTATGCTAGCCCTCTCCCTTCTGAGTCTGTAACATCCTCTAGCCCTTTCAATGTGAGCCTCTTACTTCCTATTTGTGTTTTCATACTCATCTCCCCATTAACATGAGTGATCTAATTCTACATTCATGGAATATTAAGGGACTCAACTCACCTTGTAAATGAAAGCAAATATTTTCTTACTTCAAAAAGCATAAAACTCGTATTGCTTTCTTACAAGAAACAAAACTTTTAATAGAGGATGTCGACAGACTCAGAAGAGATTGGGTTGGTCAAGTATATGTGTCCACCTCCTCTACTTCTAAAAAAACTGGGGGTTGCTATTCTATTACTTAAATACCTTAACTGGACCCTTATCAAATCCATCTCCGATTCAGATGGCAGATGGATTATAGCCCACTTAAATACCCCTGCAGGACCCCTTATGTTAGTCAATGTTTATGCCCCTAACTCTGATTCAGCTGAATTCTTTCATAATATGGCCCAACAAATTATGAACAGTAACTTTAACAACTCTCCTATACTTGTGGGTTGGGATTTCAATTTAGCTTTGGAAACACATTTAGACAGAAGTAATTCTTCGGGTGATTCCCACCCCATAAGTATTTCTGCACTCTCAATGCTAATGAAAGACTTTGGTCTAACCAACATTTGGAGACTACAGCACATCATCCTAGACAGCACGACTATACTTTTTACTCACCGTTTCATAAATCTTATAGCACAATTGACTACTGGTTTTCTTCCCCATTCATCACTGAAAAAATTATCCACACAACTATCCTCCCGATTACTATATCAGACCATTCTCCTATAAAATTACATCTTATTTGGGGCCCTCCCCCATCTAAATCCCCCTCCCGGTGTCCAGACCCACTCTTATTGAAAGACCCCGATTTCCTACCTTGGATTAGATCCCAAATCCAAAAATTTCTTTACTTTAACAACACTCCTGATGTATCTCAAGGTACCATCTTGGAAGCACTTGAAGCAACAGTTAGAGGGAAAAGTATAAGCTATGCAGCACACAAGAAAAAACTAAGGGAACAGCAATTGGCCGATTTAGAGAAATCTCTTAAAGAAAAAGAAACCTAATATTATAAAACAAAAAATCCAGATAATAACTCACAACTTCACCTTGAAATTCTTCAGCTTAGAATTAAAATCAATGAATTAACATCCAGGAAAGCTGACCTCACCCTCCTTAGACTTAAACACTGTTACTGGGAACAAGGGGATAAATACATGAAGCTGCTTGCTTATCAACTCAAGAATCAACAGATGGAGAGACATATTGCCAGTTTGAAAGATCCTTCAGGAAAAATCCATACAGATAATCCCTCAATTAACCATATTATGCAATCCTTCTACCAACAGTTATACTCTCACCCCGCTCCCCCACAACCTGAATATATACAACAATTTCTGGACAATTTACAGTTACCACACCTCTCCCAACAAGATATGGCTTTGCTAGATGAACCCTTTTCCCTAAAAGAGATACAAGCAGTGCTAAATTCCCTTAAATCTGGTAAAGCTCCTGGAAGTGACTTTTTTCTGCAAACTTTTATAAACCCCTAGCTGACATCTTATGCCCCTTACTGTTTAAGGTCTTCAAAGAGGCATCTTCACAAGGTAAACTTTATTATTGTATGACAGAAGCCATTATAACTGTCCAACCCAAAAAACATAAAGACCCTTCTGTCCCATCCAGTTACAGACCGATATCATTACTCAATACAGACTGAAACATTTTTGCCAAAATATTAAATACTTGTTTAGAATCAATAGTTTTGAAACTTGTCCACACCTTCCAAGCTGGATTTATCAAAAACAGAACTGGTTCTGATCATCTCCGCTCATTATTTAATTTAAACTACAAAGCTAAATCTCTTAAATCACCTGCTGCAGCTATAGCCATGAACTTTGAAAAGCCATTCAGTTCTCTCAACTGGACTTATTTGTATCGTGTTCTATCCCACTTTGGTGTCATTAATAAATTTTGTACATGGATTCAATTACTATACACCCTCCCCTCTGCCTGGGTTCTTACTAACTCTACTCTGTTCTAATCCTTTCATCTGACAAGAGGTACCAGGCAAGGGTGCCCGTTATTCCCCACTCTTTTTATTCTAGCTATGGAACCCCTATCAGCTGCTCTTCATCAATCCTCCATGATCCAAGGTATTCCTATCGGTAATTCCCACTGTACTTCACTATCCTACGCTGATGACCTCCTCATTCTACTCAAAAATCTTGAAATTTCAGGACCTCACTTAATTAAGTTACTTAGCAAGTTTACTTCACTTTCTGGGCTCACTTTGAATCTACACAAATTAGAAACAATGCCACTGAACAATTTTTGTAACCCTTCTATGAATACAATATTAGGTTTTCGTTGGGCCCCTCAAGGTACCTCTTACCTTGGAATACAGATCATCTCTAAATTAGACAAGATATGGGATGCCACTCTTTCCCCATTATTAGCAAATATTAAAAACACTCTCAACAGAGGGAAACTGCTTAACTTCTCTTTTAATGGGAAAATCTCCGCTATCAAGATGTCAATAGCTCCCAAAATACTGTATCTATTTTCTAATATCTCTTTAACCCTCCTTACATTTTGTTTTGTCAGAATTGATGATATATTGGCAATTTTTTATGGGAAGGAAAATTCCCGATTTAGTCATAGCAAACTACATTCCCACTGGTCCAAAGGGGGCTTCGGGCTCCCCTGGTTCCAAGCATATTTGAAGGTATTCCACACTGCCCAAACTGTCAAATGATTTAATAAACCCAGCAATAAATCATCGTTCTGGGTCAATATGGAAACATCTCTATGTCCAGGCAATGTCATCACTTCCTTCATTTATAACCCTCTCCCCCCAATTTAAAATCTCACCCTACTATAGCATCATCCATATTCTACTGGGAAATAATTCATAAACACCTTAAATCCAACCCAACCCCTCTCATATATGCCCCCGTTTGGGGGAACCGCAACATCACGCTTGATAATCACCCAATTTTTTGTTGTAATTGGAAAAACATGGGAAATCTTTTCTTGGAGGATATACTTATACCTCAGACTCTCAAATTAAAATCCTTTTCTGACCTGTGCAAACAATGGAATCTTCCCCAGGGCGATTTCTGGAAATATTTACAGTTACGCACGGCATGGGACCTTTATCTTCCTACTGTTCCTCATCAATCTATATATGATACTTCTATTTCTAAATGGATCAAAACAAACTTTAAATTAAATAGCATCATTTACAAACATCATTTCAAAAAATAAATTTAGTACCCTTTTAAATTATAACATAACCAATTCACAATGGCATAACTGTTGGCTATCCTGCCATAAATCTTTCAAGGATAATCGCAGTTCACTCATACAAATCAAAATTCTATGTCTATGGTACAGAACTCCTGAGATTTTGCAAAAAATGGGCTTAATGAAGAACAATAAATGATGGCGCTGTAACTACCCCAATGGCAATTTGCTACATATTTTATGGCATTCTCCTCCCATACACAATCTTTGGCATCATATTCATTTCTTTGCAATGAAAGTGATTGGTCTATCCTTTGCATTAGATCCAAAACATTGCATACTAGGTATTTTCAATGCTCATTCACACAAAATATCCCATTCTCAGAATAGGTGGTTATCCCTACTATTCCTTCAAGTTAAACACCTTATACTGATGCACTGGAGATCCAACATCATTCCCACCCTCCCAGATATTCTCAAACAACTATCTCAATACGCCATCCTTGATCGTATGCCACACTTAGCCTCTGACTGACTTAGTTTATATAATATATGCTGGCAGAACTATTTTAAATGTTTAAACACGTCCTCACATATTGTCACTTAATCCATGGGTTGTTAAATGTCCGCATTGGAATCTCGCTTCTAGTTCTTTCGTTCCTTTTTCATCTCCCCTCTTTCTATCTTTTTATCTCCTTTTCTTCTTCCCTTTCCCTCTTCATTCTTGTTTAATTTCTTAGATATTTTTCTCTTTTTTATGTTCTTCTTTTATACAGTCTTACACATACTTGTATTAAATTACAGCATAATAGAAGTACAATCACGACTGCTCCTATTTCTTGTGTGTATCTACTCCTTTTACCCTTTGAACCATAAATTGCCATATTTTCTCTCTATCATGCAGATTGTACTGCTACATATTGTTTTCTCAACATTTGTTTTCCCCTCTAATATAATTGTATAATACTTCAGACAACATGTTTTTTCCTTCTCCCATTAAGAATTTATGTAAGTCGACAGCCCAGTTGCATGGAGGGCTGAGGCAGCATGCCTTACCTCCTGCCATGCCAGTGACCCATGTTCGCAGTATGAGTGGGCCATTGGGGGTTGGCTGGGGAGGGAGAGGATCAAGCATCTGGAAGACATCTCTCCTCTCCCAGGGAGGGGTTGGGACAGAGATTTTTGGTGGTTTGAGATAAATTTTTATCCGTCCCAATTCCCCTTCCCTGCTCTCTCCCTTCACCTTTTCCAGATTTTCTTATTATGGAATTTCTGTATGTATATTTCTTTAATTGTTGCTTCTGAATTGTGATTGGTGCACATAATGTTATGTCTGGATTGGTTCAACACAGTATGATGTCACTTATGACAAAAGGTATTTAAAGGCACTTAAGCTTTGTTGTGATATTATACCCCCTTGAAGGCACTCAGCCGAGGCGCTAGGGGTTCTCACAATTGGTGAAATAAAAACAACAATTGGTTGTATTTAATTTTTCATTTTGCTGTGGTTTTTGAGCGCTACAATTTGGAGATATGTTGGGACAGAGTCCACTGCATGCCTGACCCCTGGTGGAGGCTGAGGGTTGACACCAGTGACTCACACGTAGGGGGTGGTTACTGGGCAGTTGCCCAAAGTGTTGCATGTGGGAGTGCGCACAGCTCATCATTGGTGGCATTGCACATTGCTATGCTGCTTGGGGGGGAGAAAAATGGAAAATGGCCCCTCAGGAGGATGACTGCTGGATGCCATAGGCCCCGCTCCCGCGATAGCAGCAGCCCCTCGCACCGGATCCAAACCGGCAGGTTGAGGGATCCCTGCTGCCCCGCCGCTGGGGACAAGCTGTGGGGAAGCGAGGGGCAATGCTGTGAGGGAGATGGAGCTGGGCGTCCTGGCTAGAGGGACCTCCATAGGGGATGAAGGAGAAAAAAAGAAATGAAAGAAAAAAAAATAATTGACCTAAGTGTATATCAGAGAATGCAGTGTATTTGTATGTATAATCACTATAATTACAATATAAAGATTAACTGCAAATAAGTAATGGGTAAAAGCATCCCAAAAGCCCTCCACAGCCATATCAGCACTGATCAGAGCTGGTTCAACTTGACACAAGTCAGGACTGCACAGTTCGAGTCAGGGACAAGTACAGCATGCTAAGCTATACACATGTGCTTGGTACCTATGAAGGAACATAGACACTGAGAAGCTGAGGTGGATCTGCAAGGGTATGGAGTTCCATAGCCTTGGGGTTGCATATGCAAAAGAGGATTCAGCAATCCTAATTCTAAGTGCAGGGATAACCAATAGGTTACCTGAGAGGGTAAGCACAGTTCACAGATCTGTGCAAAGAGGCAAGGGATAAGGGCAGGGGATTTTGCATAATACTAAAAATTACACCCCAAAATATATGGGCATGCAAGGAGGATGGGGAAGCCAGCTAAGCCTATTGTAGAAGAAGCAGTGGTGGGTGAGCAAGTGCAATTCCAGTGAGAATCAACAGATATTGTTTTAAGTGACATTCCTCCTAAGTAGTGTTGCTTTTGAAACAATCAAAAAAACTGAGGCTCCAAAGAGGAGTTTTGGAAGGAGCATCACATGAGCAATGAAGAGGTGAGCTTCAGAGGTTTGGTTATTGGCCATTTTATAGGAGACACCCAGCATGGAGTTGTTCAACTTACAGGTTCCCATTATGTGAATAGAGTAGTCAAGGGAGGGATCGTGTGTGACTCCAAGATAGATGAATGAGAAACAGACAGGACTAGGGTACCATCAAGGTAAACTGTGGTTACAGTAGACACACATGGTCTGAGTCTTGGTGGGGTGCCAAGCAACATGGACTACATTTTAATTTTGTGACTGAAAAACAGTAGTGAGATATTGGTTTATTTGAGCAACACTTTTGGAGCAGCTGTATAGGACCAGGTCATCTGCACAAAGAATGACAGAGCAGTGGAATATGCATTGACCAGTACAATTTATATTCAGAGCAAATAGAAGGGGAATAAGGATGGACACATGGAACTTCCACCAGAGTTGGAGAAGGGTTGGATAGGGAAGACCCATGCATTGTCTCTTGGATCTGTTTGTCAGATAGCAGCTGAACCAAGGGAGAGAAGTAAGTGAAACTCCCCTCCCAAGTTAGCAAGTTTATTGCAAAGCAGGAGGTGGAGCTTGCCATCAAACATGTTGGCAGCATAATTGACTAGAATAACCACCATGGGGGACATTTACATCTTCATCTGACAGTGGCGCTCATTTTCTACCACCCTGCAATAACCACTTGATAGAAGAAACTACTTGCTACCGAACAAACCTAATATTGGAGACATCGGACAGTTCTGCATCAACTTACCTCCCTTATAAATACAATCACTGCCATGAGTTGCTGTGGCCTTGTAGTCAGGTCACCTCTCGTAATCTGATGCCCACAACAAAAGGTGCTAAGTGGGCTTTGCTACCAACTGCTCCAGTAGGTCTAGCTAAGCAAGCGATGATGGCTGCATGCTCGCAACAACTGGCAGGCTAAACTACTATGATTGCCAAATTAGACAAAATCCTGATAGACATGTCAGATTTAGAAACATCTGCCCAGAAAACCAACCTAGATCTGGGAAAGCTTGTCTCTCAGGTCTCCCTGACTGAACAAAAACTCCAAGACATGGTAACAGTGCAGTTCCAACAGGAGGTTCTAACAGATGATCACCACAAACTGAATTACTTACTTAACAAAGTAGTTGATCTCAAGAACCACGCATGGAGAAAGAACTTGAGGTTAATAGGCTGAGTTGGCCAGGATTCGGGGGACCTCGTCTCCCACCCTGGGACCACCAGGGCCACAGCCTCTGCCTCAGATGCTACCAAGAAAGAGGAGTGGTTGGACCACAGTGGGCTCAGGGAGGGGGAGGGTGGCGGAACAGAGGTGCATCCCTCCAGATGTATCTCTCCACAATTCATACGCTGTTCTGTCAAGGTGTGGTTCCTCTATGGAGGCACCTGCAGTGCAGACCAAGGAGGATACTGGGAACCTCCACAAAGGAGACCCACAGGAGGGTGGCAACAGACCCCACAGAGGAAAGAAAAATCTCCTGGTGGGGGACTCATTTGTTAGGGGGTAGAGCTGGGGGAGGGAGGGAGTGGGAAGTAAGGTGCCTGCCTGGCACCAGGACTTGCAGGCACAGGGAGTAAATCCTCAGGATTGTGGAAGCAGCTGAACCAGGCTGAACTGGGTGGTGCTTGACTCCCTCAATGACACCAACAAAGCTCTGGATCTATTTATCAAACGTTTCAACGAAGCCTGTGACCTCTTTGCACCAGTGAAAAAGATGAAGGTCAAAGGACAGACCAACCCCTGGGTTACTACTGACCTTTTAACTCTGCTCAAGCACAGAGACCACCTCTGGCATTGTGCTCATGCAACACAGACGCAAGTAAACATACAATTACACAAAGCAGCCAGAAATGATTGCACTCGAAAAATTTGGAATGCTAAATGCAGCTATTACAAAGAGGCTCTGACCAACTCTTGGGGCCAAGGAAACAAATTCTGGAACAATATGAAAGAACTCACAGGCAAGGATCCTAAAGCACCACCCACTATGCTCAACCTTCATGGCACTCCAACACTCGACCTAGGTACCATCACCAGCACTTTTAATAATGCATTTACAAACCTGGACAGTGTCCTTCCACCAAATTTTTCAACGACCTCCTCCAGCTCCTCCTAAGTTACCCCCTCAACTGGAACGTATAACCCCAAAGTTTTTTTAAGGAGGTTCCACCACAAGTAGCTAGAAAATACATTCAAAAGGCCATCGGCCAACAAGGGTACAGTGGTGACTCCCTTGACCTGAAACTGCTGGCACAAGTCCTCGATGAAATCTTAGAACCGCTTACAAAGATCTTTAATCTCTCGCTTAGATTAGGCCATTTCCCCTCTCTCTGGAAGAAAGCCACTGTCACACCGGTTCACAAAAGTGGAGATAGGACACTGCACACCAATTACAGACCTATCTCACTCATTCCCCCACTATCTAAAGCTCTGGAGCGAATTGTGTTGGACCAACTAGTTGAATTCCTGGATAAGTACAATGTACAGTGCCCAGAGCAGCATGGCTTCAGAAAAGGGCACAGCACCACCACTACTGCACTACTGGAATTTACAACCTTCATCCATGCCATGCTTGACAAAGGAAATTGTGGAGGGGCAGTATTTATAGACCTTACCAAGGCATTCGACACCGTTAACCACCCCCTACTGCTCAAGCAACTGTCCTCCATTGGGATATCCAGTGATGCCCTTCCATGGTTCACCAGCTACCTTGATAATCGGATACAATGTGTAAGGATTGCAGGGATCTTTTCGGATGAGAAACTGGTCTGCTTCGGAGTCCCCCAGGGGTCTATTCTGGGCCCACTACTCTTCTCCCTCTTCATCAACAATCTCCTCAGTGCCTGCCACCAAAAGTAGTACTATATGCAGACGATGCAGTCCTGTTTTCCAGCCACCATGACATTACAGTCCTTGAATCCCAGCTGCAGCTTGACTTCAAGTGCATTGAAGACTGGTTCAATTCTCATAAACTTGTCCTGAACCACAGCAAGACTAAAGCCATGTCCTTCTGTAACCAACAGAGCAGGCACAACTCTCTGTCCCTCACCATCAAGAACCACGCTGGGAACCCACTCGAACATGTCAAGGAGTTCAAGTACCTTGGTATTACCCTGATAGTACCCTCCTACACTGCATATTGACACTGTTGCCAAGACCGCCAATATAATGGATTGACTACACACAGACACAAGCACTGTATGCCTGTGGATGCCTTAAACTAGCCATCTACAGCTCTGTCACCTCTATCATTGACTACGGCCTTGCCATCTATGGCTCTGCCTCAACAAGTGCCCTCTGCAGGATCTCAGTTGCTCTCAATAAAGCCTGTAGACTACTGACGGGTGCAGCCCGACAAACTCACACCTGTGACCTCTATGCACAGGCCAGCTGGCTACCCCTATGCAGCAGAATACAATACCAGACCTGCTTACTTGCCAAAAAGATTATCCTTGGTCTCATGCCACCTGGTGTTAGCTCATTCCTTACTACCTACAGTGGCAATAAACAAACACGTGGTGCCCAATCTCAAACCTTTCAGGTTCCCAGATGTCGTACCTCCATGGGTCAGTGGTCCTTATCTATAGAGCCGCCAATGGTTCAATTCTCAATAGAAGCACCCTTCCTCTACTACACTTGGACCCTTCAAAAGGAATCTCAAACTTTACCTCACCTGTACCACTCAATGTGACTGCTTCTCTGAACAGAGATCTCTCTAAACACCTCCCAGCTCACTCATGTCTCACAGCCCTCCCTTTCCCAGTCTCATTCCCTCTGGCACTGGGCCTTCCTTGTGACTCCTTTCCTGCTTCATATCTCCACTGGTACAAGACATTTTCCACCACCATCGGACAGTGGCCCATTAGCCTGCTAACTCCTCTCCTGGTCACACGCCTGCAATACTAACTGCCTATATCTCTTATTGTTACCGCAGCCAGCTGCCTACTCAAGCTGCTCGTCATATGACTATTATCTCAAAGTATGTTATAACTGAGTATCTTTATTTTTTCTTTTAGTTGTTTTGGTTGTTTATTGTGCATTCTTTTACTATCTCTGTATGTATGTTGACCCTCATCCTTTGACGTGGAACCTTTGTAAACGAGCAGTTTCTGCTCAAAGGTATTTGTAATCTGAGAATTTAATAAATAAATAAAATAAATAAAAAAGCTGCACGGGGAAGGGAGCTGGATGTCATTGTTCACCTTGGGACAAATGACCTGGCTGGGAATGGGATCAGAGCAATGCAGGAGGAGTTTGTGGAGTTGGGGAGGGGCCTTAGGCAAGTAGCATGCATGGTAACCTTCTTAGATGTGCTGCCCGTCTATGGCATGGGTGAGGCTAGGGTATTTCACACCATCAATGGCTGAAAAACTAGTGTAGCACTCAGGGTTTCAGTTTCATTGTGGACTGGGGGATCCACCTGGAGGAATGCAGGCCTATACTGGTGTCATGGTCTGCATCTCTCCAGGAGGGTAATCAGGATCCAAGCTAATAGGTTTAAATGCTTCATTGGCAAGCATTTAAACTAGTTAATGGGGAGGCATTGAAAAAAGCAGGGAAATCCTAGCCCCCCCCCCTCAAAACAATCAGGGTAATTAGTGAGGTAAAAACTAAAATACAGATGTCAATAGGGAGAAGGGCTGGGGTAAATGGAAAAAAAAGGCAAAGGCAGTAAGGACAGGGATGGGGATAAAAGGGGTAAGGCCATCAAAAAATGGAGGGCAATGAGTACCAATGCCTATAGTCTGGGTAACAAGCTCCCTGAACTGATGGCGTTGAAGGGAGAGGGGCGTGTCAATATCATGGCAGTCACAGAAACATGGTACACAGAAAACCATGACTGGGATGTCAACATACCAGGGTACACAATCTATAGGAGGGACAGGGAGGGTAGAAGAGAAGGAGGAGGAGCTGCCTGCGTAAGAGAAGGGATCAAAGCAACAGAGCTAAAGGGTAAACAGGGAGGAGAGGAAGCACTTTGGGTCACCCTGGAGACTGCAAATGGCACCACAATCTGCATGGGGGTTGTATACAGACCCCCATCTCAGGGGGAGGAAATGGACAAAAAAATGATAGAATGCATCTTTAGGATGGTAGAAAAAGGGGAGATATTGTTGATGGGGGAACTGAATATGCCAGATGTTAACTGGAACACCTTTGCTGCAGTCACATCCAGCAGAGTCATTCTTGATGCCCTACAAGGGGCATGCCTAGTGTTGGAACCCACTCGGAAGGGAGTAATCTTGGACCTGGTACTCTCAAACAGGGGCAGAGACAGGATCTCAAATCAAGAAGTGGGTAGCCATCTGGGAACAAGTGACAACCAAACAGTGTGGTTCACGATAAACACAGCTGCAGAGTCAGGCCATATAAAAGTGAGGGTACTGGACTTTAGGAGGGCTGACTTTGTCAAAAAGGGAGAGTGCCTCAGAAAAGCACTAGCAAACAGGCAAGAAGGGGAGGTGGAGGAACAATAGGGAAACATCAAAACTACCTTCACAGAGGCAACAAGCTTTTGTGTGAAGCCAATAAACAAAGCAAAATGGAAGAAAAAAACACAATGGTTCTCAAAAGTGGTGGCACGTTAGAGAGAAAAAGATAGCATTCAGGAAGTATAAGGAAACACAGAAGGAGCAGGACAGGTAACTATACCAGTTAAAGCAGAAAGAAGCGGGGAAGGCAGTCAGAATAGCAAAGGTGCAAACAGAGGAAAGGATAGCCAACTTGGTTAAGAAGGGGAATAAAACCTTTAATAGGTACATTAGGGAGCAGCGACAGACCAAGGGAGGGATAGTGAGGTTAATAAAGGGGAGGGTGGCTTGGCAGCGCATGACAGTGAAAAAGCAGGGATACTGAATGAATACTTCTGCTCAGTATTCACAAAAGAAGAGGAGGGGGAGGTACCAGGGCCGGCCTTGATCATTCTGGGCCCCTGTGCAGCCCCCTGCTGGGACCCCCCACTCCATTCTCTGTGTGCTCCCCCCTCACACATCCAACATTTACACCTAACTAACCCTCCTGTCCTGTATTAATAAAGCAATAGCAGGTCTACTAGTTTAACCAGCATCATTTAATTAGTGCCATTGACTGCACTGAATTATTTGACTTCACCATTGGAAATGAATCTGACTGAGCCTGGAGCCAGAACTTAAGTAAGTATGGTACTACTGTCATATTCATTTCTGTAAGGACATAGGACATCATCACTGGACAGTCACACCTCATATACTGTGATTTAAAACCAGCTAAACAATTTAACTTTTCTGGAGGTGTGAGAGAGACTAGAGAGGATTATCATAGGAGGCAGTATAGCACAGTGGTTTAAGGTTCAGAGCTGCAAACCTGGAGATCTCGGTTTGAATCCCACGGACCCCACTTGCATACTGTGTGACCCTAATCAAGTCACTTAACTTCCTTGTGCTCCCCAGATTGCACCTGTAAACAAGTTTTCAGCTTAGTGTGTCTCTCGTGGTAAAAAAATAAAATCACGGAACACCTATAAGGTTTTTTACCTGGTGATCAGGTTTTTAGGGTCCCTGTCAGGAAATCTGATTTTGCTCTGTGCTGGTCAGGTTTTTGAGCTATTATGAGCTAGGGTCCACCTTAAATCTTTTTTTGCACTAGCCAGCAAGGCAAGTTGATTCAAAATTGCACTAGCGCTCAATTATAATGGTAAATTTTGATCACTTATACAGGAAACAATGCAAGCCAAGAAATACTCTAATTGCACATTTATCCTGCTCCCACATTGCTTCCAGCTCCCCAGCAGAAAAAAAGACTGCAATGCCATCATACACAGTGAGCCCCCCCACATTGTTTTGTACCACAGTCTCCTCCTCCTCTCTCTTTCTGCAGACACACACCCCCCAAACCAGTGGATATCACAACAGCAAATGTTCAATCAAGCAGTCCTAGCTCTGCACACACACAATAGCTGACATCATCATGCACCTCACCACACTGTCACCACCAAAAAAAAAAGCAAAAAAAAAAAAGCATTTGACAGTATCCCACACTCCTGGATCACTGAGTGTTTACGAATCTACAGGATACATCCCACACTGATAAACTTCATCACAACAACAATGACAAAGTGGCAAACCACTCTGCAATTAAATCATGAGAAAGGTCAAATCACCATTCCAAATATAAGTATCCAACGAGGGATATTTCAAGGTGACTCTTTGTCACCACTTCTGTTTTGCTTGCCCTCAATCCCTTGAGTAGCCTAATCAACAACCTAGGCTATGGATACAGCTTGAACCCCAGAAACAAAACAATCAACAGCTAACATCTCACCTTCTATTTGTAGATGACCTAAAACTTTACAGTTCATCTGACAAACATTTGAAAGAACAACTACAAATTGTTAAGACCTTCTCTGATGACATACTGGATGACGTTTGTCTAGACAAATGTGCCAAAGCAACATTTGTAGCAGGAAAGTTAACTCAGAAGAAAACATGAATCTGGCGGAGGTTTGTGACATAAAAGAACTTGAGCAAGAGGGAGTGTATAAATATCTGGGAATAGAAGAAGGAGCAACAGCACAACATGAACAAATGAGAGTAAAATAAGCAAGGAATATTTTAGAAGGTTAAAGCTTAATTTTGAAAACTGCTTTGACAACACGAAATAAAGTGCAAGCTATAAATCAACTCGCCCTTCCAGTGATATCATACAGCTTTGGTGTGATAGACTGGCCACAGAAAGTGTTGAACCAGCTAGATATAAAAACAAGAAAAATGTTTCATGCTCACCAATTAATATACAAAAATCAGTGTATGCCAAGATTATACATCCCAAGGGCAGAGGGAGGCATGGGCCTCATTGAGATTGATTACACATATAGATCCACAATAGTGGGGCTACATACATACTTACTGACATCCTAAGACCCAAATATAGTCAAGGTCTTGCATCATGAAGAAAATAAGCCTAAAATGACTTCACTCATCAAATTAGGAGAAGCCTTCAGAAGGGTAGCAGGGATTGATGTCAATCCAAAGGTAGATAAGGAATTGTCAGCAACAGAAAATGCAAAGAATCAGAAAAAGGAGTATAAGGATAAAGACCAACAGAAAAGAAAAAACAATTGGAAAGTCCATAATTATAGTGGAAAATACAGGAGTTACTGGAGCAACCACAGGTCGATCAAGCCCTGACCCATGATTGGTTAAAAAGAGGTGAATTTAGGCCACTTAGATGAGAGACTAATAATGGCAGCCCAAGATAGTGGGCTACGCACAAGATGGTTCACAAAATCCATAGAAAAACAGGAGAAACAGACAAGTGTAGGTTCTGTAGTACAGAATTAGAAACAGTTACGCATCTTGTGGTTGGATGTGAAGTACTTATGGCAGAAGGCCTGTATACTGAAAGACACAACAATGTAGCAAGATTGATCCACTGGAAACTGTGCAAACACTATAACATACAGGTAGCAGAGAGACACTGGAAACATGAACCACAAAGAATCACAGAGAATGAAGAAGTAATGATCACATGGATCACCCCATACCAACAGCCAAGAAAGTGGAAGCAAGAAAGCCTGATATTGTAATACAAGAAAAGAGGACAAAGGTAGCATTACTGATTGAAATAGCCACCCCTAGTGACTACAGTGTGCTGCGTCAGAGAGACACAAAATCATGAAATACCAAGATATGCAGTCAGAAACCAAACTGATGTGGAATAAGGACACACAGATTGTTCCAGTAGTGCTTGGAGCAATGGGACTAATCAAAAAGAATTTTCAGGCACATTTAAATATGCTACCAATATTTGTGACACCTTATGAACTGCAAAAGGAAGCTATTTTGGGGACGTTGCATGTGCTGAGAAGAGCACTCTCAGCAAACATCAAAGATTAATACAGTACTAATTTCTTGAGTTTTGAATATGCCCTGGCTAAAGAATGGGGTCCATTCTTGCCACGGTATTAGAAATCCCTAAACATTTGGAGACACTAACCCCGAGAGTCACCACCACCCACAGAGCAATGAACAGAGTCAGGCAGAGAAAGACACTTTCAGCCCACACCCTACAGTCAACTGGAGACCTGCACTTCTGAAAGTTTTTGTACATTCTCAAGTGAGCCAGGAGTACATCTAAGATTTCTTTGGGGTGGGGGCTACACAAACCTATGGGGCTTTGGAAAAAGAAAACTATGATATTTTTATTTTTAGAAGCATTGATTTTAATATGCTCTGCACCAACAATAACAGATTTTTCTTTAACTTTGTCTTTTCATCAGCGCAGGGGAAACAGTACACAGGCATAATGCTATACTATCTCTATTTCTATATAGCAGTGGTTCTCCCAGGGGAAGCCCCAAATTGTTCCAGGGGAGGCCCAGTCAAGTCTGAGAATGTACAGTACTTAAATTTTATGTTTTGGCTGTTTTGTGTGAAAGGATAAAACACATTAAATATGGATAATTGCAGGTGAATTTCTTTACTTATGCACACATATTTGACCAGAAAGTCCCCATTTAGTCAAAACTTGTTTATATGTGTGTATTTACATGTAAATTAATGCCTGGGGAAAGCATGCTGAGTCAAGGCTTGTTTCTACAAGAGGTACAGTATTCATATGCAAATTAGTAACTTGGACAGGCAGACTGAGTCAAGGCTTGTTTCTACAATAGGTATTTATATGCAAATTAGTAACTTGGAAAGGCAGATTGAGTCAAGGCTCGTTTCCTTGTTTCTGTAGTAGGTATTTATATATAAATAAGTGACTGGGAAAGGGACAGTGGTCCGATGCATGTCTTCAGGTGTGACCTGAGGTAAGGGTACAGGAAGTTGCTTAACAACAAGGTAAGGGAGGGGGAGATGTAGTAGCTAGGTTTGGCTGTCTCAGATAGAGAGAAAACAGAGTAACAAGGGCCCAAGAAAACATAGAAACATAGAAACATAGAATTTGACGGCAGATAAAGACCGCTTGGCCCACCCAGTCTGCCCATTTCCTTACCTAGTGGCTAAGCTGCAGATCCTAGTTAACTAGCAGCCTACTTCTTCCTACCCCCACCCCCTAGAATTGCCTTAGAAACATAGAAACATAGAAGTTGACGGCAGATAAGGACCGCAAGGCCCATCCAGTCTGCCCATTTATTGCCTTATGACTGTCCCATGCATGCTTGAATTCCACCACTGTTTTTGACTCCACAACCTCCTTCGGAAGGCCATTCCATGCATCCACAACCCTCTCTGTAAAAATACTTCTTAAATTACCTCTGAGCCTCCCCGATCTTCAAATTGTGCCCTGTGTTCTTGCACACCTCTTTTTTTGAAAGATGCTACCCTCTTGACTTTGTTGATTCCTTTTAGGTACTTGAAAGTTTCTATCATGTCCCCCCTCTCCCTCCTTTCCTTGAGGCTATACATATTAAGCTCCTTAAGTCTCTCTTCATATGTCTTCCGGTGCAGACCCTGCACCATTTTAGTTGCCCTCCTCTGGACAGCTTCCATCCTGTCTATGTCTTTGCGGAGATTGGGCCTCCAGAACTGCACGCAGTACTCCAGATGGGGTCTCACCAGCTGTCTGTACAGAGGGATAATAACTTCTTGTTTTCTACTGGTGATGCCTCTCCCTATGCATCCCAGTATCCCCCAGCCCTCCTTGCTGCCCTCTCACATTGCTTGCCCACCTTTAGGTCATCTGATATGACTACCCCCAGGTCCCCTTCCATTTTGTTGTTGTTAGTATCTCACCCCCATTGTGTACTCTTCCCTGGGTTTTATTTCCCAGGTGCATTACCTTCACTTCTTAGCATTGAATCTAAGTTGCCATACATTTGACCATTCCTTTAACCTTGCCAAGTCCCTTCTCATCCTTTCCACCCCACCTTGTGCATCAACTCTGTTGCAAATCTTTGTGTCGTCTGCAAAGAGACATACTTTTCTTCCAGTCCTCTGCAATGTCGCTTATAAAGACATTGAAGAGGACCGGTCCTAATACTGAACCCTGCGGTACCCCACTAGTAACCCCCCTTTCTTTAGAGTGGACTCCATTTACTATTACTCTCTGTGTCCTATTCTCTAGCCAATTCTTTACCCAGGCTGTCATCTTGGGACCCACTCCCAGGCTGGCTAACTTGTATATTAATCTTTTGTGTGGGACTGTAAGTAAATAAGTAAGTAAGTAAAAATTTATTTTTTGAGCGCTTTTCAAAATCAAAGCGCTGTACAGTAGTTAAATACATAAAACATACATGTAACATAACAAACAACAATAAAATACAGTTCCAATTTCATGTCATTGCAATAACTACTCCCCATAGGCCTTTTGGAATAAATATGTTTTTAACTCTGATTTAAAGCTTTCGATGGTCAGGCAGCTTCGTATCCGACGAGGTAGAGAATTCCACAGGGTCGGGGCAGCATAGGAAAATGCTCGTGCCCCAGATGTTTTTAAACGAACCCTGGGAACCTCTAGCAATCCCTCGTCGGTGGATCTGAGTGAGCGGGAGGGACGGTAGGGAACAAGTAGATCTTGCAGATATTGCGGTCCCTGTTCGTGTAGGGCTTTATAGGTCAGTAAACCAACCATAAAGGTGATCCGCCGCTGAACCGGCAGCCAGTGCAGTTTGCGCAGCACAGGCGTAATATGATTCCTAATTGATGTCCCCGTCAAAAGCCTGGCTGCAGCGTTCTGCACCAGCTGCAAGCGGCGGATATCAACCCCCGGCAACCCTAGGTACAGGGCATTGCAGTAATCGAGGCGAGAGGTAACAAAGGCGTGGACTAATGTCGGGAGGTCAGCCGGAGGAACAAGGTGTTTCACCCGAGCGATATTCCTCAGATGGTAAAAAGAGGATTTGACGGCAGATGACACCTGAAATTTTAGCGTCAAACTATCGTCAATGATAACACCCAGGTTACGCACCCGGTCTGAGGTCGAGAGCTGGGCTCCATCGATCCATATGCCCAAAGGAAGACCAGCCCTACAGCCCGCCTCGATGACCTGGGTCCACCACCAACACCTCAGTCTTATCCGGGTTTAACCTTAGCCAGCTGGCACTCATCCAATCACTGATCTCAGATAGACAGTTGTTAAGTCTAGAGACCGCATCTACTTGCCCGGGACTAAAGGACAAATATAGCTGGGTGTCATCTGCATAGCAGTGAAAACCCAAGCCATAATGCCTAATAATGTCTCCTAATGGCAGCATATAGACAGCAAACAACATGGATGCCAAAATGGAACCCTGCGGGACCCCACAAGGCAGGGAGACGGCATCAGAGGAGTAAGTTCCAGTGACAACCCTATGTCTCCGCCCTGTGAGATAAGATTGAAACCATTTTAGGACTGTACCAGACAGTCCACAATGGAGCCATGAGCATTCAAAAGCACACCATGGTCCATAGTGTCAGAGTCGCTGGAGAGATCAAGAAGGACTAGAATAGTACAAGCTTTTGATCCTCGCTATCAGGAGATCATTTAGAACCCGGACAAGAGCAGTCTCAGTACTGTCTTTTCCTAAATCCTGATTGAAGAGTATCATAGACATTATGATTTGTAAGATGGTCGTCCAGTTGCAGTGCAACTACCTTTTCAATAACCTTACCCAAGAATGGGAGGTTAGAGATAGGTCTGTAGTTAGCTGGGCAGTCCGGATTCAGTGAAGGTTTTTTTAGGAGTGGTCGAACGACCGCCTCCTTTAGGGTTCAGGAAAGATCCCTGCTTCAAGGACTCAGACAATTTCAGCAATGATCGGGCAGAAAATATTCACGCAACCTAATAAAAGTGGCGAGGCCCGGATCCAAACTACAGCTAGTTGACGGTCTGGACAATCCTCATAATGTCCATGAATTCCAGCCTACCAAAGTTAGACCAGGTGACACAGGTGTTTGCTTCCCTCACGATCACTGCAAGCCCTTATAGATTGAACACGGCTGAGATCCGCCCTAATGCCGGCAATTTTATCAGCAAAAATCGAGCAATCTCATCACATTTTATTTAGAAAGTCTTCGGACTGTAGACAGAGTGGATTGCACAATCTGTCAACAGTCCGAAAGAGTTGAGCCAGTCGATTTCGCAGCAGCAATCTCCCTGGACAGGAATTCTGACTTCTTACGGATATTGCTGATTAATAGATAATATAATGATCCATCAATCTAAGTTTGTCGGGCATCCAGGCAGGATTTCCGCCATGTTTCTCTAGTTTTCTCGCCTCACTCTCTGGCTCCTCAAAGACTCATCAAACCAGGAGTCTTTGGGCGCTGAGTGAGGGCGACCTGAACAGGAGCACCATCCAGGGCCCCGGTCACCGCCTTGTTATAGGCAACAACATGTCCCCTGGATCCATGCTCCTCATCCGAATAATTCCGAGTAGGTCCAGTACCGCCATTAGGCCTTCTGGATTTACTCCCTTAAAGGGCGATACTGGACCATCTCCGTAGGGATAGGCCTATTGGGGAGCCCCAAACTGAATCTTATGGTGTGATGGTCTGTCCATGCATTTGGTTCCACCTCCAAATGCGAGACATCCAAATTCAGTAGGGACACCAGGTCCAATGAGTGTCCACCTATATGGGTAGCAGAGGTAACCACCATGACAGGCCCAACATAGACATAAGTTGGAGGAAGTTCTTTCCAGTGTAAGAGTTCATCGTCGACCCAGGCATTAAAATCACCCAGAATTAACCATCTAGGCGACTCCAGTGCCATGTCGACGATGAAGTCCGCGAACTCCTTCAGGAATTCACCACCATCACTGGGTGGACGGTAAATGAGGAGAATCCTGAGCTCTGCACCTGCTGCCAGGATACACTCAAAGGATCTGGTGTTCCCCACTGGCACCTCCACAAGATTCAGCTCTGGTCTAAAAAAGATGGCCACTCCCCCGCCCCTACGATCCAATCTCGGACGGTACATTACCGAGAACCCAGCTGGAGCTGCAGAGTCTAAGATAGGACCTGCATTTTCGTCCAGCCAAGTCTCGGTAATACATGCTAGGTCAGATGTTGCAACAAGATCTGCAATGATAGCAGTCTTGTTCCTAATCGACCTGGCATTACATAACACATTACATTACAAATGCCTTGCTAAAATCTAGGTACGCCATGTCCACAGCCCCTTCCTGATCTACTACTTTGGTCACCCAGTCAAACAATCTATCAGATTTGTCTGGCATGACCTTCCCGCTGTGAATCCATGCTGCCTTGGGTCCTGTGCCCCTCTGGCCTCTAGATACTCGACAGTTCTTTCCTTCAGAAGTGATTCCATCATTTTCCCTACCACTGAGGTTAAACTAACAGGTCTGTAGTTTCCTCTTTGCCTGCTCCCACTTTTGTGAAGGGGAATCACATCTGCCCTCCTCCAGTCCTCAGGTACCACCCCATCCTCCCATGATTTGTTAAAGAGGGTAGTCAGTGGTGTCACTAGTTCTACCCTTAGTTCTTTAGAATTCTGGGATGAATCCTATCAGGCCCCATTGCTTTGTCTACATTCAGTTTTAAGAGTTATTTCAGAACCCTTTCTTCTGTAAATGGGCTGGTATCAACTTTTGTATCCAGAGTGTTTCTACTGTTTGTTTTAGGTACCTCCCCTCTTCCTTTGTAAATACTGAGCACAAATATTTGTTTAGTATCTCTGCCTTTTCACAGTCACCCTCTGCCCACCTCCCTCCCTTTATTAAGTCTCACTGTCCCTCCTTGGTGTTCCTTTGCTCCTGATGTACCTATAAAAGGTTTTATCCCCTTCAACTAAGTTGGCTATCTTTTCCTCAGTTTGTGCCTTTGCTGTTCTGACTGCCTACCCAGCTTCCTTTTGCATTAACTGATACAGTTCTCTGTCCTGCTCCTTCTGTGATTCCTTGTACTTCCTGAATGCTTTCTTTTTCTCTTGAACCTTCACTGCCACTTCCTTTGAGAACCATAGTGGTT
The DNA here is from genome assembly GCA_016271365.2 of Neoceratodus forsteri. Classification (NCBI taxonomy): domain Eukaryota; kingdom Metazoa; phylum Chordata; order Ceratodontiformes; family Ceratodontidae; genus Neoceratodus; species Neoceratodus forsteri. Next base: position 58,784,849 of record CM028131.1, read on the forward strand.
TCTTACATCGTTTGTCTTATTTAGTGCCACACAAAGGCTTGTTACCTCTGTGATGGCAGTTTTTATTATTCCCATTGTTCTTCCACCCTCCTTCCTGCCCATTTGCTAGTGCATTCCTTAGGCACTCACCCATTTTGGCAAAGTCAGCCCTCCCAAAGTCCAGTACTTTTGCCTTTGTATGGCTTGACTCTATTGCTGTGTTTATTAGAACCATACTGTTCGATGGTCGCTAGTTCCCAGATGGCTACCCACTTCTACATCTGTGATCCTCTCTTCATCTCCATTTGAGAGAACTAGGTCTTAGATTGCTCCCTCTCGAGTGGGCTCCAATACTAGTTGTCTAAGGCATGCCTCCTGTAGGGCATCTAGAATAACCCCACTCTTCAAAGTGGCTGCTGCAACTGAACTCTGGTTAACATCTGGCATATTCAGATCACCCATCAGCAATATATCCCCTTTTTCTGCCATTCTAAGTATACGTTCTATCATTTTCTTGTCCATTTCCTTCCCCTGAGAAGAGGATCTGTATCCAACCCTCTGCGGATTGTGGTGCCATTGCCGGTCTCCAAATTTACCCACAGTGCTTCTTCTCCTCCCTGTTTTCCCTTTTGTTCTGTTGCTTTGATTCCTTCCCTTATGTAAAGAGCTACTCCTCCTCCTCTTTTACCCTCCCTGTCCTTCCTGTAGATAGTGTATCTTGGTATGTTTACGTCCCAGTCATGGTTTTGTGTGTACCAGGTTTCTGTGACTGCCACGATATCCAGATGTTCCTCCTCCATCAAGGCCACTAATTCAGGAAGCTTGTTACTCAGACTACGGGCATTGGTACTCATTTCTCTCCATTTTTTTATGGCTTTACCTTCTTTTGCAGCATCTCCCACTGACCTTTCTACCTCGGTCTTTTTCTCATTTAGTACCCTGTTTTGTAGGGAGAGGCTAGGATTTTCCTATAGCTTATCAGTGCCTCCCCATTGACTAGTTTGAAAGCTTGCCAATGAAGCATTTAAACCGATTGCTCAAAAGAGTTGTCCCCTTCCTGGACAGATGCAGACCATCCTGCCAGTATAGGCTGGTGTCCCCCCAGGTGGAACCCCAGTCCCCAATGAAGCCAAACCCCTGTGCTCCACACCATTTTTTCAACCATTCATTAAACTGCATGGTGCAAAGTACCCTCGCCTCACTCATGCCATTGACAGGCAGCACCTCAGAGAAGGATACTGTGTGTGCTACTTGTCTTAGGCCCCTCCCCAATTCTACAAAGTCCTTCGGCACTGCTCAAATCTCATGATGAGCCAAGTCATTTGTCCCTAGGTGGACAATGATGTCCAGCTCAGACTCCCGTGCAGCTGTTCTCGTAATCCTGAGGATGCACTTCCTGTCCCTCCAAGCCATGGCACCAGGCAGGCACCTTACTTCAGTTTTCCCTGCTCCCTCCAGTTCTATCCCCCTAATAATTGAGTCCCCCACCAGGAGCTGCTTCCTTTCCTTGTGGTGTCCTCTGCCTCCTTCCTGTGGGCCTCCCTGTAGACAGTTGTCCTCAGCCTCCTTAGTCTCTTCGTGGTGTCCATAGGGGAGCTATGCTCCCCAGAATGGTGTATAGATTGTGGAGTGGAACAACTGACTGGGTGTGCCTCTGTTCCACCATCCTCACCCTTCCTGAGCCCACTGTGGTCCAACTGCTGTGCTTTCTTCACAACCTCTGAGGTAGTGGTGGTGGCTCTGGTGCTCCCTGGATGGGAGAGGTTCCCCTTCTACTGTCCAGTGTGGCCTGGGGAAAGGTTCCCTTACTACTAAGAGTCAAGAAAAAGGAGCGACAAGTATAACCTGGGGTGCCAGATTGGGGGTGGGGAGCAATAAGTTGAATAAAAAGAGAATATAATCCGTCAACTTTATTAGTTTCACTTTATTCCTGGTGTACTGTGCAAAGTAGGAGTTATTTTTATCTCTGGGGAGGCCCAATGTTTTTTCCAAATTTGAGGGAGTCTCAAAGTCTTTTTTATGGCTTGGGGAGGCTCACTATCGGAAAGTGTGAGAACTAATGCTATATAGGATGACCTATGTACCCCATGTATCCCATGAATGCCTTTTTTAAGCTTTCAAATTATGTATTTTATTAAAGTTTATTTTTATACCATACATGATCCAAAGTTTTGTTTTTAGGAAGAAATTACATGCTGGGTGGGATAAGGGTGGGATTGTATGGATAGGGATGGCTGGCATGGTCCATTTAGAGGAGCTGGCCCCCCCACACACTTACCAGTAAGGTCAGCTATGGATCTGTGGATGGTCAATTTAGAGTCTGGTCTGTAGTGGTGTCCAGAGAAAGAACAGAGTTAAGAGATTTGGAAGGGAGAAGGAAGTTATGGTGAGGCTAGGATAAAACCCACCACTTGCAGGGCCGACTCTGTATACCTCTTCGCATTTTGTCACTAAAATATTGGATACAGACGCTCAAAATGTAGGGAAATGGGGGCACTGGTCTTAATAATATAGGACAATTTTTTTAGAAGAGCTGGGGACCCCCCACACTTGCCATCACATCACAACATAACCCAGATAGACCATCTTAGGGTAGCTGGTTCATTCCACTGGGGTGTCAAACAGACAAGACACACTGATGAGTCCTGGTAGAACAAAACATGTCTATGAATTGGGTCCAGTCCTTTTTAATGTCTTCATCAGTGACATTGCAGAGGGACTGGAAGGAAAAGTATGCCTTTTTGCAGATAACACAAAGATCTGCAACAGGGTTGATACACAAGGAGGCGTGGAAAGGATGAAAAGGGACTTGGCAAGGTTGGAGGAATGGTCAGACGTATGGCAGCTAGGATTCAATGCAAAAAAGTGCAAAATAATGCACCTGGGAAACAAGAACCCAGGGAAGAATACACAATGGGTGGGGAGGTAGTAACAACAACAAAACAGGAAAGGGACCTGGGGTAATCATATCAGATGACCTTAAGGTTAGCAAGCAATGGAGAAGGCAGTAGGGAGGGCTGGGGTATACTGGGATGTATAGGGAGAGGCATCAGCAGCAGAAAACAGGAAGTTGTTATCCTCTGTACAGACAGTTGGTGAGACCCCATCTGGAATACTGTGTCCAGTTCTGAGACCCCATCTCCACAAGGACATAGACAGGATAGAGGCAGTCCAGAGGAGGGCAACTAAAATGGTGCAGGGTCTGCAAGAGAAGCCGTATGAGGAGAGACTAAAGGAGCTTAATATGTATACCCTTGAGGAAAGAAGGGAGAGGGGGGACATGATAGAAACTTTCAAGTACCTCAAGGGAATCAACAAAGTCCAAGAGGGTAGCATCTTTCAGAAAAAGAGACTTGCAAGAACAAGGGGACACAATTTAAAGATAGAAGGAGGGGCGGTTCAGGGGCAATGTGAGGAAGTATTATTTCACAGAGAGGGTAGTGGATGCATGGAACAGCCTTCCTGAGGAAGTTGTGGGGTCTAAAACTGTGGGAGAATTCAAGAATGCATGGGACAGACATAAGGAAATTCTTGTGGGGGGCAGGAAGATATAGGCTGTTGGTGAACTAGGATCTGCAGCCTATCCTGTAGGTAGGGAAATGGGCATACTAGATGAGCCTAGCGGTCCTTATCTGCCATCAAAGTCTATGTTTCTATGTTTCTATGTGTCTTCTGTTAGCACCCTTTGCAGACTGCATGAGAGACCTTTTGGTACCACACATTTCTGCTTAAAGTTGATCCAGCATAATATACTGTGGTGATTTGCATATACAGCCCATGGTGCTTTGCATTATGGGGGTATGTGTGATTTTGTACATTTTTTAGACAGAGACAAATTCAGAAAACTGGAAGCTAGAGACTTAACAGCCAGCTACCCTTGATCACACCCTGGGCACTAGCTGAAAGTCCTAACAGTGGAGTGATAATGACTCACATTGAGTCTTTTGTGGAATCCACCTCTTGAACTGCCAGATAATTGCAGCTGTTAATGAGCTGTTAACCACACCAGGCCATCTGGAACATTGAGTAAGATTAGCATGAGGACTAGAGCCTGCTAAAGTAGGCTTTTTAACTTCATTAACAGCCATGAAAACCTGCACTAGTCAAAACAGACATGTAGAGAGTTAGCTGCATTAGCCCTGGACAATTTGCACTAGTGTTTGGGCTAGTAAAACAATGTTAAGATCGATTCCTGATTTTGACTGCTCACATACTTTTGAAACAGATTTTGTCATATCATTCACTGTTTCAGCTACATGTCCAGGTTACAAACAAGTTCTCTTGTCAATATAGCCCTTTGTTTGTGAAGGCAGTCAGCCTGGGAGGTGTAACATATGGCCATTAACACCACTAGCACTTGTTTAACCTAATCTTTTCCACTGCAGCAAAGCTGCCCCCACCTTTTGTAACAGTAGCAGAGCCAGTTGTCTTCCACTTTGATTTGGTGGTAAACATTTTCATCTACAACAAAATGTTTGCATTTTTAAATGTTTGAAATTATTTTTGCTTCCTCAAGAAAAAAGTATGGGCCCTCAAGGTGCAGGGGCACAGTTTTCACCTAGCTAAGGCCGGCCCTGGGAGGTACCTAATCTAATCAATAGAAGCACTCTGGATGGGGGGGGTCAATATCAGTCCTTTCACAGAAGAAAGGGTTCTGAAAGAACTCCTAAAACTGAAGGTGGACAAAGCAATGGGGCCTGATGGGATTCACACCAGAATTCTAAAAGGACTAAGGGTAGAACTAGTGACACCACTGACTACCCTGTTTAACAAACCATGAGAGGATGGTGTGGTACCTAAGGACTGGAGGACTCAGAGGAGGGCGGATGTGATTCCCCTTCACAAAAGAGGGAGCAAGACAGAAGCAGGAAACTACAGATCTGTTAGCTTGACCTCAGTGGTAGGGAAAATGATGGAATCACTTCTGAAAGATAAATTGCTGAGTACCTAGAGGCCAGCGGAGCACAAAACCCAAGGCTGCATTGATTCACAGTGGGAAAGTCATGTCAGATGAATCTAATAGATTTCTTTGACTGGGTGACCAAAGTAAGAGACCAGGGAAGGACTTTGGACATGGCTTACCTAGACTTTAGCAAAGCATTTGACGCAGTCCCACATAAAAGATTAATAAACAAATTAGCCAGCCTGGGAGTGGGTTGAAAGGGTAGTAGCCTGGGTTAAAAATTGGCTGGAAAATGGGACACAAAGGGTATTAGTAAACGGAGTCCATTCCGAAGAAAGGGGGGTTACTAGCGGGTACTGCAGGGTTCAGCACTAGGTCTAGTCTTTTAAAAGTCTTTAAAAGTGACATTGCAGAGGGACTGGAAGGAAAAGTATGCCGCTTTCCAGACAGCACAAAGATCTGCAACAGGGTTGATACACAAGGGGGGGTGGAAAGGATAGAAGGGACTTGGCAAGGCTGGAAGAATGGTCAAATGTATGGCAGCTTAGATTCAATGCAAAGAAGTGCAAAGTAATGCACCTGGGAAACAAAAACCCAGGGGAAGAGTACACAATGAGGGGGGTATTAACAACAACAAAAATGGAAAGGGACCTGGGGGTAGTCATATCAGATGACCTAAAGGTAAGCAAGCAATGTTAGAAGGCAGTATGGAGGGATGGGGGATACAGCAGCTGGAAAAATGGAGGAATGTGGAACATTTTATTTGGACATTTCAATGCATCCTTCCACATCTATAAATTACTATGCCAAATGAAATAAAATGCTCACTTCTTTCTGTTTAGAATGTTGGAGACAGCACTAAAGCTGTTTATCAGATGACCATTAGGAAACTGAAACCGCTTGTTAAATATTGGTTGCCTATTAAATTGGAGATTTGTTTACCCCCCTTCGAAATGCAACAACTTGCACATTTAAATACTTAGCATTTAAACATATTCTTGCTACTAGCTTCAGCTGGTAAGTATTGTCTTTCAAGAAAGATTCTTACATCATAAATGTCATCTTTTCCCAGGAACAAATGTACAAAGATTTACACTGTTTTTTTAACCGCCTAAGACTCTATCTGATAACATAGAAACATAGACTTTGACGGCAGATAAGGACCGCTTGGCCCATCTAGTCTGCCCATTTCCCTACCTACAGGATAGGCCGCAGATCCTAGTTAACCAACAGCCTATTTCTTCCTACCCTCCACAAGAATTGCCTTATGTCTGTCCCATGCATTCTTGAATTCTCCCACAGTTTTAGACCCCACAACCTCCTCAGGGAGGCTGTTCCATGCATCCACTACCCTCTCTGTGAAATAATACTTCCTCACATTGCCCCTGAACCCCCCCTTCTATCTTTACATTGTGTCCCCTTGTTCTTGCACGTCTCTTTTTCTGAAAGATGCTACCCTCTTGGACTTTGTTGATTCCACTGAGGTACTTAAAAGTTTCTATCATGTCCCCCCTCTCCCTTCTTTCCTCAAGGGTATACATATTAAGCTCCTTTAGTCTCTCCTCATACGGCTTCTCTTGCAGATCCTGCACCATTTTAGTTGCCCTCTTCTGGACTGCCTCTATCATGTCTATATCCATGTGGAGATGGGGTCTCCAGAACTGGATGCAGTACTCCAGATGGGGTCTCACCAACTGTCTGTACAGTGGGATAACAACTTCCTGTTTTCTGCTGATGATGCCTCTCCCTATGCATCCCAGTATACCCCCAGCCTCCCTACTGCCTTCTCACATTGCTTGCTAACCTTAAGGTCATCTGATATGATTACCCCCAGGTCCCTTTCCTTTTTTGTTGTTGTTACTACCTCCCCCCCCTCCCATTGTGTATTCTTCCCCTGGGTTCTTGTTTCCCAGGTGCATTATTTTACACTTCTTTGCATTGAATCCTAGCTGCCTAGCTAAGAACTGTCTCAGACATACAGTATGCCAGGTCTCGTGTGAACTATCCGAGCTACAGTAATTATATAGCAATAGCAGGCATTTTTTACTATGCTTTCTTGGAAAAAAAATATATTGAGCTACAGCAAACACACACACACACACACACACACACACACACACATGTACACCATCCTTATGGCCACAACTTTGAAAATAAATACTGCAATCTAATATATTACAAAACATTAAAGAAACTGTTTGTTCATGACAGTGAAGTTCCTTTACAGAGCTTTTGTACTGCGTAAAACTAATACTAGATTTTAAAAGCAACTAACCATTACCTGTTATATCTGAGGTACTTTTCTTTTCCCTTTGTTTAATTAGAATCTTGTTTACTTGATAGTAATACAGTAGGTGTGATGTGTTGAACAGCTCTTAGCCTGGCAGCTGACATATCTTACTCTAGTGCCTCACACTATATCATCAGCAATGTGACCTCAACGACTGTGACATCACTGCTACTTAGGAACAGCAAGTGAGTGACTGCCAGGACGTTCACCTGTGATGTCACAGTCAGTTGGATCACAATGCTGATGATGTAGTGTGGGGCAGTAGAAAAAGCTTTGTCAGCTACCAGGCTAAGAGCTGTTCCACACATCCAGCACAATATTATCACATAGAATACTTTCTGATGAGCAAAAGGAAAAAGGAAAATACTTCAGAAATAAAAAATTACAGCTGACTACTATTTATTATCCTATAATTTGTATCCTGGATACCATTCAGGAGATGCTACATCTTGTTGTCATAGAGATCTTCATTTTACACATTTTTGCACTGTATTTACTCAGGATGTATGTCCCAAATTAGATGCAATAACCTGTTTTCAGTGGGGTCATGAATTTACCATTTTTGTAATGTATTTATTCAGGGTAAACTATTCCAGATGTAAAATATTGTTTGCAGTGTGTTCGGATTTTATACAATGCAGCATAATATTGCGTAGATGCAGAGCCCCACTGAAAATAAGATGCCATATCTTCTGTGAACTGTCCAGGCTAAACATATAGCAATCAGCAGGCATATGCTAGGAAAACACATTGTAAAGATGTGTATAAGGAAGACCACATTGAAACTACCTCTCAGCATATCTGCATTGTGCAAATGTATTAGAAACATGCATTTGCCAGTGCTAAATGTTTTACTTGCTGGCATTAGCATCGGAAGTGCAGGAGTTAGACAGATGCAGAATAGGAATGGCAGTGAAGTATTGAACTGACACTATGCCCCAACCCCACCCTGCAGAGATGGACAGGCATTGGGGTGTGCCTTTGGGTTGTCACTCACAATGTATTGCTCACATCATTTCACCTCATCCTACCCTGCAGACACCAACAAGTGTCGAGGTGTGCCTTGGGGTGTTCAGGCTTTACATTCACCCCACTCCATAAGGAAATACATTGAAATGGGTGCAGTATAGGAGAATGGGGTGAACTTTGGGGCCAAAGAGTCCAAGGCACACCTCCAATGCCTGTCACTGGCTGGAGGGTGGGTTGGGTGAGGGTGAATGGTGTGAACATTACTGTCGACAATCCCAAGTCACACCCCTGACACCTGTCAGTTCTTTCAGGGTAGGGCATTATGGTGGAAAGCCCTAACACCCTGGGTGTTTCTTGGTATTTTTAGTCCAAGTTTTCAACATGGGCTTTTTGTGACCCCACTGCATGAACAGTGACACTATCAGTTCGTTCGCTGAAAGGAGATTTTGCACAGTGACTGCCATTTGGTGCCACAGGTGCAAAAACACATTTCAGGCAGGATGTGAAAAATGACAGCTATACTGTTCATGAGGAGGTGTAAAAAAATGGTAATGTTGAAAATCTGGAGTGGAAATATAAAAACATTGGAGAAGTCATGAGCGTGCGTAGAAACTGCGCAACACACATCCGTAATGCAATTATTCTGGGGATATTTTGCACCACATTTTCAACATAGGCATTTTGGAACCTACGCTCATGAACAGTGGCACTGTGATTCTCTTGATACGTCTCGAACTTGGATTTTGCACAGTGACTTCACGCATTGTGTTCCACAGGTGCAAAAACACATTTTGGGCAAGATGTGAAAAATGATAGCTGTACCATTCATAAGGTAGTGTGCAAAAATGGCAATGCTGAAAATCTGGAATAAAAATATAAAAAATTGGCAAAGTCACGAGCCTGTGTAGAAAACTGCACTGCACACTGGTAATGCGGTAATGTTTTGGAATTTGTTCACCAAATTTGCAACATGGACTTTTTGGGACTTCTCCTTATGAACACTGTCACTATGATTTTTTTAATCTGTGCCAGACTTTGATTTCACACAGCAATAGCGCCATTGTGCACCACATGTGCAAAAACACATTTTGGGCAAGAGGCAAAAAATGACAGCTGTACTGTTCATAAGGTGGTGTGGAAAAATGTCATTGTGAAAAATCTGGAATGAAAATATTAAAAATTCTCAAAGTTATGAACATGCATGGGAACTGCACTATGCATGCTCATAACACAGTCATTTTTTGGGAATTTTTCACCAAATTTGCAACATAGACTCTTTGGTAGCCCACCTCATGAACAGTGACACTGTTGTTTCATTAATCAGTCCTGGAAGGTGATTCGGTGCAGTGACCGCGAAATCACCTTTTGGGACCAAATAGCGACATAACAGTGGCTGAGTTCATGAGGTGGGGTCCTAAGAACCTCATGTTGAAAATTTCGGACCAAAGTCACAAAAATGGCCAAGATAGATATAAAATTTGTGTGGTAGATATTTGTTGGAAGTCAGAAGGAGCAACACATTTATTTAGTGTGATCTTTCTACTCTGATGTGGTTAATTTTAATACTATAGTTTAAAGCCTTTCTGTATGTGCCTTTGGTGGTGTCTGATATTGAGAACCTAAGTGTCATTTGTGGGTATCCTGTCTGTTTTGGTAGGTACTTTATTTTCTTTGTTAAACAGCTGAGTATACCTATTGCCTAATACTTTATAGTACATTGATCTTTTTGCTCATTCTCTGATTTTTCTCTTCTTTCTCCAATGTTTTAGAACTGTTTAGTTATTGTGGCAGAGGTGTGGTACTGTGTTCTTTCTTGTAGTTCAAGGTGCTTTTGGAACTGCTGATTTCTATTGGTTTAAACTACTACATTTTTTTTTCTTTATTTAAAAAAAGCTACATCAGCTTGGTTTGTTGTCACCTGTTTGTTGTTGCTAAGTAGCAGATGTTTTTGCATTGTGCTCTGATTCTGTGATAGAATCTGTATTAGTAGAAGGCAGATTATTGTGATTGTAATTACCTTTTGATGGTAAGGATAAAGAGGTGAGATAGAAGTGTATGTATTTTCAAATATTATAGAGGAACAGTGGCAGGATTTTTAGAACAGTAAATTAATAAAAAGGGAACTAGGAGAGCTTCAGTAGCAGACAAGTAGTAGAATAGCAGTATAACTGCAGTATAATGTGGGGAGTGGTGCAATGCAGTGGCTGTGGGTCAGCCATATTCAGGCAGATCTTCTGGACACTGAGGTGCTGCCCTATCTGCATGCATCTTTCTGGGCTGCGGGATGAGGTAGCCAGACTCAGAGTGGAAGTAAACTGGGTCTGGAGTACTATCGCCCCTATCCAGAGACCACTCAGTCCAATGCAGCTGCCTCAAAGGATGCAGAGAAAGAGGAGTACTTGGATGACAGTGGGCTCAGGAGGGTTAGACCAGTCAGGCAGAGGCACATCCCAGATCCTATTCCACTCAAGAACTCATATGCCACACTGCCAAACAGGGACAACCAAATAGAGGTACCCAGAGAAATGGAAGGAAAGGATGTGGAGGTTAGCCAAGTGCAAAAGATGGAGATGGCCCAGGAGGTGGATAGGCAGAATAGGGGCAAAATTCAGCAGAAAGGCAGACAGCAAGGTGAACCAGAGATAAAGGACAACCAAGGAAGGGCTGAGTAGAACAGCAAACAGTCTAGGGAGGTCAAATCATGGAAAGTCATGTGTGCAAATGCCAGGAGCCTTAGCAACAAGATGGAAGATCTGGAGGCTGTCATGGTGCAGTCAGACCTGGACATTGTGGCCATCACTGAAACCTGGTGTAATGATAACCACAACTGGGAGTTGGCCATACCTGGCTACAACATATTCAGAAGAGACAGGGCAGGCAGGAAGGGAGGAGGAGTGACACTGTATGTGAAAAATGACATAAGGGCCACAGAGGTCCAGGAGAAACAAAATGGGGGAGAGATACTGTGGGTTAAGCTGGAAAGGAAAATGGGGCCAGCCATCCGCACAGGTGTGGTCTATAGACCACCAGCCCAGGAGGAAGAAACAGATAGGGAGCTGATGCTAGCCATCCAGAGGATGGCAGACAAGGAGAGGTAGTACTGGTTGGAGACTTCAATATTCCAGACGTGGACTGGAGCATCCCAGCAGCAGCATCAACTAGGAGCAGATTTATCCTGGACTCCTTCAGGGTGCCTTCCTCAAGCAACTGGTCATGGAACCAACTCGCAGAAGGCAATACTGACCTTGTGCTCACAAACAGGGACAGTGTGATGGGGTAAGAGTAGGGAGCACCTGGGGAACAGTGACCACCAGTCACTGTGGTTTGAAATCACAGAAAGAGCAGAACCAAACCACACAAAACACGATCCTGGATTTTAGGGGGCAAACTTTGGGAAAATGGGAGATACTTGAAAGAGGCATTAAGGGAATGGGCAGGAATCAGGGGTTGAGGAACAGTGGGAAGTATTTAAAATGGGGATTACAAGAGCAACAGAATTATGGTATTAAGCAGGTTAGCAAGAGGAAAAGGAAGAGGAGACCATTATGGTTTCCAAAGAGGTAGCAAAGAAAGTGAAAGCCAAAAGATTGCATTCAGGCAATACAAAAAGACACAGGCAGAAGGGGACAGGGAGAAGTACCAGGAGAAGCAAAGGGAGGCAGGGAGGTCAGTAAGGGAAGCCAAAGCTCAGACAGAAGAATACATTGCAAAATCAGTGGGTAGAGGGGACAAAACCTTTTACAGGTACATAAGTGAAAAAAGAAAGGCAAAGGGAGGGATAGTGAGACTGAAGGGGGAGGATGGGGGCTGCGTGGAGGATGACAACAGTAAAGCTGACATATTGAACAGGTATTTCTGCTCAGTCTTTACTAAGGAAGAGGAGAGGTAATGGGTCTGAATGGAGTACAAGGGGTGAGAATGGTGCAAAATGGACACAAGTCCCTTATACTGAGAAAGAGTACTGAAGGAACTGGAAGTAATAAGAGTTGATAAAGCAATGGGGCCAGATGGGGTGCACCCCAGGGTCCTTAAAGAACTAAGAGAGGTGGTGGCTGAACCTCTTGCTATCCTGTTTAGCCGATCACTAGAAACAGGGAGGTACCCAAAGACTGGAGACAGCAGATGTAGTCCCTTATACAAAAGTGGGAACAAAGAGAGCGGAGAACTACAGACCAGTCAGCCTCACCTCGGTAGTGGGGAAGATCATGGAAGCACTACTGAAGGAGAGATTGGTGGAACATCTGGTTGTCAATGGACTACAGGACCCAAGACAGCATGGTTTCACCAGGGAAGGTCATGTCAGACCAACCTCATTGAATTTTTGACTGGGTGACTAGGGAGGTGGATCAGGGGAGGGCAGTGGACATGGCCTATCTGGACTTCAGCAAGGCCTTTGACACTGTGCCACATAGAAGACTATTACACAAACTGGGGAATATGGGTGTGGGCAGGACAGTAGTGTGGTGGGTAGGTAACTGGCTGGGTGGCAGGACACAGAGGGTGGTAGTAAATGGCTGTCACTCCACAGAGGGAAGAGTGACCAGTGGGGTACCACAGGGATCAGTGCTGGGACCGGTACTATTCAATATCTTCATCAGTGACATGGCGCAGGACCTAGAAGGCAGAATTTCACTGTTCGCTGATGACACAAAGCTCTGTAACAGAGTAGACACACCAGAGGGTGTAGACAGAATGAGAAGGACCTGCAGAAACTTGAAGAATGGTCAGGGTTTGGCAGTTGAAATTCAATGCAAGGAAGTGCAAGATAATGCATATGGGGCACAAAACCCTGGCACAATATATCAGTTGGGGGTGAGGATATAGCATGCATCAAGCAGAAAGGGATCTTGGAGTTATCATCTCTGATGACCTCAAGGCAGGGAAACAGTGTGACAAGGCAGCAGGTAAAGAATAGGATGCTGGGATGCATAGGCAGGGGCATCACCAGCAGGAAAAGGGAGGTCATAATTCCACTATACAAGACACTAGTGAGGCCGCACATGGAGTACACTGTGCAGTTCTGGAGACCTTACCTACATAAGGACATAGACAGGGTAGAGAAGGTTCAGAGGAGGGCAACAAAGATGGTGCATGGATTGCATCACAAGTCCTATGAGGACAGGTTGAAGGCACTGAACATGTACTCCCTGGAGGAGAGGAGGGAGAGAGGGGATATGATAGAGACATACAAGTATCTTACAGGGAGGAACAGGGTGCAGGAATGCACTATTTTTAAGCGAAAAAGATGTTCCAGGACTAGAGGGCATGGGATGAAGTTGGAGGGAGGACGATTCAGAGGAAACGTGAGGAAGAATTTCTTCACAGAACGGGTGGTGGACAAGTGGAACACCCTGCCAGAGGAAGTGGTGGGGGCTGAAACAATCACAGGTTTTAAGAATGCATGGGATAGACATAAAGGAATTCTGGAGGTCAGGGCTAAGGGGCAACAGACTTCCTGGAAAATATATCCACCTAAGTTGAAAACCCAGCATTTCTTCAGTTCACGGTCAACTTTGAAGAGTGCAGACGTGTTCCTGCTCCACCAAAGATAATCGAGTTGGACTACAGAGGTAAGTATAGGGTGTGGGGGTGTGGGGAGGTGGGGTGCACAGAGGGTGGATGCGGGTTGGGGGAGGGGACCCAATGGCGAGGGTCCACTTTCTGTGTTTCAGGTTATAAAATAAAAAATAAAAACCCACCGCAGACCGTTTTCTGTTTTTTACAAGTGTAAGAGTTTGGGGGGGTCATGTTAGCCACACTGGGGCGGGCTCCCAGTATGGCACACAATGGTGGTGGGGCGAGGGCAGGAAAATGCCAACATGATGGGGGGGTTAAACATGTCGACAGGGGGATTGGACACCCCATCGGCAAGCATGTCTGTGTTTTGGGGGGATGATACTGAGGGGGATTGTGCACCCGTCTCAGCAGATTGGGGACAGGGCAGTGAAGCCAATGGGGATTGGGCCCCCCATCAACAAGCGTGTCTGTTATTGGAGGGATGCTGCCGAGGGGGATTGGGCACCCCCCCTCAGCACAGAAAACACAGCATTGAGGAACATATGCCAAAGGGGATTGGGCTTCCCCATCGGCAAATGAACTCGGGAGGGGGCATGCCGACAGTGGGATTGGGCACCCCGAAGTCAGCTTGCTGAGGACTGTGAGAGGTGGACGGCCACAGCCACCACCATGTTTATTGAAATGTTACACCAGGCAATGCACGCCCTGCAATGAGGGGTGCTCCCTCATTGCAGCGAAAAATCGTTTCAAGTTGGTTGCTTGCTTGCTGACTGCTGTCACAGCCTGCATGCTCCTTCATTGGTGACACACTGATAAACCCGAAAAAGCAGTGGCAGCACTGGTCACAACACTGCCACACCTCCACAACCTAGTTCTCCTGCAAGCTGCCACAACATGTTTCTTGCACATGTGCACAAGCAAACTTAATAATGGGCAAACGCATCCCAAAAGCTCTCCACAGCCATATCAGCGCTGACCAGAATTTGTTCAACTTGACACAAGTCAGAGACTGTACAGTTCGAGTCAGGGACAAGTACAGCATGCTAAGCTACTCACATGTGCTTGGTACCTATGAAGGAACATAGACACTGAGGTGCTGAAGTGGATCTCTGAGGGTATGGAGTTCCGTAGCCTTGGGGCAGCATATGCAAAAGAGGATTCAGCAATCCTAATTCTAAGTGCAGGGATAACTAATACGTTACCTGAGAGGGTAAGCACTGTTCACAGATCTGTGCAAAGAGGCATGGGATAAGGGCAGGAGATTTTGTATAATACTAAAATTTATACCCCAAAATATGTGGGCATGCAGGGAGGATGGGGGAAGCCAGCTAAGCCCGTTGTAGAAGAAGCAGTGGTGGGTGAGCAAGTGCAATTCCAGTGAGAATCAACAGATATTGTTTTAAGTGACATCCCTCCTAAGTAGTGTTGCTTTTGAGGCAATCAAAAAAACTGGGGCTCCAAAGAGGAGTTTTGAAAGGAGCATCATATGAGCAATGGAGAGGTGAGCTTCAGAGGTTTGGTTATGGATCATTTTATAGGAGACACCCCGCATGGAGTTGTTCAACTTACAGGTTCCCATTATGTGAATAGAGTAGTCAAAGGAGGGGTCACGTGTGACTCCAAGATAGATGATTGAGAAACAGACGAGACTAGGGTACCATCAAGGTAAGCTGTGGTTATAGTAGACACACATGGTCTGAGTCTTTGGGGGGGTGCCAAACAACATGGACTGCATTTTAGTTTTGTGACTGAAAAACAGTAGCAAGATATTGGTTTATTTGAGCAACATTTTTGGAGCAGCTGTATAGGACCAGGTCATCTGCACAAAGAATGAGATAGTAGTGGAACATGCATTGACCAGTACAATTTATATTCAGAGCAAATAGAAGGGGAATAATGATGGACACATGGAACTTCCACCAGAGTTGGAGAAGGGTTGGATAGGGAAGACCCATGCATTGTCTCTTGGATCTGTTTGTCAGATAGCAGCTGAACCAAGGGAGAGAAGTAAGTGAAACTCCCCTCCCAAGTTAGCAAGTTTATTGCAAAGCAGGGGATAGAGCTTGCCATCAGACATGTTGGCAGCTTAATTGACTAAAATAACCACCATGGGGGACGTTTACATCTTCATCTGACAGTGGCGCTTATTTTCTACCACCCTGCAATAACCGCTTGATAGAAGAAACTACTTGCTACTGAACAATCCTAATATTGGAGACATCGGACAGTCCTGCATCAACTTACTTCCCTTATAAGTACAATCACCGCCACGAGGTACAGCGGCCGTGCAGTCAGGTCACCTTCTCGTAATCTGATGGCCACAACAAAAAGGCGCTAAGCTGGCTATGCTACCAACTGCTCTCATGGGTCTAGCTAAGCAAGCGATGATGGCTGCAGACTCACAACAACTGGCAGGCTACACTGCTATGATTGCCAAATTAGACAAAATCCTGATAGACACATCAGATTTTAAAAAAGCTGCCCATAAAACCAACCTAGATCTGGAAAAGCTTGCCTCTTGGGTCTCCCTGACTGAACAAAAACTCCAAGACATGGTAACAGTGCAGTTCCAACAGGAGGTTCTAACAGATCATCACCACAAACTGAATTACTTACTTAACAAAGTGGTTGATCTCGAGAACCGTGCACGGAGAAAGAACTTGAGGTTAGTAGGGGTCCCGGAGGGGTGAAACATGTCAGGTTTTCTCCAGAAATGTCTGTCAACCATCACAAAGGCAAATAACAGGGTCCCACCAGACACAAGAACGAGCACACAGGTCCCTAGCCCCCTGGCTGCAACCAGGGGAGCACCCCAGATCAATTCTCATTAAGTTCTTCAGATATCCAGAAAAGTAGTGGTACTTAAAAATTGCACTAGAGCAAGGGGCTTTCCAATGGCAGGGGCACAGAATTCAGCTATTTCAAGATTTCTCCTATAAACTATCGAACTGCCGCAAGGTGTATGCTTCAGTGAAACAGCAGTGCTACAAGCTCAATATCCCTACGTCTCTGCGCTAACCTGCCATGCTACGACTGCAGATCGATGGAGAATTTCGGTCCTTTGAATCCCCTGCTGTGGCCGAACAATTTGTCAGAGAATATCAAAACTGCCAGGAAGCTCAGGGCAGGCAGCCTAGCCCACCATGTGGAGAAGAGGTCTCACAGATGGAAGTGGCATACGAGAGAGAACAACGGGTGCACCCTTAAGAGATACCCAAATGGCCAGCAGAGACTACTAGGCTGCAAGCGAATGGGGCAGAGCAAAGAGGAAGCCAAAGAAGGACCAAGGAGCCCCCACACACACAAGAACACAGAGGTCCAGAAGCAGACAATGACGAATCATCCCATCAGATACAGGCAGCAGTTCCCCAGGGTTAACTCCCATCAAAACTACTAACAGATTTGAGTCCCTAAGGACACTGCTACCTACAGCGCTAGACATGTCAGGTCAAACAGCTACTTTGGAGGGAGCCCCACATGAAGAAGCTGATGCCTGGTCCCCACTACCTGCTGACTGGGCTGACTGTATGCCGGGACCACAGAACACAGGGGAAGACTCCCTAGAACACCTCTTGGCCTTATTAGATGCCTTGTACTCCATGTTGCAAGTGGCGTAGCCGACAACGGATCTCCCCAAACTCTGTTTTATTAAGCAGGGTGGCTCTCTACTGATCAGGTAATCCAGGGAGACCTTAAACAAAAAAGGACAGGGCTTAAGGGATAAAAAGTCCTAATGTGAACTGGTGTTTAATTGGGGAAGGGAGGGGAGCAATGCGCAGCCACGAGGCTCTTTGAAGCTGAGATTGAGTGTACCATAACCGCGGGACTGCACCCGCGTTTTTGCTGGAAGACTAGGTAGTGCCCCCCCCCCACCACCACCATATCTATTCTGGAATAATTGAGACTGCTGCTGGCAAAGTAGTCTGGAGTGGGTGGAGGGGCTTATCTTCCCTACAGGTATTGCTTTGCTAATGACCGTTGCCTTGTACCGATATACCGCAGGCAAACTGAAAGGATAGCTTCGTCCGTATAGCGGTCGAATGAAATTTGCAAGCATGGGTGGCATACCTACTTACTACCAACTAGTAGAACTCCCATTGGGCACAAACTACTCATCTCCTACACCCTGTTATCTCCGTGTTATAAGATATCAGTTTAGCAGATGCAATAATATGTTGAATTTATATGTAGTCATATGTGTAGTTGAATGAGTTACTGTTATTTATTGTGGCAGGGTTGGTGCTACTTTAAGGACTCAAGGTTCAGGTCTTTTCTTTTTTCAAGACTAGGAGGACTAATGAGGGAGGGATGTCTCCTGTACCTGCACAAGGGTTCCCCCCCCCACACTTTTGGGAAAGGGAAGGGCGGGCACCAAGCTGATGAAATCTAAGCTGGTGGCATAGACCCCCTCCCCAGTGCCTCTTACGGCTGATTGGATGAGACACCACTACTTTCTGAACCATATGGCCACAATGGCATGATGACCATAGGTGGTGTCCCTCCCAGGGTCAACAGTTTGCCAGGGACAGATGTTTACTTTATCTTCAACCCTCCTAGGGTGGTTCCAAGGGTGGGAGATGTCAGACTATCTCCTCCTCTGCACCATCCATGGCCTCTAGTGGGGTTTCCTTGTATAGTGAAATGATGGCTAAGACAGTTTCAAGGTATACTGCCCCTGAGAAGCTCCCCATAGCCATTGATGTAGCTCTGGACCAGTTACATCAGTTCATAATGGGGGGCCTGACTCTAAATATATATGTGTGCTTACAGGTCCTAATCACAGGGTGGGGGACACTCATGACCACTCAGCACCATGAGATCTTTCTTTGTACTGGTCACGACTAGTGGTGCTTGCTGGGGGTCAGGAGCGGCCTCTTGATTTGACAGACGTAGCTTATTTACAGATACAAAACCCAAAAAGTTTTGAAATCTTTATTGAAGATGCATCAGATGAGAACTGTACTCTGCTAGAAGATGAAGACAGATCTATGAGGAAGGGACTCCTCCAGATATCGGGGTGGCTACTGAACAAAGAGGGAGACCAGTGATGGGAGAAAGGAACTCAAACAGGAGGGAGATAACAGGTATTTATACAGTGACACTATGGAGTCCCCCATTCCAATACTCTGACCTCTTAGAATGTCAGAGGTATGAAAGACCCCATCAGAAGGAAAAAAAATCCTAGCCAGGCTGAATAAACTTAAAACGCAGGTGGAATTCCTGCAAGAAATTAAAATCAAGCATGTGGAAGCCAAGAAGCTGGTAAGAGAGTGGGTAGGATGGGAGGTACACGGTGTTTCGGGGAAGGTCAGAGGGGGTGTCTCCATCTTATTCCATAAGAACCTAACATGGCAAATCTTGGAGCAATGCGGGGATAAGGAAGGGAGGTGGATCTTGGTGAAGATGACTACCCCTAGGAGACTGATAATCTTAGGGAACTTTTATGCCCTGAATGAAGATACCCCAGAGTTCTTTAACCATTTGTCACAACAAATTCTAGACATGGCACAGGAGTCACCTAATATCATTTTGGGAGGGGACTTCAATCAGGCTCTGGACCACATACCGGACAGATCTAATGCCAGGCCTGAACCCCACATCAAACCTCTGTGGACCTCGAAGGACCTTTTGACATTGCACCAGTTGGTGGATACTTGGCAGATCTCACATCCTGTCACCAAGGATTTCACATTTTACTCTGAAGCGTGTAGTATGGTCAGCAGACTGGACTACTGGTTTACTTCACACGACCTGAACCAGGCCCTCGAGGAGGTGTCCATTGCCCCTTTGTACATCTCAGATCATGCTCCTATCCAACTACAGGCCCACCTAGCCCCAGGGAAGAAATACATCTCTGACCTGGAGACTAGGCCCTTTGCTATTAAATTACCCCAAATTTCAAACACGGTTAAAGCAAGAGTCCGCCCTTTACTTTCCGGACAATCCAGAACACTGTGTTCCACCTCCCACAATATGGGAGGCATTTAAAGAGACTATAAGGCGTAAGATTATTGCATATGCAGGGCAGAGGAGGAAACTGCGGGAAGCTGAGGCTCGGCAGTTAGAGCACCAACTAGTACAAAAGGAGGTAGCATACAAAAAGGACCCTTCCCACCGCCCAAATCCTGCTTTTAGATCTGAGCTAACAGCTCTCAGGATCCAGTTGAACACCCTGGCGATGAGAAAAGCTGAGCTGTGAATTTCTAGAGTAAAACAGAAGAATTGGGATCAGGGAGAGAGTACCAGTAGACTGCTGTCATTCAGAATCTGGAAGCAACAAGCAGAGAGATGCATAAATGGGCTTAGGGATGGGGCTGGGAAAGTACAATGTTCTTCTACAGCAATAAATAAAATCGTGACCAACTTTTATGAGACCTTGTACAAGTCTCAAACCCCTTTCCACAAACCTAGTGTGGACCGTTTCTTGGCACAGTCTCACCTCCCCAAACTCCCAGATTCACTCAAGGCCAGCTTAGATGCCCCCATTGAGGAAGCTGAGCTCTAGAGAGCGATAGCAGCAATGTCCCCGAATAGATCTCCTGGCACTGATGGCTTTCCGGACGATATTTATAAGGTCATCAAGGTGGAGGTGACAGCCCCCATGTTGCAGATGCTGAAGGTGGCACACACACCACTCAGTCTCTGCCAGCAACTCTTAGGGAGGCAGTGATAACAGTACTTCCCAAGGAAGGCAAGGACCCTTTAACTCAAGGGAATTACAGGCCCATCTCCTTAATTAACACTAATGCAAAAATATTGGCAAAAGTGTTGGCCACCCAACTTGAAAAACTGTTACCCCTCCTAATTCACCCCTCCCAGGTAGGCTTTGTCAAGGGGAGATCGAGCACTAACCACCTGAGGGCTCTGATCCCCCTTTTCCGGCATGTGGCCTCTTTTCCCACTTCAGCAGCTGCCATAACTATTGATTTTGAGAAGGCCTTTGATTCAGTCGAATGGCAATATTTACAAACCACCCTAGAACACTTTAATATTGGCCCAGAATTCAGAGAGTGGGTTAATACTATATAAACTGGCCCGAGCACTAGGGTCCTCACTAACGATCTCCTCTCTGATCCCTTCAGTTTACACTGGGGCACACGACAGGGATGTCCCCTAGCCCCATTACTTTTTGTCTTGGCCATTGAGCCACTAGCTTCTGCCATTCGATCTCACACAGCTATACCAGGCCTGCAGGTGGGACAGGAGGTATACAAAACCAAACTTTATGCAGACGACTGCCTTATCCTAATAGAAGACATTCGGGTCAGCCTGGGTCTGGTTTTGGAACTGTTTAGTCAATTTGAAAATCTGTCAGGTCTAAAACACAATAGGTCCAAGTCAGAAATATTACCTTTAAACTACCTCACTAAAAAAGAAAATGGGAATGCACTCTGGTCTCACCTGGGCAGCAACCTCCATCTAGTACCTGGGAATTGTTCTCACCCCTGAATTACATAAGTTGGTGCCCCTGGATTTCTGGCCCTTCATAACACTGTTCCAACAGGAATTAAATAGATGGAATCATCTACACCTGTCACTCCCTGAGAAAATTGAGTCTGTCAAACTAATGCTGGTCCCTAGAGTGTACTATCTTTTGGGCCACCTCCCAGTATTAGTGTAAGATAAATGGTTTAAAAAGTTGAACTCCCTCATAGGCCATTATCTATGGGGTGTGTCACAACTGAGATTTAGCAGAGCTAAGCTGAGGGCACATTGGAGAAAGGAAGGGTGGAACTTACCTAATTTCAAACTGTACATGTATGTGTTTCTATCAGCCAGATCTCAATTAGCCTTTCAGTACCTAGGCTCAAATAGGCCTGCATGGATGCAGATAGAGCAGGCACTGTCTGGAGGCATACACCCCTCCATTACCCTGTGTACCACTTTGCAGGCTAAAAATGTACACTGGCTCATGATCAAAGCAGCCCATACCACTTAGGGACAGGTGGTAAAACTCACGGGAAGATGTGTAAACCTCAGAATCCTGCTTTATATCTGGTATAACCCAGAACTCAGCATTGATGGTTCCCCGATATATTGGAAGAGCTGGGCAGACAAAGATATTTGTAAAATTATAAACCTGCTATCCCCAGACCAGAAGAACCTGGAATCATTCGAGGGGCTTCAAGAAAAGTACGGGTTGCCTAAATGTGAGTTCTGGAGGTATTTACAATTAGGGTCTTTGCACTCCCAAGTGTTTAAGGAAACCGGGCTCTTGTGTCTCCTGCAGGAAGGGTAAAGGCACACTTTCCCCTATGGCAGCAATAGTCAAGGGCCTAAAATTTAATGCTCCAAAAGCAGGCCCATTATATCACTTGATGAGAGAGGCATTGCCAGACCCCCTACTGGGAGCAAGAGCGAAATGGCAAAAAGCACTGCAGGACACCATCACTGAATCTTAATGGGACAAATGCTGGAGTCTGGCACACCTAGCTTGTGTGGACCCAAAGAGTCAGTTAATTCAGAAAAAAAAATTGCATTACTGGTACCACAACCCAGCCCAATTAAAGGAACTTGGCTGATGGCCACCTCAATGGAAGCCAAAAGACTAATACTCACCAGGTGGAAAACCATGTTTGAAACAAGTGCAAGGTTCAGGGTTTACAAGGTAAGTTTGAAGCTTGTGTTGAAAATGGTGTAAGTGGGTGCAAGATGAATATCTAGGGGTAAGGAATTTATGAGTTTCGGGGCCACATGGTAGAAAGCAGAAACATCCTTGGAGGTTTTACACCTGGGCACATGTAGCAGGGTTTGGTCAGAGGAGCATAGGCCATGTGTAGAGGCCAGGGGCATAAGGAGGGCGCTAAGTGACGGTGGGGTATTAGACCTGATTATTTTGTCTGTCAGGGAGAAAAATGAGAGGAGCCGATAGGCTGAGGGTGAGAGCCAGTTTAGAGGGGCATAGAGTAGGCAGTGGTGCTTTAACCGAGGGGAAGCAGAGGCATATCAGCAGATGTTATTGTAGGTGGTGTCCCATTTGCAAAGCATGGCCTTGGAGGTATTAATGTAGGTGACTGCACCCACAGAGATGGATGAGGAGACCTTACAGTCAGACCATTTTCTATCTCTGTCAATGAGTTTTTGCAGGAGTGGTTGGTCCAGCCATTTGGAGGCATGACCATACACCTTTCTCCTTGTGACAGTGACAGCCCTGTTTTGTAGGGCAGTGACCACAGAAGTTAAATAGGTAGTTGCCAAATTGACATCAGTGGCTTATATAGGTTGGACCAATTGATATTGGTCACTGCTTGCCTGAAGATCTCTGGGTTCAGGTTAGAGAAATTTCTGAATTGGGATAATTTTTTTTGGGGGGGGAGCTTTACTGGTTTGGCCCACCATACACAATACACTGGGGAGTGATCACTAATCGCATCTAAAAGAACAACTGTGAACCTAATCATATCTCATCTGGGTATAAGTATCCAGTCAATCAGCATGAGGGTGTTACCATTATTACTGTAGAGTAGACCATCTGCCGGGCTCAGAGATGACCTGGGTCAGGTTTACTTTACTAAGGGCCTGCACCACAGATTTGTTACAGTCTTGAAACCAATTTATATTAAAGTCATCAAAGAGAATGAACTTATTATTCTTGACCAATGCACCAACATAATTGACCAGAGAGGACATCAGAATTGTGTTACCAACTAGGAAACTATAAACACAGAAAAGGTAAAGCTTTTTTTGTACTGCTCAATGAAAGCTCTCCATTACAATACTCAGTGGGACATTCTGGCTGGAACAGGTGGCTTGGAGCGGTTACATTAAGACAGGATTGACAGTATATGTATGTGTGCCACCCCATCACCTCGAGCCAGTATGAACACAGGGGAGGAAACTATACCCTGGCAGTGCACAGAGGTTGCCAAGAGGGAGGAGTGTTGGGCTTAGGCCATATCTCAGAAATCCCAAGTACTGTAATTCTGCCTGATGGTGTGTGAACCACACTGTAAACTCATCCATTTTAGAGACAATGCTCCTCACATTAAGGTGAGCTATTTTTAGGCTCCTGTTAGTTTGCCAAGGTATGGTGTGAAAGAAAGGAGGCTTGGCAGAGGAGGGACTCAGGTTAAGCTCAATATCACCTGCGGATAAGAGATGGGTGAAAACTATATAGGAGAGGGGACTGTAACTAAGATATATTTAAAAAAAAATGGTGCAACCCCAGTGCTGTCTCCACAGAAAGAGACCTATCTTTATAATACAGTGAGGTGGCAATAGGTGGTGGACTAATGTTGCAGGCTACCTATGGGCTAAACAGTTTGAGATGAAGAAATCTGTTGACATGAGGGGCACACTTTTAAGGGTATACATGAGATGAGCTGAATCAGAGAGACATAGCATACTCCATAATACCACAGTCAAGCATAGGTTAAATAACATTATACAATGGGCACTGAAACAAACCGCAAATCCTCCATCCTGATTGGCTGACTGGCATCCCTCTCCCATTATAAATCCTAACATCACCCCACGGGAAGAGGTGCCAGCCGCCAGTCAGCCACATCTAGAGCCCCCCCCGAAATCAGTGTGACCATAAGAAATGCAACACTTGCAAAAACAGCGATGGTCAGATGGCAAAATATCAACAAACCCACCATCCCACTAAATTATGTCAAAACCCCCGCAACTTTCAAAAATGTACAGCAGCTATGAGGTCAGTAAGACCATCCATGAGAAACCTGTTTTCTTCTTTTCTGGCTTCCGGGGGGACCTTGCTCTCTCTTTCCATTTCCCTTTTCACAACCCTGCTGTTACTCACAGTTTGTCACTGAATTTGCATTGCTGTTGATGATGCTCAAGTCGGGACCTGCGGTTTTCCCGAGCCTTGCTATTTTCCCCAAACTGTAATGATCTGCAAACACTAGCGAATGAAATTGCTAAGCAGTATAGGATCCTGTAACAGGCAAAACAATGTGGTGGGACACC
Organism: Neoceratodus forsteri; assembly: GCA_016271365.2. NCBI lineage: Eukaryota > Metazoa > Chordata > Ceratodontiformes > Ceratodontidae > Neoceratodus > Neoceratodus forsteri. Next base: position 58,809,436 of record CM028131.1, read on the forward strand.
AGGGAGCACTCATGAGTTCTGTTTGAGGAGGGCATCTCACACACACACACACATATACTGTATGTGTATATATATATATACCTTTTCAAAGCTCCATAAAAATGTCCACAAGCTCTGACTTCAAAATATGAGCCGCAATTCAAATGCTATCTACTCTCCCACTTGCTAATACCACGCGTGCGCATGCCTAGCAATAAATAACTATTTTTCTACATGTAATAATAGCGCTAATAAAAATTTATAAAACATCTAAACCAACTAATTTTTTTCTTCTTTTTCACACACAAAACATACAGGGATCCACTGTATAATCGCAATATGTCACTTGAGAGTGTTGGTGATGTCAGGATTTACCCATCCCGGTGTGTTTTGCTCACTCGGCTGCACCTCGTGACCAAACAACACACCACGGTGTGAGTAAATCCTGGCATCTCCAACACCCTCTCATGATATATTGCTTAAATAGCCCCATATTGACAGTGAGCAGCTGAAACCAGGGGTATTAGGGAAAAGAAAAAAATAAATATTTCAGTGTGGAATGACCACCCTAAAATAGAGAACCAGAAAGTCAGTAAATAATACACTTGTAGTGGTTACCAAGATAGGGAGTGCACGGAACACGCTATTTATTACAAGACATAAGATGCAGCAGTAGAACAGAACAACTTAGGGACCCAATGCAACAAAAGCCTCTGGTAGGTGATAATTAACTCAACATATGAAACCAATACTAGAACTGACCCCAGTATTTAAAAAGAAACCTACTAGGAAAAATGACTTTCAGGTTCAGTGTTGTTCTCCGTTAAGGGAGAAATGTATCAGTATCAGCTACCAGAATGACTAGGCAGTAATTTTCCAAGAAGTAAAAACAGGAATTTTTCATTTACTGTTCCTGTAATTTGCTGGAACACTACTATCTGTCAGTTACTGTACAGTGTCTGGCCAGGCAGAAATCTTCATTTGATCAACTAAAACTCTTTACTTCTTGGAGTGCTGTTTGAAATCTGAGCTTTTCCATGGCTTAACTTTCACACGAAATGACTGGCCAGACAAAAATGAGTTAACAATACTTAGCGGCAATTTGCAAATATGTGTGTGAGGAAGGATGTGTGTGAACTTTATATACGGAATATATTTGGCTGCAATTGATATGACTGGGAGGCAGTCAGAAAAATACATTTATTTTTTATATGTGTTCGGATGTTGTTTTTAGTAGAAATAGAAAGCAGTGTCACTTCTGTCATGTACTACAGTGGACTGTAGTGCACTGGGACACGAAATGCAGTCAAATCACATGGGTAGGTGGGTGGGCTCATACTGTTCTTTGATTGTTCATAGTTTTATTGGCCTGTTCTCTGCCACTTGCAATAGAAACATAACCCTTCTCTCCAAATATTGGCTACTAGCATCTCACTCCCTCTCCCCCCCTTCAGAATGCTATAAGGCAACTGCTTGGCTGACTAATCTAGATTACAGTGTAATAAAATAGACAGAGGTCTTTCACTCTGTCTTTCTGTCTCTCTTTCTTTCTCTCTCTATCTCTCATTCAGCTGCACTCACAAGGGCCCTGGCAGGTGAGTCCATCCAGAGAGGCCCTGGAGGAACTTTTGCTGTGTCACTCTAGTGTGTGTCATTCTTATTCACACTCCTAGTATCTGCTGCATCTTGAGTCCCTTCCACATTAGCAATTCTACAGAATTTCTATACAAATTGTGATTTAAGTAAGCAATACGACAAGACAGGGTGTGTGTTAGACAGTTCTAATGCATGGCTAGGGTGTGTAGTGAGGCACTAGGCCACAGGCTGAGTGCGTTCAGTCCCCTAGCCATGCACTACAACTGTTTAACGCACATCCCCGGAGTGGCTTATTGCACTTAGAAAATGGGTCTGTGTATTCTACATGCATTAGATACTTCTAATGCACAGCTAAACACCAATCAGATTGCTTGAAATCCTTTGCCCATTTTATGAAGTTTCCTCTTTGTTCCTCTCTGTTTAATACTACAGATGTGGTCGCTTATTGTGCACCTAATACTTTTAGTTCACATGCCTATAGATAATCTGAACTACAGTCATTATAGCAAGCCAGAACCCTTCTGTTCCAGAACTTAATAAAGTCAAAACATTGTGGGGTTCAGTCACACCAGCACAAAGAAGCACTTCTCCCAAATGCCGCAGGTGGACTGCTTACCCAAGTAAAACTAAAGTAGTATTGAACCTATAATTTGTTCACACTATGGTTACAAAAGTGTGTTCATGGTGTTTTTCTTTGCTTCAGACTCCTTATGATCTGTTGCTCAAGTCACAGAGTACAATGCAATTATCAGAAACAAATCTCCACAGCAATAGCTTCTCTAAGCTCCTCCTTTCTCCTACAAACTATTAGTAGCTAGCATTTCAGGAAGAGTATTTCACAGAACTAGAGCCCTGCGCACAACAGACTGAATCATCTGCAAGCAAATTATCCCCTTTCAAAATCCTGAACAGTAAGTTGTTTTTAACTGAGAACTTCAACTGATTCATAATGCCAACAATGTTTAGTGATTATATTTGTTTGCTGTGCATGTTCTATGCACAAGCTAGAACAAATAGACTCAACCCAGCTAGAATTATAAATTCATAGCCATTTATTAAGAGATAATGTATCCACCAGACCTGCTCTGACCACCAGCATTTCATCTAATTAAAGCTACCTCAGGGTGGCACATTCTTAAAATAATCATTTTTACTATTATTACTGAATATACGTAGACTAGCACTAATTCCTTTTTTGACTGTTCTATTGAATTCTGACCCAATTTAAGAATCTTAGCAATAACTGCTCATTCTGAAACACGTGCAATGACATAAATAACAATCTGATGGCTAATGTTTAGGATTTTAAACCTATTAAGTCTGTAGCCCTCTCTATGAGAGCCTTAGTTGCTACTGAGTAGTCACTTTCTCACAATGTGCTATAAACTGAGACAAGGGAATTTAAATACTAGCCTATACATGGACTGTTAAATCCTTTATTACATGTTTAAGGCTTTCAAATGCCATACGGAAAAGGGGGTACAGTAGTTTTTGGAAAAACACTCAGCAGATGGCAATCCACAAACTGAAAAGTAATAATAAAAAGAGTAATATCTAACCCAGTGGTTATGATGATATACTGTATTAGGGACAAAGAAAGAAGGGAGGAAGAATTGCAAGGCTAACAGAGGGAGGCGGGGTAATTGAGATGGATGGGCAGAAAGCAACCATTCTTAATGACAACTTCTGCTTTGTATTCATAAGAGAAGAGTGAGGGCTTCTGCCAGAGAGTAGCATTAAGGCAGTTGTAATTGGGGATCCCTGAGATGAGGCAGCAAATATTTACCTATGAGAGGGTTCAGAAAGGACTAGCAGCCCTAAAGTTGGATGAGGCCCCAGGGCCAGATGGGATACATCCTAGGGTGCTCAAGGAACTGGTAACAACTAACTGATACCCTGGTAGGGCTGTTCAATAGCTCATTTGAGACAGGGGTAGTTCCAAATGACTGGAGGGTAGCAGACACAGTCCCACTTCATAAGTGGTGGGAGATAAGGAGCAACCTGGTAATTACAGACTTGTCAGATTTGCCACTATTGTGGATAAACTGATGGAGACACTAGTTAAAGAGGACCCAGTGGACTACCTGTACAGCAATGGACTCCAGGATAGTAAACAGCATGAGTTCATGCCAGGGAGGGCTTGTCAGACCAACCTAATTTATTCTTTGACTGGGTAACGAGAATAGTGGATAAGGGCCACGTTATGGATTTACTCTGCTTTGATTTCAGCAAGGTGTTTGACTTGGTGCCTCACAGAAGGTTGCTGAAGAAGCTGGAGGATCTGGGTGCAGATGGGACACACTTAGATGGGTGAGAAACTGGCTGGAAAGCAGACAGCAGAGGGGCATGTTTAATGGAGTCAAATTAGAAGAATGGGAGGTCACCAGTGGGGTGCCACAAAGATCAGTCCTGGGTCCAGTCCTTTTCAATGTATTCATCAGTGACATGGGAGAAGGAATTTAGGACAAGATGTGTCCCTTTGCAGATGGCACTAAGCTCTGTGGCAGGGTAGACAGTGAGGAGGGGGTTAAGGAGAAGCAGAGATGCTTGCAAAGGCTAGAGAGGTGGTCAAAGGTTTGGCAGTTGAATTAAATGCCAAAAGTGTAAGGTGATACACATAGGGAACAAGAACCCCAGAACTGAGTACTAGATGAGAGCAGTAAAACAGGGCACAGCCTCTGAGGAGGGAGACTGAGGGGTCATCATCAAAGAGCCCCTAGACCAATTAAGCCAGTGTTACAAGGCTTAGAGTAAGGCAAACAGGATGCTGGGGTGTATAGGAAAAGGTACTGACAGCAGAAGGAAGGAGGTATTACTACAGTACCTCCTATAGATCACTGGTGAAGCCCCACCTAGAATACTGTGCCCAATTCTGGAGTTTTCACCTAAGGAAAGATAACAAGCTGGAGACAGTGCAATGCAAGGTGACCAAAATGATTCGGGGCCAACATGGTGGATCTTATGAGGATCGGCTCGAGGCCAGAACAGATAGGGGAGAAACAATAGAGACCTTCAAGTTCCTAAAAGGAATGAACAAGGTAAATTACAAGGAACTATTTAGCATAAGTAGTCAATCAAGAACATGGGGGCACTAGTGGAAACTGATGGGAATGTTCAAGAGGGAAGTGAGAAAGTTATATTTTACAGAAAGGGGGAGGAAGTCGTGGAACAATCTGCCAGACAATGTGGAGGGCCACCAAAACTATCAATGGTTTCAAACATGACTGGGATAGAGTTAAGGGCTTTGTGATTGCTCAGGGTGGTAGCAGTAGGACAGAGACCATGGTGTGGATAGTGTGGGTTAGAACCCTGTATGAACAATAGGTCCTGGGTTAGTTAGGGTTTTATGGGCAGACTGGACAGACCAATGGTCTTTTTCTGCCATCATTGTCTATGTTTCTGTGATGCTGTCCCCACCTGTTCAGGAAGCAGCTTGAAATAACTCACTCAGTAGCAGCCAGGGCTCTCATGAAGAGGTGCTGGGACCTGTGCAAATGATACAAAGATAAACAAAGTCTAGCTAGAGCCGATAGGGTTGTGAAGACCTACCAAATGACCAAAGTTACTTTCTTGTTGGTGCCATATAGTGCTGTTTAGTCACAATCACCAAAAACTGGCATGCTTCTAATTCAGTCCTCTTGAATTTTATTTAGTCAGAGTACATGCTGCTGTGTGTGTGTGTGTGTGTGTGTGTGTGTGTGTGTGTGTGTGTGTGTGAGCATGCAACCTGTCATGCCCATAGGAATGAGATAGCTAATGCAGTTGCACTGTTTGTAATCTGACACTGTAGTCTGACTTTCAGAGTTTCAGTAAATTCCAGAACAACATATAATGAGTTAACCCTTAGGTTGCTGAAAGAAATAGAATACATCTATGAGACTGAGCTGGACAAATGATAGAAACAGCAGTTTAAAACTGTTTTTTTTTTGTTAATGTCCTGAGAAGTTCTGATGTGCGATACAGTAGCACCCCCCTCCCTTCAGATGCCTTTAACATAAAGCAGCAAATAGCAATAATCAGAGGGAGAGTGCACTATTTTGTAGCTGTGGAGGAATACTTTCAAAAGTCCAAAAAAGGGAGTTCCATGATCAGCCATTTTAGAGCTACAATCTGATCCCAGTAGGGCTGTAGGCTCCACCCACAGCCCTACAAAAGTAAGAGCCAGTGCACCTGCTTCAACTCAATACTACTAAATTATCTCTACCACTACTGTACCATGGTAAATCTAGGCTACCCCCAAGTGCTTAGAGAAATCTATACATTATATTTGCAGGGGAGAAAATGATTCCCACTGAAACACTGAAACTAACTGAGTGAAGGTACTTCATTTATTTAGTTTAGCTTTCTACAGAGATACACTAAGACAAGAAAACAGACAGCAACCTTTGAGATTATAGTGCTTTATTAATGTCATAGATGCTGATAAATACATAATGTTGTGAGAAAACAGCTGTAACTCTAGCCATAAGAAGTTGGTAATTAGAAGTAAAAGGATCAGGATAGAAACAATTAATTAATATTAATGAAGGAATCCCCCTGATATAAGCAGAAATACTAGAGTGCATATAGCAAAGATATGTGTATTTTGTCTATTGTATAAGGATATTATGACTGTGTAGATGTGAATCAAGTAATATACAATAGCAATGCATAGTATGAAAAAATCAAGTAAATCAAAATATACTGTAAAAAGAAACAAGTAATATGCAAACATGGGAAAATAATTTGATTTCATGTATTACAAGAATTCATTCTCATACAGACTTACAACAGCAGTGCAATAAAACTGGGCAAAAAACTGCAAAGCTAAATTTTTTCACAATGAAATATTCCAGGTAACTTTCAGTTTTATTTGGTGTTCAAGTGTTTTGGTTCTACCAAAATTTGAGTATTTTATAAATGTTTCAGTTTTTTTCTCAAAAAGATGACCACATTTGCCTTAGAAACAATGAGGGTTAAACAATTAAAAAAAAAAAAAGAAACAGCGCTATTTACTTATTTGTTTCAGCTAGCTCAGAAATTAACTCATTGTGTTTAGTGCTGCCTTATGCTGTTTCAGTCTCAGCGTTACAGGGCAACTCCTAGAGAAAATTGTCCACCGCCAGCTATCTGAACACATCAGGAAATATAATCTACTGTACCCTCAACAACATGGGTTCCATAAACACCATAGCACCACATCTGCCTTGGCCCATTTTGCCAACCATGCCCTTAGGCACATGGAACTGGGGAAAGACACAGGTGCTGTATTTGTGGACCTAACAAAGGCGTTCAGCCTTGTCAGCCACTCCCCTCAAGATGTCAAACTCCACAACCTTGATTGCTCAACTGAGACCTCGCTGTGGTTCGGGAGCTATCTCATGAGATAATCCCAGTTGGTGAACATTGGCACAGCTTCTTCCCCTGCCTTTCCTGTTTCCACAGGGTCCCTCAGGGCTCCATCCAGGGCCCCCTCCTCTGTTTTCCATCTTTATAAATTCCCTTCAAACTGACAGCCTGTCCTGCAAAGCATTACAGTACACTGATGATCTCATCCTTTTCCACAGGGATAAGTCCCTAACAAACATATCCTCCATACTAACCCAAAATTATGGTTCAGCCTACAACTGGTTTCTGGCCAATTGCTCCTTGGGTCCAAACCTTATCTTTTGAACATCTGCAAATCTAATTCCTCCCTCCCTGTGCTCATACCCGAAGGCCCAACCCTGCAGAATGTTCCCTACTTTAAATATTTGGGTGTAACCTTTGACCGCTCCCTTTCATTCATGGAACACACCAACATTATTGTACACAGGGTGAATCAGAAACGTGGGAAAACCTACCGATTAAAACACTACCTGACCACAGAAGTGCGCTTAGCCATTGCCCAAAGGAACCTTGTCCCCATAATTGACTACTGCTCCCCATTTACTCCCACGTGTCCTCTGCCCTGCACTCAAGACTTAACTCAGTCTATAACAACATCTGTTGAGTCACGCTCCAGTCTCCCTACTCATGCATCACTATAACCTATACCAGTCCCTAGGGTGTCTCCCTCTCCAAGGTTGCTATGACTATGTTCTCGGCTGCATCATCAACAACACACTTAGAGGCAATGAACTGTCTCCATAGTCATCCCTCCTCAAGGCCAGAGCCACACCCAGGTGTCTCCGTGAGTCTTCTGTTCCCCCTCTGCAAGTCCCTAGAGTCTCCTACGTTATGGGCAGCAAAGTCTTGTCTGTGACTGCCCTCACACTGGGGAACAAAATCCTTGCATCCCTCCATTCAACTGACTCTCACCTCACCTTCAAATCACAACTCGAAGCATTGTCTCTAGCCATATGCTCATGCCGACCAGGGAACCATTCTCAACACTACCACTTCCCCACTCCTGCTCTCTATTCCCCTTCGATTCCCCACCCCAGGTGAAACTTTCCACCAACCTGAAGTGCACCCACACTCTACTCACTTCTGCTCTACCTTATTAGTCTCAGTATAGTACTTATTCATTATGTCTGCCCATTGAATCTGCTACCTAATTTTGTAGTGTTATTTGACCTACCACATTGTAATAAGTCCATTCTGCAAGCACATTGTACAATGCCTAATTTTCTGTATCTCTACTGTGTGTTTGATGCCTGCCCTTCTAATTCATTGTAACTTGTTTTGTATGTCATTCATTGTGCCATCTCTATGGACTGGGTCATGCCTAAAAATGGTCATTGGATCAGCGCACTTACCCGGTAATCAAAGATATGCATAGATAAATAAATAAATGTGTTCATTTGTTTACCAGGTAGGTGCACTGATCCCATGGACCATTTTCAGGTATGACTCAGGCCATCAAGATGGCACATATGAGTACAGACAAACTACAAATTACAGAACTTGAGAAAGATTGAGGTATCTACACAATCTAGGTATACATTGAAATGCATTGAACACAGAAGCAAACCAAGGAGGAACAAAATACATTGGAATACAAGATATACAAATTAAGTACAAATGCCAAACAGTACAAAGAATGTTATTACATAAAATAAGTGCAATACAGTACAAGTAAGGAGCAAGTGCCTTAAGAATGACAGTAGAGTCAGAACAGTCCAAGGCATATCCATACCAGGAGAGGGGACGAGATTTGGCCTGGGAGTGGGGGAGAAGACTATAATCCTAAGATTATATCCCAGCTGAGCAGGAACATTTGTCTTCAGCCAGCAGCCAGACTTTAAGGTTGGTTTTAAAAGTGAGGTGCGAGTCAAGTGAGTGAAGGGAGGTGGGGAGTTTGTTCCACAGTATGGGAGCCGTGAAGGACAGGGCTTTACTACCCAGAACAGTGGTAATCCTTGGAACATCCAAAGTTGGGACTGTGGATTCCCTGAGGCACCTGGGAGGGACTTTGTGTCTGAGCAGGGATGAGTAAGGTGACAGATTGCCACTTCTTATGGTGTTGTCTATAATGCAGGCATGGGCATAGTCATGTTGTCCTTGTAGGGGGAGCCACCCTAAGGACTGGTAATAATATGCACTGATGTGTGGAGTAGGGTGACATGAGCATGAACCTACAGATACTATTATAGACAGTGTTAAGTCTGGTGCACAGGGAGTAAGAAACATGAGGGTAGATTGGGGTGCAGTAATCTAAAAGGGAGAGAAGGTTACCTTGGTCTATGGCAGGGCATGCCTCAGGGGCAGGTGGTGTTTGAGTCTAAAACCAGCTCTTAGTTTCTGGTTGACCTGTCACACAGTGTTGTTGATATACTCCAAGAAAGTTAGGAAGGGGTCTAGGGTGATACCTAGGTATTTAAAACAGGGAACATTCTGCAAGGGGGGGGCTTCAGGTGTTAGTACGATGTTGGAGGAATTAGTTTTGGTGAATTTAGAAATGTAAGGCATAAATTTGTGAATTTTGAGTGGGGAGGCTAATTCACTGGCAACAATTGTAGGGAGTCAAGGCTCAATGCCGTGATGTCTAAACCTGTGGATTTAGATTTGGGGACCGGCTTTAGAAGTCTGTGAACATAAGCTATGCCAGCCAATTTAAAACAGAAAAGAGGCTGGACCAGGGAATGGAGAATCCCTGGGATGGCGTCACCATGTGGTGGAGGGGAGGACTGAACTGGGAAGGCTTTCGTGTATGAGGAGAGGTCCAAGAAGTAGTGGTTGAAAGTGTTAGCTATGGTGGAGTTGCTGTTACAATTTATACCATTTAAGAACATGTCAAAGGAAGTGGACACGTGATTGACTCAACTTCAAAAAAAGCCTAGGTTTTGGGCTGTGGAGTTGAGTAGTCGCTTGCAATGAGAGTGTTTGCTGTGTCCAATTGCTCTTTTGAGCTCATTGCACAGTGGTCTGTAAGCAGCCCAGTCAGAGATTTATTTATTTATTTAGTTGGTTAGTTTTTGTTTACCAGGTAGGTGTGCTAGACACAAAGTAGTGACTATTTTCAGACACAACCCGGGAAGTAACAAAGTTTTAATTCCCAGACTGTTCTTAATTAATTTATATTATTGTTTTATTTGGTTTATTACATCTGCGTATTTATTATCTGTAAAGTGTACAGCACCTTGGTTTCTGCAAGGCGTTATAGAAATAAAGCTTTGATTGATTGATTGATTGATTGATTGAAGAAAGTTTTATCCCCCTTTTTTACTTATTGGGCAATGTTCTCCTCTGTTTGTGCCTTTGCCATCTAACTGCCTTCCCTGCCTCCCTTTTTCTCTTTTGGTAGTTTTCCCTATCCTTCTCCCTTCTCCTGTGTCTTTTTGTACTTTCCAAATGCAAGTTTTTTTGCTCTTACTTTTTCTGCTACGTAGTTAGAGAAACATAGCAGTCCCTTTTTATGGCTGCAGTGGGTGGAGCCCTGCAGACATTTTGCTTCAAAAAGGGACTCAGCATTACTTCAAAGCATTCTTTCCCACAGAAGAACATGTTGGAGTTGCAGTACAGTCTCCTATGACAGATAACTACACCATACAACAAAGTCCCTTCCCAAGAAACAAGAAAAAAAAACAAAGTGTGTTTCCTTTGTAGTTGCGACACCTCTCCTACTTTGCCAGAGGGTAAACAGTACTGTGTTAAATCAATCACTGCCATGTTGTTAAATTTCACACACACACACACACACACACACACACACACACACACACACACACCACTGTGTTTAAAGATCATGTGCAACATATTTGCTACCCTTAGTTTTCTGTAATAAATACTCTATTACCATTCCTTGTGTTGCGGTGAGTTATTTCTGAAAATCTTTTTTATATATATGTAGTTTTATTGGTTTTTCCCTTTTATTCCCCTGTTCCTGTGGCCCCAGCACATGGGCGTCATGTGTGCATGGAGCTGCATGCACACCCCTTGATGCTGGCTCAGCCACCTGCACCCCTCCCAGCAGCAATCGCCGGAGCTCCCTCCACTCGGTGCTGCCATACATCCTCCACTGGGAGCCAGTCAATGACCAGGGAGCTCCAAGTCTCTCCCAGGAGGAGAGAGCTGTCTTGTAGTGGCTCAGTCTCGCTCATCGCCCTTCCTTCCCATCCACCTCTGGCTGACCCCCAGCAACCTGGGCTTGTTCCCGAACCCTGGTCGCCAGCACTGTGTGAGGTGTGTAGTCCAGTGCCTCAACCCTCAGCACCACTGGGCTGGCATTTCTGAAAATCTTAACAAAAGAAAAGTCAGTAGTTTCTTTGTAATTAATCTCGATTTGCCAGCTCTTTAATAGACCCAAGCAGTCACGCTGTTCATGTGCCTCTAAGCCAGCATGTGGGAGTGCTGTTGTACTTACAGACTAGGAAGCACTTTCCAGTATATTAGAGCAGTAGTGTTATGTGTATGGTAGCAATTAGTGCTGTGAAGATTATGACACTTAGACTGAAACCCAAGATGTAGGTTACTGCTAAGTCTAAGTTCTTTGAAACCTAATGCATTCCATTCATTTTACAGTAAGATGTATCCATTTGTCTTGGCCATTTGTTTAGCAATGGTTTATCACCTTTCATTCAAGTCTGCTGTAATGGTCCTTGTCCTTTCTTTCCTGCCTTCCTATTTCACCCATTGACAGTGGGGGTTGTGTGTCTGCAGTAGTAGCGTGGCATTTTCATTTGGTCTGCCATTAAAAGACCCTTACCTGCTCTGTGGTCTACCAGACCCTTCAGATGCTGCTGAGGAGGACCCCTTGCTGGACCGTCCAAATAACTGATGGACACAGAAAATAATGAATAAAAGGGTTTATTTGAAGACAGCAGTACATGTTCTCTTCATGAGGTCTAGCCCCAGGCTGACTAACAGACAGAAATCTAAGGGGTTTCTTAGGGGCCCCTGCTAACACAGCAATTAGCATAATATTTGCTACATAGTTCTTAGAGCACTTAAAAGGACAGCAGCTGGCATTAGCCTCATATATAAGTACAAGTGTACCCCACATCACCCCTGGGACAGTTAATGTGAGCACCACTCAAACAAAGCAATATCACATTATAACTTGAAACATTTTTTTTTTCAATGCAAGGCATGGCACATTTAAACAAAACAGTGCTCCACTGCAGGTAGGGGGAAGGAAGATAATCTGGCTTACACTGGGGGCTAGTCATGGTAGCACCAGAGAGAGGGGAACACCATAGCACTTGAAGCTTGGTCATGCCATAAGTGCTAAAGTGTGGGGGAAGGGAAAGGGAAGAGAGGGAAGGGTAGCAGCTGGAGGATACCTAAAATGCAGGGTAACACTTTAATAACAGTTGCAAAACAATATTTACATGAAAGCAGAAATACAGAGGGCGTACTACCACTGAGTCTCGTTAACAAAAGTTCAGGACCTCCGTCAACTTTTCCAGTCAGTGGGAATGGAGGCATGCATTGCGAGCACCAGTTCCTGACAGGATGGGGTCAGGTGGTTAGAAGCAGCCCAGGAGTTCTGACCACTGTCATATCCACAGCATTTGACTCTGTAAGTCCAGGATCCATTTGTGTACTTCTTTCTTAAGATCTTCTTGATCTGGCGCACCGATGCATGTAGAAGACAGTCCTGAGAAGAATGAGAAGGCTGAGAAGAAGTCCCAGGTAAATCATCTGGCAAATCAGGTAAAACAGAATCCGGCTAAAGAATGTCACGAGTGGGAATATCTGTAGGAACTGGCTGCAAGTTGTCTGAAGGGATCTCAGCTTCAGAGAGGATGGTAGGCTCAAGTGCAGCCTCATTGTTTGGTGGACTGAGGTCATCTGGGAGGGTGTTACTCAGGCACCCATGTTTCAAGCGATTGATGTGGACATTGTTCTGTACCAGCTTTCCATCAGACTTGCGGCTTAGATGAACGTGCCCAGGAGGAAGCTTTTCTACAATATAGAAGGGACCAGTCCAGGGGTGAAGCAGTTTCTTGGTGGTGCCCAGAACTAGGAAAGGTCAGTACAAATACACAATGTCCCCAACAGAGAATAAAGGCTAATGCAACTTGGCTGCTGACATTTTATGCATTGCAGATTTTCTCTGACCCAATGTGGTGATTGCAACATGTCCGGCAAGTTCAAGCTGTTCCAGCATAGGAATAATGAAGAAGAAGCTGACTTAGGAACCTCTATCAGTGAGAGATCCCTATCCAGTGGAGTTCTTGGGTGACATTCATAGACTAAAAAGAATGGAGTGTACTCTGTACTGTCGACACAAGGGCTGGTATTGTAGGCAAATTGCACAAATGGAACAAAATTATCCCAAGTGTTATAAGTCTTATCCAGGTACTTGGAGAGTGTGCTGAGAATAGTAGACATCATTCTTTCACTCTGTCCATTGCATTGTGGATGGTAACCTGTTGTTTGTGTCTTTCTGATGTTGAGAAGTTTGCAAGTTTCTCAAACAATGGTTGAATGGTAGTTAGTACCTCTGTCTGAATGCAGGTACGATGGCGTACCATGATGACAAATGACTGTGTTGAGTAAGGCACTTGCCACTGTGGCAGTTTTGATGTCTTTTAGGGGGATTAGTTCCAAATATTTTGTTACGTAGTCCACAAAAACAAAAATGTATTTACTGCCAGAGTCAGAGCATGTAGGTAAAGGCCCAAGAATGTCTGTGCTGACTCTTTAGAATGGTTCAGTGTCTACAGGCATTAGAATGATGAGTGCCTTTGTCAGTTTGGCAGGAGGCTTTCTTTGGGAGCAAGGCTGGCAGGATTTGACAGATCAGACAATGTCCTTGTTCATGTGAAGCCTTGTCTTTTTGAGAGTTATGTAGATTCCCATATGACCTCCAGAAAGTGGAGAGGTACAAGTGGAGGGAAGAACTTGATTCATTAGAGAAGCTGGCACAATTAGCTGTACATGAGTTCTATCCGTGCAGTGACCCTAGCCTTAATTGGTCCAAATGTGGAAAAGCACACCATCATTGAGGAAGCATTGCGAAGCAAAGAAAAGTACATCTTGGCAATGTTTCTTTTGTTGCAGTAAAGTTCCAGACTCTAAGTATGTGATTATGTCTGTGAATTGAGGATCAGTTCTTTGTTGCATTTTAACAATTTCCAGGGATGGATTAGAAGTAGACAAGGTGAGAAGCTCTTCGACTGCTTGGAGTAGTTGAGGATTTGTATGTCTTTCTGTAGAAGCAGTTGGTAGCAGCAAAGCAACTTGTGGTGCCGCAGGAATGTCCACAGGGAGCACATCCATGGCATGAAAGGGAAGAGCTTGTAAGCAGGATTCTTCATTTGTTGAGGATGATGTGGAGGGATATCATCTCCAGCTTACACTATTGGCATTTGAGTGAACTTGACTTGGTCTGTACTGAATTTCAGAGTTGTAGTTTTGCATCATGGTGAGCCATTGGGCAAACTTGCCTACTGGCTCCTTCATTTTGAATAACTATCTGAGGGCAGAGTGATCAACGACAGCTGTAAAGGAGCAGTAGCAAAGGTAACAGTCAAATTTCTTTACAGCAAATACCATGGCTAGACATTCTTTTTCTGTGATGCCATAGTTCTGCTCAGCTGAGGAAAGAGAGTGCCTGGTATAGGAGACAACTCGTTCTTTTCCATCTTGATTTTGACAGAGCACAGCCCACATTGCAAAGCAACTAGCATCTGAGTAGAGCTTGAAGGGTTGGTCAAACCTTGGGTAGGCCAATACTGGAGAAGATATTAGATTTCTTTCAAAGTTTCAAAGGCCTCTTTGCATTCACAAGTCCATGTATAGTCACATCCCTTTTTGGTGAGTGCATACAGTGGGGCTGCAATCCTGGCATAGTTGCAAATGAACTTTCAGTAGTAGTCAGACAAGCCTGGGAAAGCTCAAAGGTCTTTGAGATTGTTAGGTTCTGGATAGTTTTTGACTGCTGAGAGCTTGTCTGGGTCTGGAAAGATGCCTTGAGAACTAACTGGATTTTAGGGGGGCAAACTTTGGGAAAATGGGGAGATACTTGAAAGAGGCATTAAGAGGAATAGGGTAGGAATTAGGGGTTGAGGAACAGTGGGAAGTATTTAAAATGGGGATTACAAGAGCAACAGAATTATGTATTAAGCAGGTTAGCAAGAGGAAAAGGAAGAGGAGACCATTATGGTTTTCCAAAGAGGTAGCAAAGAAAGTGAAAGCCAAAAAGATTGCATTCAGGCAATACAAAAAGACACAGGCAGAAGGGGATAGGGAGAAGTACCAGGAGAAGCAAAGGGAGGCAGGGAGGTCAGTAAGGGAAGCCAAAGCTGAAACAGAAGAACACATTGCAAAATCAGTGGGTAGGGGGGACAAAATATTTTACAGGTACATAAGTGAAAAAAGAAAGGCAAAGGGAGGGATAGTGAGACTGAAGGGGGAGGATGGGGGCTGTGTGGAGGATGGCAACAGTAAAGCTGACATATTGAACAGGTATTTCTGCTCAGTCTTTACTGAGGAAGAGGAGGGTAATGGGTCTGAATGGAGTACAAGGGGTGAGAATGGTGCAGAAATGGACACAAGTCCCTTTACACGAGAAGGGTCCTGAAGGAACTGGAAGTAATAAGAGTTGATAAAGCAATGGGGCCAGATGGGGTGTACCCGGGGTCCTAAAGAACTAAGAGAGGTGGTGGCTGAACCTCTTGCTATCCTGTTTAGCCGATCACTAGAAACAGGGGAGGTACCCAAAGACTGGAGGATAGCAGATGTAGTCCCCTTATACAAAAGTGGGAACAAAGAGGAAGCGGGGAACTACAGACCAGTCAGCCTCACCTTGGTAGTGGGGAAGATCATGGAAGCACTACTGAAGGAGATATTGGTGGAACATCTGGTTGTCAATGGACTACAGGACCCAAGGCAGCATGGTTTCACCAGGGGAAGGTCATGTCAGACCAACCTCATTTAATTTTTTGACTGGGTGACTAGGGAGGTGGATCAGGGGAGGGCAGTGGACATGGCCTATCTGGACTTCAGCAAGGCCTTTGACACTGTGCCACATAGAAGACTATTGCACAAACTGGGGAATATGGGTGTGGGCAGGACAGTAGTGCGGTGGGTATGTAACTGGCTGGGCAGCAGGACACAGAGGGTGGTGGTAAATGGCTGTCACTCCACAGAGGGAAGAGTGACCAGTGGGGTACCACAGGGATCAGTGCTGGGACGGTACTATTCAATATCTTCATCAATGACATTGCGCAGGACCTAGAAGGCAGAATTTCACTGTTCGCTGATGACACAAAGCTCTGTAACAGAGTAGACACACCAGAGGGTGTAGACAGAATGAGAAGGGACCTGCAGAAACTTGAAGAATGGTCAGGGGTTTGCAGTTGAAATTCAATGCAAGAAAGTGCAAGATAATGCATATGGGACACAAAAACCCTGGCACAATATATCAGTTGGGGGGTGAGGATATAGCATGCACCAAGCAGGAAAGGGATTTTGGAGTTATCATCTCTGATGACCTCAAGGCAGGGAAACAGTGTGACAAGGCAGCAGGTAAAGCAAACAGGATGCTGGGATGCATAGGCAGGGGCATCACCAGCAGGAAAAGGGAGGTCATAATTCCACTATACAAGACACTAGTGAGGCCGCACCTGGAGTACACTGTGCAGTTCTGGAGACCTTACCTATGTAAGGATATAGACAGGGTAGAGAAGGTTCAGAGGAGGGCAACAGAGATGGTGCATGGATTGCATCACAAGTCCTATGAGGACAGGTTGAAGGCACTGAACATGTACTCCCTGGAGGAGAGGAGGGAGAGAGGGGATATGATAGAGACATACAAGTATCTTACAGGGAGGAACAGGGTGCAGGAATGCACTATTTTTAAGCAAAAAATATGTTCCAGGACTAGAGGGCATGGGATGAAGTTGGAGGGAGGATGATTCAGAGGAAACATGAGGAAGAATTTCTTCACAGAACGAGTGGTGGACAACTGGAACACCCTGCCAGAGGAAGTGGTGGGGGCTGAAACAATCACGGTATTTAAGAATGTATGGGATAGACATGAAGGAATTCTGGAGGTCAGGGGTAAGGGGTAACAGACTTCCTGGAAAACATAAACTGAACTTACAAACTTAAATGGGCAGACTGGGTGGGCCATAGGCCCTTATCTGCCGACACTGTCTATGTATCTATGTATGTATCTATGTAACAACATGTCCCAGGTAAGGAATTTGATGCTGTGCAAAACAACACTTCTCTGGGCTAAGCTTAAGACTGGCTTGTCTGAGACATTCAAATACTTCTTTGAGATGTTGGAGGTGCTCTGGCAAAGTTCTGCTGAAGACAATAACATTGTCCAGGTAGACTAGGCAAGATTTCAAAGACAAGCCACATAGTACAGCTTCCATAACACGTTGGAATGTGGCTGGACTATTCCGAAGTCCATTAGGAAAACATTTGAATTGAAAAAGTCCCAAGTGGCAGTGCCATGCTGTGTATGGAAGAGAAGCTGGATCAATGGAAACTTGGTAGAAACTACTCTGAAGGTCTAGAGTGGTGAAGTAAGCAGCACTGGCTGCAGCAAGACTCTCTAAGGCATTTTCGGTTGTAGGTAAGGGATGAGCATCCTGCAGTGTGTAGGCATTGAGTTTTCTGTAGTCTACCATGAAGCGATACCATTTGTCCTTCTTTACCACCAGCAGGCAAGGTGCACCCCAGGGACTTGTAGATGCTTCAACAATGTCTTGTTCCAGTGTGTCTTTGATTATGTCCTCTAGGACTTGTTTCTGTTTGTGTTCCACTTTGTACGCTCGCTGACGGATTGGTTTCTGGTTGGGCTGCACCTCAGTGGTGTGTTGCAGGATATCACAGCATCTGAGCTTGTTATCTGGACCTACAAAGACATAATTCTCCATGAATTACAAAAGTTGTTGCTTTTCTGTTGGAGATGCTGGAAGTTTTGAAGAGGACAGTTGCTGCCTGAGGGGTAACTCTATTGAAGCTGGAGTGGTTGTGATAGTACTGACAGGACTAGAGTTGGTGGAACCAGGCTGAGGTTCTTGCATGAGATGGAGCTGGCCTTCTGAAGACAAGCAAGCAAACGTTCCAGTGTTGGCACCCTTTGAGATGACTACAGGCTCATCTGTGAAGTTGCATCATTTTTGGAAGACTGCTCCACCATGCACCTCTGATAAGGTGTTTCCTGGAAAAAGACCTGACAACTGCAGTGTGGGGAATCCAGTGATGATGCCAACAATACCTTGTGGAACTGGTTCACCTCAAATCATGGCAGTCAAAACCATCTCTGACTGAGGAGGCACAGTGACTGAGTCTATAGCTGCAAGGATCTAGTGATAGTTTGTTTGAGCAAAGTCTAGGATGGTTACATGAGCTTTGAGGAAGTCCAGGCCAACAGTCACTGCTGGTTGTAGATCAGGCACTAGGTAAAACCTGACAGTAGCTTGCTGTGAGCCAAAATGGAGCTTGAGATGGACCATACCTGTGATAGGCACTGTAGCTATACTTGCTGTGATAATGTACTTTAGGTCAGCTGGAGAAACATGAGGTACATGACAAATAGCTTGGTTGTTCAGAATACTGGTGTTGATAACTGATATTTTTGCTCCAGTGTTGACCAAGGCGTGTGTGAACCAATCTCCGAGAGTTGCAGTTACATAGTTTGCTAGGCGAGGTGATCAGATGACAGGTACCTTTGCCCCTGGAAGCAAGAGTGTGCCTGAATAAGCAATTAGAGGGTGCGGGCTGTTTGAATTGCGAGAGTCAAAGATGCGGTCAGTTGCTGTCTTCCTCTGATCTTGGTAGTAGTTACAGTTATCTTGCTGATTGTGCGGTGGTGGGTGCCTTTGGTTCTTTTGATCTCTGTTGTGATACTTTAGCTTTCGGCAGACAGCAGCAGTGTGTCCTCAGAATCCACACCACTAGCAGTTAACAGGCTCTCATGAAGGTAAAGGCAGATCAGGTCACCGCTGAAGTGGTCGAAGAGCATTGACAGAGGTAGCAGAACAAGCAGTTGAGCTGTGGTACAGACTATTGACAGTTGTGGTGAGTCTCTCTATCATTGCTTGCTGCTGCTGGACACATGTTGCAAGTGCGGCTAACTGTGAAGACTGAGGCGCTTGTACACTGGTGGCCTGGGACATTAATATGGACTCTTGTGCAAGTCATGCAGCTTGGATTGTGTCCATCCAGGTTGTTGGTTTCTGTTGGATTATATAAAGACAGAGCTGAGGAAGCAGTCTCCAGACAAAAGTTGTGATTTACTCCTTCTCAGGTGTCTGCAGATGTTTGCAAGACTCATTGCCCACTGTGAATGCTTCTAGAGATTCAGAGGGTTGCATGGTATGTTCCCACAGCTGTTGCTCCAATAACCTGGGTGGATGTGCTTGGAGAAAATGGGCTTTGAAGGTTGCATACAGGGTTACAGTATCTCCTTTTACTTGTTTTGGAAGTGCGTTGAACCAGAAAATGGCAGTACCTCTCAGAAACAAGTGCAAGACATTGGAAATACGCAAAGGATCAGTCCAACCATGTAAGGAAATCCAGACTTGGAGTTGTTCTAGCCAGTCAACAGCATCTTTGTGAGGCAAGGCTGAGAAGGGTGCTGGCTGTAGGCTAGTATGGATTGTGGACTGTTGTGAAATAGCTTTAATGTAGGCCAGGTCATCTTGAATGGCTTGCGTAGCTGCTGCTCCTTGAGCTGAGATGGACAACTGGATGTTGTGCAGGATGGTTTCGATTCTGTAGCCCCACGCCCTTCAGGTCAATGAAGGTATAACTCCAACGCTCTGTCGCCCATATCTGCATCATCGTCAGACATTGTGGTTGGAGACGAGCTGCATTTCACTGATCGAAGGTTGTACGGGAGGAAAGGAGTTGCCGTCATGCAGGAGTCGGGACGTCATGTAGTAGATGAAGTGATCAGCAGAAAATATTTTTGTAGACAAAAGTACAACTATTTGTAGCAAAATTCATCAAATGACATCTTAATAAACAATTCCCACTCAGTGCTGTGTTGTCTGTTATTTAAATAAAGGTTTTGTTGCAAAAATCAGCTATTTGTTGCAGTGTCCATTCATTTCAATAGGTTTGCCATAGATTTCATTGGAATGAGGTAATTTTGTGCCCTTCATAAGATGGCCGCCAAACTTTGACATACAGTTCCTGTGATTTTGACTGGTCTGAATGTTGCAAGATGGCCGTCGGCAGGGGGCTTAAGGGTCACTTCCTGTCTTGCTGTTTTGATGAACACAAGGTGGAGGATCCTTGCCATGAGGCTGCCAGGCTGCTGTGCAATGTACAAAATGGCGATTGCCGCCCTGATGTCATTCTTCCCCACTGAGAGAAAATAAATTGGCGGGAGTTTTCTGTGGTGGTGAGTGGCACAATTATTGGAGGATTCTCTGTACTGATTTGTCTACTCTTCGTTTTGTTTGATCTTGTGCTTTCTTTGTTTATTGGGCTGCCAATTTATTTTCTGTTGGTTCACCAGGCTGTCCTCTGATTATTTTATGTTCTGCCCCCAGGTTTTGTTTTCTCTCTCTCTTTTTATTTATTTGCTCCACCTTGCTTGAAAGTCTGTGGCTTCTTTTATTAATGTCTTTACTGTCCTGCTTGAAAGTCTGTGCTGCACTTTAAGCACAAAGCGAAGGCTCCGTGGCAGTCCCAAAATATTTTTTTTGTTTGTGGCCCTGTTTGTTGCGTGGCTGAGCAAGGAGAAGCTGAGCTCCGTGTGGCAGAAGTTGCAGTCCAGGAGAAGCGGACCTGAGCCATGTTGTTGAGTGTTGGAGGGACTGAGTGGCAAGAGGATTGCTCCATGTGGCTCAGTGCTGTCCATGAAAGGAGTGGGTTAGTTAGCAGTCTGTTGTGGCTGCCTTGCGAGATGGAAGCTGCAGTTGTTGCATGGCCCCCCTGTAGTTTTGCTGCCATATATTTATTTGTATGGCCCCTGTATTTTGCTGCCATGGCTCCTTACTGAGCGTTCCCCTGCAGTCATTATTTATTGATTGATAGAGCAGTTTGTGCAGCATGGCCAAGTGGTTTTGTACGGCTGCACTGGTGAGAAGAGCAGCTGTCTTGAGGAGCACAGATCGAAGAGTGAATAGAGCCACAGTACTTAGGAGTGGGGCAGCTTTGCAGAGACGGATGCAGTGTGGGGCATAAGGTGCTGGATCCCATTGTGGCAGTAGGGCCGAGCTAAACCACATGGTGCATAGAAGCAGCAAGAGGGCCAAGCGGGGAGTTCCGCTGAATTGCAGTCCTGTGGTTGAGCAAGAAGAGGGAATGCAGAGGTTCCATGTTGCTGCAGGAACAGATCGGGTGAAGTGGAGCTGAATGGCAGCTATGAGAAGAAACCTGGTAGGTGGTAGCACTGAAGAGGCAATCGCAAGGTGCAGGGGCACTCTATTACAGTCTTGGTTTATTTTATTGTTCTTTATCTCTTTTGTGGGGTCGACTTTCATTTACAGTATGCGCCAAATTTAATGGACATGCTGTAGCAGACATTCATGTCTAATGGACAATTCCCCATTGCTAAAAGCCATTTACTATATGGCTCTATAATAAAATCACCCAATTAAGTGGACCTGAAATTTTACATTTGGCGGCCACCGAGTAGCTAATTAACAGTTACTTTGACACCCAGGGTGAAGCATGAAGCATGCCAGTTATCAGTACATCACTGTATTTAGATGGAGAGAGCAAGGAGAGAGGGTGTGAATGGAGCAGAGTAGACTGGAGCCAGAAAAGAGTGAGAAGATGCTGGTATTTTTTAAAATGGTTCCTTATTTAAACTGTGGAGGGTGGAAGTTACACAGGGCTAAGTTGAGGTGGTTTCTATCTTACAGCAACGAGTGAGGGGAGCGTGCCCGCTGTGAGAACAGAGGGGGTTTAAGTCCAGAGCTCTTGGGGATGATATGTTGAATTTGAACCTCATTGGAAATCGGTCTCTTTTTTCCTCTCAGAAGATCTTTGTGAGTACAGCTCAAATTTGTTTTCATATACAGTATGCGCCACTTAAAACCAAAGTGGAAATGGACTGAATTTTACCAGAGACAGCTTCTTGTATACACTAGTACTGGGCATTGGTTTCCCTGCATTTTAACATCTCACACAGGAGACTGCCTCATTTATTTATTTATTTATTTACGAGATTTACCAGGAAGGCATACTGAGCAACATGCTCGATTCCAGATGCGACCTGGGGGCCTAGACCAGTACATGTCTATAGAAGAACATTTAAAATACAGAAATGAAAATAGTGAACAATGTCTATGATTTCAAACACAGAGTAATACAGTTTTTTGAGCAATCACAAGCAGGAAAGAAATTAAAGACAGAATACACAACGCATACCAGGAGTACTCCTGAACAAATTATGATTACTTAGTAGAGGGCTAACTGCAAATTAGCATAAGCAGCTGGAGGGGAAGTGTGCCTGGAGTAGTCTGGTGCGTTGACCGGGATTTTGTGCATGTCTGATGGGGGCTGGAAGGGCATTCCATAACTGGGGGATCCTATATTTGAAAGCTGACTGGCCTTTGGTAGTGCACATTAGTGGGAGGTGTAGAAGTCTGGGGTCGGCGCCTCTTATTTATTTATTTATTTATTTATTTATTTATTTATTTATTTCGCTTTTGTTGACCGGGTAAGTGCACTAGACAAATCCTGCCTATTTTCAGGCACGACCCGGGGGAGGGTGACACAGATGAATGCCAACTGACCTTGAACCAGATTAAGCTGTTGGTGGTATTTTTTTAGTGAATGAGGGAAATTTGGCCATCTTAAGGAGTATGCAGGGGGAGGTTGTTGAGATAAAGGTAGATTCAAGGTAGGGGAGGGAGGAGTGAGTCCAGAAGTCCAGTGAGTCCATTTGGCAGCAAGCCTAGCACAATTTATTAGTCTCCGGTCATGGAGAGATGGCAGGCTAGGGAGCTGTATAATGTACAGTGGTGGGTGGATGGTGGGGAGTCGAGGATGAAGCGGCAGAAGGAGTGGGACAGGGTGTCTAGACTTGTCAGGGTAGATGCACGGGCAGTGGAATATACTATGTCACCGTAATCCAGAACTGGGAGTATCATTTTTTGGACTATGGCGAGCCTTGTTACTATGGGGAGGCATGTTTTGTAACGGAAGAGTGCCCCCAGTTTAGGGAGCAGTCTCTTATGCAGGGAGTCAATGTGGGAGGCGAAATCTAGGTGTTGGTCAAGCCAGACGCCAAGATATCTATAGCTAGTGCATTGTTCAAATGTGCCCCTTGGAGGGTAATGAATGGGGGACAGGGTGTTTGGTGGGAGAGACTTTGTTGGGAGCCAAATGTAAGCGACACAGTCTTTGTTGGGTTAAGAGATAGCTGATTTGACAAGAACCAGTGTTGGATGGCTGAGAAATCCTCCTGAAGGAGAGATGCCACACTGCTAGTTGAGGGACCGGAGGCGTACAGAACAGTATCGTCAGCATACATGTGGATGGATGAGTGGGAGCATGCTGCAGGAAGGCCATTTAGAAATATAGAGAAAAGTATCGCTCCGAGGACAGACCCTTGGGGGACACCTGAAGTGACTGGCAGAGGGTTAGAGGTGTGCGTGGTCAGTCTGACCACTTGCATCCTACCCGCTAGGTAATCTTGGAGCCATTCTATAGCTGGGTGAGCTATCCCTGCATCAGAGAGTTTGGATAGGAGTAGTGAATGTGAGACGGTATCAAACGCCTTGGCTAGATCTATAAAAATGGCTGTGGTGATGTGACCATTGTCTATGCCGGTGAGGATGTCCCCGGTGACTCGCAGTAGGGAGGTGATGGTAGAATGGGCTTTGCGGAAGCCAGACTGGAAGGGAGTAAAAAAGGAGGAGGAGTCCAGGTACTGAGTGAGTTGGGACTGGACAAGTCACTTCTGAAGTTTTGCCAGAATAGGGAGGAGAGAAATAGGTCTATAGTTGCTTGGGGATGAAGGGTCACCACCTTTAGGGAGGGGTATCACAGTGGAAATTTTCCAAGACGTTGGTACCTTGCCCAGTGAGAAGGAGAGGTTGAGAAGTGCGGCCAGGGGGGAGGCTATGGCAGGGGCCGATAGGTATAGCATCTTAGCATCCAGGGATGATGGGCATTTACCTTTGTTCAGGTTAAGTGCACATAGGGAGTGGAGGACTTCTACGGGGGAGACTGGTTGGAAAAGAAAGGAAGGGCTGGGGGTGAGTGCTAGGGGAAGAGGGGCAGGGGGTGGGCTGGGGAAAGCATGCTCTGGAAGGAGGATAGAAGTTTGTCTCCACAGCTGGAGAAATGAGTGTTGAAAACTTGACCAACACTTCTTGGGTGGAGATGATGGAGCCATTTACAAGTAGTGTGGGGGGGTGGTTGGGTTGGGGGAGAGAGCAGGGATTTGAGGGATTTCCAAAAGTCCATGTGGTGATTAGATTTAGTACTGAAGGTAGATAGGAAGTAGAACTTTTTTGCTAGGCGTATGGTATTTGTGCAAGCATTTCTTAGGGCTCTGTAAGTAGTAAGGGAGGCCTGGGAGCCCAATTTCTTATAGGCTTTCCAGGCAAGGTCCCTGGAATGGCATTTCCTGATTATGTCAGCTGTGATCCAGGGGAGATGTGCACCTCTAACTCTTTTGGTACGCAGAGGAGCGTGCTTGTCCCAGATTTTTAGGAAGCTGGATTGAAATGTGTTATAGGCAACATCAATGGAAGAGGCCTCAGTGATACAGGACCAGTTCACCCTTCTTGGGTCAGCTAGGAGAGAATTTAGATCCAGGGAGTTGTACAACCTGGTGTGTAACATCTTTGGGGGGGGCTCTGTACCTTCCTGATCAGGTATATTATGTGGTGATCACCAATGGAGTCAGGAAGTAGCCCTGCTTCGAGGATTCTATGTGGGTGTGTAGTGGGGGCCCAGTCCAAAAGGGTGTGGTTTTTAGACTTATGGTTGAGTCTGGTGGGCTCATTTATGAATTGCTTGAGGTTTAGAGCTTTTATTTTAGTTTTCAGGTGGATTTTGTCAGCTTCTAGTCAGTTGGCATTATAGTCCCCTGTGGCATGGAGTTCCCCACCTTAGGCCAGGGACTGTAGTGTGGTAAGGTGGGAGAGGATGTCCTCAGTGGGTGTGCATGGGGGACAGTATGTGCTAGACACGTATATAGGGGCGGAAAATGGGATTGATAGTTTAATTAATGAGGTGTCTATATTTGTGGGAAGGGAGGAGATTTCCATCATAGTGAATTGGCGACTGTTTAAGATATATATGGCAGTGCCCCCACCTTTCTTAGACCCTCGCCTGTCATGCCTGATTATGGTGTACCCTGGGATGGAGACTTCAGCATCCATGTGGTGAGGTTTTAGCCAAGTTTCAGAGATGGCAATATGTCGAGGTGCATTGTTAAGATGATAGGCTGTAGAAGCGAGATTTTGGATAGAAGGCTGCAGGTATTTAGGTGTAATATGCGTAAGCCTTTGGGGAGAGTGATAGGGGTGGGGGAGTTGGTAGAAATTGGGCCTGGGTTTACCTCTATGGCCCCTGACAGGAGTACGAGAAGGGTATAGAGGTACATCGTTTTTGTCCTGAAATGGGTTTTGGGTGTGTTAGTTAAGCAACGAAGAGAGGAGGCTGGTGGGAGGCTGAGGGATGAGGGTGTTAAGATCGAGAGCCCCTGGTAAAAGGAGGGAGGTAGGATTGCGGCACTGATAATCCCAAAGTAGTCGAGGGGCAAGTCCTGAGCCGGCAATTGAGGGGAGGAATAGGTGTGTGTCTGAGGGGAGCAACGGGGGGGGCAGGGCAGGTCAGGGCTCCTGCATAGGGAGGGTTGAGGGGGGTAAGGAGAAAAATGCTGCCATAGAGAGGCAAAAGAAGGTAGTAAGAAACAACATCCTGGGACAAGTATACTAGTAAGGCTGTAATAGGATCTGATTTGCGCCCTCTAGTGGAAGCAGCTGATAAGCTGCAAATGGAAAAGTGGGCTGATAGGTTTTAGCTAGTCATGTGACTGCAAACTGCCTATAAAAGAAAAAGCCGACTGAGGGTGGTGGTGGGGGTGGTGGGGAGCCAGCATGGAGCGCCGGCGGGGAAGAACCACACACAGCTCAGAGAAGCAGAAGCCGACCTCTGAAGAGCTGTTTGGAAGTTTGAAATTGGTACCAGAAAGAGTGCTTCTTGTGGAGCTTTCCCGTACCTTGTGCTTTGGGGGAGGCGGGGATTTCCACGGTCCGGTTGGCAGGGGAAGGCAGTGTCCTGTGTGCCCTCACGGCCCCTGTGGCAGCTTCTGTGGAGAGAAAGAGGGGTTTATAACTAACAGCAGTGGGAGGAGAAAAGAAGCAGTTTCAGGTAAGAGAGCAGCAATTGAAGCAGGGGAACTGCAAACAATAAATTTCATAGGAGCAAGTGGATTTGGAGAACAAAAAGGGGAGTGGGGTGCCTAGCAGACCACGTGGTTAATGGCCATGGCGTGGTCGCACTATACTGTGCAGGGAAAAGAGAAGTGAGCAAGGCAACTGGCGACAAACGCTCACCGGGAGTTTAAGGCAGCTGCAGTACTTAAGCTGCTCGGCTGTGCACAGTCGCGAGGGACCTAATAGCTGAATAGCTCCGGTTTCACCCAAATTACCACAGGAACACAGTGCACAAATTACTGAGGGAGAATAAATGCAGGTCTTAAGGCACTAATGAAATCTATACAGTTCAGTGAGGGACACAGCAGATTTCTTAAAGCTCCTACTATTAAACAGGTATATTCAGAGGAAAACAGAAAAAAAGTACTGGCACAAAAACTATCTGTACTCCTACGATGACTAAAATTACATTGAAACCACACCACACACACACAGCGCAGAGAAGCAGAAGCCGACCTCTGAAGAGCTGTTTGGAAGTTTGAAATTGGCGCCAGAAAGAGCACTTCTTGTGGAGCTTTTCCGTACCTTGTGCTTTGAGGGGGAAGGATTTCCGGGGTCCGGTTGGCAGGGGAAGGCAGTGTCCTGTGTGCCCTCATGTCCCCTGCGGCAGCTTCTTGTGCTTCGGGGGGGGCTTCCGCGGTCCAGTCGGCAGGGGAAGGCAGTGTCCTGTGTGCCCTCACAGCCCCTGTGGCAGCTTCTTGTGCTTCAGGGGGGAAGTCTCCGTGGTCCAGTCGGCAGGGGAAGACAGTGTCCTGTGTGCCTTCACGACCCCTGTGGTAGCTTCTTGTGCTTTGGGAGGGGGTTTCCGCGGTCCGGTCGGCAGGGAAAGGCAGTGTTCTGTGTGCCTTCACGACCCCTGTGGCTTCCCCAATGCCCTCTACTGGCTGTAACGCATTCTTGCACCACGCTGTTTCTAAAAGCTGCCTGGCAACACTACTGGAGAATATATGACACTTAATCTCATGACCACATGTTGTATCCACAGTAGTCCCAAGATCCCTTATCGTATAGCAACTTTATTGATGTAATGGACATCGCTTGTAACGAACAGAATGCCTTATGTCAAACTAGTCCGTTACAAGCGGCACATACTGTATTTATTTGTGGCAGTTCATTTATTTATGTATCATTTTCTTTCTGAGCTCCAATCTACACTAGGAAATACACAAGGTTCCGGCTGTGCAGCTGGTAGGCAGAGAAGAATCTTGAATGACAAATGGAGCAGTTTTGAAATTGTTGTGACAGGCAGGGAGTTCCATGCAGGCCTGCAGCCATGAGGTGATGCTGCTTGGGGCGGCATTCAGAGTAGAGGCTTGATACTTTTAATTATTTTAAAGTTTTGGTATTGAGCTGCTAGCTAGCAGTGCTGAACAGTGGCACTGATAATTGACATGTCATAGTAGGCAGGCTGCTGTACAAAACAGGACACATTTCATCTTTTTTTTTTCTGCAGCTAAGGCTGTGGTGTAGCTGATCATTGAAGCAGTTCAGGCATACTAGGGTGATGACTTGGGGTACCCAGCGATGCAGACAAGCGAGATGGGGTCTGGACAGGAGGGTCGCATTCTCCACCATGTGTGATGTTTTAGTTTGGTCTGCCACTAAAAGACCCTTGTCTTCTCTGTGGTCTGCCAGACCCTTCAGATGCTGCTGAGAAGGACCTTTATTTATCAAGTCTAGGATTGCAAATATCTTTGAGCCATGGCTCTTTTACAAAGGTTCCATGTCAGGACCCCATGCTGGACTGTGCGAATAACTGATGGACGCAGAAAATAATGAATAAAAGGGTTTATTCAAAGACAGCAGGACATGTTCTCCTCATGAGGTCTAGCCTCAGACTGACTAACAGACAGAAATCCAAGGGGTTTCTTAGGCGCCCCTGCTAAGACAGAAATTAGCATAATATTTGCTGCATAGTTCTTAGAGAACTTAAAGGAATGACAGCTTGCATTAGCCCCATATATAAGTACAAGTGTACTCCACAATAGCCTTTACTTGTACAAGTGAAATAGTAAACTATAGCCTCATGGATGTGACAAAGTGTACCTGTTTTGCTATACAGATCAGTAAGCATGAAAACCTGAAATACATACAAATAGAAGTAGGCTGTCATCCAATGTAACTGTTTCATCACAGCGACCCTACATAATTGTGATTCCCTGTATATGTAATGGAGTGTTACCCAACTAGTGCCCCACAGATTTATATGGTATTTATGACTATCCTCAAGTGTCACAGTGTCATGGCTTTTAGTGTTCATGTCAGCACAGTGCATTTCCCCTCTTAGTTGTCACTCAGTGGGAAGAGATGGTGTGACAGTACAGTATGTCACAGAACTTTTTTCCTTGCATCTTTGTTGCTGGCTACTTTTTTACTTTCGATAAACCTTGGTCTAAGAGCACAACCTAAAAAGCTGACTTGTAAGATTTTTCCATCCTTTGCTGCGTAGTACATTATGGCATATTAATTAGCTTTCCTAATGAGTATATCTAGATGTTATTATATGTATTATGATCACTGTGAAGCAAAGGAATTGATTGTTCTTTATGATAAGTACTGCTGCCAACTGTGCCTTCCTCATTTCTGGGTGACACATGTGCATATGCTACTAAAGGGATGGGAACATCAGTTTGGCAAGATCACCACCTCTTGTTGTAATACCACTTTGTGACAGTCACCCATAAATGCACAATGCTGGTTCATGTGGACAGTGTGCTTTCTTGTGCATTATATCTTCCATACAGTGTGATCACTTGCTTACTCTGTCAGTGCACCATCAGTGTACAGTACTCATATACTTGTACCATGAAAGTATAACTCCATCAGCGGTGGTAATTCTGACAGATGGTGATCAGTAGAACATCATCACTGATACTGGTAATTTAATGCCAAATGAGGAAGTGCACCATGGCTGACACATTCAGATTTGCAGTCAATGAAATGCACAGTAAGTGGCACACGGGGGTGGATGTAGGAAGCTGGAAGAATCAAACTGCCCACCTCCACAGGATAGTGTGGTCAACATGATATCCCCAAAGGTAACTAAACTCATAAAGGGGGGAACAGCAGAGGACAGGAGGAAGGGGGTTAAAAACAGGAAGGACAAACAGAGAAGGCAAAATGGCAAAAGGGGGGATGATAATAAGAGAAATGGCAAAACACTGAAGGCCATGCATACCAAAGCTCGCAGTCTAGGACACTGAGATACAGGAAATGCAGGGGGGGCAGGGGTACCGTGGGACACCCTTGAGACACACAATGGCACAGCTGTTTGAAAAGGGAGATATACAGACCTCCAGCACAGGGGGAGGGGGAGGAGGAGGAGGTGGACAGGATTCTTGTGGAATCCATCCACACAATGGCAGCTAAGGGGGAGATGCTGCTGGCAGGGGATTTCAGTCTGTCAAGCGTGGACAGCAGCATCCCAGCGGCTGCCTCAGCCAGGAGCAGGAACATCCTGTATGCCGTGCTATGGGCAGGCTTCAGGCAGCTAGTGCTCGAGCCCACCCAGAAGGGTGCAATTTTGGACCTGGTACTCACCAATGGGGGGAGAGAATTGTGGAAGTGTGGATGGGTGGACACCTAGGGTCCAGTGATCATCACAGTGTTGTTCAGTATGAGTACAATAGCACAGTCAAGCCACACAAAGGCGAGGGTCCTGGATTTCAGAAGGGCAGACTTTACTAAGATGGGGATATATCTCAAGAATGCACTGGCAGGGAGGGATGAATGGGGGGGGGGGAGCTGAGGAGCAGTGTGCCAATCTGAAAGAAGCCATAGTGGAGGTGACAAACCTTTGCATTAGGCAAGTACACTAGGGCAAGAGAAAGAGAAAACCACTATGGTTCTCAAAGGAAGTGGCCAGGAAGGTAAGAGCAAAAAAGATGGCTTTTAGGAAGTACAAGAAAACACAAAAGGATGAAGACAGGGTAGTGTACCTGGATAAAAAGAGGGAGGCAAAAAAAAAAACAGTCAGGAGCGCAAAGGGGCAAACAGAGGAAAAGATAGCACAGGAGGTAAAAAAGGGGACAAGACTTTTTATAGGTACATTAGTGAAAAGAGGAAAACCAGGGGTGCGATTGCAAGGCTTAAAAGGGAAGAAGGAAAGTGTGTAGAAGAGGATCTGGAAAAAGCATCAGTACTAAACGAATATTTACCATTAGTCTCTGATATACTGTTTCACTCTTGATCTGTGTTATGGCAAAAAAATGCTTTTTCATAAAACTAGAAACTGAACTATGCAATATAGATATTGCAGTGAGGCAATAGCAACAAGTTCATTTTCAGAAGACTTTGATTGCACACATTTGAATATTAACATAATCGTCTTGGTGATGATGATGTGATAGAAATACATCGAACCCATGGGACCATGGGTGACACATTGGCTCAGATATTCAAACTGCGCTCAAAACTAGCGCAACAGCAGGAGCAAGCACAAACCAGTTGCGCAAATGCGCAACAGGTGCGATATTCAAACATGGAGCAGAGCAAATTGCGCAAGCAATCAACGTCTGAATATCGCACATACTGCGCCATCGCACAACCAGGAAGGAGAAGCTGAGCCAAAATGTTGCGCTATGGAGCAACCAGGGAAGCTCAGCTGAGCATTCCAGAGCTGCCATAGCGCAAGCACAGGCCCCCCCCCCCCAGAGCAATGGAACTGCACATCCAGGGAGGCAGGCTGGGGCCCACCACCAGCCATAGATACATAGATACATAGACAGTGTCGGCAGATAAGGGCCTATGGCCCACTCAGTCTGCCCATTTGAGCTTGAGAGTTCAGTTTGTTTTCCTAGAAGTCTGTTTCCCCTTACCCCTGACCTCTAGAATTCCTTTATGTCTATCCGATGCATTCTTAAATCCTGTAATTGTTTCAGCCCCCACCACTTCCTCTGGCAGGGTGTTCCACTTGTCCACCACCCGTTCTGTGAAGAAATTCTTTCTCATGTTTCCTCTGAATCGTCCTCCCTCCAACTTCATCCTATGACCTCTAGTCCTGGAACATCTTTTTCGCTTAAAAATAGTGTTTTCCTGCACTCTGTTTCTCCCTGTAAGATACTTGTATGTCTCTATCATATCCCCTCTCTCCCTCCTCTCCTCCAGGGAGTACATGTTCAGTTCCATCAACCTGTCTTCATAGGACTTGTGATGCAATCCATGCACCATCTTTGTTGCCCTCCACTGAACCTTCTCTACCCTGTCTATGTCCTTACGTAGGTATGGTCTCCAGAACTGTACACTGTACTCCAGGTGGGGCCTCACTAGTGTCTTGTATAGCGGAATTATGACCTCCCTTTTCCTGCTGGTGATGCCCCTGCCTATACATCCCAGCATCCTATTTACTTTACCTGATGCCTTGTCACACTGTTTCCCTACCTTGAGGTCATCAGAGATGACAACCCCAAGATCCCTTTCCTGCTTGGTGCATGCTATATCCTCACCCCCAACTGATATATTGTGCCAGGGTTTTGTCCCCATATGCATTATCTTGCACTTCTTTGCATTGAATTTCAACTGCCAAACCCTTGACCATTCTTCAAGTTTCTGCAGGTCCTTCTCATTCTGTCTACACCCTCTGGTGTGTCTACTCTGTTACAGAGCTTTGTGTCATCAGCGAACAGTGAAATTCTGCCTTCTAGATCCTGTGCAATGTCACTGATGAAGATGTTGAATAGGACCAGTCCCAGCACTGATCCCTGTGGTACCCACTGGTCACTCTTCCCTCTGTGGAGTGACAGCCATTTACCACCACCCTCTGTGTCCTGCCACCCAGCCAGTTACCTACCCACCACACTACTGTCCTGCCCACACCCATATTCCCCAGTTTGTGTAATAGTCTTCTACGTGGCACAGTGTCAAGGCCTTGCTGAAGTCCAGATAGGCCATGTCACTGCCCTCCCTGATCCACCTCCTAGTCACCCAGTCAAAAATTCAATGAGGTTGGTCTAACATGACCTCCCCCTGGTGAAACCATGCTGCCTTGGGTCCTGTAGTCCATTGACAACCAGATGTTCCACCAATCTCTCCTTCAGAAGTGCTTCCATGATCTTTCCCACTACCGAGGTGAGGCTGACTGGTCTGTAGTTCCCTGCTTCCTCTTTGTTCCCGCTTTTGTATAAGGGGACTACATCTGCTGTCCTCCAGTCTTTGGGTACCTCCCCTGTTTCCAGTGATTGGCTAAACAGGATAGCCAGAGGTTCAGCCACCACCTCTCTTAGTTCTTTAAGGACCCTGGGGTGCACCCCATCTGGTCCCATTGCTCTATCAACTCTTATTACTTCCAGTTCCTTCAGGACCCTTTCTCGTGTAAAGGGACTTGTGTCCATTTCTGCACCATTCTCACCCCTTGTACTCCCTTCAGACCCATTACCCCCTTCTTCCTCAGTAAAGACTGAGCAGAAATACCTGTTCAGTATGTCAGCATTACTGTTGTCATCCTCCACGCGACTCCCATCCTCCCCCTTCAGTCTCACTATCCCTCCCTTTGTCTGTCTTTTTTCACTTATGTACCTGTAAAAGGTTTTGTCCCCTTTAACCACTGATTTTGCAATGTGTTCTTCTGTCTGAGCTTTGGCTTCCCTTACTGACTTCCTTGCCTCCCTTTGTTTCTCCTGGTACTTCTCCCTATCCCCTTCTGCCTGTGTCTTTTTGTATTGCCTGAATGCTATTTTTTTGGCTTTCACTTTCTTTGCTACCTCTTTGGAAAACCATAATGGGCACAGGAACACACTGCAGAACCCACACCACACCTGCACACCCCAAGCACAGCATCACTGGGGGTGGGACTGATGATCCACGTGCCCATGGGGACAAGCCAACAAAGCATAGCAGAGCCATGACACCCCAGCACAACCACTGGCAGGCGGAGAGTGCCACACACGGGGGGTTGACAACCACAGTGCACATCAGCCCCCCGTACGCACAGCACACCCTGCACCGTGACCCCAAGACACCACCCATGTGCAGTGACTGGCACTGCAGGAAACACCATGCACCCCCCCTGGCACACGTCAACCCCGTGCTGCAGAGAAGCATACAAGCCAGACCCACCCTGTGCACCCAGCAGTGGGTGGCAGCAGACGGCAAGACCAACAGAAAGTCAATGCCATGCTGGTGATACCTCCCCATGCACACACACACATGTACCCAGGACCATACCACCCCAGATGGCTTGTACACCACTGCAACTGAGCAACCATAGCCAGCTGCAAATCAGAGACCAACACAGCATTCATATCAAAATATAAATGTATTATCAAACAGTAAAGTAAAAAACAATCAACCAGAACTATTTACAAGGGGGGGATGGGTACAAGGTCGGGTTGGTCAAGGGGTAGTGATTACAAACTTGGAGAGGGAAGGCAAGGTGGTAGGGATGGGAGAAGTGGGAAGGGTTAAAACTATTTATGGTCCCGCCGGCCGCCCGTCTCCTGGCTGGTGTTGGCCCGTCTCATGCCGCCTCCTCCGAAGGCCATGCCGGTGGATGGACTGCAGGATGGCATGGTTGTCCTCCAGCAGCTGTCTCATGCTCTGGACATCCCTCCCAATGCGCCAGAGAACCTCGAGGCCTAGGAAAATGGGAACACAGTCAATGGCTGTGACTGACCACAACCCTGAACACCACCCAACCGGCAAGCCATATAGCCCAATGTCCCGCACCTGTGATGGCGTACACCCACCCACAGTGAACATGCACATGGCCATCACAAACAGGCAGCACCAGCTATGCGCAGCACTGCCCACACACACTGCCCACGTCCATCACAGTACAAACAAGGCTGGCAAGTGACGTGGCAATGTGGTGCGATGCCAGTTACACAGCTATGTGCCCAGTGCATGCCTGGACCACCAGTGACGCATACACAGACGTGCTGTGATACTGCACAATGATGCATGTCACCTGTGTCGTGCCTACATACATAGATACATAGACAGTGTCGTCAGATAAGGGCCTATGGCAAACCCAGTCTGTCCATATGAGCTTGTAAGTTCACGTTGTTTCCCTAGAAGTCTGTTGCCCCTTACCCCTGATCTCCAGAATTCCTTCATGTCTGTCCCCTGCAGTCTGAAATCCCGTGATTGTGTCAGCCCCCACCACTTCCTCTGGCAGGGTGTTCCACTTGTCCACCACCCACTCTGTGAAGACAGTCCATCACCATGTGTCCTCTGAATCGTCCTCCCTCCAACTTCATCCCATGCACTCTAGTCCTGGAACATCTTTTTCACTTCAAAAAGTGTGTCCTGCACCCTGATCCCCCTGTAAGATACCTGTATGTCTCCATCATATCCCCTCTCTCCCCCCTTCCCTCCAGGGAGCACATGTTCAGTTCCTTCAACCTGTCGTCATAGGACCCGTGAAGCAAGCCATGCACCATCTTTGTTGCCCTCCTCTGAACCTTCCCTGGCCACTCTATGTCCTTACGTAGGTATGGTCTCCGGAAATGTACACTGTACTCCAGGTGGGGGCTCACTAGTGTCTTGTATAGTGGAATTATGACCTCCCCTTTCCTGCATGGTTGTATTGTGCAGGGCTAGTGGACTCCCCCCCCAGCATGCAATAGCATCCATGAAGTCATGATACTCACATTGCTCAAGCAGCTCTGTCTGCCACTGTTGCCCGTGCTGCTGTTGCTGCAGCTGCTGCTGCTGCTCCCTCCGGGGGGCGACTCCTGCTGCCACCGGGGCCCTGGCATGGCCCTCCTCATCCCGGCCCTGCATCCTCAGATCCTGGCCTGTCGGAGACATATGTTGAGACAAACATCAGTGTGACTCAAAAGCAGAGTGCCCCCTGCCCCAGTGAGAGTGCCCGCCCACACAGCCATAACCATCCATCGCACAGCTGCACACACTGACACAGCCAACCGTGTCCGAGCCGTCACCTGTGCACAGCCACACAAGCACACACACACCCCTACAGAGAATATAGGTGCATAGATGGTACACTCACCTGGCCTAGGCACCACACCCCACCTGGCACGGGAATGCAGCCGCGTCAATAGCTCCGGCTCCCTCCGGCGGAGGTCACTGTACCTGTGCTGGCACTGCTCAGCAGACCGGCACTGTCCAGTGACCCCCACCAGGTCAGTGGCTACCTGCTGCCACACCCTAGTCCTGGGCATGGTGAGGGGTGCCCCACCATACAGTGCCTCATAGTGTGGCTCCACTAGTGCCACCAGGTTTGCCACCTCCAGCTAGCTCCAACAGACAGCCCTCCTCCTAGCCATGTTGGTAGCTTTACAGCAGGCAATATGGCGCTCTGCTGCGCCGTAACCCCACGTAGAGTTGTTGCGCAATAGACCACCACAGGCTCCAATCGCGCTGTTCGAACAGTGCCGTCACTTCACATAGCACTGTCACCAGACAGCGCAATAGGGACGTACACATGGCATGCAAACAGCGCCAGGGGGCAAAGGGCATACACAAGGTCACGGCAATTACGCAAGGCTACGCACAGCGCCATCGGATGTATAGGCATTCTGCATGACTGCCAAGCTGCGTACCAGTGCCACAGTGGACTATCGCGCAGTAGTGCCACAGCGCCATATAGTGCCCAGTGCTGTAGCGCCACTGGCACAATGGTGGCCATGGCCTGAATTGCCTATCACGCTCAGCAGGTCTGCAGCGTGATAGACGCATGCGTAAGCTGTCTGGGCATGCACAATGCAGTGTAGCACGCAGGCACAAATCTGCGCCATTGGCTCAGCCGGCCCTTCCATATTGCGCAAAGCGCAATACCGCGATATTCAGCCGACATATGCAAATCATTCGATCAGCCATTCAAAGGTGCAGTGGCGTGATTAGCATGTCATTAAAGTTGCGCCACTCCTCATTTGCATGTGTTGCGCTATAAAAACGTGACAGTGGGCTGTGCTGGCCAGATTCGGTTACTGCAGGTGAGAGGTGAGTTACATGCTGTGTGATGCTCAGGACAATGCTCATGGGCAGAGGATGATAAAGGCTGAGGGGGCTGAACATGAAAAGGGCACTTAGAAAGGGACAAAGGGCACTTTTTCTATTAGTATCTGCCATACGGAGAAGAAACGTGGGGGGCTTCCGCCCCCCCCGGGCCGGCACCTATGCTCATGGGGAAATGCTGTAGACTGCACAGTGACAGGTGTCCACTCCACCCATACAGATCACCATGACTGACCAGAGCCAAGGTGAGGGTGAGGACAGTGGGCGTAGGAGGAGGCCAAACTTCACAGCGGCAGAGACGGAGGCCCTCTTCCAGGCCTACCTGGAGGATGAGCCACTATTGAGTGGACGGAGGGGCACCCCTCAGGAATGTGCAGCTGCATGGGAGGGGGTAGCTCGGGCCGTCAACCTGCACGGAAGCCACCAGCGCTCCGTGCAGGAATGCAAGAAGAAGATGGGGACTGACCGCAGGAGGCTGAAGGAGAAGGTGGCAGCCTTCAGGGCGGCACGTGCTGGCACTGGTGGGGGCCCGCCAGTGGTGTTGCAGCTGACCCCAACGGAGGAGACACTGGTCGCGGCCATGCAGCCGAGTGCCATTGCGGGCGTACCAGGCGGAGGATTCCAGACAGGTGGAAGCCCATCACTGCACGGTATGACATGGTGGTGGTGTTGGGGGGCGGTTGTTCACATGCACTCACATGTACTCTCTTTCTGTTACAGATCCTGTTCGTCTTCAGGAGACGGTGGTGGTGGTGGTGGGTCCAGACAGTGATGCAGACCTGCTGGACGTGGAGGAGGGACCATCCACCTCTGCCACCAGCCAGCAGGCACTGCAGCAGCATGCACGCTGGGCCAACAACTCTGGTGTCAGTGATACGGGTGCGGGGGGTGCACAGCCTGTGTCTCAGCAGTCTGGCATGCAGGTATGCCAGCATGCTGTGCCTATGGCAGTGGCACGTACCTGCACCATTGATGATAGCAGGCCTGCAATGGGCAGTGATAGGTGTGTGTCCCATGACGGACACATGGCAGGCCAGCACGTGCCCCTGGGCCTTCCTGCTTCACACCTGTGTACCAGCATGCTGGCACAGTCCCAGGCTGTGCCTGTCAGCACTGGTGGGGCAGCACCAGTGGCTGTGCAGGTGTCCGGCACTGTTGCCAGCACGGAGGTGGAACAGGTGGACCTGGGGGCTCAGCAGTTGGAGGGGCAGCAGCAGCAGTCGCACACCAGGTCTGGGGGTACAGTGTCAAGCAGTGGCACATGTCCACCGCCCTTTGATCTGCCCATACCTGGTCCTGGCGAACAGCACCCACCCTCAAGGGGTGCTGTGCACCGGGACCGTCCACACCCTGAGGGTCATGATGCCATTGGGGCACAGTACCCATTGGACGCGCACACCCGCCTACTGCAGGAATCAGTACAGCTGCAGGGGCGGGTTGCAAGGTCCGTGGAGGCACTGTCTGTGTCCATGGAGTGGCACAGCAGGGAGTGTGCTCAGGACTGAGCCGAGCTGGTCCTTATGCAGACGGATGTGACCGCCGCCATTGACAGGCTGACCCAGGCAGTGGTCTCTGTCGCGGACACATTGGGCACACTGTCAGGTGCCCCTGTACCGCACACCCCACACAGTGTGCTCTCCACTCCCCATTCCCGGCATCGTGCGACACCAGGCCTGTCGACGCCGGGTTCTGCTGTGGGCATCCCGAGCACCCCTGGTGCATGTTTGTTCGGCATGATGCAGACCCCTGTGCGGGCAAGGTCGCGTTTGCGCAGTGGGACCCCTGGTGGTGCAACAGGCGCCACCCCATGTGGCCCCTGCTCAGCCTGCCAGTGCTGCTGGGCCATGGCGGGGCCACCCACGCATCCGTGGTGGCCGTGGGATAGTGCTACATGACTGAGCTGTCTCCCAGTGCGGGCCCTGTCTGGTGCTGCCCTGTGTGCAATGTGTGTCATGGTGGGCAGTGCACTGCTGGGTGCTCTGCTCACCACGCTGACACACGGACCACCTGCACACTCTCCCAACTGCTGTCCACAGGTGCGTGTGCATGATGATGCCTGCATTGCACTGTACACCAAGGTGCAAGGGTGCCCAGGTCCGACACACGTCTTGGACGGTACAGGTGGTGGGGGTGGTCGGTGGTGCTGTGTGTTGGCAATGTCGTTTCCGCAGTGCTGTGCTTTTGCCCATGTACGCTGCCTGGTGTGTGTGTGTGTCCATATGAGTGCTCACCCCTCCCTGATGGTGTGTTGGTATGCCTGGAACCTTCAACTCCCCTGACCTTCATGCATGGTGTGTTCCCTTGTGTGCCTGTGGTTTGCGCATGGACAGTGTTGCTTGCACATGTCCCCTTGACATACCTGTGTTGGGCGTAGTGCTCTTCTGCAATGGTGTCCCGGTGCAGCTGGGCCTGCCGGGTCAGTCGGGGGTCCCTCCATCCTAGGGGGGGCTGCTCATCACCAACATCATCGGCGCCACTGGCGTCCCCATCGCTGTCCCCCTCTTCGACCTGTACGGCTATCCCATGGTCTTTGGCCATGTTGTGCAGGATTCAACAGGCCAGGAATATCCCACAGGCCTTTTGGGGGCTGTACTGTAGGGCACCGCCGGAGGTGTCTAGGCATCGGAAGCGTGCCTTGAGCATCCCAAACACCCACTCTATGATGTTACGTGTTGCGGCATGTGCCTCATTGAAGCATAGCTGCGCTGGGGTCATGGGGCACCGGTACAGTGTGAGCAGCCAGGGACGGAGTGGGTATCTGCAGTCACCTGTGTGGAGATAGTGGAGAGCAGTGTCATGTCAGGTCCATATTGCCCATATCCTTGTGTGCCACTACCATGGCACCTGTGTCATTCCCACCCTTGCCCAGAGTTTGCATTCCATACATGTGTACTCACCCACTAGATGACCTGTGGGGATGTCCCCGCTCTTGAATCGATGGCACAGTGCAGACTGGTTCCATATGAAGGCATCATGTGCTCCGCAAGGGTGTGTGGCACAGACATTGATAATGCGCCCAGTGGCATCACACACCATCTGGCAGTTGACACTGGAAAACCCCTTTCGGTTCCGATATGCCTGGCCGTCGGGGCCAGGTGGCATGCGAATGGCCACATGGGTGCAGTCTATGGCCCCTAACATGCCAGGCATACGTGCTACCCTGTGGAACTCTTGCATGTTTGCTGTATGCTCTGCCGTGGTGCTGGGGAAATGGATGTACTCCGCAGCATGAGGCAGCAGTGCGCTGAGGAATTGGGTGAGGATGCGTGACGTGGCCGACTGTGTAATGCCTGTGGTGTCCCCTGTCGGCCTCTGGAAGGTGCCCGTGGTGAGCAGGCACATGCAGACTGTCACCTTGGTCTCCACAGACAGAGCGTGACTCCGTCATGAGGGTGCCTGCATCACATCACTGCACAGCTCACAGAGCCATCTCTGTAGTGCCCTGTTCAGGCGGTACCGGCCCCCGATCTCGACATCTGTGTACAGCTCAAAGCTGATGCGGGCACGATACCGCCTGTCGGGGTATACTGCCTCGGGCCCCTCCGCGCCACGTCCCCTGCAGCATGGTGTCTCACCCCTCATTACAGCTTCCATGTGGAAGCTGGCACTGTCTATCTCCTGGCTTCTGCCCCCGGCTGCTGTTCCTGTGTTACCCCGCTGCCCCCACTGCTGCTTCCACTGCACCGGGCACCCCACTGGCCTCTCTGTCCTCCTGGACCCACTGTCCCTGTCTGCCCTTCCAGCTTCTGTCTCTCTCTCTGTCTCTCTCTCTCCCCCAGTTTTGTGGTCTGCTAGGGTTCTTGCGCCGCTTCCTTGAGCCTTTTTATTTTGGCTCAATTCCGCTACTGCGCAACTTCCGGCTGAGTCACTCTTGCGCATTGCACAAGTGTTCAAATATGGCATTGCGCACTTTATGCATGGACCCGCCCCCTTCGGTTGCACATGCCTTCATTTCCATTGCGCTGTTGCTCAGCATGTTTTCGGTGGTGCAACTGGCCCCTTCTGAATATCGCAGAATGGCGCATTTTTGGAGTCGCGCACGCGCAACCCTGTTGCGCATGGCACAACCCTTTTGAATATCTGGGCCATTGTGTACTTGTCAATATACCACAGTACAGTTTATTAGTGATGGCTGATGAAAACCACTATTATTCTTTTTGTGATGTGTAAGGAAACAATACAATTTCATCAATAAAAACATTAAACTTTGAACCTGACCTACTGTAACTGTTGTGATCTTTCAAATGCTTGGTACAAAAGGAAGCATGACATTTCTAAAGTCTTGGTACCATACTGGTACAGTAGCTGTGTGAGAAAAGCCATACACAGACAAAACTCAATACACATCAGATGTCTGCAATTTTACAAGCACCAATATTCCAGCATACAGTAAGGTGTGCATGGCTGGTACATGGCGTTGCACCGAGTGCAAAGTGGTTTGGCATGTGAATCTCATTCCGAGCTTGTGCAGGACTTTATGCATGGCAGGTGGGTGCCTAGTGGTTACATGACAGGAATACAGCCAGCATGCCACAGCTGACCCTGACACTGTGTCTGTTGATGTGCTCTTGGCCTAAGGACAAACTTGCCCATGCTGTTACCTACCACACCCCAAAGTGGCAATGCCATCCAACAATGCAATATTCATGGTCATAGTACGTGGCGTACTTCCCCCACCTCAGAACTGGATATCACAGCTGTGGTTCGGCATTGCACTTGGCAGGTGAGGATTGATGTCAGCCTCTGACAAACACATCCAGTGTGTAAATTCATTGCCCCAACAGTGCATCTGGAGGACACTGAGTGATTGCATATGGGTGTGGAATCAGGTTAAATAATGCTGTACATATTTGAACATAGCAACCGTCGCTGTATTAAAGGGTGATGCAGGGGTTGGATTATGATGCCAGGTCACACATGGAAATTTGGATGAGGGGCCAAAGTGGGCAATCAGTAGGGTAGGTACCAGGGTGACACTACCATACCAATATGAAAAGGCCAGGCAACTGAGCGATAATGGTAGCATACTATGGTTATGCCACTGTTAATCCATTTCTGTCAACAGACGTAACATATACCTTTTGTCATACATCACAAGTAATAGTCAACACATGTCGGAAAGGTAGTATAATACAGTGGTTTAAGGCTCTGAACTGCTAACATGGAGACCTGGGTTTGAATCTCACCAGCTTCCACTTGCATACTGTGTGACCCTGAGCAAGTTGCTTAACTTCCTTGTGCTCCCAGGTCGCATCAGGAAACATGTTTTGGCTTAGTGTGCTTCTCCAGGCTAAACAATTTCCCCCCTCCCTTCCCTTCTTTTGGTAATCATATGGTACTGTTCCTCGACAATGTAAGTAAGGAAAGCATGACAAGAGGGCATAGTAAAAACATTTTTTTTTCCTGCACCAATGTGTTGACAAAA
Organism: Neoceratodus forsteri; assembly: GCA_016271365.2. NCBI lineage: Eukaryota > Metazoa > Chordata > Ceratodontiformes > Ceratodontidae > Neoceratodus > Neoceratodus forsteri. The sequence continues at coordinate 58,851,082 of CM028131.1, forward strand.
TTGGGTTGCTTTCAATAATGCGCAAAGCACGAGGTCCCACTAATACAATAGCAACAGATAACTTTGCATAGTCAAGTCATCAGTCAATGCTCAAAAACAGGGGAAAAACAATTGACACATCATTATTCTGACTACAAATGGAATGATTTCATACAGTGACTTTCTCTCACTGCATGAATACTGTCTAATTTACTTGATAGAGTAACATATACTGGCCATAGTTCATTCCTGGCTTGTGTACAAGCAGGTCTCAATGAAGAGGATGGGAAACACATAAAGGCAACCCATGGGCCATGGGGAAGTTATGAAGGAAAGAGTAACAGGAGATGGGAGCCAGGGACAATGTAACAGTTCATGTTTGCAGGTAGAAAATGCTGTGCATAAGACTGACTGTCATCACAAACTATCCAGCATCTTGGTATCCAGTACTCTGATCGAACAGGAACTTTTCTCGGATTTTCCGAACCACACAAGCTGGCAGTATATTTCTGTTCCTCCATCCCAACTTCAGCAAAATCCAGTGGATGAATCTGCTGTCAGCCATATGCATAAAAAGCCTGTAGGGAACACCAAAAAAATTAACAGTTATTTTTATGTTGGCTTGCGCTTGCACAGCCAACAATATTGCATTAGTAGTAGATTTGGAGGTGCGGTCACTGTGGGCGAATGCAGGGCACGCACCAGTAGGTGTGTCCCTCATTCTCCAATAATGCAGCAGCAGATGCTGACACCAGCAACATGTGAACTGGCCACAAGATCAAAGAAAAGGTCGCTGCAATGCCAGCCAAGCTTCTCATGCAGCAACGTGCCTTTCCTGGTGAATCAGTTTACAAAACATGGCGGCATGCCGCTGCAGAGTGCCCCAACCCACTTCATTTGCCAACAGGGGAGCCCACTCCCCATCGGCATAATGCAACCCCCCCATTTAAAGTGTGTGCTGAGGGGGTGCCCAATCCGCCTCGGCATCATGTCCCCCCTTCCCAGTTTAATTTGCCGATGGGGAGCCCACTCCCGTCGGCATAATATCCCATTTGTTGTGTGCGGCGATGGTGTCCAATCCCCATCGGTTACCAGAACCTCCAAAAACACTCGGTGGCACACTGGGAGCCCTCCAGCATTACAAATGCCCCCCAAAAGAAAAACCATCCGCAATCTTTTTTTTTAACCTGCAAAGCAGAAAACAGTCCCTCATAGACTCCGGTGGCCCCCCCCAACCTGCACCCACCCTCTGCACACCCTACCTCTCACACCCTCTCACTCCATACTTACCTCTGGAGCATGGTGCAATGATCTTCGGTGAACCGGGAACACGTCTGCACTCTTCAAAGCCAACCGCGAACTGAAGAAATGCCGGTAAGCTGTATAATGGTATAAATAGGGTTTCTTCAACTTTAGTGCATATCTTGGGCATTTTTGGGAATATTTTCAACATGGGGTTATTGGGACCCCTCCTCATGAATTCAGTCACTGTCATGGTGTTATTCAGTCCCGAAAGGTGATTTCGCAGTCACTGCGCAGAATCACCTTTTGGGACCGATTAACGAAACGACAGTGCCACTGTTCATGAGGGGGCTCTCAAAAAGCCTATGTTTCAAATTTGGTGAATAAAATCCATAAAAGGCTGTTTTATGAGCATGTGTTGCGTGGTTTCCACGCACACTTGCAACTTTGTGAATTTGTAATAGAATCACAATGGGCAGACTAAAGCCATATTTTTCTTGTCCTGGGGGCCATCAGGATCTTATAATAGCTGCTTCAGAGGTCCAGGACTGAGAACCACTGGCTGCCACTCAAGCAATCCAGGGCGTCTTGTATTCTGGACATAGTATATTGGTCGGGCACTGTGCATTTGTTTAATGTGCGATAGCCCACACACATCCTTATTACCCCATTCTTCTTCCTTACCATGACAAGTGGGAATGCATATGGGCTCCTTGACTCTTGAATAATCCCAGCATCCATCATTTCCTAAAGATGCTGACAGACATCGTCAATGCCTACTGGAGCTAGCCGCCTGGGCCTCTCTCGAAAGGGCCTCTCGTCTATAAGACGTATGTGGTGCTGCTGTCCACTCACACACCCTACATGTGTTGCTAATAGCTCTGCTCCACTCCCCATTCCACCTCTACCTTCCAGACCTATTCTACCAGTATGGGGAGGTCCATTGACCTCCTCCAGGAGTCTTTGGGTCTGCAGCTCCCCGTAGTTTAGATCCAGTTTATTGGTTATGTACCATCCCCAGTTTGTCCCCAAGTACCCTTGAACCCTCTCTACTGAGATGTACTGACTAAAACACTCAACCTAAAATTAGGGCTACTTTATAGACTCTCTCCCTACCTGCAATCCATTCACATATCGGGACTGTGTAGTATGGTACGGTCTGCACGCCCATTGGCCCACACTGTGGACCAATGGGTGGACTGCCGTACTGTACGCAGTCAGTCGGTGGTCAGCCGGGCAGCTTGTGGGTAGGGACCTGCCGCCCACCGCTGACCGGGGAGGGGTGGTGGGGCTCAGTGGGTGGGTGGGGAGGGGGTACCACTGGACCACCAGGGATAATTTAAAATATATTTTTTATACTTATGCTCGTAATCGGGCTGGCAGCGGTCCACTGGACCACCAGGGATATGGGACATGTATTCATTTCTACTTATGCCCATGATCGGGCTGCAATCAGTCCACTGGACCACCAGAGATATTAATTCTATTGCAATGCCTGTGATCGGGCATGGGGGGGCATGACACCAATGGACCCTGGCTCCGGAGCTCGGGTGGCCACCCACAGCTGACGGCTGCTGTGTTGCACCCTGCAATACGGCAGCTCACCTGTGGGTGGCCAACCCTTGTTCCTATTTCTTTGTGGCTCAACTTTGAGCACCAGAGTGCAGCGCAGATAGGGGTTGCACCAGCATATGTGCCACACATCCCAGGCTGAATATCGAGATGTGCGGAATATGCATGGGCACGCCCCCTGCACTTGCGCCGCATACATTACTGGTGCATTCCGGTGCATTGAGATCTGCACAGTGCAACATTCCCTTTTGAATATCACACTGGGGCGCATCAGTGGGTTGCGCATAGTGCAGCACTGTTGCGCCATGCGCAACCCCTTTGAATATCCCACCCTAGGAATACAAATGTGTTGGAGCTGAAACATCTAACAGCGAATAGAATTAAACTAGGAGCAGGGGTGGCAATTGGGCAAGAGACATGCAGAGACCACAGGTTGGGAAACCATATGAGCTTACCCCCATAACAGTGACAAAGGAAAATGGCAAGTACTATTGGTGATGCTAGTAAAGGAGGGCAGAATGGGTGGGGTGGGGGGTCACCTTAATGCTAGGAGCCTTGGGAGGAAAACTGCAGAGTTACAGGTGCTCATGGCAGAGGAAGAGGTGGACATTGCAGCCATCACAGAAACATGGGCCACCCAATACAATGACTGGGACCTGTCTGTACCAGGGTACAGGTTATTTCGTAGGGACTTATCATATGATAGGAGGCTGAGGGAGTTGAACATGTACTCGCTGGAGAAGAGGAGGACAAGGGGGACATGATTGAAACCTTTAAGTACATGAAAGGAATAAACAAGACAGGTACAGAGGGACTGTTCAAAGTAAGGGAAGGGAGGGACACCAGGGGCCATGACATGAGACTGGAGGAAGGAAGGTTCAGGAGGGAGATAAGGAGACACTGTTTTACAGAGAGGGTGGTGGCTGGGTGGAACGCTTTACCTGCAGAAGTGGTATGCAGTAGAACAGTGGACTGCTACAAAAGGGGATGGGACAGGACAAGGGGGAAGGTTAATGAAGGGGAAGGGTGGAAAGGAGGGACAGCTGCAGAATAAGGAGTGCTAGCTGCACATTCGAGCAGACTTGATAGACCTCTAGGCCTTTATCTGCTGGCAAATTTCGTATGTTCGTAAACAAGAGCTGAGGACAGTAAAAATAATTAAGCTGTAAACAGTAAAGCTATGTGAGATGATGTATCGTAATAATAAAAGCTTACTCAAAAACATGTAAAGATATCAGCCTGGCATTACCCATTGATACAAAGCAATTAGGGACCATTGAATCACAACCATAAAATATACATTATAAGTGAAATATGAGCAAAACCATAGGAGGTATCATGAAATCAAAAGAAGGGTGTGTAGCTTCTCCCATCTATGCTGATAGATTTTAAGGGAGTGTCAGAGGCTGGCTATAGATTTTTTCGATCCAGAGAACAGATAGCATCTCCTAATATCACTCCTTATAGGAGGGGGTTGTGGGGTATCCAGTGAATATGGCATTCGCAATTGAGCACCTACAAAAATGGTGACTCAATTACAGCACCTGTATTCAGGGTAGAGCCCAGACACCGGGGTGGGCGAGGTGGGGTGACAGGAACCTATGCACGTGCACATGTGCAGGGGAGATGAAGGGGAGGGAATGTATGTGGGAGGGGGTGTGGTGGGCAGCTGCCGAGCTGGTCAGCTAGCGTAGTGAAGAGGGTCGTCAGTTGGGAGGTGCAGGGTTCAGGTCCAGTGTAACACGTTTGTTTGGGAGGCCAGCGGCCGGCTTTTGCACTTTACAAGTAATGCACCCCTCTGGAGTTGAGAATCCTTTACTAGGGGGGTGCAGGGGGTGAAGCCCCTGTGCCCACCTCATTAAAACTCGAACCATGGATCTCAGGCACCTCATTGCCTGTTGCCGTGAGTGTGCATCGCTGAAATTCATTTTCAGCAATGTACACTCACCGTAATGGCAATCGCTATTCTGCAATCACCATTATCACATAGAACCAGCTGAGGGTCTTTGCAGTGGTGTAAAATAATTAATTGGCCACGGCCGCAGTAAATGCCATATGATAGCATTAAGGACCTAGTAGGTTATTGATACCTATACACAGAAGACAAAGTTCTGGGTAAAATGCACCTCCAAATCCCACTATGAAATCAAGATGCATTTTAATTTGATGCCAGAATGGCTGAGAAATCAAAGTCTCATAGGATATAACAGAGAGATCCAGCCTGGGCATTATATCTGCTACAAGTAGGGCTAGAAGGTCACCGTAGCTTATGCAATTTTTGTGGTGAAAATATAAATTGTGGACTATTTCATATTGCATAAGACACAGTTTGTTTAATTTAATATAGCAATATATGTAATCCCGGGGGGGGGGGGATGACGACTCGAAAAAGGGGACTTGGATGGGAAATTCCTTTCTCCAATGGCCACATCTCAGCTGTAATTTCTCACCAACAAGATCACTTAAGACTTATAGAGTGTTGGTATGGTACAGACTCTCCAGACACATGACCTGCCAGATTACAATAAAGCGAGCCATCAGCAAAATGACATGGGTGAGGGGAGCACAAGCATAATTGTAAGGGTGTGTGTGTATGGTAGTGTGTGTCTTTGTGTTTGTATAAATTTTTACTGGGTACGGTATGTGCCTGCAGTGATGTCTCTGTAAGGGTTGCTGGGAATCTGCTGAACTGAGCCGGATTTGTCATATTACTTTGTACAGTATGTGTTTGTAGTAATGTCTGTCAGGGTTGCATGGAATCTGCCAAATAGAATCAGTTTTGTCAGATTACTGTGTGCAGTATGTGTATGCAATGATGTCTGTGTCGGGGTTGCATGGAATCTGCTAAACGGAATCTGACTTGTCAGATTACTGTGTACAGTATGTGTATGTAGTGATGTCTGAGTTAGTATTATATGTACAGAAGGCGGCCACCAACGGACAGGACCGGAGCCAAACAAGAGAAATACAGGAAAAAACACACAACAGCTACCCGGTAATCGAAAAAACATGCATCCAAAACTGGAGATATAATTAAAACAGCTTTAATTAGATAGCTGAAGCAAGCAGCATGTAAAAAATCACAGACGCACATTTCACGTCCCAAAGACACTTTTTCAATGTGATATCAAGCTCACACAGGATCCCACATTATATAGTCTATAAAACAATTGACATCACAATCATTCAAATAATTAAAACAGTTAAAGCACATTAGGAGCAATCAAAAAGAAGCTCAACAAATCTAAAGCAATAATTGTTTCACATTGCAGGAATACAAATTGATTAATCCACATAAAATGGCAAATCACATTTAAATGCAAAGCACAACACTAAGGGAAAGAAAAAGAAGAAGAACCAGACAATATCACTTCATTTTAAATAAGGAATAATACTAAACATCGCATTTAGACCTTTTTCCTTATGTGCTCCTAATAAACACTGCCATTTACTTTCAGCACGTAGGAGCTTGTTGTTCAAATCCCACCCCCTCCCCGACTTCCTGATGAAACTCTTTCAAGACCTTGGAATTTAAACAAATGTGTGTTACCCTTCTGTACCACATGTAGAGCTAAAGCATTAGTAATATCCTTGTTAGCAATACAACGTAGGTGTTCAGCAATTCTATTTTTAAAGACCCTCTGAGTTTTACCAACATAGAAATCTTTACAAAGACATTGCGCTAAATAAATCACATTAGTAGTGGAACAACTTATAAAATCACAGTTGGAAAATTCCTTATTTGTAACAGGATGTTGAAAAGTCAAAACTGTATTCAAATGCTGACAAAAAGAACAATTACCACAACAGAACGTCCCATTTGGTAATGTGGCTTGCTTCTGGTTCTGAAGTAGTCCAAAATGACTAGTGGTAACCATATCAGCAACATTTTTGCCTCTTCTATAAGTCATCCGAGGACGAACTGCAACATGTTTGACCAATCTAGGTTCCAAGGATAAAATGTCCCAGTTCTTCAAAATAATATCCGAGATGGCTGCACTATGCGGTGTGAAATCTGAAACAAAATTAAATCTTGTAAACTCTTTATGACCACACTGCTTAACATTATAACTTTTTTTATGACTTTTTTTATGAAGTAAAGTTTCCCTCGCCATATGGCTAACAATGTTCTGAGATTTTTCCAACATTGCTTTATTGTAACCTCTACGTTCAAATTTGTCCATAAGCAATTTAACATCCAAAACATATTGCTCATGTGAAGTGGTGTTTCTTTTTAACCGCATCATTTGTCCCTTTGGAATGTTATCTGGAATATGTCTAGGATGGCAGCTACTATATAACAATAACGAATTTCTAGCTGTCTCCTTAGTGAATAATTGGGTCTCCAACCCATTTTGATCATTCTTAAAAATACTGAGGTCCAGAAACTGAATCTCAGAAATTTCTACTCTCTTAGTAAAAGTGAGATTTTTGTTTGTAGATTCCAAATAAGAAATAAATTCATCCAGTATAGAGACACTACCCCTCCAGACAAGCAAAATGTCATCAATAAAGCGCACATAAAATACCAAATTCTGAAAAAACGGATTCAAAATATCAGAAACAACAAAATGTTTTTCCCACTGCATTAAATAGATATTAGCATAATTGGGGGCAAAAGACGCCTCCATAGCAGTGCCCTTAAGCTGTAAAAAAAAGGAATTATCAAACATAAAAACATTATTAGTCAAAACCAATTCAGTTAAAGTGATTAAACATTCCACAAATGGACAAGTATAATTAGTAAATTCGCAAAGAGATGACCGCATAGCTTCAAGCCCCCCCCCATGGGGGATATTAGTATATAGAGCAGCCACATCTAGGGTGACCAAAAGATCTTCTTTACACAAAACCACACCTTTAAGACATAAAATTACATCCGTGGTGTCTCGAACATGTAAAGGCCATAAAGGGATAATTTGTTTAATATGTTGATCTACAAATTTTGAAAGGGGTTCAGTGACAGAGCCAATCGACGCGACTATTGGTCTAGCTGGAGGATTAAAAAGATCTTTATGGATCTTAGGTAGACCATATAAAGTCGGGCGTACTGGAAATTGAACAGTCAGGAATTCATAAATCTGTTTAGAAAATGAACCATTCATAAACATATCGTAAAGAATCAAGTCAATCCGTTTCTTACACTCCAAAGTAGGATCGGTTAACAACCTTCTATAATATACAGAGTTATTTAACTGGCTTAACATTTCTAATTGATACTTAACTTTGTCAAGCACAACAACCGCACCCCCTTTGTCTGCACGTTTGATGTCAATAGATGTATTGTCACTTAAAGATTTTAAGGCTACTCGTTCATCTTTAGTACAATTATTAAAATGTGATGAAAGACCTTTTGATGTAAAATCCAATATATCCTTTTCGCAAGCTTTAAAGAATACATTCACTATTGGATTTTTTTGAGGAATATAGATAGATGACTTTCTAAGTAATTCTTCATTAGAAAAGTGTTCAAAAGTCATAGCATTAGTAGTTGATACATCCCGTGACTCTGGAGAGAATTGTACCTTCAAATCCAATTTTCTAACAAACTTCTGTAGATCCAACATAGTCTGAAATTCACTAAGTTGTGAAACTATTATTGCTTTAGATTTGTTGAGCTTCTCTTTCATTGCTCCTAATGTGCTTTAACTGTTTTAATTATTTGAATGATTGTGATGTCAATTGTTTTATAGACTATATAATGTGGGATCCTGTGTGAGCTTGATATCACATTGAAAAAGCATCTTTGGGATGTGAAACGTGTGTCTGTGATTTTTTTACATGCTGCTTGCTTCAGCTATCTGATTAAAGCTGTTTTAATTATATCTCCAGTTTTGGATGCATGTTTTATTGATTACTGGGTAGCCGTTCTGTGTTTTTTCATGTCTGTGTTAGTATTGCTAGGAATCTGCCAACTGGAATAGGATTTGTCAAATTACTGTGTACAGCATGTGTTTGTTGTGGTGTCTGTTAGGGTTGCTGGATGGTAAATTCCTTTCTCCAATGGCCGCATCTCAGCTGTAATTTCTCACCAACAAGATCACGTAAGACTTATAGAGTGTTGGCATGGTACAAACTCTCCAGACACAAGACCTGCCAAATTACAATAAAATGAGCCATCAGCAAAATGACATAGGTAAGGGTGTGTGAGCACAAGCATAATTGTAAGGGTGTGTGTGTATGGTAGTGTGTGTCTGTGTTTGTATAAATTTTGACTGTGTACGGTATGCGTCTGCAGTGATGTCTGTGTAAGGGTTGCTGGGAATCTGCTGAACGGAATCGGATTTGTCAAATTACTGTGTACAGTATGTGTTTGTAGTGGTGTCTGCTATGGTTGCTGTACAGTATGTGTTTGTAGTGGTGTCTGTATCGGGGTTGCTCAGAATCTGCCGAACAAAACCGGATTTGTCAGATTACTGTGTACACTATGTGTCTATAGTATATGGTTAAGGCTTACTGTGGATGGAATTCAGATGTTTTTTAAATCTTGTAGGATAGTTCAAAGGTCAAAAAAAGCTGTTGTGCTACCATTCTGACGTCACATCGATACTACAAGAACTTTTGAACTTTCTCCTGCCACCAGAATGGCTCTCTGACAAGGTCCAAAGGAGAAAAAAATATAACATGTCGGCCTGATTCTCCTACTCTTAGCGGCGCTGGCAATGCAGTTTTACCATTCTTGAAAGGAAGAGCCTCCTACAACTTCAAGTCAAAAAAAGTAATTTTTTATAACATTTTTTAAAATAATCCGTGTGATATACATATATATAGTGGGGAGAAGCCGTAGCGAGTGGGACCAAGGAGAGGCAGCAGACACTGGAAGCAGGAACAGCAGCAGATGACAAAGTTTGTCCATTTTTTGGTTTGTTTGTTTTTCCAAAACTGCTACAGCAAATATGTTAAGTGTCTACAGGAGTGCAGGATAACGTCTGACACTAGTGAAGGAGTGAAGCAGGACCACAGTGGGCAGCCAGAACCAAGCGGGACTACAAACACAAGGTATGATACCTTGTCAAAATTAAACTTTTTTTTTTGGTTTTTAAATACATGTGCAACCATATAATATATAAAACAGTGGATGGTTGCACATCCACACCTAAGGCTGTGTTTCACTCTTGAGGTCTTTATGATGTCATCAACTCCCTCGAGGGAAACACAGCCTTGTTGTGGATGGTCGCCTATCCACTATTTTATATAATGTATGGAGAGTGTTTGTTATACACTGTTTTCAGCCACCTAACATCCTCATAATCCCACCGATGTGATGTTAGTATCTGTAAACCATTCATTACCACGTCACACCGGTGGGATTACAGGAGCGAATGTTGAAACTGAATTTTGATTCTGAATGAATTCAACTGTCAGAATGCCCCCTGCTTCCCCGTGACAAGCTTTCAAACTGCTATAATTCTGGCAATAACGTTACTGTCCCAATGTATTGTAGAGCACAATGGCACATCAAAACAACCCACCCACAGCTTGGCTCAGCTGTGAAGTTGCTATCGCCAAGCAGGAGAACAAGCATACAGTTAAAAAAACTGAACTGGATATCCATTTACTCCAGTGCTACCTTGCTGATGTTCAGGAAATCAGAAACATCACCGCCATCCCTGTAGGTGAGCTCGACCGCTATTTTCTTGTCCATACACTATAAAAGACAATGCCTGGCTAGTAGTGGTCAACCACAGTTGTAATTACCTCTCATGGTTGCCAGGGCAACTGTAAACCTCTCAAGCTGCACTCTTGGGTTAACTGCATTGCCCTGGCAATACTCAAAGGTAAATTACACCATAGTTATCTACTACTAGCCAGGCGATATCTAATAATGATGGTGTGTGTTAGGGGCGTACAGTATGTATTTGTAGTGATGACGGCTTACATGTCTCCCACCATCTCCGCCCCCACCTCCTCCAGTTATTAAATAGTCTCTCTGGGGATACACCCAGGGGAGGCTACTACCAGCAGGGGAGGAGAGGAGGTGGAAAGTGTCAGCAGAGGGAGGGGTGTGGCCACTAGTATGATATCTGTGTCCCAGTATTTCCTATACTTTTTGCTAACAAGGCAAATCCGGGAACCCCAATATTGAAATGTCTGGCACAGTGATTATTGTTTACCAATACTGTTTTGTGTTAGTAGGGCACTTCTGGGAACCCCAGTATTGATATGTTTAGCACAGAGATTATAGGATAGGATTTGCTGTACTACCAAATTGTAGTCAAGGTTTAAAGGGTAGAATGCTTGTGGTTGTGTGTAGGGGACAGTCTGCTTTTATTGGTGGGGCAAACGTTGTTGGTTTGCAAACTTTTTTACATGAAGGTAAGGTATCGGAGGGCTGGGAGAATCATGGACAGAACTGGTAAATGATGATGGCAGGGGTCACGGGGGTGGTATCAGCACCCTTCACCTGAATACGAGGGGGGACATGGGTGGGTAAATAGTGAGATGGGAAGAGTGGTAGGCTGCAACAACAAAATCAGAGGAAAAAGGGGGGAGGGAGGGCAGAGTAGAGACAAGAGTGGAAGGGGGAACAACTGCACTGGAGGAGAAGGAGGAGGAGGCATGGAGAGGAATGGATGGGATAAAGGAAGGACAGGGCAAGCAGAACAAGAAAACGAGGGTGGGATCCTAGTGCTGGGAGTCTCAATTCTGAAAGGGATCAGATGGGGAAGCAAGGGGGAGAGGCATAGTCTCATATGGGTGGAGGCCATGCCAGGTATGACAGTGGAAAGGGTGGATCAGTCTGTGCTGAAGTATGCTAGGAGGGGTAGGGAGGAACCTCACATAGTTCTGCATTTGGGAACACATGACCTGATGGGAAATATGGTAGATGTAGTTCAGAGGACGTGTGAGGAACTGGGGCTGATTTTCTGAGGAGGCAGGAAGATCAGTAGCTTTCTTGGAGGTGCTTCCCATACCCAAGGGGAGCATGGCAAGGAAGCTGAGGATAGAGGAATTTAACATGTGGCTAAGAAAAAAGGTGTCAGTCCAAAGGGTATAGGCTGGTGGGGAAGGGGAGACCTGGGAGGATAGTGATCTCTACACTAAGGACAGGCTACACTTAAGTGAGGAAAGAGGGCATTGAAACAGAAACTGGGGGAATACATACTGTAGCGAACAATGAGAATTTAAACTGGAAGAGGGGGGGTTGGCAAGTGGGTGGAAGTCATGTGGATACACGGGAAGGGAAGCCCAAATGAGCTTACCCATGCTCCCCCCCCATACCAGTAGCAAGGGACTTGGGGAGAGGTCAGCAGAGGAAGCTAGAAAGGGTGAGCAAGTAGGGAGAAGGGGGAAGGAAGCAGGGTGGAGGGTGGTAACCTTGAATGCTAGGAGTCTACGGAACAAAACAGCAGATTGAAAGGCTATCATGGCAGATGGGGAGGTGAACATGGCGGCCATCACTTAGACATGGGCCACCCATTATCATGACTGGGCCCTGGCAGTACCAGGGTATAGGATATTTTGGAAGGGACACAGTAAAGGGAAAGGAGGGGGAGTGGCCCTGTATGCGTGGGAAGGACTGAAGTGTGTCAGGGAGGATTTACTAAAGAGAAAGGGGGGCTGTACCAAAGGGGGATGGAAGGGTAGGCATGGGAGGGGGAGGAGATAGATGGGGAAATCCCAGTGGGCAGAGTACTAAAGGGCTTGAGGGTGCTGAGGGTGGACAAGGTGCCTGGGCCAGATGGCATACACCCCCAGGGGACTGAAGGAGCTGGTAGAAGTCCTGGCATGACCCTTGGCAGACCTGTTCAAAGCCTCTCTGGACTCGGGAGTGTACCTTGGGATTGGAGGATGGCACATGTGGTAACCCTTCACAAGAGTGGCCCTAAGAATGAGCCAGAGAACTACAGACTGATAAGTCCCACATCCATCGTGGGGAAGCTGATGGAGACAATCCTGAAGGAGAAACTGGTTTTCCTCCTTGCGGCTAATGTGCTGCAGGATGGTAGACAGCATGGATTTGTCTTGGGCAGATCCTGTCAAACCAACCTAGTGGAGTACTATGACAGGGTAACCAGGCAATTAGACAGGGGCCATGCAGTGGATGTCCTGTTCCTGGACTTCAGTAAGACATTCCATTCAGTGCCGCATGTGAGACTAGGAAGTAAGCTGGAAGGCACATGAACAGGGCAAAGATGGTGGAATGGGTGGTGAACTGACTGCAGGGGAGACAGCAGAGGGTGGTGGCGACGGGAGAGGAGCTCTCATCTCCCAGGGCAGTGACAAGCGGGGTGCCACAGGGCTCTGTATTGGGGCCGATGTTACTTGGGATCTTAATAGCAGATATCTCAATAGGCATCAAGAGCAAGATCAGTCTGTTTGCAGATGACACCAAGATGGGAGAAATAGTGGATGCCTTAGGAGAATGGCAGCGGTTGCAAGATAATCTTGCAAAATTAGAGGCCTGGTCAGACACTTGGCAGCTGGGGTTCAATGGCAAGAAATGCAAGGTGCTAAATTTTGGTGTAAAAACCCAAGGAGGCGCTACCAGCTGGGGGGGATTCAACTAGCCAGGACAGAGGAGGAGAAGGATCTGGGGGTGTGATCATAACAGGTGCAATGAACAACTCTACACAGTGTAGAAAGGCAGCTGCAAAGGCCAACAGGATGCTGGCTTGTATTGTCAAGGGCATATCCTCCAGGAGGGGGAAGGTGATCCTACCGCTATATAGGTCAGTGGTTAGGCCACACCTGGAGTACTGCGTGCAGTAATGGCGACTGTACTTGAAGGGCATTAGGTTACTGGAGGGGGTGCATCGCAGAGCAACAAAATGATCCAGGGGCTAGAGGACTTACCTATGAGAGCAGGCCGAGGAAGTTGGAACATGTGCTCCCTGGAGAAGAGGTGGGACGGGGGGACATGACTGAAACCTTCAAGTACATGAAAGGAATAACTAAGATGGGTATGGAGGGCTTTTCAAATTAAGGGGGGGGAGGGACACTCGAGGGCACGATCTGAGATTGGAAAGGAGAAGGTTCAGGAGGGAAATCAGGAGGCTCTTTTTTACGTAGAGGGTGGTGTTGTGGTATCCTGTAGAACAGTGGGCTGCTTTAAAAGGTGATGGGAGAGGGTAAGGGGGAAGGAGGGGCAGCTGCAGTATAAGGGATGCTAGCTGCACAATCAAGCAGACTCGATGGACCATAAGGCCTTTCTCTGCTGGCAATTTCTTATGTTCATATGTGTCTGTGTTCGGGTTGCTGGGAATCTGCTGAACAGAATTGGATTTGTCAGATTACTGTGTACAGTAAAACTCAAAAAAAGGTATGCAAATAAAGTCAAGTGGGACAAAAAAGATCGTGCTCAAGGTTTATTCGTGCAGAAAACTCAGGACAGGACAAGCCCCAGCGCTTCGAGCCTTATGCAGGCTCTTCATCAGGGAGATGCCTCCCACTTGACTTTATCGGCACATCTTTTTTGTGTTTTGCTAGTTACTATTTTGGAGACGCAGCATTTTTTTGCTGGAGAGCCTTTTTGAAGCTTTTGATCAAGATACTGTACACGGTATGTGTTTGTAGTGGTGTCTGTGTTAGGGGTTGCTGTACAGTATGTGTTTGTAGTGGTGTCTGTGTTAGGATTGCTGTACAGTATGTGTTTGTAGTGCTGTCTGTTTTAGGATTGCTGTACAGTATTTGTTTGTAGTGGTGTCTGTGTTAGGATTGCTGTGCAGTATGTGTTTGTAGTGATGTCTGTGTTAGGATTGCTGTGCAGAATGTGTCTGTAGTGGTGTCTGTGTTACTGTTGCTGTACAGTATGTGTTTTGTAGTGGTGTCTGTGTTAGGGTTGCTGTACAGTATATGTTTTGCAGTAGTGCCTGTGTTAGGGTTGCTGTACAGTATATGTTTGTAGTGGTGTCTGTGTTCAGGTTGCTTGGAATCTGGCAGACAGAATCGGATTTGACAGATTACTGTGTGCAGTATGTGTATGCAGTGGTGTTTCTGTTCAGGTTGCTTGGAATCTGCCAAACGGAATCGGATTTGTCAGATTACTGTGTACAGTATGTGTATGCAGTGGTGTCTCTGTTCAGGTTGCTTGGAATCTGCCAAACGGAATCGGATTTGTCAGATTATTGTGTACAGTATGTGAATGTAGTGGTGTCTCTGTTCAGGTTGCTTGGAATCTGCCAAATGGAATCGGATTTGTCAGATTACTGTGTATAGTATGTGTCTATAGTGATGTCTGTCAGGGTAGCTGGGAATCTGCTGAATGGAATTGGATAATCACACTTCTGATCCGACGTTTTGGATTTGCCATTTTCAGAATCGAAGTCCAAAAATCTGAAATGCTAAACTAAATCCTTTTACGTTCCTCATACAGCGTTTTCTCCTCCAGAGTCAGGTGGGTGGCTTGCTCAGCCTTGTCCCCCCTCTCATGACTGTCTACCTCCTCCCTTGGCCAATGGGGTTAAATCCCCCTAGGTTCCCACCACAGCGAAGCCATAGGAGGGAGCACTGTCCTCCCTCCCTCCTCCCCCCCCCACAATCCAGAAGTACCCCAGGGACCGAGTAGTTCTGCATGCTGAGGAGAGTGGATGGGACTTCCTTAAACCTGCATGGCTCCATTTTCCATTTTCTCCCACCCATCCCCTGACTGCAGCACACAAGTACATGAGTGTGAAGGTACACATTCACTGGGGAACCACAGCCCCACCCACTGAGTTGCTCAGAGCCTGCACTACTCCCAGGTGTGCACCTGCTGGCAGTCAAAGGCCGAAGCAGTTTAGCAACCCTTGTGGGCCTGATGATGCGAGCCCCCCAATAGCAGGTGAGACATTTTGGGGAGTAGCACTGTGGTCCTGATGATATGGGCCTCTTCCCACAGCAGACAAGGTATTGTTGGGTACCTCTTGTGGGCCTGATGGTATGGACCCTTCAAAAGCAGGAGAGGCGTTTCTGGGGCTACTACTTGTTAGTCTGATGATGTGTCACCCAAGCAGCAGATGAGGTGTTTTGAGTACCACTTGTGGGCCTGGTGGTGTGAACTCCTCTCTAAAACATGTAAGGCATTTTGGGATGGTACCACTTGTGGGCCTGAAGGTGCTGCCTCCACCCCACCCTCCCACACACACACACAACAGCAGGGAAGATATTGGTCCAGATGGTGTAGGCACCTCCAACCGCAGAAGAGGCATTTAGGGGCTGCCACTTGTGGGCTTGATGTTGTGGGTTCCCCAAATAGCAGGTGAGTTATTTGAGGGGGTACCATTTGTGGGCCTGATGTTGGGGGTTCCCCCAACAGCCCATGAGGCATTTGGGGGTATCACTTGTAGGCCTCATGGTGTGGGCCCCTATAACAGCAGGCAAAATATTTTGGAAGGGCACCACTTGTGTGTCTATGGGCACCCCAACAGACAGTGAGGCATTTTGGGAGTACCATTTGTCTACTGTTGGGGTGCCCACATTATCAGGCCCACAGCTGGTAATGCCTTGCCCGTTGATGGTGGAGAACAGTATCAGCCCCACAAGTGGTCTCAACAAAATGTCTCCCAGCACTGTAGATCAAGTAGGTCTGCAGCAAAAATAGTTAATGAAAATGGTCTGACTGGGTGGACCCAGCAGCCCTTATCTGCCATCAGTTTCTATGTTTTGGGGGTTACCACTTCTAGGCCTGATTGTGTGGGCCTCCCACCAGCAGTTGAAACATTTTGGCATACCACTTGTGGGCCTGATTGTGTTGTCCCCATTTCAACAGCAGGGGAGTCATTTTGAGGATACCACTTGACTTGTCTGCCTGAGGGTATGGGCATCCTCAACAGCAGGTGAGACATTTTAAAGGGGTACCACTTGTGATACTGAAAGTGTGGGTCCCCCTCCAACAGCAGGTGAGGCATTTTGGGGGTCTGTCTTGTGGACCTGATGATATGAGCCCCCAACAACAGGTGAGGCATTTTGGGCATGCCACATGTGGGCCTGATGATGTGGCACACCAACAGCAAATGAGACATTCTGAGGGTACCAATTGTGGGTCTGATGGTGTGCATGCCCCCCTTGAACAGCAGGCCAGACATTTGGGAGTTACCATTTGTGGGCCTGATCCTGTGGGCTCTACCAACAGCAGGTGAAGCATTTTGGAGGTAACACTTTTGGGCTTGATGTTGTTGACCCCCACCGCAGGTAAGACAGTTGGACTTACCATTTATGGACCTTGTAATATGGCCCCCCCCAAAAATGGGTGAAGCATTTTCGGGGGTACCATTTGTGGGTCTGATGGTGTGAGCCCTTCCAACAGTCAGTGTTGCACTTTGTAGGTTTTTAGGGTCTCCCAGTGGTGTTTCCTAAGGTGTGAGAGACTCCGAGCATGAGGTCTAAGCAAACCTCATGAGGAATCTCTTGCATCATAAGAGAACTTAAGAACAAAAGAAAGTGCCAACAGAAGGGGACTGTATGATTCATCTAGTCTGCCAATGTGGGCTCCTCCCCCTTAGTCTTTCTTCCCTCCTAAGTTTCTGCAGTGCCTATAATAAACTAGCGTGAACTCTCTGCTTTTGCTGCAACGACTTCAGGGGCAGACTGTTCCAAGGCTCTGCCACCCTTTCAGTGAAGAAAAACTTACAGATATTGGTTTTGAATCTTCCTCCATATAGGGGCTACTGTGCCCCCTTGTTCATGTAGACGAGCTTTCTCTGAAAAGGTCCTGAGTTTGTACTGTGTTAAGTCCTTTGAGGTATTTGTCTCAATCCTAAACCCCCGTCCCTCTTCCTTCTCAGTGAGTACATCTTCAGATGGTTGAGTCTTGACTCGTAGGGTTCTTGAAGTGTGTGAATCATCTTCATAGCTCTCCTCTGAATGGTCTCCAGACGATCTGTCTTTCTTGAGCTGTGGTCTCCAGAACTGGACGCAATACACTAGGTGGGTAGCACATTATAATGGCGACTCAAATTGAGTGACTCAGTTTTGAATGACTCAATTTGAATGCCTGAGGTGTAAGCTACCGTGAAAGGGTAGCAAGGTACGGTTATAGCACCAAGTTAGGGGAAAAAGCAGTAAAGTAGTAGGAAGGCAAAGGAACGGAGGAGGCGGGTTCAGGAAGGAGAAGGTATATGGGCTGTAGTTTGGGGGTGTACTGCTGAGCTGGCATTCTGGTGTGTGGTGGTAAGGATGACTGACTGCAGGGAGGGAGATCCAGGGTTGGGGGCTGGGGAGGGATGAGGTCTGGGGCTGGGTAGGATTACCATTTTGTTTTTTTGTGTGCAGGACTTTATTTTTGGTTTCTGAGTCTCTCCCCCTTCTCGACATGCACCCCCATGGAGTTGAGAATCCTAATTTAGGTGTGTGTAGGAGAGCAGCCCCCTGCATAGATAAATTGTTTTATCGTCGCTGTTATCGGGTTAGCTGGGGAGTGTACATCGCCATTTTGCTTTTCAGTGATCATTGCTGTAACGGCAATCGCTGTTTAGCCTCACCAAGGACCTGTACAGCAGGATTATCACCTCGTTTTTTCTACTCGTGATACCCCTACTTTAACACCCAAGATGCCGTTAGCTTTCTGTGCCACCTTTTTGCATTGCCCAGTTGGATCAGGTATGAGTACTCCTAGATCCCCCTCAACCTTAGATTCTGTCAGTTGTTTCCCCTACTAGGGTATATTTACTCTCCTATTAACTTACTATAACTCCCTTGAGTTTAGCTTGAGCAATTTATAATAAAGCTTATGGTTTCTATTTTTTTAATTTTATTGTAATAACTGGGTAACGTTTTTTTCTTGTTGGAGAAGCCGGTTATAAATTGCCGTTGTAACCCGTGGGTTATAACGGTGAACATGTGCCAGCTTCTCCTCTGCTCTGCTTGTGCTCAGTACCTCGCAAATCTCCTCAGCCCTGCTCCCACTCTGTAGCTCACAAAGCTCCCTCAAGTGCCCTCTTACTATTACTTGTGATTTCCAAGAAAACCAGTCCTGCAAGTAAACTGCAGCAAAACATCTTGCCCTCACTAACCTTTTTACAGGCATTTTTATTTTCTCACTCACTGGCTTTCTTTCTCTTGCTGTCTCCACACAATGTAAACCCTGACCTCAAACTAATTTGCATATTGCTGTGACAACAATGACAACCTGAACTATGTATATTAAAAAATATACATATAAACTACAAACAACATCCTAAGAGTTGTTATACATTTTTTTCTAAAAAGTAGAGTTTCATGCTATGAGTTTTACTTAGCCTAAACATTTTACTAGCTGGCGTTTTACAGTGCAGGAAGGAAGCCACTGCTGTTCTGACACTATAACTTAAATCAACCTATTTTGTGCCAATTTTTTTTTAAATAAATAAGTAAAACAGACAAATACACATTTTACAACAATGTGCCTCACTTTATTCACTTTCTTATTGCAGTGCTACATATTGTAATTAGCAAAAAAACACACACACACCACTTTTTTAAACATTTTTTTATTTATGGAAATCTAGTTGGAGAAAAAACATCCCCCAGCAATTAAAACAACACATGGGGGAGTACAAAACTCAAACTGAATGCACACCCTCAGTGTGGGATGCTTTGATAAACCCCTTGGACTTTGCCCTCTGGGTTTATGTAGCATCCCATACCTTGGGTGTGAATTAAATTCTCGTTATGCACTCCCCCCATGTATTATTCTGTATGTATTGTCCTCTTCCCTAATGCTGAAGCGCAGTGCTTCCTCCGAACACTCCCACAGGGGAGCACACTGTGCACAGGATAAGAGGTACATTGGCTCTAAATGCTGATTGGTTGAAATAACCTTAGTAATTTATAATGGGAATAACACATGTGGGCCTAATGGCTAGGGCCAACAGCAGGTGAGACATTTTGGTGAGACCACTTATGGGGCTGATATTGTTGGCCCCCGTCAACATTCATGGCATTTTGGGGGTACCAGTTGTGGGCTTGATAATCTGGACACCCCAAAAGTAACCAAGGCATTTCAGGGTACGGCTTGTGGGCCTGATGGTGTGGGTCCCCCAACAGCAGTCAAGGCTTTTTGGGGTCACCTCTTGTGGTCCTGATAATGTGAGCTACCCAACAGAAGGCAAAGCATTTTGGGGGGTACCACATGTGGACCTGATGTAGGCACCCAACAGTAGACAAGGCAATTTGTACATACCTATTGAAGGCCAATTGTGTGCCCCCAAAAAAAAAAAAAATGCAAGGCCTTTTCAGATACCACCTGTAGGCTTAATGATGTGGCCATGAAAACAGCAGACGAGGCATTTTGGGTGTACCATTTGTAGGTCTCATGGTGTGAGCTCCCCTCAAGCAGCATTATAATAAATTTTTTTTGCAATTACTCTTTTTATTAGGAGATTTCAGACTTATTACAGATATTTAACCATTATACCAAATGGCTGACAAAGTGGTTTACAACCTTACCACTTAATACACACAGTCGAAGCTCCTGGCAAACATCACTCATCATGCACGTCTACAAGTAACACATCTAATTATTGAAATAGCATCTAAAGGATGTCTGTAAACCTGGTTAACCATTCTACAGATATACTAAAAGACAACATAAGATGAAATTACATACTCACTGTAAAAATAGGTGGAAACAGGAGTAGTTGAGCTTCTTCACATAAGGTGAGAAACTGGTGGGGGGGGGGGACGAAATTGATCTTCCGGAAGTGGAGCACTCATGATAGCCATGTAGAGAAGAACAATAACAGTGTTTAATAACCAAGCAACCATTTCTACTAGGAAGTCAGGGAGGTTTCAATTTGTCCTTCGAGTATCTGGGAAACAGGGCATGATTAGTAGGGTCAGCATACACCATATGGGGGCCTATAGCTCATCAAACTTGTTTAGACACTGGTTTCTATACCATGATATCCTGGTCAAAGTGGCCATCCTTTCCAAGGCACCAAGCCATTCTCAAATTTGAGGGACCTCTAAGGTTCTCCAACGTCGTATAATAAGTCATTTACATTCTGCCGAGGCCTGTATGAGCCACAGCATGGAAGCTTTGGAAAGGGTGAGAGCCTCGGGCATTAGGCCCAATAACCATAGACCCATGTCTGTTAGGAGGGGCATCATTAGGATGAAACAGCAGTGCTGTATTACTGCCTCCCAATAGGGCTTCAGAGGTGTACATGACCACAGGATGTGAAGCAGATCTGCCTCTGGGGCCTCACACCTCCAGCAGCAGCAGTCAGTGGAAAGGAGACCCATCCTTTTTAGTTGGGACGGGGTGTGGTACCAGAGGTGCATTATTCTGTTCTGTAAAAGGAGGCTTTGGGGGATGCAGCAGGCCTGGTGAGTTCTCAGCCAGCACTGTCACCATTGTAAATCCGTAATGGAGGTCTCCAGTGCGGTGGCCCACTTGACCTTGGCCGGCAGAGAGGGATTAGGAACACTATCTCTTAGGAACCACTGTATGAGACCAGCCCTACCTTTGGAGTGCGTAATCCATTCCTTAAGAATAAGAGGAGGAAGTTTAGCAGTTTTGCATTTTTTACAAATAACACAGGTGCACCTCTTCTTAACCCAAGATTGGTAGAGGCTTCTCATCCGATGGTATTTCCAAAAGTCACGATGGGGCAGGCCATACCTGATTTGTAAACCTGAAATTAGTCCATGTTGGAGTGTCCCGTGGTTTCCAGATCCCCAATATTCATTATCCCTTTAGAAGCCCAGCCCACCCAGTTCATGGGGGAGTTATTAATACACAGGCTGGGGTTGTGCCAATGTGGGGTGTATAGCCCCAGGTCAAGACAGAGAGAGGATTTAAGCCCCAGTTTTTGCCATGCCAGATGAGCCTGCTGGATGGAAAGCCAGCCCTTATGAAGTTTTGGAAGGGGATATGGCGTGAGAGTGGAAACCGAAGGGCCCTTCATAAGGTCTCTTTCTATTTAGATCCAAGCTGGAGGGTGGTAGGGGTGTTAGGAACCTTCCCCCTTTAATGTCTTTGCTACAATAAATGCAATGGAGTACTGAAAAAAATCAGGTAAGTTCCACCCCCTCTCAGGTTTTGAGCCCTCAGCTTAGTCCTGCTATATCTAGGCTTGGTTGAACCCCATAGAAAGGAGCTAAGCAGCATGTTCAGCTTTTGGAGTTATGTGTCGGGTAAAAGAAAGAGAATGTGAGATAGTAAATGATATACTCTAGGGGCAAGCAGCATTTTAATCGCAGCGATCTTGCCCGTCATGGAAAGGTGCAGATGTGCCCATCTGTTCGTGGCAATTTGAAGTTTGGCCAGTAGGGGTTTTAAGTTTATGTCAATTAAGGTTGTAAGTTTGGAAGTAAGTCGGATGCCCAAGTACTTTATTTCCTATTTAGCCCAGGCTAATCCCTGAGTTCCCACACCAACCGACGAGGTGAGAGCCTTAAGAGGAAGGATTTCCAACTTTGCCACATTAATGTTTCAGCCTGAGAGTACTCCAAATGTTTGCAGTGTGGACAGGATGTGTGGAAGGCTGTGTGGTAAGTCTCGGGTCAGGATCAGGGCCAATATTAAAGGTGTTCAGGACTGCATGTAGATATTCCCAATTTACTGAGTCAAACACCTTCTCGAAATCAATTGTGACTGCTGCCGCCGGGGTGGGGAGTGAAGCCACTATCTGCATTAATGGTACTAGGGCCCAAATATGATCTGATCTGATTCTGACCTTAACAAACCCCACCTGTGATGGGTGAAAAATCTCTGGTAGAAGTTCCTCCAATCTGGTAGCCAGGACTTCGGCCAAGATTTTGGCATTGGTAGTAAGTAATGAAATGGGCCTATAGCTGGCAGGGAAGGGGAGATCTTTACCCTCTTTTGGTAGTACGGTAATTAAGGCCTCAGATAGAGTAGGAGGGAGCTGCCCACATGAGTGAGCTTTGTTCAGCACGTTCACCAGGGGGGCTATAATCAAGGGTTGAATCAGTTTGTAAAAGTCCACCGAAAACCTGCCCCCCCCAGGTGCTTTATGAGGAGCCATCTTAGTAATGGCTCTACGGATTTCATCTTCCGTGATGGGTTGGTCCAATGTGTCTTTCTGTGAGTCAGAAAGTTTAGTGAGGGGTAAGGTCTCAGTAAACTGAATGTAGGATTTTTCATTCCAGCACCCATGGAAGGATTAAAGTATTATATAGAACTTGGTCATAATATTGTTAATTGAAGAGGGGTTTAGTGAGAGCTTCCCTGACCCATCCCTTAGGCTGATGATCGTTCTTTCAGCTTGTCTTTGTTTTAGCCTGTAGGCCAGCAGCTTGCTAGCCTTTTCTCCCTCAGCCCGGTAGTGGTTTTGGGCCCTATGGATATAGAGTTCGGCCTTCCTGCTTACCAGCGGGTTGATTTTTAATCATATGGCAGACCGGGCAGCTATAACTGACGGTGACTGAAGCAATGAAGGCTTCTCTTTGTATTTAGCCTCCATATGTTTGAAAGTGTTCTCTAGATGATGAAGTGTCATTCATAAGTCCTAGTGGATTCCGAAACCATTTTTGTTGCTGTTGGTTTCCCTGATAGGATAACGAAGAAACAAGAAAACCTATATACCACCCTGGTTTGAGCCAGATGGGTCCTGAGTACAATCATACCCCAAGGGGTTAGAATAGGCAAGATAGAGAGGCAAACCTCAGCTGAAAGGCAGGTCAGTAAGATAAGTACTTGGCTGACTCCATGGAAATGCTGAGAAGCCTCGCTGAGGATATTGTAGGGGTTGTAGTCTATTATCGACCAGGGAGGAGGGAAACAGTCCAGCAATTCCCAACGGCCCAAGTCTCTCCCTGGGGGTGGGGGGGGTTGCGAAGAAAGTGTGGGTTCCAGGCCCCGCACCTTGGTCAGCATATTACGTGCATCATAACCACTGAGAACATTGTATGGGGGTTACCAGCTATCCATATCATGGAACAAAGGCACCCACATTCACCCTAGACTGGCTTATGCCCATGGTTATACACAAAAAGGGAAGGCCAGGATGCATTTCGTATTGAGTGGTAGTTGCAGAATGCCTTTAATATACCACAAAGGTTTATACCTATACCTGAATGATAGGTAGAGCTCACCTATACTTGAGCATTGCCCCAATATCTGACACCATAGTGCTATCCCCATTACACGGGAGCCCCTAGGTGAATCTGGAGGCATGCACGAACCTCGTTTAACTTCAGAAGCTAGGGGCACTGCGAGTAGGAACCAAATGCCATTTGATATGTATAGGCATATTAAGTCAACAGTTGCCACTGTAACAAGAAATGCAACATATTAAACCCTATTAAACCTCAGCTTATTAAACAAATGAACATATTCCCAGAGTTAAGATTCTGCCTAAAAACCTTCATCTCGGTCCCTATTTCAATACCTCACATGGGAGCTATCCTCTGGCTACCTGGGCTCCTTGTGTGTACAAGGCAGCAGCCCTAGACTACAGACATGGCGTAGGGAGCTAGCAAACCAGCAGGGTCAAATATTCCTACAGGGAGTGGTAAAACTAGAAACTGGGACAGAACCCCCTGTCCAAACATGTAGGAACACGATGTCTGGGTAGAAAATCCTAACAGAGGGGAGAAACTAGTGGGTAGTAAATACTGTAGTTTTGAAAACTCTCATAAGGCCCTTTCCTCAGCAGCATCCCCTCAACGGAGGGGAATTGACAAACAGTAAGAATCACTTTTTAACAATTGAAAAGCTGATCAGCCCAGGTAACAAACCAGCACAGACTCTCCTGGTCCTGATCTGTATTTCTAGAAAGCAGAGGGCAAGTGGTGCAGCTGAGAAGGGCTGGAGAGACGGGGCTAGCTCAACCCCAGGAATTAGAGTAGGAAAGCCCGGTGGTGCAGAGGGCTGAGGCACTGGACATCTCACCTTGTGGCATGCTGGCGACCTGGGTTCGGGAGTGAGCCTGGGTCATTGGAGGTCGACACAGGGGGGAGGGCGGAGCTGGATGGAGCAGGCGGCAAGCAGCTCTCCTCTCCGTGGTGGTGGAATGGCATCCCTTGCTCAATGGCTGCCCCCTGGTGGAGGCCAGGAGGCTGCACAGACAGGGGGTCTGGCGTTAGGCCAATGAGGTGGGCGGAAGGGGGTCGTTACCGGGGCTGCTAGGCGCCTTCTCGCTCATGCGTCCTTCTCCTGGGGCCCTCAGGAGAAAATCGGTGGATGAAAATACTGGCGGCAGGATGATTACTGACTCCCCTCAGGCACTGCTCCCGGACCGGGCCAAAGGTAAGCCCTGTCATTTCGGGTGACAGGAGCTGGGGGAGTCGGTTAGATGGGAGCCATACGGGAGTGCAAAAATAGAATAAAAAAAAAAAAGAAAAGCCCAGTGTTTATTCACCAAAGCAGTCGCTGGGCCCCACAGTTGGAAAGAGGGCACTTCACACTGTTAAAACAAGGGAATCCACATACTATAGAAACTAGGGAGACCCAGGGATTTCAATCGCACCACTTACTTCAGCAGGCACAAAATTATATTTTCAGCCCTGGGTCCTTCACCCATCCTGAGAGGTCACCAACAGGTTCGTGGCACTTTTTTCTTCTCAAAGGCTCCGAGGTTCAACTGTCCAGTCCTTCTTGAGGGGAGCCCAGTCGGTCACCACATCTGCCTTATCCAGGCAGAAGACATCCTCATGGCTAACGCTTCCTTTGAGCAAAACCAGGGCTGCCTGTACCAACTCCCCAAGTGGCTCGTAATGGTTAGACAATTTTATAGGCATGGAATAAGCGGATGAGTCATCGCTTCCTGAGATCTTCTGAGTCCGCTGCCGATTCCTCAAGTGATTTCTCTGCGGTTTCTCTGCCGCCGATGGAAAGGACTTCCCAGGCTTGCTGGATGCTTTCCCCCGTTGTCTGCCTTTATGCTGCAATTGCCATTCAGATCTCTCAGCTGGTGCCCAGTGGGGGCATACAATCATGGCCAGGAGAACATTCCGGTGGGATTGATGTGTCCATGGGTGGCGTGGCTTCATCACGAGGTTGTGGAGCAGGGTCTTGATGTGGCCTAGAATCGCCTCCAATATCCTCCAAGAAGAGTTTCACCTCAGCAGGAGAGTTGAAGGTAAGCTGCTGTCCTTTGTACAATACTCAGAGCTGTGAGGGATATCTTAAAGAAGTAGGCAGGTTGAGTTTGTAGAGGGTCTGCTTACTGGCCCATGGGCTCTCCATCTCTGAAATAGATCACATGAATGGTCCTGGAATATCTGAATGGGAGCCCTGTCCCATCGCAGTGTTCTAAGGTCCCGTGCAGCCATCATGCACAGTTCTTTAACTGGGTACCTTAAAAATTTGCAAAGTATTGGCTGGGATCGGTCTCCAAACTGAGGTTTTGGGGCTAGTGACCTATGGGCCCTTTCCAGCTCCAAAAGAGAAAGATGATTCAACTTGAGCATCAGTGGGAGAGATGTTTGTAAAAAGGAGATCATATCTAGGCCCTCAGCCCCCTCTGGTAGTCCCACAATCAGAATGTTTTTTCTTCTCCCCCCTCGATTTTCAAGGTCGTTGACCTTGGATAGTAGGTACTGTACTTGACTATGGTGATCCTTAACTTGTAGGAATTGGTCATGTAGAATCTGATCTTGTCACTTAACTTGAAGTTCAGTATCCCCCACTCTGGAAGTTAATTTTTCCACGTCCTTTTTGGTATTAGATGTGGTGGAAATAAGTGCAGCCATATCAATTAATACTTTGTTTAGCATGGAGGTAATGTTGCCCAGTTGTTGTTCCACTGTCTGAGTAAGGGGTATCTGTGGATTGTTGGAGTGGACCATCTTCAATTTGCAAGGATGCTTACCAACTAGAGCCTGGTGGTCTACAAGTGTCTTACAGGCCTAAAGTGGCAATGGAGTGGAAACTTTGAAGTCCAATATAGTTGCAATTCCTTGTCCGATTAGCTCACTTTAGAGATTTTTGGCTTCAGCTCGATGTGCAGAATGCAAATCCGGAGAAATATCCTAGGGAGATAGGTGCTGGAATTCCGGCTGTAATAGGATGGATGAAGCTGGAACAGCAGCAGATTAGTTATACAGCTTCCATCTTGGCTGGCTTGCTTTGCCCCCAAGCAGCATTATAATAATGATAATAATAATGAATCTTTATTTTTATAGTGCAATTCAAAAATATCAAAGCGCTGTACAACTTCTATCAATAAAAACACAAAACCAATAAAATAATAAAAAAACAGTGCAATTCCAGGCTTCATACCGATCTACTTTAAAACAGTTTACTACATAAAATCCCCAAAAGCAAGATGGAACAAATGGGTCTTTAAGGCTGTCTTAAAGCTCTCCACGGTCTGGCACTCTCGAATCTGATGAGGTAGAGAGTTCCACAGGGTGGGGGCTGCATGCAGAAAGGCCTACGACCCAGAAATTTTCAACAGTACCCTGGGAACCTCTAGCAACCCCTTGTCAGCTGAGCAGAGTGGTCGGTTGGAGTAGTAAGGATTCATTAGCTCTTGCAGGTAGCCCAGACCCTGTCCATGTAGGGCCTTGTATATCAGAAGGCCAACCTTGAAGGTGATCCGCCACTGTACAGGCAGCTAGTGCAGTTTGTGCAGCACAGGAGAGATGCGACTTGAACCAGGAACCCCCATCTGCATCCATGCCACTGCATTCTGCACTAGCTGCAAGCAGTGGATATCAGCCCCTGGAAGCACTAGGCAAAGGGAGTTACAGTAGGGAAGGTTAAGGAGAAAAAGGCTGAATTCAAAAAGTATAAGGCATCACAGAAGGAGCACGACAGGGAACTGTATCAATTAAAGCAGAAAGAAGTGGGGAAGGCAGTCAGAATAGCAAAAGCCCAAACTGAGGAAAAAATAACCAAGTCAGTTAAGAAGGGGGATAAAACCTTTTATAGGTACATTAGGGAGCATAGAAAGGTTAAGGGAGGAATAGTGAAGATTAATAAGGGAGAGGAAAGGTGGGCAGGGAGACGGTGAAAAGGCAGAGATACTGAATGAATACTTTTGCTCAGTATTCAAAAAAAAGATGAGGAGCAGTTACCTAAACCAGACAATAGAAGTACTCTGGGTAGGGGGTTGACACCAGTCCATTCACAGAAGAAAGAGTCCTGAAAGAACTCCTAAAACTCAAGGTGGACAAAGCAATGGGGCCTGATGGGATTCACCCAGAATCCTAAAAGAACTAAGGAGGACCTAGTGACACCACTGACCACACTTTTAACAAATCATGGGAGGATGGGGTGGTACCTGAGGACTGGAGGAGGGCAGATGTGATTCCCTTCACAAAAGTGGGAGCAAGGCAGAAGCAGAAAACTACAGACCTGTAGTTTGACCTCAGTGGTAGGGAAAATGATGGAATCACTTCTGAAAGAAAGAATTGTTGAGTACCTAGAGGCCAGCGGGGCACAGGACCCAAAGCAGCATGGATTTACAGCAGAAAGGTCATGTCAGACGAATCTAATAGATTTCTTTGACTGGGTGACCAAAGTAATAGACCAGGGAGGGGCTGTGGATATGGTCTACCTAGACGTTAGCAAGGCATTTGACACAGTCCCGCACAAGAGATTAATAATCAAGTTAGCCAGCTTGGGAGTGGGTCCCAGGGTGGTAGCCTGGGTTGCAAACTGGCTGCACAACAGGACACAGAAGGTAATAGTGAGTGGCACACATTCCAAAGAAAGGGGGGTCACTAGTGGAGTCCTCAGGGCTCAATACTGGGTCCAGTCCTCTTTAACATCTTTATAGGTGACATTGCAGAGGGTCTGGAGGGAAAGGTATGCCTCTTTGCAGATGATACAAAGATCTGTAACAGAGTTGATACACAAGGGGGGGGTAGAAAGGATGAGAAGGGACTTGGCAAGGTGGGAGGAATGGTCAGACATATGGCAACTTAGAGTCAATGCAAAAAAGTGCAAAGTAATGCACCTGGGAAACAAAAACCCAGGAGAAAAGTACACAATAGCAGGGGAGGTACTAACAACAACAAAAATGGAACGGGACTTGGGAGTAGTTATATCGGATGATCTAAAGGTGGGTAAGCAATGTGAGAAGTCAGTGAGGAGAGCCAAGGGGATACTGGGATGCATAGGAAGGGGCAACACAGGTAGAAAAAGGGAAGTGGTTATCCCTCTGTACAGACAGTTGGTGAGACCCCATCTGGAGTACTGTGTGCAGTTTTGGAGACCTCATCTACGCAAGGACATAGACAGGATGGAACCAGTCCAGAGGAGGGCAACTAAAATGGTGCAGGGTCTGCATCAGAAATCATATGGAGAGAGACTGAGAGAGATTAATATGTATACCCTAGATGAAAGGAGGGACAGGGGGGACATGATAGAAATGTTTAGTACCTCAAGGGAACCAACAAAGTCCAGGAGGGTAGCATCTTTCAGAAAAAGAGATGTGTAAGAACAAGGGGACACAATTTAAAGATAGAGGGGATGGTTCAGGGGTAATGTGAGGAAATCTGTTTTCATGGAGAGAGTGGTGGATGCGTGGAACTGCCTTCCTGGGGAGGTTGTTGGGGCTAAAACAGTGGGGGAATTCAAACATGCATGGGACAGACACAAGGCAATTGTAATGGGGGGTGGCAGGAAGTAGGCTGTTGGTTAACTAGAATCTGCAGCTTATCCAGTAGGTAGGGAAATGGGCGGACTGGGTGGGCCAAGTGGTCCTTATCTGCCGTCAAAGTCTATGTTTCTATGTTTCTAGTCCAGACGTGAGGTCACAAAGGCGTGGATGATGCTTAAACCGGGTCATGTTCCTCAAATGATAAAAAGAGGACTTGACTACTGCTGACACCTGTGAATGCAATGTCAGCCCATCATCAAGAATCACCCCCAGGTTTCGCACCTGTTCAGAGGAAAGCAGCTGGTTACCCCCGAGCCAAAGCCCCGAGGGACCCTGTCACTGACCCCTCTATCCGGTGACCTGGATCCACCACCAACACCTCAGTCTTATCGGAGTTCAACTTCAGCCAGCTCGTCTTCATCCAGTCCTGGATTTCTGTGAGGCAGCTGATAAAGACTGAGACCGAGCTATCCTTTGTCAGGCACAAAAGACAGGTAAAGCTGGGTATCATCTGCATAACAGTGAAACCTCAGTCCATACCATCTCACAGTGTTTCCCAATGGCAGTACATACAGCATGAACAACACTGGGGACAGCATGAAGCCCTGAGGAACCCCACATGGCAGACAGAATGAGTCTGAGGAATACATCCCAGACACCACCCTCTAGGACCTGCCAGTGAGGAAAGATTAAAAGCATTTGAGGACCATCCCTGACAGGCTACAGATACCCCTCAAGCACTCCAGCAATTCCCCATGGTCCACGGTGTCAAAGGCTGAAGAGAGATCAAGCAGCACCAAGATGGAGTGGTGCTTCTGATCTCTTGCTATCAGATCATTCAGCACCTGAACCAGAGCGGTTTAAGTACTATGCCTCTTCCGAAAACTGGACTGGAAAGGATCATAGATATCATGGATGGTAAGATGGTTCTCCAGCTACAGCACAACTACTTTCTCAATCACCTTCCCTACAAAGGGAAGGTTAGAGACTGGCCTGTAGTTAGCAGGACAGTTTGGGTCAAGAGAAGATTTTTAAGGAGTGGTGTCACCACCATCTCCTTCAGGGAGTTCGGGAACTCACCCGACTCTAAAGAGCACCAAATAATCTCTGCAAGGACAGGGCCAATGGTATCCACACACCTCATTATGAGGTGTGTTGGGCCCGAGTGCAAGCTACAGCAAATCGGCTGCATACTCTGGACAATCCACACGATATCCATGATCTCTGGCCAGTCAAAGTTTGCCCAAGAAAACTGGGGAGTAGTAACCAAGCACCAATCACAAACAACCCCTATAGAGTGAGATGACTGGATCTCAGCCCTAATGTCAGCCTCCTTATCAGCAAATCAAGTGAACTCATCACACTTACCTTGTGAAAATAGACTTTGAACATGCAGACAGTTTGGACTGCATAATCTGTCCACACTTCGCAAGAGCTAAGCTGGTCGATTCTGAGTTGCAGCAATCTCCCTGGACAGGAACTCTGCCTTCTTATGAGTAATTGCTGATTGATGGTCCCAATAATGTTCCATCAATCTGAGGTGGTCGACATCAAGGGAAGATCTCCACCAGCACTGCTCTAACCTTAGTCCAGCTTGTCTCAACTCCCTCAAGGTCCCATCAAACCAAGGGGACCACGGGCGAAGAGTGAGAGGATGAATGCAGACAGGAGCGCTACAGTCCAAAGCTCCCACCACGGCCTTATTATAGGCCTGGACCAGGTTCTTTGGACCCTCATTTGCACCTGGCAATCCCAATAGGTCTAATAGCACCAAAAGGCCATCAGGGGTCACATTCCTCAATGGGCGGTATCTAACCATCTCCACAAGGACAGGCCTGTAGGGGGTAGCCCAGAAATGGAGCCTTACAGTGTGGAGATCGGACCATCCAACTGGTTCCACCACCAAGTCTGAGGTCTCCATCCCCAGGAGGAAAACCAGGTCGAGTGAATGACCCTGGTTATGGGTTGCAGAGGTAACTACCTGTGTGAAGCCCAACAAATTCATAAGTTGGAGGAAGTCCTGACCAAATTGCGAGAGTTCATCATCGACCCAGGCATTGAAGTCACCCAGCACCATCAACCTAGGTGACTCCAACACCATGTCGACAACTAAGTCCGTGACCTCCTGTACAGTAGGAACAATTTCTCTCCCCCCCCGGTGGACGGTAGATGAGAATGATCCCACACCCCACACCTGCAACTGCAGTACACTCAAACGATGTTATAGGCACTTTGTAAAGTACTACTTGTGACCCTGATGGTATGAGCCCCCTCGAACAGTAGGTGATGCACTTTTGGGGGTAGCACTTGTTGGCTTGATGGTGTGTTGATGCCAGATAGCTTGCAGTACTACTTGTGGACCTGATGGTGTTGGTCCCTCTCTAACAGTAGGAGAGGCATTTTGGGATTCCATTTGTGGACCTTATGGCGTTGGTCACCTTTAAAAGCAGGAAAGGCATTTTGGGGTACACTTGTGGGCTTAAGAGTATAGGCCCCCAGCTAACAGGAAAGGCAGTCTGGGGTAACATTTCTGGATACCTCACAAATGCCTCCATTGCTTTGGGGGGGGCCCACACCATCAGGCCTACAAGTGGAACTCCCCAAATGCATCATCTTCGATCAGAGGGGGCACTCAAGTTATCAGGCCCACATATTATACCTCACAAATGATGTCACACCTGTGGAATGGGGACCCACATCATCAGGCCCACAAGTGAGATATCCAAATGCCTCACCTGCTGTTAGGGACCAACAAAATCAGGCTCACAAGATGCACCTCTCCAAATACTTTGACTGCTGTTGAAGGGGCTGCATCATAAAGCCACATGTGGTACCCCCAAAATGGATCACCTGCAGTTGGGTTGCCCACACCATGAGGCTCACAAATGGTACCTCCAAAATGTCTCACCTTCTGTTGGAGGAGGGGGCCCACACAATGAGGCTTACAAATGGTACTTCCAAAATGTCTCACCTGCTGTTGGAGGAGGGTGGCCCACACTATCAGGCCCACAAGTGATACCTCCCAAACTGCCTCACTTGCTTCTGCAGGAGTGCCCAAATGATCAGGGACACAAATGATACCCCCAAAATGCCTCACCTGTTTTGGTGCCAACACCATCACACCCACAAGTGGTATGACCCTAAAAGTCTTGACTGTGGCCACACATTCAGGCCACAAGTATCCCCCCATCAGATTGTCTTACCTGCCATTGAGGGAGCCCACACCATGAGGCCCACAGGTAGTGCCTTCCCAAAATGCCGTATATGCTGTTGAGGGGGTCCACACCATCAGGTGCAAAAGTTGTAACCCTCCAAATGCCTTGCCTCCTATTGGGTGTCCACACCTTCAGGCCCACAGTTGCTGTAGAACAAGTCCCCAGTTGCAGCCAGCAGAAGACTGATGTAAGTGAAATAAATTGTGCAAGTAAGATGTCATCCATGTAGTGTGTGCCCCCTGTCAAGCACTACTGAATACATACTGAAGTTTTGGAGAGATTGTGTATGTGTATACACAAATGTGTCTGTACTGCTGTTTGTACTACTGAGCACCAGCTACTTTGGAGTGCACATGTGTATACGTGGGTGTGCCTATACAATGGTGTAGCAGCTACTGTGGAATGTGCATGTACATGTATACGTATATGTGGGTGTGTCTGTATTGTGGGTTATGCGCATCTGTACATACATATGTGTATGTATATGTATAAGTGGATGTGTCTGTACTGTTGAGTTTCAGGCACTGGGGTGTACATGTGTATACATGTATACATGGGTTTGTCTGTACTGCTGTGTACCAACTACTGGGGTGTGCGCATGTGTATATATTAGTTGCAAAAAAAACTAATGCATCACTTGGGATGAAGCAGCAAAAGTAGGGAAATGTGGTGTTAGGGTTTCCAACCCTAACATCCCACCCACACCCTCCACGCACCAACAGGTGTCAGGGGTGTGCCTTCAGGTCAACAGCCCTAACTCTCACTTCTTTCTGTAAGTAAATAAGCTGAGATATGTACAGTATAGGAGAATGGGGTGAGCATTAAGGCTAAAAACCACAAGGCACACCCCCCGATGACTGTAGGTGTGTGGAAGATGGGGTGTTAGGGTTGGAAATCCCAACACCATATTTCCCTACTTTTGTCACTTTAACCCTAACTGATTTATTAACGAGAGTTTTTTGCAACTAATCATCTTTCAGATGAGACGTTAAACCGAGGTCCCATCTGCCTGTTCTGGTGGTAGTTCAGGTGGATGTTAGAGATCCTATGGCACTTCTCAAAAAAAAAATTGGGTGAATTTCCCCGGTGCCCTGGCCAAATTTCCCTTCATTCACTAAAAAATACCACCACCAGCTTAATCTGTTTCTAGGTCAGTTGGCATTCATCTGTATCCCCCTTCCCTGGTCATGCCTAAAACTAGGCAGAATTTGTCTAGTGCACTTACCCGGTCAACAAAAAATAAATAAATAAATTTCCTTACATTTTATGATAGCATAATCTTATTCGTATTTGCCTATGGGACAACAGGGCCCTCCAGACCCATCTCTCCATTGATGCATATATGTATGCAGCTGTGAAAGCATAGGGCCCTCCAGTCCCTACACTTCCAGCAGTGACAAGATTGTTAGCATACCCTTGGTATTACTGTATGTCATGAACCCAATGCAGAAAATTTTCAAATTTCCCAACGAAATATAATTCTGCTCAATCGCGATAACATTCCACACCACAGGTGCAAAAAAAAAAAAACATTTTGGCCAGGATTTGAAAAAGGACAGCTGTGACATACATGAGGTGGGGTAATAAGAAGGCTAGGTTTAAAATCTAGGGTCAAAATATTTAAAATGTAAAGTTATCAGTGGGTGTAGCAAAATTGCAACAAATGGTCATAATTTTGGCATTTTTTCGTATTTTGACCCCACATTTTCAACAGTGGTCTTATCACCCTACCTCATAAACCCCATATGTAAAATGTTCAAATCTGTGTCAAAATGCCATTCCACACCATAGGTGCAAAAGCACGTTTTGGACAGAATGAGAAAAACAACAGCTGAACTGTTCATGAGGTGGTGTGAAAAGATGGCTATGTTGAAAATTTGGAGCGAAAATATTCAAAATAATGAACGTTATGTGCGTACATAGAAAATTTTCAACGAATGCTCATGACTCGGCCATTTTTAGGAATTTCTTCACCAGATTTTCAACATGGCCTTTTTGGGATCCCACCTCGTAAACACTGGTGATGAAATGCAGTCATTCAGTCCCGAAAGGTGATGTTGCGCAGTGACTATGAAATCACCTTCTGGGCCCAATTAATGAAATGACAGTGCCAGTGTTCATGAGATGGGATCCCAAAAATGCTATGTTGAAGCTTTAGTGAAAAAATTTAAAAAAAATGGCAAAGTTATGAACATAACTACCATTGAAATACATTATATGCCACTCACCTTGATTCTTCAATTCACGATTTAGCTTTGAAGAGTGCAAACGTGTTTCGGTCCACAGAAGATGACAGCAGATGGCCTCCAGTGTTAAGTATAGTGTAAGGGGAGGTAAGGTGGTGGGTGCTCAGTGGGAGGATAAGGATGAGGGATGGGGAGGGGGAAGGCGGAGACAATGAGGGGCCATTTTCCTTTTTGAAGGTAAAAAAAAAAGATGTTGAGAGGACTGTTTTCTTTTTAAACTAGATAAATATTTCGGGAAACACTGGTGGTGAGCTCGTGCTCTCCAGTGTCCCACACTGTTGGAGGGGGTTCTAAATGCCAACATTTGGATGTCTGCCAAGTAATAAAGCAAGGGCCTGCATGGGGGGGCATCAGACACTGAGGGTGGGCATCCCAGTGCCCAGTGTCGGAATATATAATAAACACTAGGGCAGCCCAGTGGTACTGAGGGCTGAGGTGCTGGATGACACACCTCACGCTATGCTAACAATCCAGGCTCGAGAATGACCTTGGGTCACTGGAGTGCCAGCATAGGGGGAGGGTCTGAGCAGGATCCAGCATTGGCTTTCATCTCCTAGGTAAGGGGTGACATCGCCCACCCATAGTCCCACCATCACTGAATGGAGGTTTGTGTTGGCACAGGTGGTCATCTGTGTGACTGGAAGGGAGGGGCACCCTGAATGGTGTGTGTGCGCCTGCACAAGCACGCGCTACATTGGGGACACATGGGAGTAGGGGCTGGGAGAAAACCCCAGAAATTGCGTATGAAAAAAGAAGAATGTATGATAAACAACGGTACGATGATCAAAGAGTGGGTGGATGCCACTAGACACGAGGGAATGTATGGGGACCATGAACAGGGAGTGAGAGGTGCCAGTAATAAACATATATTAAATAACATCGAGGATGTTGAGGGGGTTACATATAGTATGGAGGAGAGAGGTGGGCAGGGGGCACTCAAACAGGCACTGTACAGTCACAAATTACAGCATAACACTGGTGTTTTGAGCTACAACCAAATCCTTTTTCACAATTTGCAAAAAAAGAACGGTTTCATGAAAGCAAGTGCCACAATTTGTGGCAAAGCAATGGGTACAATAAAATAACCACGCTTCTGGGCATCATTTTGAAAAACTGACCCCAGAAACAGATTCCTTGGTCCCTGAATAGATAAACATAATTGTTGGTGTTTGACAACTACCAGTAATTTTTTCAATATTTAACTTTGTTTGCCTGGCTAACTGAAAACAAGATGGTGGCAGCTCAAAAGAACATGCCCCATTTTCAAAAGAGAATGAAATTTTCATGAAAAAGAAACACACTTTCACGTGGGGCATCTAACTTTCCCTAAGGAAATAATGGGAAACTTTGAAATGTAATAACTTTGTACGTATTGATATTTTTTCACTAAACCATAAAAAGGCACATCTGTGATCCAAGCTCGATATACCCTAAAAATTTCAGACAAAACCCCCAAGCTGTTTCTGAGAAAGGGCGTGACAAAGGATTTACACCAAAAATGGTAATTTTCACATTTTTTGACACCCACATCTTGGCATGCACACATCCGACAGGAACGAAACTTGCCACATCAGATCTTTGGTACCTGACGGTGCATGCCAACTTTTATGTAAATCGGTCAAACAAGTTAAAGTGCAAAATTCTGGATTTAACATAGAACTGATTGTTGAACACTAACTATAGGGGCACTGCCTGTATATGTATGTGTCTGTGTCTGTGATGAATGGTTCCAGCTACTGGGACGTGTGCATGTGCATATGTACATGTATACCGCACCACTAGTTCGAGTTCAGTAGGCAGTTGAACGTTAAACCTCAGATTTTGCACTTTAATAACCTTGCAACTGTTCAACCGATTTGCACAAAATTTGGTATGTGCTGTACTGTGAGGTAGATCTGTTGACATACCAAGTTTTGTTGTGATCAGATTTGTGTTTTTTTTGTGCTGTGCATAGTGAAACAACTGTAAAAGTTGCTTTTTTTGCCTGTTTTGGCTGTTTTTTCCTCATTGTGCTGCGACTACACAGTTTGGAATTTTGGTCTGAAATTTTCAGGGTTGAATTAACTTGCCCCACAGAACAAGCAATCATGTGTTTGGTGACCAAATATTAATCCATTCTAAAGTTATTTCATTTTGTAATTTCTGATTCTGAGCATGTTCAGTTGTGTCTTTTTTGAATAGCTGCACAATATGAAAAGGGATTTAGGGCTCACGAAAAGGGATTTTGACTGCTCACAAAGACAGATTCATAAAATCCCTCTTCATGAGAAAAAAATTAGCTTTTTGAGAGCCACCATCATGTTTTCATTTTCCTTGTTCAAACAAAACATTATAATGTTAGCCAGGTATGTCTTCAGCAGGCATTCAAGCAAGTATTTTGTTCATGTGGATGTTCTGTACAGATCTATGCTCTTGGTTTACTTAACTGTGGCCCCAGAATGTTTATTTTTGATTTTAAAATCCCTCTTCTCGACTCACTTTTGATTCCTTTTTGCAACGCGAAAAGGGATTTTGACACCTCGCGAAAAGGGATTTTGACAGCTCATGAAAAGAGATAAATTGTTCAAATCCCTTTCTGTAAGCTGTCAAAAACCCTTTTCGATGAGCTGAATCCTTTCACAAGGTGACAAAATCCTATTTTTCTGGCATCTGGTCCCACCACACGAAAGGGATTTGGTTCACAAAAAGGGATTTTGACAGCTCACAAAAAGGGATTTAAGTTTACTGTTTCTTTGCCACTTCACTGCAAAGAAACCATTTGGAACTGAGGGCTAAAATTGCCAGGGTTTAAAAGGCTTGCCCCACAGATGTGACTTGTGTGTGCATGTGTGTATGGTGTATGTATACATGGCTATATCTGTACTGCTGTGTACAAGCTACTGGAGTGTATGCATGTGTACGTGTAT
The DNA here is from genome assembly GCA_016271365.2 of Neoceratodus forsteri. Taxonomy (NCBI): domain Eukaryota; kingdom Metazoa; phylum Chordata; order Ceratodontiformes; family Ceratodontidae; genus Neoceratodus; species Neoceratodus forsteri. The sequence goes on from CM028131.1 coordinate 58,888,662, forward strand.
ATGTGGGTGTGACATTACTGCTTCATACCAGCTACTGGATTGTGTGTGTGTGTGTGTGTGTATATGTATGTGGGTGTATCTGTACAGTTGTGTGCCAACTACAGGGGTGTGCACGTATGTATGTGTATATGTGCTTGTGTGTACTGCTATGTGTGCACAATAATTGTACCAGGTACTGAGGTGTGTGCAAGTGTGTGTATATGTGTCTGTACTGCTGTGTACCAACTACTGAGGTGTGTACGTGTGTGTGTTTATATGTGGCTGTGTCTCTACTGCTGTGTACAAGCTAGTGAAGTATGCACATAAGTGTATGTAGATGCTGGTGGGTGTGTCTGTACTGTTGTGTTCCAGCTACTGGGGTGTGTGGATGTGTACAAGTATATGTGGATGTATGTGTGTTCATGGTGACTGTACCAGGTACTGAGGTGTGTGTGTGTGTGTCTGTACTGCTGTGTACCAGTGTACAGGGGTGTGTGCATGTGTATATGTGAGTGTGTCTGTACTGTTGTGTATCAGCTAGGGGGGGTGTGCATGTGTGTATATGGGTGTGTCTGTACTGTTGTGTACCAGCTACTGGGGTGTGCACATGTGTGTGTATTCGCATATTTGAGTGTGTCCATATTGCTGCGTACCAGCTACTGGGGTGTACGTGTGCCGGTGTGTGTGTGTGTATATGTATATGTGGGTGTGTTTGTACTGTTGTGTGCCAGCTACTGGCTGAAGAGTGAGCATGGGTGTATGTATATGTGGGACAGTGTACTGCTGTGTACCAGCTAATGGGCTATGCACGTGTGTGTGTATATATGTGTGAAGTGCTTTGTGTGTTCACACATCTGCCACCACTCCCTTAATGCTGTGACCCATGTTCTGCATCATAGTTGTTATAGTTTGTATAAAATTATCAGGTAACTAATCATCTGACTTTTGCTTTACTGCTGAACACTCTTCTATAGCCATTATGTTGATAGTAAAAAAAAAAAAAAGTATGTCTCCTTTAACAGCTACTGCTTGAGTGATGCGCCCCTCCCGAATATGCACTGAGACTGCGGTGGTATCCTAAGTGTCAAAGTGCATGGATGGGGGACTTTTCCAGTTTGCTTCTTTTTGCAGTTGGTTTATCAGGTTAATTTGCTTTTTTTTTGTTTGTTTGTTTGTTCTTTTTCTGTTAGATTCAAATTGAACAGAGGTGTTTCAGTCTCCTTCTCACATTGAAGGAGCTAATTGCTTTTCCTCCCACAGCTCTTCCAAAGGATTAGGTGTGTATGTGGGGGTGGAGCTGGCAAACTGTCTGAAATTTCCAACAGAAAGAAGGGTTAAAAAGTCAGGTTAGTTGATATCTTGGAGGTAGAAGACTTGGTTTGCTGGCCAAGGCACCTAGCTTCACCTGAGCTCTTTCCTTCTAAGACTGCTTGAAAGGCAGAGTAGAGAAACTTGCCAGAGCAAGGGAGAAGGATTAAGACTTAGTTTGGCTAAGCAGATTTACTGTGTGGTGGTGTTTTTATATTTTTACTCACAGGGATTGCTACTGTTTGTTGCTAACATTTCATTGCTTTATTTTTTCTCTGATTCAAATTGTTGTTGCTGGTATACCTTCTTCTGCATTATTACAAGGCGTGCCTACAGGTGTGTGCTAACAGATTACTGCTGTAATCTTCTGATTCAAATTGTCTTTTGCAAGGTATATCTTCTGTTATTGCTTTATTTTCTCTGGAGCAAAGTGTTTCTTACAGGGTATATATTCTCTGAAATTATTACAGGTGGTGCTTACAGGTTTTACAGTTTTATCTAACATTAGGATAAGCTTTCAGGGTTACTGCATTTATTGTTGACTGATTGTTTCTGCTCTTACCTCCTTGTTCTTTCGTCCGTGGTTCTTCTTTTTAGGCAGGGGAAGGGCCCAGCCACCCACCCCCATCCCCAACCACCCCACGCTACACTCCTTTTATAGGGTACCAGAGTTGTGACATTTCCTGTGGCAGAGCAGGAAGGGGCGGATCAGTGGGGCCTCACAAGGTGATCTCATTTACAGGGCACTAGTAATTTAACTTGTTATAACAAGTTAAACAAAGCACAATTAAACAATTACTTGCATTTTTTTCCTTCTTTTTTTCCTTCTAATTACTCTGACTAGGTTACAAACCCAGCAACTTATTTGGAATGGATTTCATTAACTGCAGGTACTGTGGAACAATTTTCAGAAGGACAGTTCTACAGGATTTAGGACACTGTCCTACATGCTGGGCCTTTGGAGATCTTAGGTCTCAGCTCCGGCAGGCATGGGCAGAGATTGCACGCCTCAAATTTCATATTGAAGAGGAAATACATTATAAGAACCACCCGCCATTTCCCCAGCATCCAACAGAAAACCTCGACGCAGAGGGTAGTTGGTCCAGGAGGTTGGCGGGTGGTTAGAGGAAATCAGGTGCCCCATCACCTCTGCTCTCCAACACATTACCTCCAAAACCATATAAACACTACAAACAGGTATCTGCCTCTATCTCTGAAATCATATAAAGAGGCAGAAGACACTGCAGAGCAGGACACTGCGGCACAGGAGCTAGCACAACAAAACTCACCCAAATCAGGAACCAAAACAAAAAAAGCAAAAAGGAAATCCAAAAAACTTCTGATCATAGGAGACTCCATGATTCGGGGAGTTGATACCCATCTCCAGCCAGGGGTAATGGTCAGATGTCTCCCAGGTACATCAGCATGGAGAGACACTGACTGCATTGCTAAAATTGTTCACAAAGCAGGAGAAAACATTGATGTCCTAGTACACATAGGGACTAATGATCTTGCCAGCCGGTCAGTTGTGGAGACCAAGGAACACCTGACTAGGCTGGGTGACAAACTATCATCTATTTCATCCGGCATCTCCTTCTCTGAGATCCTGCCAGTCTGGGAGAGGGGAGCAGATGGACGGAAGGTCAGAGAAGGGGAGATAGGGGAGCTAAACACGTGCTCAGGACTGGTGCCAGGAAAAAGGACACAGATTTGTAGGGAACTGGCAACAGTTCTGGGAGCGAAGTTCTTTAAATTTGATGGACTGCATCTGACTAAAGAGGAGTCAGTGCATTGGGGCAAGTTTGATGTCTTTGCAGAATATTTAAACTAGCAAATGGGAGAGGGTGCAGCACCCCAACGTCAAATGGGAAGAACACCCTCCCCTCAGCTAGTGGTCAAACAGGAATTCAAGCGTGTTTGCCGTTCATTTGCATCACCAGGTAAGAAAAAGGTTTGTCTCCCCATATGATGCACAGGGTAATGCCAAACTTCACCCAACAACTAACACACCAAAATCTGGCCAATGGAAAATCATGTACACAACGCTCACAGCCTGGGAAATAAGATCCCAGACCTGCAGGCAATAATGTCAGAGGCTAAACTGGACATAGTAGCAATTAGTGAGACGTGGTTTACCAGTAACCACACTTGGGAGACTTCAGTACCTGGCTATGTATTGTTCAGAAGAGACCGAGGTGCAAAAGGGGGAGGGGAGTGGCCCTGTATGTTAATGAAAATATCAAAGCTACAGAAATTCAGAATACACATAAGGAGCCAGAAGAACTGTGGGTCACCCTGGAAACAGGAAATGGGACAGCCATAAGAACTGGGGTTGTCTACAGGCCCCAGACCAGGGGAGGACATAGACACATTACTGTTAGAAGATATACAAAACATGACAGCTAAAGGGAGGTTCTGATAATGGGAGACTTCAACATGCCAGATACAGATTGGTCAATACCAGCAGGAACATCTGCCAGAACGAGACTCATAGTGGATTCCCTGCAGGGAGGGCCTCAAACAACTGGTACAGCAACCCACAAGAGACAGGGCTATCCTAGATCTAGTACTGACTAACAAAGAAGGGATCACAGATCTCCAGGTAGAAGGTCACCTGGGGGCCAGTGACCATCACATGGCATGGTTCAATTTGGCTACTACATCTAAATCATCCCATTCCAAGGCAAAATATGGGACTTCAGAGGAGCTGACTTTGATAAGATGGCCAACAGAGTTAAGCTAGCCCTGGCAAAAAGAAACACAGGTGAGGAGGTACAGGCAAAGTGGACAAGCATTAAGGATGCAATACTTGAAGCAACATCCCATTGTGTTAGACAGAAAAGGAAGTGCAAAAGAAGAAGGAAACCACTTTGGTTCTCAAATACAGTAGCAGAAAAGGTCAGAGCCAAAAGGATGGCCTTCAGGAAATATAAGGGAACACAGCGGGATGAAGATAGGGAGACATACCAAACTGCCCTAAGGGAAGCAGGTAAGGCAGTAAGGCAGGCAAAGTCCCAAACTGAGGAAACACTACACGAACAGTAAAAGAAGGTGACAAGACTTTCTATAGATACATTAGTGAAGGAGAAAGTCCAGAGGGGTATTGCTAAGCTTAATGGAGAAAAGGGAGCAAGTGAGGAGGAGGACCCTGTAAGGCATCTATCCTAAATAGATACTTTTGCTCAGTATTTACTGAAGAGAAGGTAGGGCAGGGCCCACAGCTCAGCATCATGGACACAGGGGGAGGGAGGTAAGCACTACTCCTTCACAAAAGAAAGGTCCTACAAGAGCCCTAAGCTCAGGGTGGATAAGGCAATGGGACCTGATGGCATACATCCCAGGGTACTTAAGGAGCTAAAGGAGGAACTAGCAGAGCCATTAGCAGAATTGTTTAGTGAGTCTCTGAGCACAGGAGAGGTCCCAGAAGACTGGAGAAGGGCTCATGTGATCCCGCCACAAGAGTGGTAGCAGGGAGGAGGCGGGAACTACAGACGGTCAGTCTTACCTCAGTAGTGGGCAAGATTATGGAGGCACTCCTTAAGGAAAGGATAGTGCAACACCTGGAATCCATGAGGGCACAGGATCCAAGACAGCATGGGTTTACAAAGGAAGGTCCTGTCAAACTAATCTCATAGATTTCTTTGACTGGGTAACCAGAGTGGTGGACCAAGGGGGAGCAGTTGATGTCGCCCACCTTGACTTCAGCAAAGCTTTGACACTGTTCCACATAGAAGATTGATAAATAAGCTAGGGTAGGCTCGGGGTGGGTCAGAAGTTGGTCAACTGGGTGGCAAATTGGTTGACTGGCAGAAACAGAGAGTGGTGGTAAATGGTATACAGTCAGAAGAGATGCAAGTCACAAGTGGAGTACCTCAGGGATCAGTCCTGGGGCCAGTCCTATTCAACATCTTCATTAGTGACCCGCAGATGGACTAGAGGGTAAGGCATGTCTGTTTGCAGATGACACCAAGATCTGCAACAGAGTAGATGATCCAGATGGGTGGGCAGAATGAGAAGAGATCTGGATAAACTAGCAGAATGGTCAGAACAGTGGCAACTGGGATTTAATGCAAGAAGTGCAAAATCATGCACATAGGGAAGAGAAACCCTGAAGCCACTTATAGGCTGGGAGGAGTTGCTAGCAGTCACAAAGGAAGAAAGAGACTTGGGCATCATCATCACTGATGACCTGAAATCATCCAAGCAGACCTCTAAAGCAGTAGGTAAGGCTAGGGGGGTGTTGGGGTGTATTAGTAGGGGTATCACAAGTCGTAAGAGGGTGGTAATAATCCCTCTGTACAAGACATTGGTTAGGCCCCATCTGGAGTACTGCGTGCAGTATTGGAGGCCACACCTTCAAAAGGACATTAACCAAATTGAGGCAGTCCAGAGAAGGGCAACCAAATGGTGCAGGGACTGCATCAGAAGACATATGAGGACAGATTAACGGAGCTCAATATGTATACCCTTGAGCAAAGGAGGAGAGGGTGATATGATCGAGGCATTCAAACACCTTAAGGGCATAAACAAGGTGAAAGAGTCTAACATGTTTAAATATAAGAAAATAGCAGGACAAGAGGACACAGCATGAAATTAGATGGAGGCCGATTAAGGGGAATGTGAGGAATTCTTTTTCACAGAAAGGGTGGTAGATGCATGGAATGGCTTACCACAAGAAGTGGTGGCTATGAATACAGTGCAGGGCTTCAAACAGGCATGGGATAGGCATAAGGGAGCATTACAAATGACTATGAATAGATAGGTCACTGACAGAGCAAAGGCCAATGGCACATTTATAAGGTAGAAAAAGAAATGGGCAGACTGGATGGGCCTTGCGGTCCTTATCTGCCGTCAACTTCTATGTTTCTATATGTTTCTATGTTTCTATGAAGGCTTCTTCATCAGCTGAATTAAGTATCAGTTGTCAGTTGCCTTCATTTTTTTCCATCATCATCATCACCCTACTATAAAAGGGTCCAAGATTCTACCTATTTAATAAATATTATTGATATATTTTCTCCTGATAATGAGGGCCAGATATTCAAAACTTTGCCCAGGGGCTAAATTAACACTGCCCAGTGGGAAAACTTAGCCCGGAGCACAAAGCAAGCTATATTCAAAAGGAATAGCCCAGGGCAAACAGCTTCTGAATATAGCATGGGAATGAGGGCAGACAAACTAGGCTGGGAGTGCAGGGAAAACTTAGCCCTGGAATAAGGCAACTCTGAATACAGCAACCAGGAAGTGCAAACCACAACAGCAACACAGTTCACAGCGATGTGAGGGTAGGTAGAGGTGAACTATGTGGTCAATGTGTGTGCCAGCAAATGTGTGGACCCAGTACAGCTGCAGGTAGCAGCGCATGTGAAAGAACAATGTTCAAAACTGTATAATATTCCCTGAACTGTTTGCGCAGCGCTAACACGTTTGAGCAGGTTTAGCACTGGGCTAAATCGTTAGCCTGGTGCTAAACTTTGCCATATTCAAAAATGACATGCAAATGAGCCTACTTAGGTAGTTTCTGGGCAAACATCCAGATTAGCATCTCATTGTGCCCTGATTTGCATGCAGTTTGCCCAGCATTAATGCAGGGTCCCACAGCTCCATCTGTAGGTCAGTCTGGAAGTATTGGGGCTGGCCATGTCTGACCGCAGCTCCACCTGTAGGTCAGTCTGGCAGTGCTTGATGATAGCTGTAGGCTACATGTAAACAGTACAGCAAAGCATAGAATATTGTACCCCAGGGAACAACACAGTATAGGCATAGATGGTGGTGGTGCTGCATGCAACTGTCACACTGTAAGTCATGCTACAGTATACAGCAGGCATTACAGTAGCAAGGGGTCCAGTAGTGTGTGGACACAGCACTGCCTATGGGGTGTATGACAGTGATGATGACTGCACTATACATAGTGAGATGCCCAACCTGCAGGTGTTTACTGACAGGGGACTTTATTGTTACGCTGTTGTGTGACCCACAGAGGCTGCACCTCTGGCATGGGATGCTCACAGTGACTATACATGTCTGGCTTTGTGTGCTGTGGCAATTGTACAGCTGTGCGGTATGTGGCTGGAGAGGGCATATATTATCAGAAAGGCACACAGGTGTTGGGGTATTCCCAATACTGGCCCATGTGCACTGTGTGATGTGTCCCAGCCTTGTAGCCACACCTGGTCAGTGGCACAGCCTGGCCACCAGTACACTCTCTCCTCAACATCATCCATGCCCATAGTGCTGCATGCATGCATGTGCTGGCATCTGTTGGTGTCCACAGAAGAGTGGTCCGGAGGTGTGTGCTGTATGGCCACATTGCCATGCTGTCCACTGGTGGCAGGGTCACCACTTACTGCCTGGCATAGCTGGGACTGGTGGCAGATGATGACATCATTGTGATGCCATCAGTGAGCAGCATGTTTTCTCTATGTCTGGCTTTGTCTGAGTGTCATATTTATTTGTTAGGGTCGCATAAAGCAGCGCAAACATCGCACAAAGCCAAAATGTCATGCAAAGCTGATTGCCCAGGGTTAAGACTACCTTTTCCTGGGCAGTAATGTGCACTGCGCAAGTGTCACGCTAAGTCGCTCAGAACCACTTTGCGCGGAGCTAGTCACTGAATATAGCATTGCGCCTGTATTCATGTACACACACCCTCAGTTTGCCCCTTGCATACATTATGATTTTTCACGCCGCTAATGCAGTTTGTGCTCGCTATTTGGCCTTTTGAATCTAGAAAACCCGTGCTAATCCGGCGCTAAATCTGCGCAAACAGCTTTTGCCTGGCACAAAGTTTTGAATATCTGGCCCTGAAAGTTTTTTTAAATACTTCAGTTATTTTATAATTACTTTAGCTACTTTGCTTTAACTATTTTTGTTTTCCTTTAACTACTGTAGTTTATTTGTTTTGTTTTGTTTTGTTTTACTTTAATTGTTTCAGCTTTCTTATTGAGTTCCTATCATTATTACATTTTGAAATGGGGTCCATATTTTTTCAAAAGTGTGGTGATTTTCATTTTGCCAGTAATACATTATTTCTAATTTCATTGCATCAATAATAAAATTCAACCAGGTTTCGTATACAAGGGTGCCTTATCCTTACACTTTACTAGTACTGTACACATTTTTTTGCTAAAATTAAAGCTATTCTTATAAAGCTTTTTTGATATTGATTTAACTGAGAGAGCTGTTCTGATTGTGCTAACAGCATCAACATTGGTTCTCTATGGTTATACATTCCCATTGTTTTACTAAGTGTTAAAAAGAGTTTTGTTACAAAACTTGTCAAATAAAGAAAATCATGAATCATGTGTGTCAGTGTTCTGGTGGTACTGGCACAACAGGGGCACACAGCTGATTTGGAACTATTAATGTGAAGTTTATGTGGTGTGAACTACGTTCTACGTAATGTGTTGTATTGAATTTGTTGTAATTTACATGATTTTACTTTTGCTGTTGGTGTTGCTAGTATTTCTTCCCATAGTTCTTCTGATATTTCAAGACCTAAGTCTTTTGCCCACTCACTGTAGCTTTCATTTTAGAGATATCTTTATTAATCCCATAGCTATTAGTGATAGTATATATTTCTGACATTAAGTTTTTGTTCTCTGATTGTTGGTCCAGTACATCCAAATATAGAGTTGTTTTTTTTTTAATAACAGACTTTCATTCCTTCTAAATAAATAACTTTTTACTTGAATATATTTAAATATATGATTTCTTGGAATATTATATTGGGATTGTAATAAATGAAACAGCTTAAGATGATTATTTAAACATAGTTGATCCAATTCTTTTATTCCCTTATTTTGCCATTTTTTTAATATAGTATCATTAACAGATGGTTGAAAAAGATAATTATATAATGGTGTTTACCTATTTATTAGGATCTTAATTTTTAATAATTTGTGTAATTCTTGCCAACAATGTATTGTGGCAAGAGTAACTGGATTTATTTCCTTTTGAATATTTTTATTTGAGTAAAATCCAGAAAACAATACATTTCTTAAGGAGTCATAGGAATGGCCATCTTGTTCCATTTTAACTGAGCTTAGTTGACCTTTTTCCTCTTTTAGCCTGTACCAAATAATTATCACTTGTGATGTGACATAGTACTGTACTTTTTAAAATTTGGTAATGCTAATCCTCCCTTTTCCTTAGACAAAATTAATTTGTTATATGATATATGTGTTTTTTTATTGTTCCAAATAAAATTGAATGTTGTTTTTTTCAACGTATTAAATAGTGTATCAGGTATTATAATAGGCAGTGACTGAAATATGTACAGTAATTTAAGAAGAATTTTCATTTTGATTACATTAATTCTACGTATTGTCATTAATGGACTATGTCGCCATTTCTGTAAATACATTTTGATTTCCCCTATTAAATTTCCTAGATTTACCTGGTATAACATCTCATATTGCTCTCACTAGTGTTCCAGTTGAGGAGACCATCTCCTTTGAATGTGATGTTGTAGCAGGTGTGGGCTATCGAATTGCTCTCATCTACCGTCCACAAGGAGATGAGAAGCAATTCCTTAAGGAAGTAGCATACTTCGTTGTCGACGTGGCTTTTGAGTCTCCCAGGCTGATGGTCCTGGGTGACTTTAATGCTTGGGTTGACGACGAACTCTCGCAATTTGGACAACACTTCCTCCAGTTATTGGATACACTGGGCCAAACACAGGTGGTTACCACTGCTACACATAAAGGTGGCCATTCTCTTGACTTGGTCTTCCTCCTGGGGATCGAGACTTCTGACTTGGGGGTGGAACTAGTCAGTTGGTCAGATCAGTACACTGTGAGATTCAATTTTGGTGCCCCACCTTGTAGGCTGACCCCTGTGGAGATGCTCAAGTACTGCCCTTTGTGGAATATTTCTTCCAATGGCCTTGCTGCGGTTCTTGACCTATCACAATTCCCTGTGCATTGCAATGACCCAGAGGCATTGGTTATGGCTTATAATACCACCATTGCCTCTGTCCTGAATTCTACTGCTCCAGTTCATGTGCATCCTCTCTCCCTTTGACCCCGGGCCCCATGGTATGATGGGGTCCTGAGGGAGTTGCTGCGACTTGGACGCAGGTTAGAATGTTGTTGGTGGAAGTCTGGCTTGGATGCTGACCACCTTAGACTGTTAGAACATTAACAATTCTATCAGTCAGAAATCTCTTGTAAGAAGGCAGAGTTCCTGCCCAGGGAAATTTCTACTGCTCAGAACCGACCAGCTCAGCTATTCAGAACTGTAGACAGAATGTGCAACCCAACCTGTCTACAGCTCCATAGAGCATTTTCACAATTACAGTGTGAAGAGATTGATTGGTTCTTTGCTGATAAGGTGACTGACATTAGGTCAGACATCTGTTTGACATGCACTATGTGGGATGCAAGTAGCCAGGATCGGGTCACTGCCCCTTCGTTTTCCTGGAGTACCTTCGATCACCTGGAAATCGTGGATGTTATGTGGATTGTCCAAGGGCTGCATCCTATCAGCTGTGGTTTAGATCCAGGCCCTATGCCCTTAATTTTAGGGTGTGGGGAGCCCATTTTACTGGTTCTAGCACAGATAGTCTGGTGTTCCCTTGACATGGGTGAATATCCCTGTTCCTTGAAAGAGGCAGTGGTGACACCCCGTTGAAGAAAGCATCTTTGGACCCAGACTGTCTTGCTAACTACAGACCCATCTTGAACCTTCCCTTTGTAGAGAAGGTAATTGAGAAGGTGGTGGCAGCCCACTTGGAGAACCATTTGACCATCCATAGCATCTGTGAACCTCTCCAATCAGGTTTTCGAAAGAGGCACAGTATCGAGACTGTGCTGGTTCGGGTGCTCAATGATCTTCTGATGGCGAGAGACCAGAGAAAATGGTCCATTGTGGTACTATTAGATCTGTCATCAGCATTTGACACCGTTGACGATGGAGTACTACTTGAGTGCCTGAGATGTATTTGTGGACTCTCTGGGATTGTTCTCAGATGGTTCAATTCTTACCTCACTGGAAGAACTCAGAGGGTGCTGTCAGGGGTCTTTTCCTCTGATTCCATCTCTCTATTTTGTGGTGTTTCACAGGGCTCCATATTGTCCCCCATGTTGTTTGCGGTGTACATGCTTCCCCTCGGAGACATCGTGAGATGGTATGGGCTGAGGTTTCACTGTTATGCAGATGATATCCAGCTGTACCTGTCCTTTGCACCTGACCAGGAAGGAGCTATCTTGGTATTCAACAGCTACCTAAATGAAATTCAGGATTGGATGAGGTCCAGTTGGTTGAAGTAGAACCCTGGGAAGATGGAGGAGTTGGTATCAGATCCGGATTGCCAGATAGGGGGACCTATGGCTGACACCCCATCTGGGGAATTTTTGTGGGGATGTTGAGCTACGGGTCTCTGAATGGGTGCATGGTCTGGGGGTGATATTAGATGCTGGGCTAACTCTTCGATCCCAGGTGTCAGCAGTGGTAAAATCATCTTTTTATCATCTAAGAAACATCACCAGAATCAAGCACTTTGTTCCGTCCGGCGATCTACCAACTTTGATCCATGCCTTTGTGATCTCATGCCTGGACTACTGCAACTCGCTTTACCTTGGGCTTCTGGGGATTGATATCCGCCACCTGCAGCTAGTGCAGAATTCCTCAGCCCGAGTACTGATGGGTACCCCTAGATCTTCCCATATTACTCCGGTGCTGCGGGAACTGCACTGACTGCCAGTTCAGTGGCAGATCACCTTCAAAGTTGGATTACTGACTTTTAAAGCCCTGCATGATCTGGGCCCTGATTACCTGAAAGAACTCCTAATCCCCTACTGCCCTGTGAGATCGCTCTGCTCAGCCGACGAGGGGTTGCTAGAGATTCCTGGGGTAATATTAAAATCAGCTGGGGCCCGGGCTTTTATGTTTGCTGCCCCCTTCCTTTGGAATTCTCTACCCCGTCAGATTAGGGAGTGTACAACTGTGGGGAGTTTTAAAAAGGCTCTCAAATCCTTTTTATGGGAAGGGCTTATTGTCTGACTACTTATTAATTTGTTGTGTGCGTCTTATAATATCTCGTTGTATTGTTGTTTTTGTATTTGTACTGTATCTTATTTTATTGGAATGCGCCATGGCATTTGAAAGGCGCAATATAAATAAAAATATTATTATTATTATACCTAAATATCTGAGTGTTTCCACCTGTTGACAGAAACAGTTTTCGGGTATTTGTAAATTGAAGTTTTTATTTAATTTTAAGATCAAAGTTTTCTGCCAATGTATTTTATATTCCAATGCTTTACCATATTTTATTGATAAGGTCATAAATTCTTAAATTGATTGTTGTGGTTTTAAGTACAGTAAAGCATCATCTGCATGCAGGCCTATTTTATGAATATGATAATTTTTATTCTTAATATATTAGAATTTTGTCTTACTGCTATAGCCAAAGGCTCTATAACTAGAGCAAAGATTAATGGAGAAAGGGGGCATCCCTGCCTTGTTCCCCTGTTTAGTAGGAAGGATTCAGACATTGTGTTATTAAGCTTTATATTTGCTTCTAGCTTCCGGTATATATTTTCAATCCAGTTAAAAAACTGTTTACCAAAATTCATTTTATTTATTAAAGTCCCACTCCACTCTATTGAAAGCCTTCTTGGCATCTACTGCTAATAAAGGGTAGCCTGTGATAATGGCACTGGGGAAAGGGCACCTACAATAATGGCGACCCCTTCCCCAGTGCATTACAGGGATGGCCATGGTCCGGTAGGGTGGCTGGATGGGGGGTGGGCAAATATAGTGACAGGATGTTGCTATATGTATGCATGCGGGGGGAGCAGGCAAGCACAGCGAGGGGTGGGAGGGGATATGAGAGGTGGTACCACGGTGGGTTGGCAAGCTGACCCTGTGGCTTGGTGGGTCGGCTGCTGGAGTCAGTGCACGGGGTACTGGGGTTGGGTCCAGGTGACTGTGCCTTTTTGTTGTACTGAGCCTGAACCTTTTTTTTTTGAATGCTTTCACCCCTCACACACACATGCACCCCCTTGGAGTTGAGAATCCTTTAGTAGAAGAGTGCAGGGGAGCAAAGCCCCCCATGTGGGGGGTGCAGCCCCCCAACAGAAAATATTAAAAACGAAGTCCCCGGTGCTGTTTTCCTGTGCATCGGGGTGTCACAGTAATGAAAAAAATTTCTGCACTGTGACTTTGCGATAGCGGCGATCGCCTTTAGGCTTTTGCTGTTATCACATGGAACCTAGTAAAGTAGCATCTTGCATGGTGTTATTTGCAATTATGTTGATTGTTCTTGGAGGACCCCCCTCCAACCTACTGGCTAATATTTTGGCAAAAATGTTATAATCTGCGTTTAACAGAGATATACATCTGTAGGATGTACAACTATTTGGATCTTTATTTTGTTTAAGGAATAAAAGAATTGTAGCTTGTTTAAATGATTGTAGGATGTCTTGAATTTCATTAATGGTATTATATATTTTGGTAAGTACAGGTCTAATTCAGATTTATATTTTTTGAAAAATTCTGATTGAAACCCATCTGGGCCTGATGCTTTACCAGATCAGAGATTATCAATTGCATTTTCTACTTCCAACTGAGTTATTGGTTAACCAGTAAATCACTAGTTTCTTTTGTTAATTGGCTGATTTTTATCCCATCAAGAAAATCTTCTGCTAGTTTTTCCTTTGGATCAATTTCCATAGAGTATTAGTTTTTATAATACTCCATGAATATTTCACTTATTTCTTTTGGATTTTTATGAATATTACCCTTTTGATCCTTAATTTGGGTTACTGTATTTTGTTCTTGTTCTTTTCAAAGTTGCCATGACATTAATTTTAATGGCTTATCTGAGTACTAGTAATTTTTCCTTGTTTGTAAAATTTGTTTTTCCACCTTCTCTGTTATAAGTTTATTATACTGATCCTTTTTTGTGTGTGTGTGATATCATTATACGTTTTGGTATTGAAAGTATAGTAATGAATTTGTTCCAATGTCTGAATTTCTATTTCCAGAATTCATTGTTGTTTATCCCATACTTTTTTCCTATGTATTTTAAGTTGTTGCATATAACCCCTAACCCAAGCTTTAAATGTATCCCATACAGTAAACAAATTTGAATCTACCTCTAGATTAGTTAAAAAAAAATCTCTCTCTTATAAATGTATCATTCGTCTCCTGATTTTTTAACAATGTGAAGTCCATTTTCCAATAAATGTTGGCTAATTTTTCATTTTCTAACTGATAATCAAGTGTGCATGGAGAATGATCCAAGATAATTATGCCTTGATAATCTATTTGATTTATCCTACACATTATTGATTCTGATACTAAAAATAATTTATTCATGAATAAGATTGATGTTTTGCCAAAAAAATGAATATTTATTAGGGTTTATATTTTGTTCTATTCATGGATCTGTTATTTATAAATCTGTTTTATAATTATTAATAATTTTTAAAGATGGTTTAAACATATTAGCTACAGTAGAAGTTTTTTCTGACTTACTCAGAGTCAGATTAAAATCATCCCTGATTATAAAAGGAGCTTTACAGATTGATATTTGCAAAACAAATTCTGTAAAAAAGCCTGGATTATTTATATTAGGTCCATAAATTGAAGCTATAGTAAACTGATTTGCACCAGTTTCTACTTCTAAGCTCACATACTTGCCATGTGTATCTGTTTTTATGCTATTTATTATTGGTTTCATAGAGAATTGTTTCTTTTGGAAAAAAAATGGCTACCCCACCTGAGACCTGGTTGTATGAAGAATAACCCCCTGGTCCCAATTGTTTCTGGAACCATTGGCAATCTTTTTCCAAAAAATGTGTTTCCTGCATCATGATACATTAAACCCTTTTATTTTCCAAATGCTTAATAATTTTATTGATTTTAATTCTATTCTGTAACCCCTTAACATTCCATGTAGCTATTCTCATGTTTGGCCCCATTTATATGTTTTTTTTTATTCTTCCAGTATTATGTTTAAAATTATTATTTGTACTTATCATTCTAATATTATTAGAATCTTGGACCCATTGTGTATTTTAATTTAAAATTAAATTCCAGTTGTTCAGAACCCCGTCCCCAATCTAACACTGCTGTGACCCATATTAAACCCCCCACACACACATATTTGCTAAGATGGCAATTGCATTTGCCATCTTGTACGCCAAAAACTTGCCAGCAGGGACTCTTATTTTCCCCCATTTCTTTCTTCTTCATTTTTTTTCCCTCCTTCCAAAAATGCATTTTTTCCCCAGCCACAGTTATGGGTCAGAGATGCACATTGCATAAATTTTAGTTATTCTTGCACTCCAGTAGGGCTCATCTGATAGGGGTGGGACCTCTGTTTTGACATTGCCATTTGACTCTGAGGCTGATTTTCTCCATAAACCATTTCAAAAGCCTCCATTGTTTCTTCAGCATCATCAAATGTCACTAATTTGCCATTCACCATAAACCTTATCTTAGCTGGATACAACATCATAAATGTAATCCTTTTATCATATGGCTTCTTCTTAACCACATTAAACATTTTCCTTTTATTTACTGTCTCTGTAGATTAATCTGGATAAACATGAAAAGTGAAAACCTGAGATTTTAAACCCCTTTTAATTCTTGCCTTCTGCAAGATTGCTTCTTTATCTTGATAGTAATGTGGTTTAACAATGATAACTCTGGGGTAAGTTTGGTTGTTTCCAGTAAATCTACTCCCACCCCTATGAGTCCCATCCAATGCAATTTTCTGGTCTGGGTAATTACGGCCCATTGCTGTTGTTATCAATTTTTCAAAATATGTCATAGGATCACCCTTTCACTCTACTCCCTCTGGGACACCTAAAATTCTCAGATTCCATCTACAAGAGCTGTCTTCCATTTCTGCCACCTTATGCATTAATACTTGCAGTTGTCTGTCCTGTTGCATTTGTGTTCTCAATAATGGGTATTTGATTTGTATTTCCTAATTGAGACCCTCTCTTTTCTAATTTAGCTGTGTGAGTGGTAAGGCCTTCTAATTTTGGGGTCAAAGCCCCAACCAATTCAGAAATATTCTTTACAGCTCCTTGTATTTCCCCCAGCACTTAAAGCATTTCAGATTTAAATGAGGACATTGCCTCCATTAAGTTACCCTGCTGATTGTGAGGTGAAGAGTTTTCAGCATGATTTTGTAACAAGCCTGCTTGTATGGCTTGCATGTCTATTGCTAGCACAAATTCAGCTTCTGATTCTCTTCTGTCTTCTAGCCCCCCTGCTGCCATTTTGCCCTTTTCCTCCCCCTTATTCAAATCCCCCTCTCCAATTCTCTAGCATCTGTTGTTTTGCCCATTGTTTTCCTGGTGTTAGCCAGTTTTGTTTCAGCCACCTCTTGTTGTTTTACAGATGCCCTTTTCAGAGGCTTATTATCTGCACTTCCTGAAATACTAAATATGGTTTCAATATTATACTCGCTTTTCTTATGTTCTAAGAAATAAAAGCAAATGTTAACTGGTTGTAGCTGGGTTTTCAGTGGAGTAGCTTGGAGAGAAAAATTAGGGGGGCTAAATAGGGGGCTGACTCATCACCTGGAGTGCTTCTAGGTCAGGGGAACTTAGGTATTGCTGCTCTGGCATTTCAGTTATTGCTCAAGAGGTATTCTTCTTATAGTGCTTCCATTGCTTCATGAGGCCCTTTACTCATCAGATGTCTTTTGACATCCCGTCATTTGTAACAGTGAGCACAATATGTGTCGTAAAAATGAAGGGAGTAGTACGAATGGGGTGATTTCTTGAAGTTACAAGTTTAAGTTTGAGTCTTGCTGCTGTGAGTTGGCATTCTGCTCAACCTCTGCTCTATAACGAAACTGACATCATCATCCTGTTCTCCTCCAGACCAGTTCATTTTCTTGTTTAATTATTTTTTTATTTCTAACAAAAATGAACCATAGAACAAAATGTGGAATTAATGTTTTTTGCTGTCAAGAACACCCAAATCTGAAATGGGTGGTGGGGTGGGGGGGTTGCTTTTCCAAACAAACTGTTTGCTCATCTCTAATAAAAACAGAAACAAAAATTATCCTTGATAACTTCTTGAAAATGCAAATTTTATTATTGCATGAAACCCACAAAAGTGAGGCAGCAAATGGACCACAGCAACGTTAAAATAGGACAGACATCGTGCTGAAGTGAAGCATAGCAGTGCAAACAAGAGTATAAAAAAGTACCCTAGCACTTACTGCTTCTGAGGTTTTTGCTATAATTCCCAACACAGTTAGCAGCAGTGTGTGTGTGTGTGTGTGTACGAGTGTGTGTGAGTATGTATGTATATATATATATATATATATATATATATATAACACACACATATATATATACATGTTTAAAGACACATGAACCTACATTTAAAGAATACAGTGCCTGATGATGCAGAAGAAATCTATATGAAGGAAAGAGCATACATTCCAAAAGTGAAGGAAAACAGATCATAAATAATGCTTACATACAAAATATCAGCAATATTCAAAGTTGCAGAACTAAAATCCTGATTTCTTTTGTACTTGATGCTGTTCCTCAAATGATAAGGTGCCCAACCTAATCTATATCACTAAACATGTCATGCCGATGTGGTAGAAAGATGAAAAACATTGTTAGCAACAAAATCACAAACAACAATAGGCAAACAGAAGGATAAATGGTAAAATTTTCTAACAATAAAGTCACTGTGGTTGGTCAAGGAGCCCGGTGGTAGAGCTACTTCTGCTATATCAGCGATCTGTGTTCAGGTATGGACACTGGACATTTAGGGGCTATCTGAGAGAAGGGTGGATTGAGCACCCCTGCAACAGCTCTCATCCTTAATGGATTGGGGTCAGTGCATCCCTCTAGGCAGCGTCCACCTGGAGAAGTCTTGGTTGTAGCATAGAAGGGTGCAAGAGAAGGGGACCCCACCTCCATGAGGCCGGGGGGGTGTTTCCATGGAGACAGAGCTCACATAATGTGTCATAGAACATGCTGTGGCCCTGAGGAGAAAATGGTGGGATAAACCCCAAGTGTGGCTGGATGAACGCCGGTCCCCCACAAGCCCCTCACCAGTACTGGGGGCACATCTGGGTCTTTTGGCAGAGGACAAAATGAAGCACAAAGTAAGTCCCAATTAAGCCACTTAATGGGATTTAAAGGATCAATCTGGATGGGGGTGGGTCGGGCAATGAAATACATAAAATGTTCACTAACAAAAAATTTATTTTGTAGATTGACTCTTGTGTTATCGTTTTCTGTTTCTGACAGTGTTTCATTGTTCATCTTTCACAGGATATGGCTGAAGGAGGCAATTACCTAGCAGAAGTGCTGAGTGGATTAAAACTTCCCAAGGATAATGTGGAATTTGTGGAAGCTATCTATAGAAAAATGGAAAGCAGTCTCTTAGGCCCGGACATTCCTGACGAGAGAGATGCAAGGTCCATACAAGATGAACACATCATTAACAAAGGAGTTCTGAAAGTGTACTACAACATTGTGCAAGAATTCATAAGAAAGGCTAATTTTCCCTCCCTCGCTACAGTTCAAGCCCTTCCAAGAGACCTTCAGGTGTCAAAGGCAATAAATAACCCTTTCTCAAATGAGCACATAAAAAATTGCATTGAAAATAAATTGAAAATTGCTATCCCTTTAACTGTACATTATAGACAGCTCAATGAAAAGAAGTATGGAGAAAACATTCGAAGCCTGGTAGATATTGTCAGTAGTTACATGAAATACTGGTATGAAGGTGATCAAACCTTTCTTACAGTACAGGGAAATATCCGTGATGTGCTGACACAGCTCACAGAGCATCTCTTGTATGTAGACCCTGTTGCATTGATATACTGGCTAGATAAACACCCAAATGGGAAGAGAGAAATAGAGGAAGTGCTGATGGAAGTCAAGAAGATGTTTACTAACCTGAATCCCTGTGGCTGTGGTCAAATCCTCAACGAGTGGACAGATCAGATAAAAAAGTGCGCTGAAGATCATTAAATACGTTCATGCAGATTTTTAATATTGCTTTGCGTTACCCTGAGCCATAACCTATTTTTGCCAATTAGGTCTTCCTGTCTGCTGTTCTTGACTCTTGAGCCCCATCAGATGCCCCCCCCCAACATCCCAGCTAGTGGATACCTGCTGGGGGTGGAGCTCAAAGGTACCAGTGACCATAGTATAAATGGTTTGGTGCACTAATGTTTTTGTCCCCAATTTTCTCCTTAAAGTGCCTTCCTCTATCCCATGCTATGAGCAGTGCCCACATTGGCCTCAGACATCAGTGTCTCTCCCTCTGTCCAATGGTGTGAGTGGTGCATACCTCATCCTCAAAAATCAGTGTCCCTTCCTCCAGCCATAGTGTGAGTGTTGCCTACATTGGTGTCAGACGCAACAGTGTCTCTTCCTACACCCCATGTTGTGAGCACTGCCTACCTCCACTTCAAGCTTCAGTGTCTGTCCCTCCAATCCATGGTATGATCACTGCCTACATCAGCCTCAGACATCACAGTGTCCCTCTTCCCACCCCATGGTGTGATCAGTGTCTACATTGGACCCAGACACCATGCTGTCTCTCCACCCCATGGTGTGATCATTGCCTACATCAACCTGAGATGTCACACTGTTCCTGCCTGCACCCCATGGTGAAAACGGTGCCTACACTGGCCTTAGATGTCAGTGTCCCTCACTCCACCCAATGGTGTGAGTGATGTCAGCATCATCCCTAGAGATTACAGTGTTCCCTCCACTGTTTGGTGTCAGCAATGCCTACATTGGCCACAGATGTCCATTTTCACCCTCCCTCCATGATGTAAGTGGTGCCTACATTCTGGCCTCAGATGTCACAGAGTCCCTTCCTCCACCCCAAGGTGTGGGTGGTGCTTACATCAATCTTGCACGTCAGAGTCCCTCCCTCCACACCACAGTGTGAGCAGCGCAGGCCCCTGATAGGCACCCCCAATGGCACAATGCTGACATTCGGCATTGTGTCTGTCACTGTGGGGGATGTCCGTCTGAGTGCTGTCAAAATGCTATAGTAAAACTACCTCCACCTCATGGTGAGAGCTGTGCTTACATTGGCCTCAGATGTCAGTGTCCCTCCCTCCCACAACCCAATAGTGTGAGCGATGCCAGCAGCATCCTTACAGATCACAGTGTTCCCCCCTCCACCATTTGGTGTGAACGATGCCTACATCAGCCAGAGATGTCAGTTCCCATCCCTCCCTCCATGGTGTAAGTGGTGCATATATTTTGGCCTCAGACATCATAGAGTCCCTTCCTCCACCCCATGGTGTAAGCAGTGCCTACACTGGCCTCGAATGTTAGTGTCCCTCCCTCTACACCATGGTGTAAACAGTGTCTACATCAGCCTCAGATGTAACAGTACCCCTTCCTCCATCCTGTGGTATGAGTGGTGCCTACATCAGCCTCAGACATCAGTGTCCATCCCTCCACCCCATGGTGTGAGCAGTGCCTACATCAGCCTCAAACGTCAGTGTCCATCCCTCTTCCCCATGATGTAAGTGTTGCATACATCAGCCTCAGACATCAGTGTCCATCCCTCTTCCCCATGGTGTGAGCGGTGCATACATCAACCTCAGACATCGGTGTCCATGGTGTGAACGGTGCCTACATCAGCCTCAGACATCAGTGCCCATCCCTCCACCCCATAGTGTGAGCAGTGCCTACATCAGTTTTTTTTCTTTATATTTTCTTTTAGTTTTCCAAGTTTTCATCTTACGGGAATACCTCCTGGTCTGTCATCATGGTTGTACATTCACACAATAAAAAACATAGTTTTGTCTTGTACATCACAGGTCAAAATACTGTAGTTTAGCCTTGTTTTTGTTTGTTTCCTTCTGTTTCTCAATTTGTTACATTTATCAGGAAGTGAAAAAACTGTCAAAATTCAAATAAAATATAATTTGAACACCAATAGCTAGAGAGTGATTTTCTTTCCTTCTTATTTTTCTTCTTTTATGGATATATTCTCTGGCTTTGCCCCCATGGTTCACAGGGGCAGTGTTACTTTTAGTCCTGCGGTTTCTTATCCCATTCCTTGGTTACCCTTTGTATACTGTGTTTGTCCAACCTTGTATCTTCTCCCCCCAACTCCTTTTACCTTTCACTGGCCCTTATCCATTCTTTCTCCTTTAGGTCATTTTCATTATCCACTTGGTCCACCTTTAAATACATTTCTCTGTTCTGCCTTGCATCTGGTACGTCTGTCTCTCCGGTTCTTGCATTTCATTCATTATTTTTCCCATTCCAGTATTGCTGTTGCTCCCAGATTGAGCCACCTCTTAGTGATTGCTTTCTCCACTGCCACCACCCCTATATTCCACAGGGATTTTGTATTTGTCCCCCTTACTTCCCGTGGTGGGAGTCCTAACATGATATGGTGGAACTGGAGAGGTGTGGTAATTTGGAACAATTTCTCTAATTTTGTTTTAACTTCCACTAAAAGGTATTTATGTAATCTTGGCACCATTATACCAAGGGCTACTAACCCTGCCTGTAACAGGCTGAGGGGCCTGAATTCGTAACTACTTAGTATGGGGGGGGGCTACCAGTAGTAGTGCTATAATTATGGTGCCTCCACCCAGATAAATTACGGGGGTAACTATCACAGTAGGTACAGCCCTCTGGGAAGCTAATAAAACACAAAATCCTGCCTAGTGACCCTTTATGAAAACCTGGGCAGCTGCAGTGTTCAACAATCAGAATACCAGACCATTTGACCATTAATGATATGCTCACAGTCAGATCACTTACTAACAGGGTCTGGAGCTCTGGCTCATGTCCTGCACCCCCCGTAAAGGACAGTCTCATCAATATCAGCATGCACTTTCAATATGCCTTGCAGTGCTTAAATTACTTTAGGCCAGGTAATAATATGCTCACAAGCCAAGTTAACATCAAAACAGTAAATAAGGTAGATTAAGTGAGACATGAACATGGGAAGGGCAAGAATTTAAATAATTACGACACTGCAATTAAAACAGGCAAGATCACTTTTCATTACTTTATTCCTGGAATTTATCAGTCTAGCAACTACTTGGTACCTACAGGGAAACACAGGCACACCTGAGGCGGTGCCGTGGGTTGGCCAGCACTGCAGCTGATGTTGGCGCCCTTGATGGAAACAGGGTGATTAAAGAAGAACACCACATTTATAAATCATTTGTATCTTGGGCCGGATGGCCCAGTCATTTTGAAGCACATTAACTGGCAAACAAAATCAGATGGTACCATTAACAGTTGAGGATTCACTACAGGGAGCTACCCTGATTTTACTCACTGTACCCAATGTAGCAGATGACAAAGCTGATGAAATGAAGACCTGGTGGTCTGTCTGGAAGCTGGTGGGGACCTAGACTGACAAGACCCAGCTTCTCTTCATGGCCTTTCCCTGCAGGTGGCCACAACCTGCAATCGATTGCTGAACAGGGGTCAACTCCCCAACCCTGGTCACTCACCAAGATGCTGAAAATGGTACAGGATGTCTGGCTGGGCCATTGATGGCATAGGCTCAGAGGAAGAAAATGTCTCTTTTTAAGGTCAGGTTTGGTCTGCATGCTGGAGAAACCTCCAACTGGGCTTTGAAAGAAAGAACTCTTTTGGCTGGAATTGCTCCTGAATTTTGGCACAGGAATCCCTGGTTCAGTGTCACCACACACACAGTAGGCCTCAGTACATCAGGATGAAGAAACATTCAGACTTCTCTTCACATTGGTTTGTAGCCAGTTGAAATCTCAGCCAACTTGCTGAGCAACTTTTTCTGGTCTACTGGCAGGCAGTTCCAAGTCCTGATACCCTTTTGGATTTATTCGCAAGAGATGATACAGGCCTCTCCTGTGTAAAGGCAGCACAGGCTCCCCTCTCCTCAGTGTCTCCAACTGAATCCCAACTGACTCTGAATTCAAACAGTTCCTCTTGAATAAAGGACAATGGTCAGCAATCCGATTGGCTGCCTCAGCTGTCGATCACAGTTTCAGTCTCTTAATTGACTGTATCTTTGGTGCC
The DNA here is from genome assembly GCA_016271365.2 of Neoceratodus forsteri. Classification (NCBI taxonomy): domain Eukaryota; kingdom Metazoa; phylum Chordata; order Ceratodontiformes; family Ceratodontidae; genus Neoceratodus; species Neoceratodus forsteri. Next base: position 58,911,950 of record CM028131.1, read on the forward strand.
AGGAATAAATCCCTGTTTCTCTCCCACAAGTCTCTTGTTATGTCCCATGAGCCCCTGGCTGAAATCCTGGCTCATGATTGGCTGTGGGACCCCCCCAAATGGTGGCTGCTTAGGCAATAAGGCACAACAAGGTATGGGTTATTGGGGATTTACTTACGCCTTGTGTAGTGTCACGAGGCCCAGCTGAGTGACTTAACCAAACAAGAAGTAGGTAAATCACCCAATAATTCACACCTTGGAGTGCTTTATTGTGATTATACAAAGGACCCATGTGTAAAATAAATGTAAAACGTGTTTTATTATGTTTTTTATAAATGCCATTCCTTAGCTGTGTGTTATGCAGGATTTACCCATGGTCGTGTGACATGTTTTAACCAATGAAGTTACAGGATTTTCACACACCATTGTATAATATAAGATATACTGTCTCACATATTTCTCAATTTGATGCAACCAGGATAAACATTATTTTATTACACTTTCCCCGCACATATGTAGCTCTGGCTGTGCCCTTTCGAATAAGCCCACATTTATATTTTACCCCGTGTAGTTTTTCATTGCTACCACCGTAATCCTGACCCCCCAGGTGGCAGCAACAGCTTCATGAATATTTATGAGATGCTCATGCATATTAATCAGCCCCGCTAGTAGCCCCATTCTTAAAATTAAAAATTTGCCCCCAACTGGCTTTTCTGTCACATTCTTTAGGTCACCAGCCCTCATTAAGCTGAGGAGAGGCGCCGGGACCAGGAAACTCCTCTACGGAAACCACAATCTCGTGGATCAGCACATCAAAGGTGCTGCTCACACCTGTGCGATCCCTGCTGCACCGAGGTACACTGCCATGTGGGAGGATCATGGCTCAGCATTTAAGCCCGAAGTGGGCCAAATGAATGATGATGGCCACATCGTGGAACCCGGGGCACACAGGATAGTCAGGCTGTGGCAAGAGTGCAAACAAGACTTGGGTTGAAGCCGGGGACATAAACCGACACTTGGCAGCAGCAGGAGGAGAAAGCAGGAGAGCAAGGGATACTGGGGCAAATAAGGTAAACCCCCGAGGGGGGGTTACATCTATGGCAGGGCAAAAATAGAAAACATGTTCATGCGTGTTCTTTTGTTCTCCACAGTTTCTCCAGCACCTAGCATTTCCACCATGTTCTGCATCTGGCTTTAAAGTCTGGTGTTATGAAGTATCTGGACATAACTTTCCAGAACTCTTGGCATCCTGGAGCTGAAGTGGTTTTAAAAGTACCCTCCCTTATTTCCCCCCACTCTTATTTACATAATCGGAATCCCCCTTTCTCTTCCCCTTCCTCTTCCCAATTTTGTTTTAATATCTTACCCCTCCTCCCTTTGGGAGTTTATAAACTTGTAGATTCGGGAAATTGCTCCTTTTTGTGAGGTCATATTTAATAGATCCTCTAGGTTGGGTGTTTCTTCTGGGATATTGGGGTTGGTAGCATGTTTTCTTATTTGGGTTTGGATATAGTTGCTGAGCTGAAAGTACCTCAACCTGTCTGTCCCTGTCCAGTTGAATTGCCTTGCAGCATCCTTCAAACGGTGGTACCATCTTTCCTCTCATCATTTTAGCTGGCCAATTCCCACCTGCAGCCTTCATCAGTCATTGACATCAAAGAGTCCCTCCCTCCCTCCATGCCATTGTGGGAGTGGTGTCCACATCAGCCTCAGACATCAGTGTCCATCTTTCCACCCCTTGGTGTGAGCAGTTCCTACATCAGTCTTGGATGTCAGAGTCCTTCCCTCCACCCCATGGTGTGAGTGGTGCATACACTGGCCTCGAATGTCAGTGTTACACCCCCCCCACCCCATGGTGTGATTTGTACCTTCATCTGCCTCAGACATAACAGTGACTCTTTCACCACCTCATGGTGTGAGCGGTGCCTACATAAGTCTTGGATGTCAGAGTCCCTCCCTGCAACCTATGCTACAAGCAGTGACTACATTGGCCTCAAATGTCAGTATCCCTCCTTCCATTCCATGGTATGAGCTGTGCCTACTTTGGCCTTGAATATCAATGTACCTCCCTCTTCCCCATGGTATGATCAGTGCCTACATTGGCATTGAATATCAGTGTCGTGCCCTCCACCCCATGATGTAAGCGGTGTCTATAGCATCCTCAAACATAACAGTGCCCCTTCCTCCATCCTATATTGTGAGTGGTGCCTTCATCAGTCTTGGCTGTCACCGAGTCCCTCCCTCCACCTCATGGTGTGAACAGTGCCTACATTAGCTTTGGACTTCACACTATTTCCCCTGCCACCCCATGGTGTGATCATTGCCTACATCGGCCTGAGATATCATACTGTCCTTGCCTTCACCCCATTGTGAAAGCAGTGCAGACACTGGCCTCAGATGACATTGTCCTTCCATCCAGCCAATGGTGTGAGCAATGCCAGCATCATCCTTAGAGACCACAGTGTTCCTCCTCCACCTTTTGGTGTGAATGATGCCTACATTGGCCACAGATGTCAGTTTCCATCCCTCCCTCCATAGGGTAAGTGGTGCCTACATTTTGGCCTCAGACATCACACAATCCCTCCCTCCACCCCATGGTGTGAGTAGTGCCAACATTACACTCAAATGATGGTGTCCCTCCCTCCACCCCATGGTGTAAATGGTGCCTACATCAGCCTCGACCATGACAGTGCCCCTTCCCCCATCCTGTGGTATGAGAGGTGTCTACATCAGCCTCAGACATCAGTGTCCATCCCTCCACTCCATGGTGTCAGCAGTACTTACATCAGCCTCAGACATCGGTGTCCATCACTCCACCCCATGGTGTGAGCGGTGCCTACATCAGCCTCACACATCAGTGTCCATCCCTCCACCCCATCGTGTGAGCAGTGCCTACATCAGCCTCAGACATCAGTGTCCATCCCTCCACTCCATGCTGTGAGCAGTCTATACATCAGTCTATGACATTGGTATCCATCCCTGCACCCCACAGTGTGAGAGGTGTCTACATCAGCCTCAGACATTGGTGTCCATCCCTCCACCCCATGGTGTGAGTAGTGTCTACATCAGCTTCAGACATCAGTGTCCATCCCTCCACCCTATGGTGTGAGCAGTACCTACATCAGTCTAAGACATTGGTGTCCATTCCTCCATTCCACGGTGTGAGAGGTGTCTACATCAGCCTCAGACATCGGTGTCCATCACTCCACCACATAGTAAGAGCAGTGCCTACGTCAGCCTCAGACATCGGTATCTATCACTCCACCACATGGTGTGAGCGGTGCCTACATCAACCTCAGACATCGGTATCCATCACTCCACCACATGGTGTGAGTGGTGCCTACATCAGCCTCAAGCATCGGTGTCCATCCCTCCACCCCACGGTGTGAGCGGTGCCTACATCTTTGCACATCTTTTTTGCAGCACAGCAATTGGATTTGCAACCGAGGTAGGTGGAGGGTGGGGAGACCCCCTTTTCTGGGTTGGGGTTATTCTGGCTAGTCACCTCCTTTCACCAGGCAGGAGGGATGCGATGATTCCTCGGGGCACCGGGGGTCAGTCGGGCTTCTTCTAGGCCTCCTGTGAGCTGGGTTTGATGGCTTAGCCCTTGGCATGTCATAACTGGGGATCATTGGGGGTTGACAGATGTGGCCTGTGGGTGCTTTTACCTGGAGGGGGGCCCCTCCACCCAAAGTTCCTACTGCATCTGCTTAAACTGGATGCTACTGTTTTGATTCATTTTTTGGATATGGATTTTTAATCTTTGAATTTGAGACCCAGAGGCCTTACATCGGTGTCCAGGGGAAGTGGGAGCTTCCCTGGCCTAACTGTGGAATATCTGGGCTTGTTTTTCCCTGATATATTAGACATATCAATAGTGTACTTTTCAAGTTTAGCTGCTGTGTTTGACAGAAGAGAACACTTTGGTTTCAGAGCAAGATACAGCAGTCTAGAACTACTGATAAAATCACTTCTATCTCTGCAGCAGTTAGTACCTGTTTGGATTAAGCAAACGGATACTTTATTAGAAGAAGGGGTCTCATTTAAGTAAAAAAAAAAGAAGAAAGAAGAAAGTCACTGTGTGTTTCTCTGAAGAAGGGGGCTGTATCAGTTTAAGTTACTGAGTCAGAGCAGAGGGTGAATCTAATTGGGGGTGTGGTTTAGCAGCTTAGTAGTACAAAAGCAGCTGTCTCCAATTACAGCTTCCTGCTGTTTTTGACAGAAGAGAACACTTTGGTTTCACAGCAAGATACACCAGTCTAGAGCTACGGATGTTTTACTAATTGCCCTCTTTCCCACCCCTCCATCTACCCACCCAAAGCCAGTTCTACTTTTATAGCCACTGAATTTGACTGACAACAGGAACTTCCTGTTTGGCAGTAGGAAGGGAAGGATCACTGAGACACATTAGTTTCACCAACCTTGAAGGAACCTAAAAAAATAACTCATCCCCCCCAACCCGGCTGCTGGAGGTCTGAATCCAAGCATGGAAGAAGGAGACTACTGAAGACTACAGAAAGTTCCTGTCCCAGAACAGGAAGGGCAAGAGTTGTAAGGGTACATAGGCAGTAGGAAAGTAGGTGTAAAAATACATAGAGGGAGGAGACAGTAAGCATACAAAGCAACAGGGGAAGGGACACAAATAAGTCAAGATGGGAGTGGTGCAGTGCAATGGCTGTGGGGCAGCAGTGTTCCAGGAGACAATCTGGAGGCTGTGATGCTGCCGTTTGCAGGCACCTCTCTGGTCTGAGGGATGAGGTTGCCTGTCTCCAGGCTGACCTGGCTAGGATTCGTGAAACCTCTTCCCCCACCCAGGGACCACCAGGGCCACCACCGTTACCTCAGAGGTTGCCAAGAAAGAGGAGTGGTTGGACCAAGGTGGGCTCAGTGAGGGAGAGGGTAGTGGAACAGATGTGCATCCCTCCAGCTGTACCTCTCCACAGTTCATATGCTGTTCTGGCAAAGAGTGGTTCCTCTATGAAGGCACCTGCAGTGGTGACCAAGGAGGATGCTGGGAACTTCCACAAAGGAGACCCACAGGAGGGTGGCATGAGACCCCACAGGGGAAGGGAACAACTCCTGGTGGGGGACTCTATCATTAAGGGGGTAGAAGTGGGGGATGAAGGGGATACAAAGGTAAGGTGCCTGCCTGGCGCCATGGTTCAGAGGGACAGGAAGCAAATCCTCAGGATCATGGGAGCAGCTGTACGAGGGGGGGAGCTGGATGTCATTGTCCACCTAGGGACAAATGACCTGGCTGCTAATGGGATCAGATCAGTGCAAGAGGAGTTTGTGGAGTTGGGAAGGGGCCTAAGACAAGTAGCATGTATGGTAACCTTCTCAGAGATGCTGCCTGTCTATGGCAAGGATGATGCTAGGGTATTCCGCACCATGGGATTTAATGAATGGTTGAAAAACTGGTGTGGAGCTCAGAGTTTTGGCTTCATTGGGGATTGGGGAGCCACCTGGAGGGATGCAGGTGTATACTGGCACGATGGTCTGCATCTGTCCAGGGGGGAACTAGGATCCTAGTTGACATGTTTAAATACTTCATTGGCAAGCATTTAAACTAGCCAAGTGGAGGAGGCACTGAAAAGGAGCAGGGAAATCCCAGCCTCCCCCCACAAAACACAGTAGTTACAGAGGTAAACAACAGGGTAGAGAAGTCAGTACAGAGCAGGACAGGGATAAAGGCAGAAAAAGGCAGAAAGGGCAGTGATGGGTCTAAAAGGTGTAAGGCCATAAAAAGTACATGGAAGGTGATGAGTACCAATGCCTGCAGTCTGTGCAACAAGCTCCCTGAACTAGTGGCCTTGATAGAAGAGGGATACTTGGATATTGTGGCAGTCACTGAAACATGGTACACACAGAACCATGACTGGGATATCAACATACCAGGATACACAGTCTACAGGATGGACAGGGTGGGTAAAAGAGGAGGTGGAGTAGCTCTCTATATAAGCAAAGGGATTAAAGTAACAGAACTAAAGAGTTAACAGGAAGTTGATGAGTCACTATGGGTCACCCTGGAGACAGGAAATGTCACCACAATCCGCATGGGGTTGTGTACAGACCCCCATCTCAGGGGAAGGAAATGGACAAAGAAATGATAGAAGCATCCTTAAAATGGCAGAAAAAGGGGTGATATTGTTAATGGGGGACTTGAAGTTGCCAGATGTTAACTGGAGTACCTTTTCTGCGAGCACATCCAAGAGTAGGGTCATTCTTGATGCCCTACAGGGAGCATGCCTCAGACAGCTAGTGTTGGAACCCACTTGGGAGGGAGCAATCTTAGACTTGGTATGCTCAAATGGGGAAGGAGAAAGGATCTCAGATTTAGAAGTGGGTAGCCATCTGGGAACAAGTGACCACCGAACAGTGTGATTCACAATAAACACAGCCGAAGAGTCAAGCCATACAAAAACAAGAGTATTGGACTTTAGGAAGGCTGACTTTGGGAAAATGAGAGAGAGAGTGCCTCAGAAAAGCACTAGCAAACGGGCAAGAAGGAGGGATGGAGGAACAATGGGGAATAATCAAAACAGCCATTGCAGAGGCAACAAGCCTTTGTGTGAAGCAAATCAACAAAACAAAATGAAGGAAAAAAAACACTATGGTTCTCAAAAGAGGTGGCAGGGATGGTTAAGGAGAAATGGATAGCATTCAGGAAATATAAGGAAACACAGAAGGAGCCGTACAGAGAACTTTATCAGTTAAAGCAGAAGGAGGCAGGGAAGGCTGTCAGAATAGCAAAGGCACAAACTGAGGAAACAATAGCCAATTCTGTTAAGAAGGGGAATAAAACCTTTTATAGGTACACTAGGGAGTGAAGAAAGACCAAGGGAGGGATACAGAGACTAAATAAAGGGGAGGGAATGTGGGCAGAGGGTGACAATGAAAAAGCAGGGATACTGAACTAATATTTCTGCTCAGTATTCACAGCGGAAGAGGAGGAGGAGGAGGTACCTAAACTGTACAAGGGAGAAACACTGAATAGGGGGGTTGATACCAGTCCATTCACAGAAGAAAGAGTTTTGAAAGAATTCTTGAAACTGAGGGTGGACAAAGCAATGGGGCCTGATGGGATTCACCCCAGAATTCTAAAAGAACTAAGGGTAGAACTAGTAACGCCACTGACTACTCTCTTTAACAAAATCATGGGAGGATGGGGTGGTACCTGAAGACGGTAGAAGGGCAAATGTGATTCCCCTTCACAAAAGTGGGAGCAGGGCAGAGGCAGGAAACTACAGACCAGTTAGTTTGACTTCAGTGGTAGGGAAAATTATGGAATCATTTCTGAAGGAAAGAATTGTTGAGTACCTAGAGGCCAGTGGGGCACAGGACCCAAGGCAGCATGGTTTCACAGCAGGAAGGTCATGTCAGACGAATCTAATAGATTTCTTTGACTGGGTGACCAAAGTAGTACACCAGAGAGGGACTGTGGATATGGCCTACTGAGATTTTAGCAAGGCATTTGACACAGTCTCACACAAAAGATTAATATACAAGTTAGCCAGCGTTGGAGTGAGTCCCAAGGTGGTAGCCTGGAAAAAAAACTGGCTGGAAAACAGGATGCAAAGGGTAATAGTAAATGGAGTCCACAGTGAAGGAAGGAAGGTAACTAGCGGGGTACTGCAGGGTTCAGTACCGGGACCGGTCCTCTTTAATGCCTTTATAAGTGACATTGGAAAGCACCTGGAAGGAAAGGTATGTCTCTTTGCAGATGACACAAAGATCTACAACAGGATTAATACACAAGGTGGAGTGGAAATAATGAAAAGGGACTTGGCAGGGTTGGAAGAATGGTCAAATATGTGGCAGCTCAGATTCGATGCAAAGAAGTGCATCTGAGAAACAAAACCCCAGGGGAAGAGTACATAATTGGGGGTGAGTTAATAACAACAACAAAAATTGAAAGAGACCTAGGAGTAATTGTGATGTAGACAGCCAGCACTGAGCGCTCGAGTGCTGTATTAATTTTTTTTATTACATATAAAATATGTGATGGGAAACTCAGTTTGAGGAAACTACTGTCTTACTGGAACTGACACATCAAGACCCCCCAGGGATAAGTTCAAAGGACAGGAGGTATTTTAAACTACAGAGATCTGGGGTGCAATTACCTTGTCAATTTGCTTTCATCCCAGGAAATAAGATTAGCCATTCATAATGCCCTCAGGGAGATCCTTTGACTTGCATGGTTACCAGGAAGGACTTGTGGGGAAGGGTGTCGGAGAGAGGCCAGAATGGACATTGAAGAGGTTTGATGTCTGAGCCAGAGAGGACCCAGACGGATTTGGAAGGTCCAAAATACATTTCCCAGGGAACCCCTGAATTACATCAGAAAGACCTGATGTGTAGATTCCAAGGTCCAGACGGAATTAAAGAGGCCAATACACTTTTGCTTTGAATACAGTGACTTAGATCAAAGAAACTTTTGAGATATATGTGTAGCAGAGCACAAACCAGTTCTTACCAGTTAACCTGTAGAGAGGAAAGTCAGTGAGGTCATCTCATATGTTGTTTTAAATATTTTATTTGGACACCCTGTATTGTAAAATATAGAGTTTGATACACCAAGGTGGAGTTAGTGACCTCATGAGAAGGCCGGCTCAGAAGTGTGTTTAATTGCTGAAGTGAATCTGACAGAGACACACAAGAAAATATTTCTGACTGAGAGAAGAGAGAGACCCTCAAAGCACTGAAAGAAAGTAAGCATTAGATTATACCAGTCTGAAGTAACAAATTGTAGAACTGTACTTTTTTTACCTGTTTGTTTTAAGGCTATATGTGTTGGGATATATATATATTTGTTCTGTAATTATTGTTCTGTTTTGATATTTTCAAAGTAAAGATATTTTTTTACAAATGAAACTGCTGAAGTGCCTTGACATTTCTATTTATTTTAACTGGAACTTTTAAAGGTTATAAGTACACCGTGTATGGGCTTATTGTATACCAAACTGGGAAAAGGATAGAGTTCTCCAAAAGTCTTGCATAGAGTTACATAGAAACATAGACTTTGATGGCAGATAAGGATCACTTGGCCCACCCAGTCTGCCCATTTCCCTACCTACTGGATAGGCTGCAGATTCTAGTTAACCAACAGCCTATTTCCTGCAACCCCCCACTATAATTGCCTTATGTCTGTCCCATGCATGTTTGAATTCCTCCACTGTTTTAGACCCCACAACCTCTCCAGGAAGGCTGTTCCATGGTCCACCTCTCTCCGTGAAAAGAATTTCCCTCACATTACCCCTGAGCCGTCCCCTCTAACTTTAAATTGTGCCTCCTTGTTCTTACATCTCTTTTCTGAAAGATGCTACCCTCCTGGACTTTGTTGATTCCCTTGAGGTACTTCAAAGTTTCTATTATGTCCCCCAGTCCCTCCTTTCATCAAGGGTATACATATTAAGCTCTCTCAGTCTCTCTTCATATGGTTTCTGATGTAGACCCTGCACCATTTAGTTGCCCTCCTCTGGACTGCTTCCATCCTGTCTATGTCCTTGCGTAGATGAGGTCTCCAAAACTGCACACAGTACTCCAGATGGGGTCTCACCAACTGTCTGTATAGAGGATAACCACTTCCTTTTCTACTTGTGATGCCCCTCCTATGCATCTCAGTATCCTTGGCTCTCCTTACTGACTTCACATTGCTTACCCACCTTTGGGTCATCTGATATGACTACACCCAGATCCCTTTCCATTATTGTTGTCGTTAGTACCTCCCCTGCTATTGTGTACTCTTCTCCTGGATTTTTATTTCCCAGGTGCATTACTTTGCAGTTCTTTGCACTGAATCTAAGTTGCCATATGTCTGACCATTCCTTCAACCTTGCCAAGTCCCTTCTCATCCTTTCTACCCCCTTTTGTGTATCAACTCTGTTACAGATCTTTGTGTCATCCGCAAGGAGGCATACCTTTCCTTCCAGACCCTCTGCAATGTCACCTATAAAAACGTTAAAGAGAACTGGACCCAGTACTGAGCCCTGAGGTACTCCACTAGTAACCCCCCTTTCTTCAGAATGTGTTCCATTCACTATTACCTTCTGTGTCCTGTTGTGCAGCCAGTTTTCTACCCAGGCTACTACCTTGGGACCCACTCCCAGGCAGGCTAACTTGATTATTAATCTTTTGTGCGAGACTGTGTCAAATGCCTTGCTAAAGTCTAGGTAGGCCATATCCACAGCCCCTCCCTGGTCTATTACTTTGGTCACCCAGTCAAAGAAATCGATTAGATTTGTCTGACATGACCTTCCTGCTGTGAATCCATACTGCTATGGGTCCAGTGCCCCGCTGGCCTCTAGGTACTCAACAATTCTTTCTTTCAGAAGTGATTCCATCATTTTCCCCACCACTGAGGTCAAACTAACAGGTCTGTAGTTTCCTGCTTCTGCCTTGCTCCACTTTTGTGAAGGAGAATCACATCTGCCCTCCTCCAGTCCTCAGGTACCACCCATCTTCCCATGATTTGTTAAAAGTGTGGTTAGTGGTGTCACTGGGTCCTCCCTTAGCTCTTTTAGATTCTTGGGTGAATCCGTCAGGCCCCATTGCTTTGTCCACCTTGAGTTTTAGAAGTTCTTTCAGTTACTCTTTCTTCTTTAAATGGACTGGTATCAACCCCACTATCCAGAGTGCTTCTACTGTTTGGTTTAGGTAACCCTCCTCTTCTTCTTTTGTGAATACTGAGCAAAGTATTCATTCATTATCTCTGCCTTTTCACTGTCTCCCTCTGCCCACCTCCCTCTCGTTTATTAATCTTCCTATCCTCACTTAACCTTTCTATGTTCCCTAATGTACCTATAAAAGGTTTTATCCCCCTTCTTAACTGAGTTGGCTATCCTTTCCTCAGTTTGGGCCTTTGCTTTTCTGACTGCCTTCCCCACTTCTTTCTGCTTTAATTGATACAGTTCTCTGTCGTACTCTGTCTGTGATTCCTTATACTTTTTGAATGCAGCCTTTTTCTCCTTAACCTTCCCTGACACCTCTTTTGAGAGCCATAGTGGTTTTTTTATTACGCTTTATTTTCTTTATTTGTTTCACACAAAGGCTTGTTGCCTCCATGATGGCAATTTTGATTTTTCTCCATTGTTCTTCCACCCCTCCTTTCTGGCCATTTGCTAATGCATTCCTCAGGTATTCACCATTTGCCAAAGTCAGCCCTTCTAAAGTCCAGTATCCTTGTATTTGTATGGCTTGTCTACATGGTTGTGTTTATTGTGAACACACTGTGCAGTGGTCTCTTGTTTCCCAGGTGTCTACTGACTTCTAAGTTTGTGATCCTCTCCATTTGAGAGTACCAGGTCTAATATTGCTCCTCCTGAGTGGGTTCCACCACTAGTCGTCTAAGGCATGCCCCCTGTAGGGCATCAGAATAACCCTGCTCTTGGATGTGCCTGCAGCAAAGGTGCTCCAGTTAACATCTGGCATATTCAGGTCCTCCATCAACAGTATCTCCTTTTTCAACCATTTTGAGAATGCCCTCTATCATTTTCTTGTCCATTTCCTCCTTGAGGACGGGGTCTGTATACAACCCCTGTGCGGATTGTGATGCCATTCCCTGTCTCCAATGTGACCCAGAGTTCCTCTTGTCCTCCCTTTACCTTTTAGTTCTGTTATTTGATCCCTTCCTTTATGTAGAGTTAATCCACCTCTCTTTTACCCTCCCTGTCCCTTCTGTAGATTGTGTACCCTGGTATGTTGACATCCCAGTCATGGTTCTCCGTGTACCATGTTTCTGTGACTGCCACAATATCCAAGTGTTCCACTTCCATCAAGGCTACTAGCTCTGGAAGCTTGTTTCCCAAACTACGGGCATTGATACTCACTGCCCTCCATTTAATGTTGGCTTTATCCTTTTTTACCCCATCCCTGCTCTTATTGCCCTTGTCCATTTTTCCATTTACTCCTGTCCTGCCTTCTGTCAAGCTCTGTACCTCAGTGTTTACCCTACTACCTGCCATGCTTTGGGGGGGGAGGCTTGAACTTTCTGTTTCCTATCAGCACCTCCCCTTGGTTGGTTTAAAGATGCCAAGGAAGCCTTTAAACCTGTCACCTGGAGCGTGTTTCCTTCCTGGACAGATGCAGACCATCATGCCAGTATAGACCTTCATCTCTCCAGGTGGACCCCCAGTCCTCAATGAAGCCAAAGCCCTGTGCTCTGCACCAGTTTTGCAACATTCATTAAACTGCATGGTGTGCAGTACCCAGCTCACCCCTGCCATGGACTGTCAGCACCTCTGAGAAGGTTACCGTGCTTACCTGTCTGAGGCCCTCCCCAACTCCACAAATTCATCCTGCACTGCACTGATCTCATGCCTAGCTAGGTCATTTGTCCCGAGGTGGACAATAATATCTAGTTCCCTCTCCTGTGATGCTGCTTCTGCAATCCTGAGGATTTGCTCCCTGTCCCTCCAAGCCATGGCACCAGGCAGGCACCTTACTTCCCTCTCCTCTCCCTTCCCCAGGTCTACCCCCCTAACAATTAAGTCCCCTATCACAAGCTGTTTCTTTCCCCTGTGGTGTCCCTTGCCACTCTTTTGTGGGTCTCCCTTGTGGATGTCCCCAGCATTCTTCTTGGTCTCCAATGAGGGTGTCATCATAGAGGAACCTTAATTTGCCAGACCGACATATGATTTGTGTAGAGGTGCAACTCGGGGGCTACGCCTCTGTTCCACCACCCTCACCCTCCCAGAACCTACTGTGGTCCATCTGCTTTTCACACATGGCAACCTCTGAGGCAGTGGTTGTGGAACTAGTGCTCTTTGGGTGGGGGAGTCCTCTTTAGTCCTTAGTTCTAAGGGTTCATTTGAAAGACCTGGTTGGGTGCCCATAGGCAAAGATATCTGGCCACCAAAGACAGAATTATCTGAGCCTGATAATTGGGTACTCTAACAAGAGGTTATCAGTTTGAATCCCTTCAGAGCTTGAGACTAAGGTGACTTGAACCCACAAAACAGACAAGAGGGTTACCTTGTCTGTTCACTGTACACAAATCATATGCTCAGAGGTTGGCACTTTGGAAGTACAGGGTTGACCGGCAGAGTGAGTCGGTGACAGATTGGTTGGCAGCTGTGGCATAAAAGTTTGGTGGCATAAGTTTCATTGTTCGGTGTGTTGCTTGAAACAGTTTAGCTCACTTGGAAAAAAAGAAAGGCAGTGTTTATTTCAAATGGAAACAGAACTATATCCCTTGACTTACAGTTAAGTTTCACCCATTTTATTTTTTTTCTGAAGTGCCAGTCAGTATAGTGTTAGTAGTGAGAGAAGAAGAAAATGTCTTCCAACTACAGCAAGCACACTGTAGATTTCTTAAAGCAGTTGTGCGGGGACAGGGGAGTCCCGTTTGGGGTGAAAGCCAGTAAGCAGAACCTCATAGAGGCCCTGATGGTAGCAGATACCCAGAGCAGCGAGTCACCAACCATGACTGAAAGGGACCAGACCTCGAGTGTGGCAGAACTAGTGGCCAGTGAGGGGCCCCGAACCGATGAGGCAGACAGCAGGGCCACTGTCAGTGAAGGGCTACAGCAGCATGGGAAGGTCACCAGTATCCTGAATTCAGAGGTACTCAAGCGGCAAATTGAGTTGCGGAGGATAGAACTGGAGGCAGAGCGACAACAGAGGGAGGCGGACCTTGAGGCAGAGCGACAACAGAGGGAGGCAGACCATGAGGAACGTGAGCACCAGCGAGAGGCGCAGGAGAAAAGAGAGTGAGAATGCAGAGCTGCAGAGGAGAGGAGAGAGGAGTGCCAGTGGCAACACAAACTGGAGAAGCTACGACTCCAACCAGCTGCACCAGGCAGGTAAGTGGCTTGAGTTTAATTGGGACTGCAGGACTGGGTTACAAATTGAACTCTAAATTAATAATTGAGTTTAAGGACAGGGAGGATATAGACGCCTTTTTAAATTCTTTTGGAAAAGTTTGTATTCAGACTAAAATTCCTAGAGAGTCCTGGAGCTTCCAGCTATCCCCGCTACTTACTGGAAAAGCTCGGGATGCATTGGGTCACATGGACAATAAAGACAGTGATGATTACAGCAAGTTAAAAGCAGCATCACTAAAAACGTTTGAATTAACTGCTGAATCATACAGAGCTAAATTCCGTAAGCTCAGGAGAAGCCCTGATATGAGCTACGAGGAGGAGCTAGCCACAAAACAATGTCAGTTTTTAAAACGTTGGTGGGAAGGAATTGAGGCAAACACTGTTGATACGACTTAAAATGTGGTTTTATCAGAACAGTTTTATTGGGCATGCCCAACAGAGTTTAAAACCTGGCTAGAGGACCAAGATCAAAAAACAGTGCAAGAGGCTGCTGAACTCTCGGACCGCTATGCCAAGAGCTGACCTGCTCTGAGAGCGAATGGGGTGAGTGTGGCAGCACAGAAAGGGAAAAGCGCGCCTTCAGGGCAGCTAAAACCCTCACTGCCTCCACCGAAACCAGTTAGCCCCAGGTTTCAAAGAAAAGATTTCTCTGAAGTAAGAGATGTTTGTTGGTTATGTAAAGAAACTGGGCACATTGCCAGACAGTGTCCAAGAAGGGTAAGTAATAATACGCAAAGCAGTACCAGAAAGGAAGTGGGTTGTTTGTGTGTCCCTGGAAGCATGCTAGTGAACATGAGGGAACACATGCACCCAGTCATGGTAAATGGCTTACAGACACAGGGGTTAAGGGACACAGGGGCAACCCTGACAGTGGTAAAATTGGATCTGGTACAGCCTGGTCAGCTCATACCCAATAAATATGTAACTGTACAGGACTTTGCGGGTGTGGAGAAAACATTGCCACTGGCCAGTGTTCTCCTGGACTGGGGTGAAACAGGGAAAACTTTGCAACAGGTGGCTGTAACTAACACATTAGCAGTGGATGTGATCCTGGGTAACAATCTCCAGCAGGGGAGTGGTATGTGCTGTTACCCATAGCCAAGCAGCCAGGGAAAATTGTAGTTCCCTAAGCCCTCCCCAGAAGCCATTGGGGAAGATACTGAGAGGCTAGTTCCCCAGCCTGTGTCTCCAGAGGGGGAGACTGATAAAAAGAGGGTAGAAATTTCCCCAGTAGCAAGTAACCACATAGCTACAGAGGGTTACTCCAAAGAGGGAGGGATGACCCCTTGTCAGAGGGTTGGGATTGACAGTGACCCTGAGGGCCCTGACGCTAGTGCTAGGGACCCTAGTTTAGTAACTGAAGGGGACCTGTCCCATGCTTTGGGAAGGTGTGAGGAGTTCACAGCTGCTCAAAAAAATGACCCTAGTTTACAGAAGCTGAGGGCTTGGGCAGACTTGGACGGTGCACAGGGAGGTGATGGCAGACATATGGTTTATTGGGAAAATGGACTTATGTATACACAGGCAGTACAGACAGAGGGAGGGATGCTAGGCAGGCAGCTTGTCGTTCCCCAGGGATATTGTGAGCAGTTGCTCAAGGTTGCCCATGTTATTCCCTTATCTGGTCATCTGGGAATCGCACAAACTACGCAGCGGTTAGCCCAGAATTTGTACCGGCCTAACTTCACCCAGCAGGTGAAGGAGTATTGCAGGTCTTGTCACCGGTGCCAAGAAATAGGGAAGGCAGGCCAGAAAACCCAAGCTGCCCTGATTCCATTTCCCGTAGTGGAGGAGCCATTCCTGAGGGTGGGAAAGGATATTGTGGGGGCTTTAAAAAACCCCAGCTCCTCAGGGAAAAGGTTCATCCTGACTGTGGTGGATTATGCCACCCGGTACCCAGAGGCAGTCGCCCTTTCCTCACTGAGGATGGACAAAGTGACAGATGCCTTGCTTGGGATTTTCTCCCGTGTTGGGTTTCTGCAAGAGGTAATCACTGATCAAGGGGGTTCCTTCATGTTGGACCTAATGAAATGTCTATGGAAGAAGTGTGGGGTGGTACAGAGATGCATGACACCGTATCACCCACAAGCCAGTGGGCTTGTGGAACGCTTCAATGGTACCCTAAAGTCAATGCTCTGGGCGTTTGCTGAACAGCATGGGAGGGACTGGGAGAAATACCTTCCCCACCTGTTGTTCGCATACATGGAGGTGCCCCAAGAGTCGAAAGGATTTTCCCCCTTCGAACTCTTGTATGGACGCTGGGTATGTGGGCTCCTAGACTTGATCCGGGAGAACTGGGAAGACAAGCACGCCACCCAGGGAACTCCTATTGTGGATTACGTCCAAAGGTTTAGGGAAAGGCTGAAGGAGCTTATGAGGACAGTCTAGAGCAACCTGGCAGCTGCCCAACAGAAACAAAAAGTATGGTATGTCCGCAGAGCCAGAGCTCGCTCATACACGGTGGGTTAGGAAGTCATGGTCCTTATTCTGGTCCAGAAAGACAAGCTGCAAACTGAGTAGGCAGGACCGTACAAAGTGGTTAGGAAGGTAAATGATGTAAACTACATTGTGGAGTTACCTGACCGTAGACAGACAGAAAGGATGTACCATGTCAACATGATGAAGCCGTATGCAAATAGGGCTGACATGGTGTTCGCAGTGTGTAGTCATGGGGAGGGGATGGACGAAGGAGACCCCCTTCTGAACTTGCTGGAAGACAGTAAGGGGAGTTCTCTGTGGAGGCAGTAAAATTGTTTCCCCAGCTGACCCCGGGCCAGATCCAGAAAGTGAGGGAGGTTTTAGCAGACTTTGCCCCCTTGTTTAGCACCAAGCCTGGACTAACCCCCTTAGCAACACACGATGTGGAGACAGGGACACAGAAGCCCATATGGCGGACAGCATATCAGGTGTTGGAGGCTGTCCAAAAGGACATTAAGAGGAAAGTGGAGGAGATGCTGGATTTAGGGGTAATCCAGAGATCCCACAGTCCCTGGGCCTCACTCGTAGTCCTTGTACCCAAGCCAGATGGCTCGACTCGTTTCTGTGTAGACTGTCGTGGACTGAATGGTGTCACAAAGTCAGACGCCCACCCGATGCCCCTGATGGATGAACTCCTGGACAAGTTGGGGGGGTGACCTACCGTACGACCATTGACCTAATAAAGGGGTATTGGCAGGCAGAGTTGATGAACAGAGCTAGGGAGAAATTGGCCTTCATCACTCCAATAGGCTTATTTGAGTTCAAAGTAATGCCTTTTGGAATGAAGAACGCCCCGGCCACTTTCCAAAGGTTGGTGAACCAGGTGTTAAATGGTGCTGAGGAGTACGCCGTGGTGTACCTGGATGACATTGCCATCTTCAGTACCAGCTGGGAGGAACACCTGTCACACCTTAGGGAAGTGGTGGAGAGAATACAGAGGTCCAGGCTCACTGTCAAAGCCGAGAAGTGCCAGGTGGCCATGGGAGAAGTGGCATACCTCATACATGTGGTAGGCCGGGGACAGCTCCATCCTAACCAGATAAAAAGAGAGGTAATACAGGCATGGCCCAGACCAGAAACTCAGAAGCAGGTCAGGAGTTTTCTCAGGACAGCAGGGTACTATTGAAAATTTGTACCAAGTTACAGTGCCCTGTCTGCTCACCTATCTGACCTGACAAAGAAAAAAATGCCAAGGAAAATCACCTGGGGTCCAGCCTGTGAGGAAGCCTTTACCAAACTGAAGGAGGCACTGTGCAGTGCTCCTGTTTTGACAAGTCCAGACTATAGCAAAACTTTTGTAGTTCAGACGGATGCCTCAGACGTGGGTATTGGGGCAGTACTAAGCCAGACATCCAGCGAAGGGAGGGACCACCCGATAGCCTACCTGAGCCGAAAGCTGCTCCCCAGGGAACAAGCATACTCCACGGTGGAAAAGGAGTGTCTTGCTCTTGTGTGGGCCCTAAAGAAATTGGAGCCATACTTGTAAGGACAGTCTTTTGTGGTGCAGAATGATCACAACTCCCTTGTTTGGTTGTCACAGATGGGGAGAAACAATGGCAGACTGCATAGATGAAGTCTTGCTTTACAAGGGTATGATTTGAAAATCGTACATAGGGCCAGAGTCAAAAATAAGAACTCAGATGGACTGTCTAGGGTCTATGAGGAGTGAACTGATTTGGGAAGCCCATCCCATGTGGGGGATGGATCCCCCAAATTCAGTCTAGGTGGGGAGGAGTGTGATGTAGACAACCAGCTCTGAGTGCTCGAGAGCTGTATTAATTTTTTTTTATTACATACGAAATATGTGATGGGAAACTCAGTCTGAGGAAACTAATGTCTTACTGGAACTGACACATCAAGACCCCCCAGGGATAAGCTCAAAGGACAGGAGGTATTTTAAACTACAGAGATCTGGGGTGCAATTACCTTGTCAATTTGCTTTCAACCCAGGAAATAAGATTAGCCATTCATAATGCCCTCAGGGAGATCCTTTGACTTGCATGGTTACCAGGAAGGACTTGTGGGGAGGGACGTCAGAGAGAGGCCAGAATGGACATTGAAGAGGTTTGATGTCTGAGCCAGGGAGGACCCAGACGGATATGGGAGGTCCAAAATACATTTCCCGGGGAACCCTTGAATTACATCAGAAAGGCCTGATGTGTAGATTCCAAGGTCCAGACGAGAATAAAGAGGTCAATACACTTTTGCTTTGAATACAGTGACTTAGATCAAAGAAACTTTTGAGATACATGTGTAGCAGAGCACAAACCAGTTCTTACCAGTTAACCTGTGACGAGGAAAGTCAGTGAGGTCATCTCATATGTTTTTTTAAATATTTTATTTGGAGACCCTGTATTGTAAAATATAGTGTTTGATACACCAAGGCGGAGTTAGTGACCTCAGGAGAAGGCCGGCTCAGGAGTGTGTTTAATTGCTGAAGTGAACCTGACAGAGACGCACAAGAAAATATTTCTGACTGAGAGAAGAGAGAGACCCTCAAAGCACTGAAAGAAAGTAAGCATTAGATTATACCAGTCTGAAGTTATAAATTGTAGGAACTGTACTTTTTTTACCCATTTGTTTTAGGGCTGTATGTGTTGGGATATATATATATATATATTTGTTCGGTAATTATTGTTCTGTTTTTATATTTTTAAAGTAAAGATATTTTTTACAAACAAAACTGCTGGAGTGCCTTGACATTTCTTTTTATTTTAAGTGAAGCTTTTAAAGGTTATAAGTACACTGTGAATGGGCTTATTGTACACCAAACTGGGAAATGGATAGAGTTCTCGAAATGTCTTGCATAGAATTCTGAGGGTTCATTTGAAAGACCTGGTTGGGTGCCCGTAGGCAAAGATATCAGGCCCCCGAAGACAGAATTATCTGAGCCTGATAATTGGGTACTCTAACAAGAGGTTATTAGTTTGGATCCCTTCAGAGCTTGAGACTAAGGTGACTTGAACCCACAAAACAGATAAGAGGGTTACCTTGTCTGTTCACTGTACACAAATCACATGCTCAGAGGTTGGCACTTTGGGAGTACAGGGTTGACCGGCTGAGCGAGTTGGTGACATTAATTACATCAGATGACCTAAAGGTGGGCAAGCAATGTGAGAAGGCAGTAAGGAGGGCTGGGGGGATACTGGGATGCACAGGGAGAGGCATCAACAGTAGAAAACAGGAAGTTGTCATCCCTCTGTACAGACAGTTAATGAGACCCAATCTGGAGTACTGCATGCAATTCTGGAGACCCCATCTCCACAAAGATATAGACAGAGTGGAGGCTTTTCAGAGGAGGGCAACCAAAATTGTGCAGGGTCTGTACCAGAAGACATAACGAGGAGAGACTAAAGCAGCTTAATATGTATACCCTTGAGGAATGGAGGGAGAGGAGGGACATGATAGAACTCAAGGGAATTAACAAAGTACAAGAGGATAGTATCTTTCAGAAGAAGAGATGTGCAAGAACAAGGGGACACAATTTGAAAATAGAGGGGGGACGGCTCAGAGGTAATGTTAGAAAGTATTTTTTTCACAGAGAGGGTTGTGGATGCATGTAACAGCCTTCCTGAGGAGGATGTGGAGTCAGTAACAGTGGGAGAATTCAAGAATGCATGGGACAGCTATAAGGTAATTCTAGTGGGGGGTAGGAGGAAGTAAGCTGTTGATTAACTAGAATCTTCAGCTTATCCATCAGGTAGGAAAATGGGCAGACTAGGTGGGCTAAGCGGTCCTTATCTGCTGTCAAATTCTATGTTTCTATGTAAGTTCTGCTTTTTGCCATCCAGTTGTGGGACTTAGAAGCTACAATATCGCTGTCCAGGGGAGGTGAGAGCTTCCCTGGCCTATTTGTAAAGTACTGGGCCTGACTTTCTTTCCTTTGACCCATTGGATCTGTCAGCCAGTTTGGGTGAGAGAAGACTCTGAAGCGAGACTTAAAAGTTTTATTACTATTGTCCAGGGAGGTTGGAGCCTCCCTGGTTCACTTAGGAAACACCCCTTTTTAATTTTGTTTTTTCATTCTGGATTCATTTATAGTTTATTTTTAAATTCTGTTATTACCACTCAACTCTAGTGAGAGAAGAACTGAGTGGAAAGTTATTGGTGTGTTGTCCAGGGAAGGTGGGAGCTTCTCTGGACTATACTATACATATTTGTTTCAATTTAATTGATTCTACTGATGACCGTTGTTTTTTATTGAGGAATAATTATTTATTACCCTTTTTTTGTGTGTGTTTTTATCCTAGGGGATTGTTTTAATTCTTTAGCACACAGATTGAGCTGTGAAAATTGGGACAGATGTTGGTCTCCATGGTTGTGCACTATTCCACCTCCACTCTTCATGCCCTCCACCCTTTTTTCACTCCTCCTCTTGAATCTGTAGTTTACCAGCGCTGTAGAGCACTTGATATTGTGTGCAGGAGATGGAGGGGGTTGGGGTTTCAAACAGTGGAGAGGGAACAAGGGGGGGTTATTGTATCGGGGTGGTGAAATCCAGGAGATGCCCTGGGGTGAAAAGGAACTCAGAACGTGGTCCCACATGTCTGGCTTCCATACCCAAGGGCGCCACCGATTATAGTGGGCTGGTGGCCTGGGCGGCTCAAGAGGTTTGTCCAACTCGAGCGGTGCTATGTAATGCCAGGTCTATTAAAAACAAGACTGCAATTATTGCAGATCTTGTTGAGACAGTGGACCTGGCAGGCATCACCGAGACCTGGCTGGATGAGAACTCCGGCCCCATTCCAGAGGCCCTTACACCAGCTGGGTATTCAGTGATCCACTGCCCGAGATTGGACCGCGGGGGGGGGCGGGGTTGCGGTCTGTTTCAAGACAGAACTTAACCTCATGGGTGCACTAGTTGAGGAGACTAAGTCATTTGAGTGTGTTTTAGTAGAAGGTGTAGGTTGTCGGATTGTTCTCATCTACCGTCCACCCAGTGATGAGAAACAATTCCTTCAGGAAGTGGCGGACTACATGGCGTTTGAGTCACCCAGACTGATGGTTCTGGGTGACTTCAATGGCTGGATTGATGATGAACTCTCACAGTTTGGTCAGTACTTCCTCCAGTTAATGACTTTGCTGGGCCTAACACAGGTAGTTACCACTGCTACTCATAAACACGGTCACTCCCTTGACTTGGTCTTTCTCCTAGGGATTGAAACCTCCAACTTGGGAGTGGAACCAGTTCGGTGGTCTGATCAGTACCCCGTGGGGTTTAGTTTTAATACTCCCCTTAGTAGGCCTACCTCTGTGGAGATGGTGAAGTACCGTCCTTTACGAGATGTTGATTCTCATAGCCTACTGAAGGTGCTTGACCTCTCGTCCCCTCCATTAGCAAGCAGTGATCCAGAGACCCTCGTGACAGCCTATAATTCGGCCATCTTGATGGCTCTGGATTCCATTGCTCCCATCCGAGTTCATCCTCTCTCCCTTTGCCCTCAATCTCCTTGGTTTGACGGGACTCTGAAAGAGATGCGGAGATTAGGATGAAGGTTAGAGCGTTGTTGGCACAAGTCTGCTCTAGATGCTGACCACCTTAGATTGATAGAGCATTATCAAGCCTATCAGTCTGCAATCTCTCATAAGAAGGCAGAGTTCCTGTCTGGGGAGATTTCAGCCATTCAGAATCGACCATCTCAGCTTTTCCGCACTGTTGACAGACTGTGCAACCCAGCCTGTCTGCAGGTGTGGAAAGCTTTTTCGCAATTAGAGTGCGATGAGCTTGCTCGATTCTTTGCTAATAAGGTGGCTGACATCAGAGCAGTACTTGCGCCAGCACACTCTAAGGGAGCTGCTTTAGGTTAGTCTGAGGTCACTACACCTCACTATTCTTGGAGTACCTTCAGCCGACCAGAATTCATGGATGTCATGTGGATTATCCAGGCTGTGGGGCCTTTGTACTGTAGTTTGGATCCCGGACCAACACCCCTAATTTTGGGTTGTATTGATGCCATCAGTTCACTCCTTGCACGGATAGTCTGGTGTTCCTTGGAATCTGGAGAGTTTGCTAGTTCTCTGAAGGAAGCGGTGGTGACACCCCTCTTGATGAAAGCTACCTTGGACCCGGACTGCCATGCTAACTACAGACCTATCTTGAACCTTCCCTTTGTGGGGAAGGTGATAGAGAAAGTAGTTGCAGCACAGCTGGAGGACCATTTGACCATCCATGATGTCTATGAACTGCTCCAATCCAGTTTCCGTAAGAGACATAGTACCGAGACAGCACTGGTTCAGGTATGCAATGATCTCCTGATGGAGAGAGACCAGAAAAGTCATTCCATCTTAGTCCGTCTGGATCTCTCATCAGCATTTGACACCGTGGACTATGAGGTATTGCTAGGGCACCTGAGGTACATCTGTGGACTGTCAGGGATGGTTCTCGGGTGGTTTACGTCATTCCTCATGGGTAGAACGCAGAGAGTGGTGTCAGGACTTTTTTCATCAGACCCCCATCTCTCTGCCGCGTGGCGTACCTCAGGGCTTGGTGCTCTCCCCCATGTTGTTCGTGGAGTACGTGCTTCCCATCAGAGACATTGTAAGAAGGTCTAGGCTGAGGTTTCACTGTTACGCTGATGATAGCCAGCTCTACCTGCCTTTCACACCTGACCAGGTAGGAGCTGTCTCAGTTTTCAACAATTGTCTGAAGGAAATCCAGGTGTGGATGAGTGCTAGTTGGCTGAGGTTGAACTCGGGGAAAGACTAAAGTGTTGGTAGTGGATCCGGGCTGCCAGATAGGGGGGTCGATGACTGGTTTACCTTTGGGAATTTACCTCGATGGGGTCCCACTCCCGGCCTCTGAATGGGTGCGTAATCTAGGGGTAATTTTTAATGATGGGCTGACCCTGCATTCGCAGGTGTCGGATATTGTCAAATCTTCCTTTTACCATCATAGGAATATCGTCAGAATTAAGCACCTGGTTCCGTCTGGGGATCTTCCTACCCTAATCCATGCCTTTGTGTCATCATGCTTGGATTATTGCAACTCCCTTTACCTAGGGCTACTTGGGGTTGAAATCCGCCGCTTGCAGCTAGTGTAGAATGCAGCAGCCCAACTATTGATGGGGTCCCCTTGATCCTGTCATATTTCACCTGTTCTGCGTGAACTGCACTGGCTGCATATTCAGTGGCGGATCACCTTTAAAGTTGGTTTACTGACTTTTAAAGTCCTATACGGACTGGACCCTGACTACCTGAAAGAGCTCTTGGTCTTTTACTGCCCTGGAAGATCTCTCCACTTGGCCGATGAGGGGTTGCTAGAAATTCCAAGAGTGTATTTGAAAACATCTGGAGCTAGAGTTTTTGAGTATGCTGTCCCTACCATCTGGATTTCTCTACCCTGACGACTTCTTGAGTGCACAACTGTGGAGGGATTTAAACAATCCTTAAAAACACATCTGTGGCTGCAGGCATTCGGAAATTGAATTAGGTGATTTTATTAATTTATGTTTTTTTTCTTTTTTAATTATTATTTTTAATTTTATATGTTTGTATTTTAAAGTAAATGTATGTATGAATTGTAAGGCACCTTGGTTCTTCTTAAGGAGCCTAATAAATACGTTTGGATTATTATTATTATTCTTTACATCAGCCTCAGACATCAGTGTCCATCCCTCCACCCCATGGTGTGAGCGGTCTATACATGAGTGTCAGACATTGGTGTCCGCCCTTCCACCCCATGGTGTCAGCAGTGTCTGTATCAGTCTAAGACATCGGTGTCCGTCCCTCCACCCCACGGTATGAGAGGTGTCTACATCAGCCTCAGACATCGATGTCCATCACTCCACCCCATGGTATGAGCAGTGCCTACATCAGCCTCAGACATTGGTATCCATCACTCCACCCCATGGTGTGAGCGGTGCCTATATCAGCCTCAGACATCAGTGTCCATCCCTCCACCGAATGCTATGAGCGGTGCCTACATCAGCCTCAGACATCGGTCTTCATCCCTCCACCCCATGGTGTGAGCAGTGCCTACATTAGCCTCAGACATCCATGTACATCCCTCCACCCCATTGTGTGAGCGGTCTATACATCAGCCTCATATATCGGTGTCCATTCCTCCACCCCATGGTGTAAGCAGTGCCTACATCAGCCTCAGATATCAATGTCCATCCCTCACCCCATGGTGTCAGTGGTGCCTACATCACCATCAGATATCAGTGTTCATCTCTCCACCCCATGGTATGAGCAGTGCCTACATCAACCTCAAACATAGGTGTCCATCCCTCCACCCCCATAGCGTGAGTGGTATCTTCATCAGCCTCAAACATCGTTGTCCATCACTCCACCCCATGGTGTGAGCAGTACCTACATCAGCCTCAGACATCGGTCTTCATCCCTCCACCCCATGGTGTGAGCAGTGCCTACATTAGCCTCAGACATCCATGTACATCCCTCCACCCCATTGTGTGAGCGGTCTATACATCAGCCTCATATATCGGTGTCCATTCCTCCACCCCATGGTGTAAGCAGTGCCTACATCAGCCTCAGACATCAATGTCCATCCCTCACCCCATGGTGTCAGTGGTGCCTACATCACCCTCAGATATCAGTGTTCATCTCTCCACCCCATGGTATGAGCAGTGCCTACATCAACCTCAAACATAGGTGTCCATCCCTCCACCCCATAGCGTGAGTGGTATCTTCATCAGCCTCAAACATCGTTGTCCATCACTCCACCCCATGGTGTGAGCAGTACCTACATCAGCCTCAGACATCGGTATCCATCACTCCACCCCACAGTGTGAGTGGTGCTTACATCAGCCTCGGACATCAGTGTCCATCCCTCCACCCCATGGTGTGAGCAGTGCCTACATCAACCTCAGACATCAGTGTCCATCCCTCCACACCATGGTGTGAGCAGTGCCTACATCAGCCTCACAAATCAATGTCCATCCCTCCACTCCACTCCATGGTGTGAGCGATGCCTACATCAGCCTCACACATCAGTGCCCATCCCTTCACCCCATGGTGTGAGCGGTGTCTACATCAGCCTCAGACATCAGTGTCCATCCCTCCACCCCATGGTGTGAGCGGTGCCTACATCAGCCTTAGACATCAGTGTCCATCCCTCCACCCCATGGTGTGAGCAGTGTCTATATCAGCCTCAGACATCAGCATTCATCCCTCCCTCCACCCCATGGTGTGAGCAGTACCTTCATCAGCCTCAGACATCAGTGTCAATCCCTCCACCCCATGGTGTGAGCACTGCCTACATCAGCCTCAGACATCAGTGTCCATCACTCTACCCCATGGTGTGAGCAGTCTATACATCAGCCTCATACATCGGTGTCCATCACTCCACCTATTGGTGTGAGCGGTGCCTACATCAGTCTTTTTTTTAATACTGTCATTTAGTTTTCCAAGTTTTCATCTTACAGGTATACCCTGGTCTATCATCATAGTTGTACATTCACACAATAAAAAAACATATTTTTATCTCGTACATCACAGGTTAAAATAGTTTAGCCTTGCTGTTGTTTCCTTCTGTATCTCAGTTTGTTACGTTTATCAGGAAGTGAAAAAGCTGTCAAAATTCAAATAAAATATATCTCGAACCCCAATAACTAGGGTGTGAGTTTCTTATTTCCTTCTTATTTTTGTTCTTTTATGGATATATTTGGAGGGCTAGGCCTATAGTTCAACGGACAAGCAGCCAGCCACTCCCATTTCCTGAAGCCCTTTTTCTTTGCCAGTCGGAGGCTCTGCTGCTCTCTCCTCTGAAGCTGGCTGGGGCCTAACCCCCAACCCCTTGCTGCTTCTGCTTGTCTCTGCTGGACTTCTGTGTTTGTTTTCCTGCCTCTGGTTTGTATTTTGCCTCCGGCTGTGTGATCTTTCTGTCTTTAC
Organism: Neoceratodus forsteri; assembly: GCA_016271365.2. Classification (NCBI taxonomy): domain Eukaryota; kingdom Metazoa; phylum Chordata; order Ceratodontiformes; family Ceratodontidae; genus Neoceratodus; species Neoceratodus forsteri. The sequence continues at coordinate 58,938,079 of CM028131.1, forward strand.
TACCTGTTTTTGGTGTTTTGTGTGTCTTTGGTTTGGTCTTTTGGGGGCTGTGTTTCTAAGCTCCTAGTATATTGCTAATCCAGAGCTCCTACTTCTTACTTTCTGTTACTCACAGTTCTCAGTTACTCGCAATGCAACTGCAATCATTATCTGTGTGTTTCAGCTCAAACCATAGCTGCTCTCCATGCTGCACATACAATTGTTTTCACCTGATTCAGGCTCACTCAGAACCTAGCTATGCATCTCAGTCATGCTCTCTCAACTCATTCTGCCTACCTCATTGCTGCAGTTTCATTGCACTGTCTGGTGATAGCTGCTTTCAGAGCATTGAGCCTCCCTCCATTATGTGTTTATCGAATTTTACAACTCATCAACACAGATGCTAAGGAAACACAGAAGGAACAGGACAGAGAACTGTATCAGTTAAAGCAGAAGGAAGCGGGGAAGGCAGTCAGAATAGCAAAGGTCCAAACCAAGGAAAAGATAGCTAACTCAGTTAAGAAGGGGGATAAAACCGTTTATAGGTACATTAGGGAGCAAAGAAAGACTAAGGCAGGGATACTGAGGCTTAATAAAGAGGAAGGTGGTTGGGCAGAGAGCAACAGTGAAAAAGCAGGGATACTGAATGAATACTTCTGCTCAGTATTCACAATAGAAAAGCAGGGAGAGATACCTAATCCAGTCAATAGAAGCACTCTGGATAGGGAGGTTGATATTAGTCCTTTCACAGAAGAAAGGTTTCTGAAAGAACTCTTAAAACTGAAGGTGGATAAAGCAATGGGGCCTGATGGGATTCATGACATAATTCTAAAAAACTATGGGAAGAACTAGTAACACCACTGACTACCCTTTTTAATAAATCATGGGAGGATGGTGTGGTACCTGAGGACTGGAGGAGGTGGATGTGATTCCCCTTCACAAAAGTGGGAGCAAGACAGAGGCAGGAAACTACAGACCTATCAGTTTGACCTCAGTGGTAGAGAAAATGATGGAATCACTTCTGAAGGAAATAATTGTTGAGTACCTAGAGGCCAGTGGGGCACGGGACCCAATGCAGCATGGATTCATAGCAGGAAGGTCATGTCAGACAAATCTAATTGATTTCTTTGACTAGGTGACCAAAGTAGTAGACCAGAGAGGGGCTGTGGACATGGCCTACCTAGACTTTAGCAAGGCATTTGACACAGTCCTGCACACTAGATTAATAAACAAATTAGCCAGCCTGGGAGTGGGTCCCAGGGCGGTAGCCCGGGCAAAACACTGGCTGGACAACAGGACACAGTGGGTAATAGTAAATGGAGTCCACAGTGAAGAAAGGGGGGTTACTAGTGGGGTACCACAGGGTTCAATATTGGGGCCGGTCCTTTTTAATGTCTTCATAAGTGACGTTACAGAGGGATTGGAAGGGTTGATTCGCAAGGTGGGGTGGAAAGGATGAAAAGGGACTTGGCAAAGTTGGAGGAATGGTCAAATGTGTGGCAGCTTAGATTCAACGCAAAGAAGTGCAAAGTAATGCACCTGGGAAACCAAAACCCAGGGAAAGAGTACACAATGGGGGATGAGATACTGACAACAACAAAAATGGAAATTGACCTGGGGGTGGTCGTATCAGATGACCTAAAGGTGGGCCAGCAATGTGAGAAGGCAGTAAGGAGGGCTGGGGGGGAAACTGGGATGCATAGGGAGAGGCACCACCAGTAGAAATCAGGAAGATGTTGGCCCTCTGTACAGACAGTTGGTAAGACCACATCTGGAGTACTGTGTACAGTTCTGGAGACCCCATCTCCGCAGACATAGACAGGGTGGAGGCTGTTCAGAGGAGGGCAAACAAAATGGTGCAGGGTCTGCACCAGAAGGCACATGAAGAAAGACTAAAGGAGCTTAAGATGTATAGCCTTGAGGAAGGGGATATAATAGAAACTTTCAAATACCTCAAAGGAATCAACAAAGTCCAAGAGGGTAGCATCTTTTGGAAAAGAGATGTGCAAGAACAAGGGGCACAATTTAAAGATAGAGGAAGGACGGCTTAGAGGTAATGTGAGGAAGTATTTCTTCACAAAGAGGGTTGTAGATGCATGGAATGGCCTTCCTGAGGAGGTCATAGAATCAAAAACAGTGGGGGAATTCAAGAATGCATGGGACAGATATAAGACAATTCTAGTTGGGGGAGGAGGAAGTAGGCTGTTGGTGAGCTAGGATCTGCAGCTTATCCGTTAGGTAGGGAAATGGGCGGACTAGGTGGGCCAAGCGGTCCTTATCTGCTGTCAAATTCTATGTTGCTCTTTCTGTTTGTACACTGCTATTATACTCTGAGGTCAGCTAAGCTACTGTTGATGCTGTAAATTAGTTTTAATATCTGCACGTGGGTCTTGGCCCCTTCCATCACTTTGTTATTTTTCTTACGGCGGGGGCTTGAAAGTGTTTGGGGAGTTGTAGCGGGAGTTGTAGCCCTGTGTGGCAACTTAGGTTCTAATCTGCCTATGCCGCCAAAAATCCTCAGAGTACTTGTCACCTTCATTGGCTTTCTTGAATGCCTGGCTGGCTTGCCCCACTATTTATAGTGCTGCTCCTATGACCTATGTGAAGGCCCCACTATTGCTACTATGTTTTGCTGACCTACGTGCAGGTCTGACTATTGCTAAACTGCCTTACTGACCTACGTGCAGGCCCACTCTTAATTACGCAATCATTGCTTAATGCTCACTCACTGCCACATGACCACTACAAGGTCTCAGCACTCAATGCTCATTCAGCTTCTCATCGGTTTCTGGGGCATGCCAGCCATACCATTCTGGCGCAGGATTTTCCTGCAGCCAATAGTCTCGTGCTGCATTTCTAAGTCTGCATCTTGAGCGTGCCTGACCTGGGGTGGGGTCCTTCTCACCTGGCCCATAGCTGGGAATGTCCTCACTCTGAGATTGGCTTTAGCTGTTCGCTGTTGCAACAGCAGCTCCTGGTGTAGAATTTAAGACTAACTGTGAAAGGTGGAAAATTATACCTCCTTTGTCTCTAGCAATTCTGCTTGCAAGGCACATTCACCGCACACTCCCTACAACTGCCTCTGGTTCACCTGGTTTGTTTTTAGGGCAAGTAGGCCAGATGAGTGCCTCACCAGTTGTTGCTCTCCTCCTCCTGCCCTGGTTGCCCCCAATGTTGAAGAGCACTCTCGCAACCTTCCACGGCATTCTCATTAGAAAGATTGAGTGAGAGCTTTCCTCCAAATTGGAATATTTTCTGCCTCCCTTTAATTGGGTTTCCAAATTCTAGCAGCAGAGCCATTACTAAATAAAATATACCAAGCCTGGAGGGAAGGCGACCTAGGCCTTGGATCCCCAGAGATTTCCTCCTCAGAGGGTTTTTTTTCTTTCCTCCATGCCTCAGGTCATAACTGTTACTTAGCGTAGGTAGTGTTCCCTAATTCCTTAGATAGGTTCCACTGTTGGATGGAGGTGGATGGTGTCCCTGCCATTCCCTCTTTCCTTAGGAGGTCCTGTCATTCTCTAATGCAATCCACTGAAATCATGCCACGCTAACCTGAACATCTCATTATGTTATCAAGCTGCCTGTTGCTTTCTGTACTACTATGTCTCACAGCTACTGCTTGCTTATCTGCTTCATACTACTACATTTCTTTTTGGTAATCCTTCCTAAGGTACCTTTTGCCAAGGGAATCATCCCACGGCACCTCTAGGGGTCAAACCCTCTTTGAGAGTTCCTTGCCTTTGGTACCCCTACAGGGTGGTAATTCCTCTAGAAAAGAGAGTGTGAATGTCCAAAACCAAAGCATCACAGTTGCACAAGCATAACACTATACCGGCTGCATAGCCCAGTGAGTTAGAAGGCTGGGCCTGTAGTTCAATGGACATGCAGCCAGCCACTTCCACTTTCTGAGCTATATAAGCAGTTCCTCTCAGCCTCCATCTGAAGCACTTTTTCTTTGCCCCACCATCCTTCCCTTCTCCTCCAGTGGCAGCGCATCTCTCCTTGTGATCCTTCCTAAGGTACCTTTAGCCAAGGGAATCATCCTGTGGCACCTCTAGGGGTGGAACCCTCTTCAAGGGTCCCTTGCCTTTGGTACCCATACAGGGTGGTAATTCCTCTGGAATAGAAAGTGCGAATGGTCAAAACCAAAGTAACACAGTTGCACAAGTATAACATGATACTGGCTGCGTAGCCTATTGAATCTCAGATTGGGCCCCCCAGTAGTTCACAGGGGTGGTGTTACTTTGTAGTCCTGCGGTTTCTTATCCCATTCCTTGGTTACCCTTTGTATACTGTGTTTGTCCAACCTGGTATCTTCGACCCCCCAACTCCTTTTACCTTTCACTGTCCCTTATTCATTCTTTCTCCTTTAGGTCATTTTCATTATCCACTTGGTCCACCTTTACATATATTTCGTTGTTCTGCCTTGTATCTGGTATGTCCGTCTCTCTGGTTCTTGCATTTCCTTCATTATTTTCCACATTCCAGCATTGCTGGTGCTCCCTGATTGAGCCAACTCTTAGTGACAGCTTTCCCCACTGCCACCACCCCTATATTCCACAGGGATTTTGTATTTGTCCCCCTTACTTTCCGTGGTGGGATCCTAACATGATATGGTGGAACTGGAGAGGTGTGGTAATTTGGAACAATTTCTCTAATTTTGTTTTAACTTCCATTAAAATGTATTTATGTAATCTTGGCACCATTATACCAAGGGCTACTAACCCTGCCTGTATCCCTAGTAACAGGCTGAGGGGCCTGAAAGCGTAACTACTTAGTATGGGGGGGGGCCTACCAGTAGTAGTGCTATAATTATGGTGCCTCCACCCACAGAAATTACGTGGGTAACTATCACAGTAGGTACAGCCCTCTGGGAAGCTAATACCACACAAAATGCCGCCTAGTGACCCTTTTTGAAAACCTAAACAGTTGCAGTATTCAACAATTAGAATACCAGACAGTTTGACCATTAATGATATGCTCACAGTCAACCCACTTACTAACAGGGTCTGGATCTCTGGCTCATGTCCTGCAACCCCTATAAAAGACAGTTTCAACAATATTAGCATGCACTTTCAATATGCTTTGCAGTACTTAAATTACTTTAGGACAGGTAATAATATGCTCACCAGCCAAGTTAACATCAAAAGAGTTAATCAGATTTATTAAGGGAGACGTGAACATGGGAGGGGAAAGAATTTAAATAATTACGACACTGCAATTAAAATGGACTAGATCACTTTTCATTACTTCAGTCCTGGAATTTATCAGTCTAGCAACTACTGGGTACCCAGAGGGAAACACAGGCATGCCTGAGGCGGTGCCGTGGGTTGGCTGGCACTGCAGCTGATGTTGGCGCCCTTGATGGAAACAGGGTGATTAAATAAGAACTGCACATTTATAAACCATAAACCATTTGTATCTTGGGCCAGATGACCCAGTCATTTTGAAGCACATTAACTGGCAAACAAAATCAGATGGTACCATTAACAGTTGAGGATTCACTGCAGGGAGCTACCCTGATTTTACTCACTGTACCCAATGTAGCAGATGACAAAGCTGATGAAATGAAGACCTGGTGGTCTGTCTGGAAGTAGGAGGGGGCCTGGGCTGACACGACTCACCTCCTCTTCACGGCCTTTCCCTGTAGATGGCTGCAATCTGCAATCGACTGCTGAACGTCTGGATTACTCTGCCTGTGACTGTACTTAGCCCCAAAATCACAATGAGGATTTGTCTGCCTCCTCCCCCTCCCCCCCAGCTCAATATACTGTTTCCTTTCTAGCCTAACACCTCTCAGCAGCATTGAGGCCTGACTTACACATTCATTCACCTAGAAGCTATCCTTCTGATGTCTTACTTGATGTAATAATGCTTATTGCTTTTAACTACAATTTTGTACTGTGATACTACCCAACATTGGGTCACTGGCCCTAAATTGCATGTACCGTCTCAGCTTTGCCTCTGTTTATTTTCCTGCACTGTTTGTATTCTTTTATTCCTGATGTGGAGCCTTTGTATATGAATCCTTAATTCAAAGGGTTGTATTTCTGATTGCCTAATAAATAAAAGAACTGGGGCTGACTCCCCAAGTCACTGAGATGCTGAAAAAGGTACAGAAAGCTTTTCCGGTCTACTGTCAGGCAGTTCCAAGTAAGTTCCAATCCCCTTTTGGACCAGAGGATTACTCACAGGAGATGATGCAGGCTTCTCCTGTGTAAAGGCAGCACAGAGCCACACAGGCTCCTCTCTCTACAGTGTCTTAAACTGAATCCCAACCAACTCTGAATTCAAACAGTTTCTCTTGAATAAAGGGCAAAGGTCAGCAATCCGACTGGCAGCCTCAGCTGTCGATCACAGTTTGAGTCTCTTAATTGGATGTATCTTAGGTGCAAGGAATACATCCCTGTTTCTTTCCCATAAGTCTATTATGTCCCATGAGCCCCTTGCTAAAATCCTGGCTCATGATTGGCTGTGGAACCCCCAAAATGGTGGCTACTATAAGATATACTGTCCCAGTTATGCAGCCCCACATATTTCTCAATCTAGTGCAACCAGGATAAACATTATTTTGTTACCCTTTCCCCACACATAAGTAGCTGTGGCTGTGCCCTTTCAAACGAGCCCACATTTTTATTTTTGCCCACTGTAGTTTTTCTGTCACTACTGCCACAATACTGCCCCCCCCCAAGGAGGCAGCAACAGCTTCATGAATATTTATGCAGGACTCATGCATATTAATGAGCCCCACTAGCAGCCCTGTTCTTAAACTTTAAAATGTGACCCCAAGAGGATTTTCTGCCACATTCTTGAGGTCACCTGGCCTCATTAAGCTGAATAGAGGTGTCTGGACTAGGAAACTCCTCTTCAGTCAACTGTAAACTCGTGGGTCAGCACATCAAAGGTGCCGCTCACGCCTGAGGACCATGGCTCAGCATTTATGCCTGAACTGGGCCAAATAAATGATGACAGTGGTGTTGGGGAACACCGTTGCACACAGGAAAGATGGGCTGTGGCAAGGGAGCAAACAAGAGTTTGGCCACAATGGGGAACATAAACAGACAGCAGGCAACAGCTGGAGGAGGAGGAGGAGGAGAAAATGGGAGAGCAAGGGAAGTGGGACAAATAAAGTAAGTCCCCAAGGGGGGGTTATATCTATGGCAGGGCAGAAATAGAACCTGTGTTCTTGCGTGGCCTTTTGCTCTCCACAGTCTCTCCAGCACCTAGCATCTGCCCCATCCCAACCCCGTGTTTCGCATCTGGCTTTAAAGTCGGGTGTTATGAAGTATCTGGACTTAACTTTCCAGGAGAACTCTTGGCACCCTGGAGCTGAAGTGGTTTTAAAAGTACCCGCCCTTATCTTCCCCCACTCGTATTTACGTAATCAGAATCCCCCTTCGTCCTCCCAGTTTGTTTTAATATATCTTACCCCCTCCTCCCTAATGGAGCTTATAAAGTGGTAGATTCGGGAAATTGCTCCTTTGGGTGAGGTCATATTTAATAGATCTTCTAGGTTAGGTTTCTTCTGGAATATTGGAGGTGGTAGCATGTTTTCTTATTTGAGTTTGGATATAGTTGCTAAGCTGAAAGTACCCCAACCTATCAATCCCTGTCCAATTGAACTACCTACAGCATTCTTCAAAAGTTATAATAATAATTCTTTATTTATATGGCGCCTTTCCAAAACCAAGGCACCTAACAATCAATGAAGAACAAATAAACCATAAAATCACACATTATAAATACATTAAAATGCAGATAAAACAGCAAACAAAGTTTAAATCATTCACTGAATGCCTGCTTCCACAAATAAGTTTTGAGAGCCTCTTTAAATCCCTCCACGGTTGCGCACTCCCGTTACTGACAGGGTAGAAAATTCCAAAGGGTAGGGGCCACATGCATAAATGCACAGGCCCCTGAAGATTTTAAGAAAATCCTTGTGATCTCTAGCAACCCCTCGTCAGCAAAGCGGAGCGATCGCTCAGGGCAGTAAGGAACCAGAAGCTCTTTCAGGCACTTATCCCATTCCTTGGTTACCCTTTGTATACTGTGTTTGTCCAACCTTGTATCTTTTCCCCCCAACTCCTTTTACCTTTTATTGTCCCTTATTCATTCTTTCTTCTTTAGGTCATTTTCATTATCCACTTGGTCCACCTTTACATACATTTCTCTGTTCTGTCTTGTACCTGGTAGGTCAGTCTCTCTGGTTCTTGCATTTCCTTTATTATTTTCCCCATTCCAGTATTGCTGGTGCTCCCTGATTGAGCTACCTCTTGGTGATAGCTTTCCCCACTGCCACCACCCTTATATTCCACAGGGATTTTGTATTTGTCCCCCTTACTTCCCGTGGTGGGATCCTAACATGATATAGCAGAACTGGAGAGGTGAGGTAATTTGGAACCGTTTCTCTAATTTTGTTTTACCTTCCATTAAAAAGGTATTTATGGCAGGGCAGTAAATAGAACACGTGTCCACACGTGGCCTTTTGTTCTCCAATGTTTCTCCAGCACCTAGCATCCCCCCATGTTTTGCATCTGGCTTAAAAGTCAGGTGTTATAAAGTATCTGGACTTCACTTTCCAGGAGAACTCTTGGCATCCTGGAGCTGAAGTGGTTGTAAAAGTACCCTCCCTTATTTTCCCACACTTTTATTTACTTAATCTGAATCCCCCCCTTCCTCTTACAGTTTGTTTTAATATATATTGCCCCCTCCTCCCTAATGGAGTCTATAAACTGGTAGATTCGGGAAATTGCTCCTTTGGGTGAGGTCATATTTAATGGATCCTCTAGGTTAGGTGTTTCTTCTGAGATATTGAGGGTAGTAGCATGTTTTTTTTATTTGGGTTGAATATAGTTTCTGATATTAATGTACCTTAACCTATCTGTCCCTGTTCAGTTGAACTGTTTACAACATTCTTCAAACATTGGTACCATCTCTACTCTCATCGTCTTAGCTAGACAGATTCACATCTGCAGCCTTCATTGGTCTTTGACATCACAGAGTCCTTCCCTCCACTCCATTGTGTGAGTGGTGTCTACATCAGTCTCAAATATCAGTGTCCCTCCCTCCACCCTGTGGTGTAAGTGATGCCTACATTGACCTCAGACATAACAGCGCCCCTTCCTCTATCCTATGTTGTGAGTGGTGCCTACATCAGTCTTGGATGTCACAGAGTCCCTCCCTCTGCCCAGTTGTGTGAGCATGTGAGCGGTGCCTATATCGGCCTCAGATGCCACAGTGTGTCTTCCTACACCCCAAGTTGTGAGCGCTGCCTACCTCAGCCTCAGACTTCATATCATCTCTCCCTCCAACCCATGGTGTGAACAGTGCCTATATTGGCCTCAGACATCAGTGTTTCTCCCTCTAGCCCATGGTATAAGTGGTGCCTACATCAGCCTTAGATGCTACAGTGTCCCTCCACCCCATGGGGTTAGCAGTGCCTACATGGGCCTCAGACATCAGTGTCCATCCCTCCGCCCCATGGTGTGAGCGGTGCCTACATGGGCCTTGGACAATAATTTGAATAAAATAATAAACTCAAAGGCCTTTAACTTTATTCCTGGTGTACTGTGCAAGGTATTTTATTTATATATGGTATTTGTTTCTATAGGGAGACCCAAGATAACTTCTATAGTTTGAGAAGACTCAAGATTATTCATATACAGTAGCTTGGGGAAGGCTTACTATGACAAAGTCTGAGAAATAATCATCTAGAACCTCCATGTCTGCTACCTCTCCCTTAATAAATGGGGAAGTGTAAGTAGGCTGTAGAACTGTGCAAATCTGGAGGGGCATCTTTTAGAACAACATGAGTATACAAACATGTATTACATGTTTTATATTGATTATTAAATGGGTCATGACGGCTGCCACAAATATGGCTCTCTGATTGGAATATCCAGGTCCCTGCCATGCCTAGACATACTCACAAATGTACAGTACTGCAGTTTCTAAGCCAAAAGTTTATGTAGACTACTCTATAAGGGGAAAATCAGAAACAAACTGTTTTTGCTATTTTGTCTTGTTGACTTCACACACTACAGCTTGGGGTGGTTCCTTTGTAGCGGCTGTCATTCTATAAGTACCATAACACACCACAGGGTGTTTTGTTTGTTGAGAGATAGAGGCACTCCTCTAGTGTGCTGAGGCACCGGGCTGAAGGGCAGGAATGGTACCAATCAGATACAGAGAGCAGCATTAATGGCAGTCAAATAATATTCAGTGTACCTGTACAATACCCTTGCACTATACACTATCAATGTGCCTCTGCAGTATCGATATGTCTATGGAAGGTTAGTGTGTCTCTGCAATATTCAATGTGCCTATATATATAAATCAAATAGATAGGGTACTGTGTATTACATTTAGGATAAAGTATGGGGTGCAATGTGTTACAAGAATTTAACACACACCTTAGTTGTTGGATGGCACATGAACTCCGAGAGCGAAGCCCGAGGGGTTTGATAGCCATCCAACAATGAGGGTGTATTTTAAATTTGAGTTAAACACACTGCACCCCATATTTTGTTATTTATAATTGATGGGTTCCGTTTTTTTTCCTGTTGAGATCTGAAATAAAAAAAGAACAAACTGGATTTGTATGTTGTGCTGATGAAATGGTTTAATGTGGAACACAAACAGAGAACTGCAGGTTGAACATGTAAATTTAAATATTTAATTATTACAAACAAGGAAAATAAAGAATAAATAACTGCCCAGATGGTTGCGGTGGTTTATCATATTGTGCATCTGTTTTCATGTGCTGGCGTTGTTTGACCTGCAGAGAAAAGGTGAGGGTTGAAAGGAAGAGTGGTTAGGAATCGTGGTAAACATGTGTACAGTCTGCTTTCTTATAGCAAAATGCAACATATTTGAGTTAAATGAAAGTGCCATTGTTTTGTTTTAATTGGAATACCTTATTTGGAGCTGTCTGAGTCCTTGATGACTTGGATTAGTCTTTGTTTTTGCAGTTGCTGCTTGGAGTTGTATATTTATTTATTATTTAGCTTTTGTTGACCGGGTAAGTACGCTAGACAAATCCTGCCTATTTTCAGGCACGACCCGGGGGAGGGGGATACAGATGAATGCCAACTAATCTTTAACCAGATTAAGCTGTTGGTGGTATTTTTAGTGAATGAGGGAAATTTGGCCAGGACACCGGGGAAATTCCCCTACTCTTTTCGATAAGTGCCATGGGATCTTTAACATCCACCTGAACTACCACCAATCCAGGCAGATGGTGGTATATGGTGACAGTGATGGGGCTGTGGAAAATGCAGGCGCTCCCAAACATAGCCTGCATGTTTTCGGAATGCATTTCATCGTGCTGGGTAGTGAGCTGTGGGGATCTCTCTCTCTTGCTGTTGCTGAGGAGCTTTGGAGGTACATGGCATTTGGTGGTCAAGTGATTTGTGTGGAAAAACGGACATGAGTGTGAAGCTCGAGCTGTGTTTGTGTTTTTGTTTTGAGCGCATTTGCATTGATAGAAACCGCAAAAATACCATAATACCTACTCAGGTATTACGGTATTTAATACTAAGATTTTGCCACTGAAAAAAATGGAACCCAGTAATTATAAGGCTATAATACCACTGAGAGGTTTTTATATCCCCAGAACCTAGAGATGGTATGGCTGAGTAATTACAGTCTGCTAGTTGTTGCAATATATGGGTCCAAGGAGTTTCCAGTGTTCTGCAGAAAAGCTCCTTGGGTGAAGTGCCTATGGGGGTCTCTTTAACTCAAGATGCTTGGCAGGTATTGCTATGGATGCCAAAACATCACAATACCTCAGCAGCACCCAGCTTGTTTTTCTGTTGGTGCTTTGTCTGAGTGTATGAGTTTTTAAATAATTAATGTGGGAAAATGGCAGCATCTTTGCGTGAGAGGTCTATGGGAGAGAGTGGTCGGGTCGTCAGGAGGGCAGGAACCAAAATGAGCAGCAGACACTGCATTTGCACTTTACCACTGCTATATGTGGCTCCAAGTAAGATTTTGTTGGTTTTCTGTGGGTGGTGAGTCGGCTTTTACTGTATGTGGCAGTTACAGTGAAATCCAACTCCTGCTGTGCATGAGACAGTCGTGCAGTTGTGCTCTGCAGTTTCTTTGATAATACTATGGTTCAGAGCTCCAAACAAATAGAATAATAGATAGATAAGTATCTATTACAAGGCAGTAAGATCACTGAGAGGTTTTGGGGACTTGGAACCTCTAGAGTGAAGCTCAAGAGGTTCCCAGAGTCCCCAAAACCTCGAGATGGCCTTACTGTCTTGTAATAGATACTTATCTATTTGTTATTTTTTTGTAATATATGGATCCATTTCGAAATTCTGCATTTTTTTTCTGCGAGCTGGCCAGCTGATCGCAACACTGAAGACACACTTGGGCTCCGCCGACTGTCCCATCGGAGACTGACTAGATTGCCCTCATTACCCCACTACTCCCTCTGTATTTATTAATATTTTACTTTTTTAGATTTTCAGTCACACCTTTTAGTTTCCCGTTCTTCGGGTAATGCAGGATTAACCAGACAATCCAAAGACACGAGAAAAAAAGCTGAAGAAACGACACGCACACATTTGACTCGCTAAGCGAGACTAACCAGCTGCCATGTTTTCAAAATTGCTCTGCCCATTCACAGTGGAAAAGTGGGCAATTACAATGCACGCTGTGCAGGAAAGGACTTGGGACCATGGCAACTGGGTTAATATGTGCATCAGACTTGCGCAGCCATGGTGGCATTTCTGTGATAATAGCATCATTCAGAGCTCTGAATGATAGTATTATGATCTCTGAATGATAGTATTATCAGTCAGCAATGATGGTATTATCACTGGGGCTCTGGTGTATTACCAGGAATTTTTTGTATTCTTTTCTATTGTATTATTTTCGTTATCCATATATTACAATAGTGTTAACAGGCTCTGAACGATAGTATTATCATTTTCGAAAAGTGATATTACTGAGATGTTTTTGTATGCCTTACTGAGATATTATTTTGAACTGTCCCTATATTACAAAATATCAATGTGCCTATTCAATTTTAATGTGTATATACAATATCCATGGCCCTTTATAATATTCATTGTGCCTGTACAATATCAGTGTGCCTATACAATGGTCATTGTCCCTATACAATATCATGGAAAAATGGTAGCTGGGGTAATATAATGTCATATATTTTCAGGTCTAGTTTGAACTAGAGTAATAGGCCTGGTTCACTTATAATGGATACTGTTTTAGCTGCTGTTCTATTTCTGCTAAATGACTGAAGAATGTCATTTCTGTTTATTGGAAATTGTTGTTAAGGTTTTCTGCTAGCTCTTTTAATATAATTTCTGCTAGCTCTCTTAAATATAATTTGTACTGTTCAAGGATATGCAGATACTGTATATGCCTGTTTTGCCTAAGATTATAATGACATCTTAAACCTTGTTTAGGAACAGACAAGATAGCAGCACTGAATGTGTGTAAGCGTGTATATCACCCAGCCATTCTGGTAAATGAAACAGTAGTCCCCACCCCACCCCACATTTTTTGTTACAAAAAATTTGCATTCAAATGTAATTAATTAGGACAAGATTCAACCCGTGCTTTGTTGACTCAGGTGAAAACATGCTTATCAAATGTTCCTAGTGGCTGTGCAAGCAAAATTCAAGTTGTGCATTGTCTGTGCAAGCAAAATTCAAGTTGGCCATTGTCTGTGCAAGCAAAATTCAAGTTGGCCATTGACTGATGACGTGAGATGAAAAATATTTGCTCTGTAAATTGTACTGTATAAAAATGCAACCATTTCTCGAGAGATGCTTAACATCTCATAATATCAAGAAGTGCAGCATTTCTCAACAATGATGCCACCAAGAGATGGTATTGCTTAACATCATTGTGGTATTGGTTGACATATAATGCCATTAAGTGATGTGATTTTGCTTAAAAATCTAATGCCATCAATAATAGCATTATTAACATCCAACAGTGCCACCATCTATGTGATTTTAAACATCTAGAGTCATCAGGATGGCATTCTCAACATCTGAGACCATCACCAAGGTGTGCATAGTACCTCTTGGCATCTACCCGTAGGTACTTACCATCATCACAGTGTGTACAGCAACAAGCCTGTCTGCAGCAATTCAAAGTTAGAGGACCTCAGGAGAAAGACACCAACATATAAAATGCTCGGCCATCTACCATACATCAAAATCATGGTGTGACAAGTTTTTCAGGAGCAAGACCCCCTCCAGCTGCAAACACCTACAACAGGATCATACCATCAGGCGAGAAAAAGGCCAGTAAAACCCCTACCTATGGATCAGGTGAAAAAAAGACTATTAACCCTTGGCAGAAAAAAACTCCCCAGCTAAAGTCATATCTTTGGCAAGAGCTTGAAAGGGGTCGGAGTGGCATTTTACTTGGCGCGGGACTGCGGATTTATTGAGTGGCTAATGTGTGCATGTTTTGCTAAACATAATCTGGACTGCTTGTATGCTAGGCTGAAATTAAGACTGTTGCACTAAGAGTATCAGATATAAAGGAACTGTTGAAAGAACATACTTTTCCAGCACCACCCCCCCCCCGGGAAGCAAGCAACAACGTTCAGCAATGCAGTGTTCTGCTAATGAGAGTGTAGGGTTTCAAATTATTTGAAAGAGGCTGTTACTTACTAACTTTCTAATTGCTTGTATACAATCTTTTTTCCCCAAATCAGTGTTGCTTAAAATAAAACCTATTGAATGATATAGTACAGGTTTTTTGTTATCTGCTTGTCTTGTGAAACTCATAACATTGTGGGATTTACATGAGGTTCACTACACTAGTAAGATTTGCTCTTGGGCTGCTATAAAGTAAATCGGGTTGCCTCCAACACATTTCGCTTCCAGATTTGGGTTTGGGTAACTAAAAGTAGGTCATAACATTCAAATAGCCATTTTTATCCAGTCAACAATGTAGATGAGAAAAACTATAAATATGTTGCAGGTATACTTTTACAGTATTGGACTAAAAGAGGAGACATATGATGGAGACCTACAAGTTCCTGAAAGAAATGAACAGGGTAAACTATGAGGACTTATTCAGCATAAATAGCAGATCAAGAACATGAGGGCATGAGTGGAAGAAGAGGGGGAGAGGTTCAAGAGGGAAATTATGTTTTATTTTACAGAAAGGATTGTAGTGAGTGACAAAACTATCAATGGTTTGAAACACAGTTGTGATGGAGTAAAGGGTTTAGTGGTTGCTTAGTGTAGCAGAGGTGGGTGGGGGTATGGCCGAATTGAGTAGGTTAGAACCCTGTATGGACAATATGTCCCAGGTTTGTTAGAATTTAATGGGCAGACTGGATGGACCAAAGGTCTTTTTCTGCCATCATTATCTATGTTTCTATATGTGTTGTTTTTTTCATATACAATATCAGTGTATCTATGCAATATTCAGTGTGCCTGTATTCATTCTGCATATACAATATTCAGTGTGCCCATACAATATCAATAGGCCCCGTGCAGAACATCATGCAGTATGCGCGTGGCATGCAACACAAATGCATAAGGAGATACAACCAGCAGATGTGAACAACAGGGCCAAGTGGAATGCATGACCCATGGCCCCCCCAGCAGCAAACAGAACCACCCTCTATATATTGGTCACAGCTCTCCGGCAGACCACAGATCAGCAGTGTGAATCCCTGGATTGTGGTACAGCTGCATTGCCCAGAAGAGTGACCAGAACACAGGGGATAGGTAAAACACACCTTACTCCATCTTAGCATGTAGTACAAGTCAACAGATGCAAGACATTGTATAATGCCTGTGACAAAAATCTCTCACCAGGGACTTAATGTTCACTGCCACCATTGTGGTTTTTACCAACAGGAACCAGGGAAACCTGTTTCTTACCTCCTCCTTTGCACAAGGTCAACACAATAACTGTGGGTAGAGTGACCCTTCAGAGATGGACTGCAAACAGTCTGTCCAAAATAGCTGAATTACCCTTTTTAAATAAAACAGTCCCTGATTCTATAAAATTATGATTCTTTACTAAAAGACGACACATGTTTAAAACATAATTTATATACAGTGCGACAAAAGGATTACAGTTTACTAGAAATGGAAATAAATGAAGTTACACCAGACAGGTTGCACATAGAAGAATCTGAGCTATTCTCACATTACATCCAATTTATTTACCTGCTGCTGTCTGAAGAAAACACTATTCCCTAATGTGTCTTTCTTACCAGTCCTCTAACTGCAAATCTTTGGGTTTCCAGATGTTACTGGATTAAAAAAAAGTGTTGACTTTCAGCACTTCAGTGTATTCACTCTCTGACTGTGGGTGGTGGTTTCACCTCTTTGAGTGACAGTTCACCACTGCCCCCCCGTGGGTGGGTAGATGATACCATTCAAGCCAGCTGGCTCACTCAACATCCACTCCTGCTCTGTCCACATTTATGATTCTGTTTTGAAGAATGTCCAAGATGTGTAATCCCATGCAGCTGCCTTTTAAGCTAATTGAGGCATTCAAACTGACAATCTCCCATATGTGTTACAGGATCTGTAGCTAAATGTTCCAAAGGGAACATTCCCCTGACCAACTTTGGCCAATGTTTCCCATAAGACCTGTTTGGTCATATGACATCAGAAGCCATGTTGTGTGCCCATTTTTGCAAATAGCACAGCTTACAACACAAGCATGACTACATTTACAAAGGAAATGAACAAAAACAAATTATGAACTGGGTGCAGAGAATCAAAGATGCTGATTGACTGAGAGGTCTTTGAAGCCGTGATGATATCAGGCTACTGTACATCATCACAGCTTCAAAGAAACTCCGGTCACCAGCCTCCTCAATTACCGTGCAGTGTTCCTCATTTCCCACAGTCTGAATCAGACCTCCAGTTCACCGCTGTTTAAAAAAAAAAACTCCTCACAACTGTGCCCATAACAAAATGCAGCACAACACAAGCTGCTAGGAGGAATAGCAGTCAACCTGCCCACAACACCCTCCGCATCCTGCTCTTGCATTCCTCACACAAGCGTTAGCCAACAGCCGGCACTTGCAGACCATGTCGTATCTATCTACAAGACAGAATGGCACGAGTAGCTCCTTAAGCGAGTATTTAAAAAAAAAACAGTAAAGGATCCCAAACCGGCCCACAACTTCTTTTTTAAACACTACTAATGGTCGGCCAAGCAGCAGTTTCAAATTTCCAGGCGACTTACTAGGGGATGTTCTTCCCATTTACATCTCTGCTTCCTGCTTGCCACAGATAACGTTTTCGGGAAAAAAAAATGCACACATCTTCACTGAGCCAGCGGCACCAGGTCAAAGGCAAGAAGAACAGAGTTCACTTCCTGGTGCTGAGAGACACACAGTACACCCCTCCTCCATGAACTCAACTTACAACAGTGCCACCTGCTGTTCAAAGCTCTCCAGGAATTATTTTATTAAAGGTACTCCTCCAACACCTCACAAAAGACATTTTCAGAAGGATTAAAAGAATTTAAATTTTTTTATTGCTAAAATTTGTATTCCAGTTCATAATAGCAATAAGGCATTCCAGGGTGTGGTATATCATGGGATATCGTAATTTCTTGGGTGGTTGGATGCACTCGGCCTGTGGCCTGATGCCCAACCACCCAAAGCATAACAATCTCTCATGATATACCACACCCTGTCATGCTTATTGCTTAATTATTAAATTACTCTGGTCACATGTCCATCACCATGCCCATGAACAGGACATAGACAGAGAATGGCATGCAATGTGCATGCAACAATACAACTAAACAAAGAGTAAACCAAACAAAACTGACATTGCCAGTGTATCACAGCTGCACAATAGCCAAGACAATCGAGTCTTTATTTATTACTAGGATTACAGACCTTTGAACCAGAGGTTCTTTTACAAAGGTTCCGTGTCAGATACAGAATATGGAACATATTACAGACAGTATTAGTGTTACAACTACAGACATGAAGTGAAAACATTTGTCAAAGGCAACAAAGATACATAAACATTCAGGTTACATATTTTATAGGAAAAACTGCGCTAGTAGGAATAAGTGGAGCAGTGTAGGAATACTGAAGGGCTATAGTACTTGGGTGGTGGCAGGAGAGGCAGGATGGAGAGAATTAGCAAGTGGAGGGGGTGCAGTCAGCTCAGTATGACATCATCTCCAGGGCTAGTAGAGAGAGGATACAAAACAGTGGTAAGAGAGAGAAAAAAGGTATGAGAGTATGGGAGAAAAAGGGACAGTGAAGCAAGCAGCAGGGGGATGAAGCAGGTGGGAGGTGCCCTTGTCAAGTTTGATAAGATAAGGAGGGAAGGGTAGGTGGTAGGGAGAGGGTGGGGTAGGTGAAAAAGAGAGTGGATAGTTAGGTAGGACTAGGGGTCTTGTGAGCTTCACCTAGGTCCCCTCCTCCTCTATGGAGTCTTCACTGGACCCAAGTGATATGAAGAGGGTTCACCCTTGTGCCACCAGTGAGAATAACTGCAGTCATCTACCGTAGCCCTGTAATGTGAAAAAGCACAGAGGGAGGACAGGCATGAGCAGGATCCACCTGCAGGGCCTAACATGTACTGTACATGTGCCATTAACAAGTACCCCACCATCCACAGTACCTACATTTGACAGCTTGGCAACTATCAAAAATTCCACAATCTCATCCTGGTAGTACAAATCTTCACTCCCAACCCTCAGAGAGAAGAAGAAATGTGCCTGTGGCACCAGCGTGCCCCCCTATGTTACCATCACTGCCATCGGACCAATAGGTTGCTCCCATCACACCAGGACATGTTTGTATAATCCCCTTATATAGGGCCTATGTTAGACCCCCAAAAAGGCAAAACAACTCATAACCCGCGATAGATGGTGCACAGTAAATTTCCAACAACAGTGAGCAAACAATTACCAGCACTCCTCAGGGAATATACAAAAGTGAATACTTTATTATATTAAATAAAACCAGGCCGCCAAAGCGCAACTGCAGTCATGTGGTACCTCTACTGGTTTTGCAATCATGTAACATGTCTTAAATACATGGTTTCTTAAAGGCATATAGTGCTCAATTGAACAAAGTGCTAAACAGTATAGCTCTAAAGTGCATAATAAAAAACTGCACAATAATTTCAATGCCCATGTATCAATTATTACACATTTATACTAAAAAAAGATGTACTTAAAAAACATGTTTGTTTTGCAACACTGTGGAGAAGACATTATAGAAATATTAGGGAGATAAGGAAAAAGGGGAGAAGGGGAGGGGGAAGGAAAAAAGAGGAAAAGAAAAGGAAAATGGGAAAGGAAAGGAAGAAAATGTGGTGGGTGGGATAGGTGGGGAGGTGAAATAAATGGGAAAAATAAAATAAAAGATAAGAAAATAAATAATAAAGAAATAAAAAAGAGGAAGATGTAATACAACCTAATTTAGTAAGAAAGGAATATCTCTTATTCAAAAACAAAAACAATTATGTTACCACCACATCATTATCATTGCAAAAGCATCCAAGCTCAGAAAACTTTTTTGCATCTATGATTAGCATATACAATTGCTATAAAGAGAATTGCAAACCCAAACTTTTGAGTGTGTCAGCTCTCAGCTTGCCGAATCCTGGTGCTTAAGGTACCAAAGGGAATATAACTTTATCATGCCACCTATAAAAAAGAAAAAAAGAGAGAGGGAAAAAATGAATGAATGAATAATGCTGACACAGTATATGCACACATAGCTGAAAAGGACCGGTGTCATCCACGACCACAATAATATTCCAATCAGAAGCAATGCATTGGTGTACACAACAGCCTATTTATTTTTCTTCTTGATGCAATGCATAAGATCAATACAAACATTCAAGCCCGGTGGCTCCATAGCTCCTAGTGTAAATATCCAAAAAGACTCTCTGTATAGTAGTTTGTCTTCTATACTTCCACCCCTCAATCCCACTTTCACTTTTTCAATAGCACAATATTTAAATTTGTGTTCATTGTTATTATTTGTTTTCACATATTTAGCCAAAGCATTTTTCATATCACCATTAGAAATTGCTCTTTGGTGTTCTCCTATTCTCAATTTAAAAGAGCTTGATGTCTTCCCCACATAAAAGCAATCACATGTGCAGATAGCCAAATATATTATGTTGCCACTAGTACAGTTAAAAAAATAATGTACATTATGTGTCTTTTTGCTATTGTATGTGTGAAAAGTCTGGGTTTTCAAAGTAAGTGGACACAATTTACAATTCCCGCAAGAGTAATTTCCATGGGGCAAAGGAGGTAGCCAATTTCCACTGCGCTCATTTTCTTTTCTGTTTCTGGCTTGGTAACTATGAACCAGTCGATCTTTAATATTTCTACCTCTCCTATACACCATTAGAGGTTGTGCAGCAGTGTATTCTTTTAAAAGTGGTTCATTCTCCAAAATAGCCCAATTTTGATTATTTGATTAATTTTACCTGAATGTCTTGTAAAATTGGAAATTAACCGCATTCTGTCTCTTGAGTTTCTAGGTGGTCTATTTTGCATCAGAGTTTCTCTTGAAGTGGTAAATACCTCCTCAAATACTGTCTTTACCAAATTTCTATTATAGCCTCGATCAGAAAAACGTGTGCACATTTCTGTACCCAGGGCCATATAATCTGCATCTTCAGTGCAGTTCCTGTGGACTCTCATCAGTTGGGCTTTGGGAATATTATCCACCATATGCCTTGGATGGCAGCTAGATGAGTGGAGAAGAGAGTTTCGATCGGTTCCTTTCTTGAAGAGACAGGTATGTAGAGACCTGTCCAATTGTTTCATAATTTTAAGGTCCAAAAAAGAGACCAACTCAAGGCTATATTGGACTGAAAATTTTAAATTTGAATTACTCTCCTCTAAATACTGTATAAAATCATCCAATTCATCCAGTGTGCCCTTCCACACCATGAATATATCGTCTATAAAATGACACCAAATGTCAATCCTACTGTAAAAAGGATTGACATCTATGTCATAGACCATTGGTTTTTCCCACTTGTCCAAATAGAGGTTGGCATAATTGGGAGAAAAAGTGGCTTCCATTGCAGTCCTCTTGGTCTGCAGAAAATGTTCACTCTGGAACATAAAACAATTTTTTGTGAGAACATGTTCTGTACTTTCTAACAGAAAGAGCTTTTTCTGCTCACTCACATTGGGGTCCTGATTTAACCAATATTTCAAAGCATCCACTCCCCCCCCCCCCGGGGGATATTGGTATACAATGCAGTAATGTCCATGGAAACAAGATACCATCCCTGTTCAATTTCCATTTCCCCCAAGATCTAGCATTTTTGTGGTGTCCTTAATGTAAGATGGCAATGTTCTTACATATTGTTTAATATAGGCATCCAAATACATAGACAAAGGTTCAGTAAGATAGCTAATGCCTGCTATGATGGGTCTACCAGGAGGATTTTTTAGACTTTTGTGGATCTTAGGAAGTATATATATATACTGTACTTGCTCGTATAGGATTTTTTACCATTAGGTATTCCATCTCCTGATGTGTGATACTACCTGCAGTCATAGAGCTGAATAAAAACACAGCAACATCCTGTTTATATTCTAACACTGGGTCACACTTAAGTGGAGAAACAAATGTCACATCACTTAACTGTCTATATACTTCCTGTCTCTTGCATTCTTATGTCTTCTCCATAGTGTTGCAAAACAAACATGTTTTTTAAGTACATCTTTTTTTAGTATAAATATGTAATATTTGATACATGGGCATTGAAATTATTGTGCAGTTTTATATTATGCACTTTAGAGCTGTAATGTTTAACACTTTGTTCAATTGAGCACTATATGCCTTTAAGAAACCATGTATTTAAGACATGTTACATGATTGGTCTTTGCCTCCTGATGATGCACAAGGAAGTGCGAAACCGGTAGAGGTGCCACACGACTGTTGTTGTGCTTTGGCAGCCTGGTTTTATTTAATATAATAAAGTATTCACTTTTGTATATTCCCTGAGGAGTGCTGGTAATTGTTTGCTCGCCCCCCTATGTTAGACCACACCTTGATTACTGTGGGGCATGATGCAGAGACGGTGTGCCGACACAATGTCAACACCACCACAGCGAACACCAATACAGCAACAGAAATTGGCTGCCTGTGGTGAGTCACTGTACTGGTGTGCAGAAGACACTGGCGGTGCATTTCCCGGTGTAGCACTTCCCCCCTATTCAACTCTGACTCGAAGTTAGAATTCTAGAGACCCGGGGGTGTGGGGGCGGGCCCCATAGAGATCAGGGGCACAGCCTCATTAGAAATACCGACATCTTCGAAACTACAGTGCTGACAGTCAGCATGGTAGCTGTCGCTGTGGGGGATGTTGGAGCTAGTGCTGTTGAAGCACAATTATAAACCCTGCAGAGACACTGACAGAAAGGAAGCACATCATGTACTCTTGCAGGGTGTATTACACCATGGGGAAGGGTATGGGTCAGCGAGGCACTGTGATGAGTGCGGGATCTGAGTGCCCCTGTCCGGGGGAGTCATGATTGTGTGATGAGTACATATATGGAGACGTAGGGCTATGTATAGGGGGTCATGTACTGTACAGGGCTACATGGAATGGAATTGTGGCATAAGGTGTGGTGCTAGTAGCTGCCATCACAACTTCCTACTGTACTTGGCCACCATTCTAGCTGTGCAGTGGTCCATGTGCTCAGATGTCATGTCTGTACTTGCGCTTTCCCCCTCCATGTGTTCGACAGTCCACATGTGGCCCTGGCCCATGCTATGGCTGGGTGTCCCCTTGGACCATCAGTATGCTGGGCTGGCAGGTGCCTGCAGGGTTTTGGCATGTGACTGTATCTCCATCCCTGTGGGCCTTGTAGGTGGCTACAGGGTTGTATCATCCAGCTGCACCTCTGTCCCTGTGAGGCTAGTGGGTGCCTGAGGGGTAGTAGCACGCGGGTGTGCCTTGGACCATGTGGGGTTGCTGGGTGCTGGCTGGGACAGCACATCCTGCCAAGGCACAGGGACTGAAAAGCTGACAGAGATGCTCCTGGATAGCAGGCGGTCTGTCAGCCTCTCAAGGGGGTCACCTAGTTGGGCTATGCCATGGTGCACAGCCCGCACCTCCTCTGTCAGAGTCAAAAGGGCTTCTGTTTTCTGGTGCTGGACATTCAGCCTCTTCCATTCCAGCTGGTGCACCTCCAAATGGTAGGTGTGGAGGATACCATGCGAGCATGTCCTCTGTGTCTGGCTTGTTTGGCTGGAGGGGCCCTTGTCCACACTATCAAAGGGCAGTTGCATGGTGGAGCTCCATGCACCTGTGCCAACCATGTGTGGCTGTTGGGCAGTGGTGTGTGTCAGATGTAGTTCTCTGTATGCCTGTGGCATTGTGTCAACCCGGGGAGGGGGGCTGGCTGCCCATGAGGATGGTGTTCCTATTTTCCTCCAACTCTTCTACCATCCATGTCTGTCTGGCCTCCAGGTCTGTCTCTATGTCCACCATAACCACTGTCACCTGCTGTGTACCTGGGGGTGAGATAAGGGACATATGTTACATGCAGCAGGCCTGCAATGAGCATTCCATGATATAGTACATGCACCTTAGGGGTCACCCACCTGTGCTGTCCTCCAGTCCCTGGACATTTGTGCATGGCACATGTTGTGGTGACGACTATATGTAGGGTGCCATCTTCCAATCAAAGGTATGCCTAGCTGCCTCAGGGTCTGTAGGGTATAACATATGGGTATTAGCAGTTCCAAGGCATCCAGGCCCTCACGGTCCCTGTCCCTGCATAGTAGAACATACCTGGCACTGTGTCCATGCCCTCCACTTCCTCGTGCAGAGTCAACTCTGTGAGGATGTCTGCCGCCATCTTCTCCATGGAGGTTAGGGTGAGGCTCTGTGTAGGTGGCCCACCACCCATCCTTTGCTGGGCCTGAGCACTAGCCACCAGCTTTTTTTGATGGCCAACTGCAGGTCATGCCATTTATGTTTGATGGCACATAGTGTCTGTGCCTCGGGTCCAGCCGCATTAATGGTATCTTGTATATCGAGCCACAAGCAGGTTTTCATCTTAGAACATCATTATGGACAGTGTCCCATAGAGAGTGGTATAATGGGTATGGATGTCAGACACCATGGTCGCCATCTGCCCTCCGGTGTAATTTGTGTAGCATGATCTTACCCCACCATGGGTCGGGACATGTCCATGGCATTGCCAGCTTCTGTGTCCAGCACCATCATTCCCCATTGGTGGAGTGGGTAGCTCATGTGCAGCTCTCCTGTCCTTCACCATTGCCTGCTACCTGTCTTCCTCTGTAGTATTCACTTCAGCAGTTCTGTGTGAGGCACCGTGATTGCTCATATATGGTGGAGTCAAGGGGCGGGTCCACATATTCCAGGACAACTTGGGTTGCATCACACATGGCCCTGCACATGTCCTCAGCATGCACTGTGCTGCCATGAGTTCATGGCGTATTTCTGGGATGAAATGCACACCACAAGCTGTATCCTAGTGTTCAGTCACGTTAGGGTGCACTACCCGCCCGTTCGCGCATAAAGCCCAGAGTGTGTATGCAATATCAGTGTACCTATATCTCCAAATAATGTAAACCCTGTTGTGTTACTGTCCACTTATTGTATGTGAGAGGACACTACTAACACATGAAAAATTATTTTGAGTGGGCAGCCATCAGCTACATGCTTTCTCTTGAATATAATGTTTAGACTATAGAAATGTATTGCATGTTTTATATTTTATTTCATTGCAGATTTTAATCATCAGAGCAAGCAGAGCAGAAAGTTAGATTCAAAATTTATTTTATTTTTATTTATTTCAGATTAGGATTAATACCTTTGAGCCGAGGGCTCGTTTACAAATGCTCCAGGTCATTGAAAATACAAAACATAACAAAACATTGGCAAGTACATCATGAGAAAAAAAAAACACAATTTAACATCAGTTTTGTAAGTGCAGTTTCATCACATACATGGTTACGAGGACGGCAAGGAAAAGTATAGTCTAGACTAGCAGAATAACCTTAATAGTAACACTACAAGAGTGTGGTCCAATGATTTGTAGGTGTTAAGGAGTGGCTAGAGGCAGGAGGGCCCCAATCAGCTTGGGGTAAAAGGGGGAGGGGGGTAAGTGCAGCCAGACATGGCTTTGTCCACGTGGAGGTGTAAGAGTAAGGTTAGGTGGGAGAAGCAGGGTGGGTGAGCGGGAAGAGAAGGGAGGAGAGGGGCAGGGGAGCACAGGGGGGTGAAGTGCAAGAGCAGGGGGAGAAGTAAGGTGGGGAGGGAGCAAGGATGGGGTGGTAAGATGGGGGAAATGGAAGGGGTCTGGGGTGGAGGAGGTAAGCGTGGGAAGTGGCAAGAGGAAAGAAGATGAGGTAAGGTTGGGAGTCAGCAGGAACAGTAGTCAGGCAGGCGTTGTAAGTTAACATAAGCATTGGCAGTCATTTTTGTTAGCAAGGTGAGACCGTAGTTTCATTTTAAATTGGCTGAGCTTAGCACAATCAACTAGAGTAGCAGACAGGTCGTTGAACCATTTGGGACCACAATATGAGAGGGATTTCTGAGCCAGGGTAGCCCGCTTAAAGGGTACTAGCAGCCTCTCCTGGAGGCACTTCTAGTGCTGATGGAGGTTTAAGCATTTTCAAAGAGGGGAGATGTAGACTCAGGCATGAGCCTCAGCAATGCTTTTTTTGCTAG
The DNA here is from genome assembly GCA_016271365.2 of Neoceratodus forsteri. Classification (NCBI taxonomy): domain Eukaryota; kingdom Metazoa; phylum Chordata; order Ceratodontiformes; family Ceratodontidae; genus Neoceratodus; species Neoceratodus forsteri. The sequence continues at coordinate 58,963,746 of CM028131.1, forward strand.
CAGGCATGCCTGGTATTGAATCCTGAGGTAAAGGGGGAGCCAGACAGTTTCATTGTACAGGATACAAGAGCACGTTAGATGATGAGCACCCAGGACCAGTAGGAAAATCTTGTTTAGAAGGGTTTTGACCCTCTTTAGTGCTGTGTCAGAGCCAGCCCCATAGATGACGAGACCATAATCCACAGAGGAAAGTACTGAGCAGCAAGTGACCAGTTTGAGAACTTCAGGCATCATGGAATTTTGGTGTCGGTAGAGAATACCATGTTTCATATTTGCAGATTTTATTAGCTACTCAATGTGAGTAGAGAAGGTGAGGGTGTCATCTAGGTGAATCCCTAGGTACTTAAATGTGTTGCCTTGGTCAAGTGTTTCACCTTTGTGGCTAAGTATCTTCAGGGGAGCTCCTCTTACCTTGCTCTGGGATGTGCTAAAGAGCATGCACTTGGTCTTTTTATAATTGAGTATCAGTCTATTGCTAGAAAACCAGGATTCCTAAACTTGGAAGTTTTCCTGTAGTTGAGAGTTGATGCTTACAACTTCTTTGCCTTGGACGGAGATGATGGCATCATCCACGTAAAGCACAATGTGGGCGGGGCAGGCAGATGGCAGTGCATTTATGAATAGGCTGATGAGTAGAGGGCCTAGGATAGACCCCTGGGGAGACTTCTAGTTTCACCTCCCTGTGCTTAGAGGTAGCACTGCCAATTCTAACACACTGTGTCCTGTGAGACAAGTAGCTGTTGAACCAGACAACAGTGTCAGGGTACAGACCAGAGGAGAGGAGGCTTTGCATAAGTAGTTGGTGGTTTCAAATGCCTTAGTGAGGTCTATGAAAATAGACCCAACAGCCATCCCTTTATCCAAGGCACTATAGAGCTGAGTGATGTATTCAACAAGGGTGGTGAGAATGGAGCAGTTTTTCCTGAAGCTGTGTTGTTGTTTGCAAAGATTATACTTTTCATGGTACTTAGTAAGTGGATCAGAGACCACCCTTTCAAGGGCTTTGGAAAGGGGTGGTAATGTCGAGATGAGTCAAAAATTGGCCGGGTTGGTTCTATCACTAGATTTGAAAACAGGTGTGACTAGTGCAGCCTTCCACCTGTCAGGGAAGACTCCTGATCTGAGGGAGGCATTGAAGACCTTTGTGAGCGGTGCTGCAAGTTCGTTTAAAGTAAGGGCAACCAGCTTCATGTCTATCTGGTCACTTTCCATCCTGGTCTTACCAAGGACACATCTGATGTATTTGATAGATTCTGAAATGGAATCTGAAATGGACAACAGTCTGAAATAGAATGGTGGTGGGACATTATGGGGCTGGGAGGCAGAGCTCCAATTGTGGGACTAGCTAGGTGGCATATGTTTAAGGCAGTTGTTGGGAAACACATTGCTCAGGTCCATGAAGGCAGCATTTAATGCAATGGCAATGTCCTTAGGATCTTGCAGAGTACCGGCTGTTGTTATGATGAGGTCCGAAGGAGCTCTTGGGGCTCTTCCTGTGAGGGTTCTAACTGTGTCCCAGAACTCCATTCCATGGCCCCAGGTCCTGCCTAGAAGGTCATCGTAGTATGCAGCTTTGGCAAGTCTGATGAGCTTCATGCAGGTATTCCTGGCTGTCTTGTAGGCTAGGATGTCAGCCTGCTTACAGGTTGCTTTGGCCCTGTGTCACAGGTGGTCTCTGAGGTGCATGCACTCAATTTGAGAGCCAGGTAGCTAGGAATTAATGGTTCTTTTGACTTGCTTGGTTTTGAACGGGGCAAAGATGTTGCAGGCTTTTGTGAAGACCCTAGTGAAGTAGTCTAAGGCTTGGTTCCTGTCCTTGGTACTATCCAGTGGGGGCCAGTCCATCTCTTTTAGGTAATGTCTGAAGTTATCCAGTTGTCCAGCTCTCAGGGATGTGTTTCTAGAGGTCTTAGGCTTGCACTTGGTGAACTTGTTAGTCCAGGTGAAAAGTACTGGGGAATGGTCACTGAGGGAGTTGAATAGGATTGTTACCTCAAATGCAAAGTGATAGAAGATTATAATGGAAGAGAGAGAGGTTTGGGATCCTGTTTATTTTGTCGACACCTCTTAGGCCTCAAAATGTCCCTAGTTTAAACAAACTCTGGTCAGAGCTGATATGGCTGCACAGGGCTTTTACGTGCTCGTAAAGATGGAACTTGCGGTGGAGCATAGGGCTTTTCAGCACAGCAGCCTATGCTGGCATATTAAAGTACCACTGGAGGATGCTGGTGAAGCTTTTAAATTAAGTAAGTAAATAAAAATGCTGGCTCAGTATGCCATTTACAAGATGGTGGTGAGAACAGAATTGAGCATGAGTGATACTCGTACATGCGCAGGTCTGTTGAATGGCATACTGCACCTGCATTTTTATTTACTTATTTTATTTAAAAGTTTCACCAGCATTCTCTGGCAGTGCTGTGATCCACCAGCATATGCCATCGCTGCTTTAAAAAACCTTATACTCCGCCGCCACTCCGATATTCTGTGCCCAGAAGTAATGCTGAAGTGCCGCATTAAAGTAGTGTGCCCACGGGGGAGGGGCCTTCGTGCTGTGGAAGGGAAGGAAAGAAGGCACACCACAGAACAGCAATGGAGTCGTCACTGTGGAAAACTCACCGCAACACTGTAGGATAAGACTGGGACACATTCTGCTCATGGTCCCTTTTCTCTCCTATAGTGATAGCAAAGCATCTGTGGTGCTCCACCCATGCAGCCATAAAAATTGTTATATATACCCCTTATCCTAACATGTATAAAGACTTTCCTCCCTGTATAGGTATTACAGAAGAAGGCCATTGTGATATAGAACGGTGGAAATAGGAGCACACACACTATAGTATCCGGAAGTACTGTTTACTTAACATGGTGTGTATGTAAAGCTTATTTTTACACTTGCTGAAAAATAGCCAAGAGGAAAGCTACTTGCACCCAGAATCAGAACAACAAACTAATGAGGAAAGTAGTGCTAATTGGCAGCAGTTAATAATGTTCCTGTTTATAGCAATTGAATTAATACTTCCAAATGATCCATATTTAACTGTACCTGAATAAGCAATGATGTGAAAAACTGCATTATACAATGGCAAGAAAGAATCTTGTTCTCTGGTCAGAGTGAGACTGGACTCAGGATGTTATCCTAGCATAACATCCCACATCTAATGCCACAACACTGACCAATCACATTACGTTAAAAAAAAGATCCCTCAACAGCATCCCGTCCCTGAAAGCAGCTTCACCACTTACCGCCGTGCTTGAAATCAGCGCTTCCCACCCCACTCATAGTCGGCGTTCCCCACCCAAGGTAAACACACTGAGCGTGTGTATTCCTTTTACCTCCCGGTAACCTGTAAAACATAAACTATACTGGGAAAACCTCTTTTTGCAGTAGCAGTGATCTGTCCCTGAGAGGCAGGCAGGCAGGCACATGACCACACAACATCACAACTGAAAACAGAAAAGTAACACAAATGAGTGGGGCATATATCTGGCCATCTGCCTTTCCAACACAAATAAAAATCAAGAGTTACGCACTTTTTTGTTCATCACATTCTCTCTTGTTTTTGTTTTTCTGCCCTAAAAGTCATGCCAGAAAGAATGACAGTGGCAGGGGGGGTGGGGGATACTTCCAGTTCGGTTTCACAAACAAACATACAGTGGCAACCAATTCCCTTTTACCAATTTAAAAAATATAGAACAGATTCTCTCCCTTCTATCAACTGTACAGAACAACAGGGTGGAAGTGAATAGCAGAGCCACAGATTCACACACAGCAGCACCACCTAGTGGCAAAAACAAATAGGTACTAATTTTTTTACTAAGTATTCCTACCCCTTCAAAAAATGACACAAAACCTACTTTTAATAAACATTTTAATAACTTTCCTTTTTTCTTTCAATATGAGCCATTGTATAATAGGAAATAATGCCCTCCGGGGTGGGTGTTACGCTGGGATAACATCCCTTCTCGGGTGTTGGACACCTTCGGCCTGCGGCCTTGGGCCCAACCACTTGAGGCGGGATGTTATCCCAGCATAGCACCCACCCTGTTGGGCATTATTCTTTTATTATCAACAGTTTTTGTTTTCTGGACAACATGCTGCACTGTTGTTTTCATGGAACCTGTAGTTTGGAGTTTTTACTATGTCATAGTCTGTGTAAAAATGCTACTTAAGAGCTGTTGACCTTTTAAAACCTTGCTCAGAGTTCTGTGCACAAACCATGACAAAGTTAAAACTCCAGATCACTGGATTCATGAAGAGAACTGCAACAGAATGTTGTCCATAAAAACAAAACAATGCAAAGAACAGTTTTTCATGTCACTTTTTATTCAGGTACCGTTAATAATGGATAATTTAGGTGAATAAATATAATTACTGAAAATAAGACCTTTATAAACAGCTGCCAGTTAGAAATTATTTCCTGTCCTCTTTAAAACATAGCACAGGAACTGTACAGCAGTACAAAGGTAAAAACAGTTACAAAAAAAGGCATGATCAGTACAACCACACCCTGATGATAGGTACAGCCCTAATTATGCCAGTTCAGCAGAACAATTACAATTGGGCTGCCAGTATAGCCTAGAGGTTAGAGTAACAAGCTGCAAATTAGTTTGGTGCATCCAGCATACCTAGCTTTAATTCCCATAACCTCTGCTTGCAGTAGTGCCTAGTGGGCCTTACCCAATTACCAAAGAAAATAAAAGATTAGTACACACAGCCATGGAAAGGGGGATCCCTCAGGCAGTGGATCAGAGGAGCTGACATTTCTATGGAGGGTAGGATTAGGAAAGATATGAGGCATTTGCAGGATGTAGCCAAGAAGTCCTGAGAGAGGGACTTGAAAGAGGAGGTGGAGGATATCAGTGTACATGGTGTGCAGATAGTGCTTAGAATGCAGACTTTGCTCCTTGCATCAAGCGTGAGTGTCACATTAATATCTCTGCATTATAATCAAATGTGTACTTTGTATTACTTTATTATTTTATTTTCTGACACTTGTTTTTAAAACTACAATAACAATAAAAACAATTCTTTCAACTGGTTTAAAGTTGTTTTGTGTATTCCTTTGAATAGCGTTTTATACAAGTATGTGTAACGGCAGTATAAAACGTGCAGCAACGTGTGAAATCAGCAGATGGTTGGTAGAGGGTCCCTGACCTGGCTGATACTTGGCCAGGGGGGCCGCAGACCAAAAAAAGTTGATAACCCCTGAAATACAGTATTATGTAAGTGCAACAGCCCCATCCCTGTAATAGAGATCAGGATTATTGCTAGTAGTGCCCAGCAAAGGGACATGGTGCTAAGCATTGCCTTCTGAAGGACAATGGTTGGAGAAGCTTAGTACCTCTGTAGCACCAAATAGTTTCTTTTTTATAAAACAAAATAACTGTTTATTCTTTTCTCAATAAACATACAGGAATAAATATTGATTTCAGGTATAGGATGCAGTACAGAAATTTTTCAGTGTGTAATACAAATCCTGTCTCTCATTGTCACAGCACTTAGGAGGTTATTAAATGTCCCATTAACTGACCATAAAACAAGTGCAGAAATTAAGCAATAATGACTGAATAGCCGGTCATTTCCTGAAGATTAACGACTGGCTGGGGGGAAGGGTGGCCCGAGGCACAGCCGAGGGCCAGCCCCACCCAGCCGGTCATTAATCGACAGGAAATGAATGGCTGTAAGGTCATTATTGTGATTATAAGTCTAATCATGGTAATGACCTTTTTGGGAGCAGTGTTTTTCCACTGTTTTTCAAATTATTTGGTGCCACGCAGCGCAGCGCCAAAAGGCTGCCGCATGGTGTCCTTCCATACTGATCACAGTACGTGAATGTTGCTGTTTTCAGGGATGCACAATTTTTTACACAGAAGGAATTTAGGACTTACTCTTTTGTCGGGAACTGTCCTAACTTGGTCATTTTTTCTTCTTTAACCACTGCCGTCAGCGCTACGATTAGCCTTGTGGCTGCCATACCGGGCATTTCTAAGATTTCAGACTGGCACGGTAGCCAATTAATGAGCTTCTTTAGTTCATGAATATTAATTAGACTTATAATACCCTTTACAGTGGGACCATGGATGACCATCCAGTAGTTTGTGTTTGTAGAGTCCACTGAATGAATCCCTTCAATAGTGACTGGCCTTTGTCAATGACCTAGCCTTGGAATTCATGAAAAGTACTGTGGGCTGAGAACTTACCTCGCTAATTATGTAGGAATGCAACCTTTTACATCTCCACCCTCCCCAGCATACATTCAACAAAAACTTTACTTTTTTGTCAGTTGAACTGAACTTTGGCTGAGCCGCTAGTTTTGTGATAAATGTAAAATATTTAAACATTTTCCATTGTTTTATTTGTAATCTACAAATTGATTAAGAATAATTAAAACTGATTTTCACCACATGGTTCCACCATGGAGAGCATACTTATGGCATGCATGCAAATCACCCATTGGTGAACCTCCCGGACACCAACATAAAACTTTATATGGATCAGAGTTATCGCATAGTATTCTTCTGCATCCAAGCAATGCTGCTAAAGAAATGGAAAAGGGGATATATCTCACAACAACGGGGACTTACCTGACTGTCTGTTAGCCAAAACACTCACAAGTACTCTTGATCCATGATGTAGGAAACTGCACAAGCTGCCGCCACCTTCCAAACTAGCATGTCTCCACCATTTTATATAAATGCTGAGACACCCCAAAAATGAGCTAGCATGCTGAATGGGTTATCTGTGCAAAATAGTCCTGCACAACTATTGAAACATAAACTGATGGAGCACTGAACTTGTTTATACTGGCACTGGCAATATGAATAAGTAAGCAATAAACCCACTACAGGGTGTGGGTTTATAGGCATTTAATGCATGCCTGGGTTGCGCTGTAATCCAGATTGCACTGCTGTTCTGCAGATAGAACTGTCACAGATACACTACTGAGATCTGTGACATCTCTCCTTCATACTACTGTGTGGTATATTGCCTAACACCCTTACTGTAGCCCCTCCCCCCCAACAAAAATCCACATGCACAGTACTGTGCTGCCTACAAGAACGATGACAGCTTGTGAACTCACACACAGATACAGCTAGTGCCCACCACCTCAGAACAAGTGAACCACTTGCCAGGCAGCAAGAAGCCTTGACTCCCTACCCCCCGCTCCCCAATCCACATACATAGTATGAGACTTGCTCCCATTTGCTATTACACTGCACTTCCATGTACACATTCCAGGCAGGACTTGGGAGTCAACGCCAGCAAGAAGCGAACTAGGTTTGTGGGGGTCTGCTGGAAATCACACTGAATGTGGGCTAAAAATTGGTGCTTAACATAAATTTTACTGAGAGCCACTCAGTTCCACTTTACTTTGGTGGCGTGCTCTGCACTCACTGCACTGCAGCACACAGGACTTCTTGCAGCATACATCACTTCTTGTTCTTTTTGGGAATTTTCTGCGGTTGCCACTTTTCACCTGTAAGCAGAAAGGCTTGGGGATAGGAGCAGGGAATTGGACTGCTCTGATGGCGTGGCTTGGGTGACTTGACAGAGAAAAACAGAATACAAAATCAGCTCCTGCCACATTCTCCTCTATGACCTGATTTGGGAGCACAACAATCTGGACCATACCGGGTAAGTGGCAACCCTTAGGTTGCCAGGTAATACTGACACTCACAACAGTGTTGGGGGTGCCCGGAGGGGGGCCTGTGATGCATGTCCCTCACAGAGACAGGCACATGCTCTACAGACAGAGACAGAGGGATGGGGGGACAATGCAGCACTTTCATTTACTGGTCTCGCTCTCACATTCTCCCTGTTGCTCTGTCTCACTCCACGGTTCACTGTACCGAGGGACTGCACTGACATCAGCAAGGGCCACCTCTTTCCTTGTCACACCACACAAACAGGGAGAAAAATGGCAGCCATTATGTTTCCTTGACCTGGAGGGGCATCCAATACACAACTGCTCCAGCTCATGACAGCACCTGGCGCATCTCTGATCAGACATTCAGCTACTATCCCCAGCATATACTTCTGCTCTGTGTGTCAGGGTCCTCTTCTGGGAAACTCACTATATGAACCCATACTCATTCTCTCCCTTAGGGAGGTGGTTCATGTGGCAGTAGCGGGAAGTCTGTTCAGAGAGGATGTCTGGCACACTTTGCTTCTCTTTGTTATGGGACTGTCTAAGCACTCTATGGCACTTTTCATTCCTCTGATGTCCGCCACACAGAACCACCGACCCATTCTACAGATCTGCACCATGGCTACTGAGCATCACTTTAGCCATTTTCTGTGCCTTGGGCACTCTCTGGTGGTCTGGGGAGTTACACTGTGTGGCGCAATCACCAGGGATCCATGGATGGGTGGGGAGTGACAGACTGGGGTCTCTCATGTATTTCTCACTTGGCACAGATCCACAGGGTGGATAGGTAGGAAGCAAAACTCTGGGGGGTTGACTGACTTACAACACCCGGGACAAAGACAGACAGCTGACAACACTAGCATGCTGAATAATGACCCAGTATGTTGACAGCTGGCCTGTCTCGTTTACCCACATGCTGTAATGGCTGCTAGTGAGAAAATTAGTCTTTCACGTCTCCTCACTGTCCTCCCCTGACTTATCTGCATTATAATGCTGGGCAAAATCCTTCCGAATTGCCTCTCACTTGTAACCAGCATTAACTGGATTGTTGAAAAGAAACACTTTGGCTGAGTATACAGTTTTAAACTGATCTGACAGCTGAACACCATGAGAGATTCACAGCTCTCAGACCTGTCTGTACAGCACTGAAGGCACAGCACCAACTGCATTAAAATAGTGCACCCTGCAGAGGGGCTGATTGTGTTGCAGAGGGGAGCTCCACCCGCGGAGAGGAGGAATGGAAGAGACACCATAGAACAGCAATGGAGTTGGCGCTGTGGAGAACTCACCACATCACTGAAGGAGAAGACAGGGATGTATTCCACTCATAGTCCCTTTTCTGACCTACAGTGATTGCAAAACATCTGTGGAGCTCCGCCCATGCAGCCGTAAAAACTCTTTATCTGTCCACATTCTGTAGAATGTGCTGATGTAGCTGGTAGTTTGATTTTGATTCTTTTTTAATTTTAAAACTGAAAAACGGACTGCCCACCATACTGGTGTTACCATACCAAAATATGTTTGTTTACATTCCTTAATCAGCTCCCGCTGCACCTTTCCTGGACTTGGGAACACCCTCCGCATAGTCTAGCCACTCAAGGTGCAGTGGGAGGGGAAGATACTATTGCTCCTGGCTGTCTTCTGTGTTTGGGGGTGTTCCTAATGTTCGAGAAGTATGCAAAAACAGTGGATAAAATATATAAACAAAACAAGGTTGGGTATGATTACACCACTAGCATGCATTTCCTAGTTCTGTTAAGAAAGGAGGCAGATTAAGTTAATTTTAGAGAAGACAAGCAATAAAACAATGTGGATTTTCAACTAGAAATGGTATGATGCAAAAAGGCTTGGCAGTGTCCTTTTAACACGTAATCCAGTGCTGTATGCACTGCCACATCTAACCAGCCGCCATATAAATAAAACGTCAGCAATGAGTGCAACACAACACACTTCAGTCTTTATTTTTAAAACTGTTCATACCTGCTTATGAGTAACATTCAAAATGTTGCAGTGTATATCGTTTCCACTTTAAAATATAATTCCATATTAATTCAAACAGCACTGATAATACTGGGAGAACAAAAAAACACAAGGTGCTGCATCAGCATCTGGGCTGAAAACAAAACGAAAATGTAACATTAAAGAGCTAGTGTCAGCATGGCTCAGTTGGCAGCACATCCACCTCTAGGCCAGAGGGTTGCAGGTTCTCCCACACTGGGATTGGGTTCATACCTAAAAAATGGCACCTGAGTGTGGTATTAGGAGGGTGCTGGACTGTTGGGGTGTGCCATCCTTTGGATGAGACTTTAAAACCGAGGTCCCTTCTACCCATCCTGGTGGGTGTCCAGGTGGAAGTAAAAGAATCAACCCAAGGCTCTTTTCGCAAAAAGAGATGGGGAATTCATATTGGAGAATGATAAACATACAGGTCCAGATATTCAAACTGTGCCATAAAAGTGCGCAACAGCAGGAGCAAGCGCAAGTCCAGTGCGCCCATGCGCAATATGCGCGATATTCAAACACTGCGCAGGTCAAGATGCATCTGCAGCACACAACTGAATATCACGCCAACTGTGCCATAGCACAACCAAGGATGCTTAGTGGAGCAGGGCAGCAGCACAACAGCACAACCAGGGATGCTCAGTGGAGCAGGGCAGCAGCGCAACAGCACAACCAGGGATGCTCAGTGGAGCAGGGCAGCAGCGCAATGGCAGAACCAGGGATGCGCAGGGGCAGGATGCAGGGGCCCATCACCCATGCTAGAGATGGGCAGAGGAGCACACAGCAGAACAGACATCGCCCCCCCACACCCCATGCACTGCACAACTGGGGGAGAGCTGGAATAACCACCAGCCCATGGATACTAGTAACAAACCCACAGCCGGGGCATGGTGCCCCAGCACACCCCCTGGCAAGCTGTGACCGGCACACAAGGAGGTCCGACCACTCCATGCCACACCATCCCACCAATGCAGAGCACACCCTGCACCATGATCCCCAGACACCCTGCCCAGGAGCAGCGCCCACCAGTGCAGGACACCCCATGCATGCCACCACCCCCACTGTGACAATGCAACCCTATGCACCACAGAACCATGCAAGGCAGCCCCACCACAAGCACCCTTCAGCGTCTGGCAGCAGACAGAGATGCAATGACTGTATACACAGTACCGCCACGCATGCCCCACCCCGAGGTACAGCTGAGAGACCGACCATGTGTCGGCACACGAGGTACCCCACACATGACAGGGCATGCCCCAGACCCCTCCACCAGTGGTACAGCACCCTGCACACCCTTCCAAGGACACACCCCGACCCAGCACTGGCCACAACAGCCAGCGCAGACACCGACAGTGGTGCATGGAAGCATGTGCCACACAGGATGCAACACAGTACATGGACAAACACCCACCCATACCTAAGGGCACACCAACACAGGGACACAGTAGTGGGTCAACCAAGCCCCTGGCATGTGGCCACGGAAACCGTGTACACACGGCCAGCACCTCTCCATGGCACAGGAGTGCCAGCCACCTTGTGCAGGCATTATGAAGCTGTATGCCACCAGCATGCGCCCGGAGCACAAGTGACAGGCAGTGGAACACATCCCCTGCAACAGACACAAGCACAGCATGGAGGCGGGACAACAACAGCGGAGGCCACAGTGCCACCTGAGGCAGACATGCACCACACTAGTGACAGGAGGCAACCCTGCATTGTGCTAGGTACAGTGGCTGTCCAGCATGGACAGCCACCACTGACATGCCAGCGGACCGTGCAGGTCACAGACATGCAAGGGTGTCAGCTGCACAGGCCATGGATGGTCTGACAGGTGCACCATGGACACAATGCATGCACTGTGGACCACTGCACACAGTCATCCAGTGCACAGGGAACAACACATAAACCACAGACAGTGACTGAGAGCTACGCCCACACCATAGTCGCTTCCCCTACGGACATACACACATGCCCATGACAGCACCACCCCTGACGCCATGCACACCACTGCAGCTGAGCACCTGTAGCCCACTGCAAATCAGAGACCACTACAGTAGGCATAACAAAACAAATGTACATTAAAAGATAGAGAACAACTATTTACAAATCTGTACAAAAAGTTGGGTGTGAGGGCCACAAACCAGGTGGGGGTGGGTAAGGGGCAGGAGTGAACAAATGGTAGAGGGAAGGAGGGGTGTGAGGGTGGGTACAGCGGGGTAGGCGAAATCCTGGGGTGCATGAAGTTCAGCAGGAGCCCCACTCCCCACTCTGAAGGTGCCTCCTGCCATGCCTCCTGCAGACTCCTAGCTGCCCGATCCTCTGTAAAATTTCCAGGGTGGCCCTGGCCACTTGCAGAATCTCCTGCAGTGCCCTCTCGATGTGCAGCATCTGCCGTCCACCTAGGACAAGGGAGCAGAGTCAATAGGTGTCAATGCACAGCCCCCTGCAGCCCACCCACTGTGCATGGCATACGGCCATGGGACATGCCTCTGTGATGGTGTGTGACCACCCATAGTGATCGTGTCCACAAGACCTGCCCACCCAGGTGCACACAGCCATGCAGACTGCTGCACACACCCACCGCCCAAGTCCCGCACAGCACCACCATGGCTGTACAGTGACATGGCTATGCGGTGCGTAGGCAGTGGCATAGCCATGTACCCGGTGCACGCATGGACCACCAGTGATGCACACCCACACATGCAGTGCCACTGGACAGTGCTGACTGTACTGTGTGGCGTGCACGTCAGTGGTGTCAATGGATGGTGACCATGCCCCGCAGCCTGCCCTGCAACACAGCATGCACAGAATATCCTGGAAGAAAGGCACTCACCATCATCGGCCTGATCTGGGCGCTGAACTCTGCTGTGACCAGCTGCCTGTGGCTGTGGACCAGCTCCCCTCACCACACCTCGGTGTCGTTCCTGTTGGGCTCGTCGCCGCTCTTCAGGGCCTAGGGTACAAACATGGAGAGGGGAATATCAGTACAATCCAGTATCGAAGGCCCCCCACCCCAGGTGTGTGTGCGATCCCGCACAGTCCAGCCATGCTGCAACCACCCCCAACACCACCAACACCCCTGCCTACAGTGGATGGCCCAACCCCCCTGTGTGGTGGACACGTGCCCACCGCGATACTCGTACTGATGCAACCAGTGTATGGATGGGACACCTACCTGGTCATGGCACTATGCCTCTCCTGGCACGTGCCCGCAGGTGGGCAAGCCTGTCCAGGTCCCTGCGCTGTAGGTCCCCGTATTTGTGGCGACACTGCTCAGGTGTGCACTCCATTCCTGTGGCCTCCTCCAGTACCACCTCCTCCTATACAGCACTCCTGGCCCTGTCCAGGGGTACATCTCCAAAAAGTGCCTCAGCATGGGGCTCCATTATGGCCACCAAATTGGCCAGCTCCACCTGGCTCCAAACAGCAGCCCTCCGTCTTGCCATCGCTGAAGCTGGTCGGAGTCAAAATGGCGCTCGGTAGCATGGTCCACCACGTGCAGATGCTGCGCAGCACAGAGCTGCCATTCCCCATCACGCTGTCACCAAACAGCGCGATAGTGGTGCACCCATGTGGATGCATGGTGCCTAGGGGGCAAAGGTCGGGCACAGGGTCAAGAGTCTCTCATGCACGGACCGCCACAGCGCGATTGGTACTCCCTGCATGTAGCGCGATTGGGTGCCTGCATGAGATGCCCTGTAGTGGCCTACCGCGCTGTGGCTCCACGGCGCCTACGGCGCCCCAGTGCAAGAGCGCCATACATGTGAACAGCACAGTAGCACCACTGGCACAATGGTGGCCATGCCCTGCACTGCCTCCCGCACACAGCACGTCAGCAGCATGGCAGGCGTCGGCATCAGCACCCCAGGCATGCGCCATTCAGTGTTCACTGCGCACGTGACAGGACTGCGCCCTTGCCTGAGCATGTTCAACACAATTGCACAAGGCACAACAGCGCAATATTCAGCTGGCATATGCAAATCAGCTCATCAGCGATTTAATGGCGCAGATACTGCATTAGCATCCACTTAAAATTGCGCCTCGCCTCATTTGCATGCGTTGCGCTATATAAATGTGACAATGGGCTGCAGAGGCCATAGTCTGGTATTGCAGTCTATTGTAGTGAGTTGCATGCTGTTTGGGAGTGTGGACTGTGGTGTGTGGGAGATGCATGGGACTGCACAGTCAGAGGTAACACCTGTCATTCCCACAGGATCAATGATGAGCGACCGTGAGGTGGAGGAGGAGGAACAGAGACGTGGGAGAAAGAGAAGGCCAAACTTTACCAAGACAGAAACAGATGCCCTTTTTGAGACCTACCTTGACCAGGAACCGCTGCTCAGCAGACAGCGGGGAACACCACAGGCCCATGCTGCTGCATGGGGAAAGGTGGCGCGTGCCATCAACCAGCATGGCAGCCACCAGCGGTCCGTGCAGGAGTGCAACAAGAAGGTGGACACGAACTAGAGGAGGATTAAGGATAAGGTGGCTGCCATCGGGGCAGCACGGGCTGCGACCGGTGGGGGACAGCCAACCGTGCAATGCCTGATCCCACAGGAAGAGTGGGTTGCTGGTAGCAGTCGGCATTCTACCATCGAGGGTGTTCCAGGTGGTGGCTTCCAGACGGGTGGTAGCCCATCATTGCATGGTAGGTCCTGATCTGTCACTGTGGTGGGGGGGATGCCACAGGGTAGAGCAGATGCATTAATGCTACTGTGTTCCCTTACAGCTCCTGAGCATCTACATGGATCAGCGGTGGTGGGCTCGTCCGCTGAGGGTGATACCCTGGACACAGAGGAGGGCCCATCCACCTCCACAGGTGTCCGAGGGTTAGGACAACAGTGGGCCAGCCTGGCTGTCCGGACTAATGTTGGTGGAACAGGTGAGGAGGAGGCCCTGCCCGTGTCCCAGCGTGCCAGTGTCCATGGATGCCAGCATGCTGAGACTTGGACTGGTGCCGGATCCATCACTGATGATGATGGAGCTCACATTTTTTATTTTATTTTTATTTTAACTTTTGTTGACTGGGTAAGTACACTAGACAAGTATTATGCCTATTTTCAGTGATACGTGTGGGCCGCAGGATGACTACACAGCAGGTTACAGCATGGGCATAGCTGTGGGTGGTGCCACCGTGGAGGCCTGCATGACATCACAGTCCCAGCCTGTGCCTGACTGCACCAGTGGGGCAGCACTGGTGTGTGTCCAGGACAATGGGGCTGTTGCGGCTGCTGCAGCGACATCGTTGAGCCCTGGTGAGCGGCAGCCGGAGGGGCAGTGTCAGCAGTCGGCCAATGGCGATGGGGGGACAGTGTCAGGGGGTGGCGTCAGTGCCCCACCTGTGGACATGCCCAGGCATGGCCCTGGTATGCAGCACCCAACCTCAAGGGGTGCTGTCCATCACGGCCACGAACACCATGAGGGACAGGATGCCAATCAGGCGGATGACCTCTTAGATGAGCACACCCGCATACTCCATGATTCAGTGGATCAGGAGTTGCGGCTTGTGACGGCAGTGGATGCACTCAGTGCGGTCCTGTGCCAGGCAGAGGAGCGGTGCAGCAGGGACACCAGTCTGCTCCTGGCAGTGATGGACCCGCTGCGGGAGGATGTGACTGCCGCCATTGACAGGCAGACACAGGCATTCACAGCTGTCATTGCCACAATGTGCACACAGTTATTTGCCCATGCATCACAGACACCACGCAGTGCAATGTCCACCCCCTGTTCCTGGCGTCGTGCGACACCATCCTTGTTGACACCGGGTTCAGCTGTGGGCATCCTGAGCATGCCTGGCGCAGGCATGTTCGGTGTGCTGCAGACTCCTGCTCAAGAACGGTCGAGTTCCCGCAGTGGAACCCCTTGGGGACCGTCTGTGCCACCCCATGAGGCCATTGGTCAGCCTGTCACTGCTGACGGGTCTCGGCGGGGCCACCCATGCATCCGTGGTGGCCATGGCACTGTGGCACATGACTGACCTGTCTTCCACCATGGCTACTGTCTGATGCTGCCCTGTGTGCAGTGTGTTGTTCATCATGCAATGCACGGGTGGGTTACCCGGCCCTGCACACACACACACACACACACACACACCGTTCCATGTGCACACCCTCTTGGCTGCTGTCCGCTGTGGCATCTGCATGATGATGCCTGCATTGCGCTGTCCACCACTGTGCAATGGTCCCCAGCATCTGAGACATGCACAATGACAGGCACTGGGCGTGGTGGTCTGTGGACGTGTGTGTGGCTAGGGGTGGTGGTTGGGGTCGGCGTGCCTCCTACCCTTGGTGCATGTCTTGTGGTGTGTGTGTGTGTGTGACCACATGTGTTAGGCCTTGCCCATCCCTGGCGGCGTGTGCAGTTCCATGCTCAGCCAATTCCCTTTATGACATGCACCCCTGGGGTTTGTCCATGCATGTTTGTGGGTTGTGCACTTGCCATTGGTGGTTGCACATGGCCCCATGACTTACCTGGGTTGGTTGAAGTGCTCCTCTGTGATGGTGTCCCAGTGCAGCTGCGCCATCCGGATCAGTTGGGGGTCCCTTTGCCCAAGAGGGGGCTGCCCATCACCATCTGCACCAATGTCCTCATCGTCCCCATCGCTGTCCCCCTCTTCGACCTGTACAGCTATCCCATAGTCATTGGCCATGTTGTGCAGGATGCAACAGGCCAGAAATAGCCCACAGGCCTTTGAGGGGCTGTACTGTAGGGCACCGCCAGGTGTGTCCAGGCAACGGAAACGTGCCTTCAGCATCCCGAACACCCGCTCTATGACATTGCGTGTGGTGGCATGTGCCTCATTCTAGCGTTGCTGCGACTGGGTCGCAGGGTGCTGGTATGGTGTGAGCAGCCAGGGACGGAGTGGGTATCCACTGTCACTTGTGTGTAGAGGGTGGACATTACTTTGGTGATCAGCATCGCCCTGCCATGGGCCATCTAGGCCAGTACCCATGTTACCTCTGACTATGCCCCTCCCAAGATCCATGTCTGTCTGCATGCTTTGCATACTTACCCACTAGGTGGCCAGTGGGAATGTCCCCACTCTCAAACCTGTGGCACAGTGCTAACTGGTGCCAGATGAAGGCATCATGTGCTCCCCCAAGGTGCGTGGCACAGACATTGGTTATGCGCCCCCTAGCATTGCACACCACCTGGCAGTTGATGCTTGCATAGCCCTTCCGATTTATGTATGCTGCACCTTCCAGGCCAGGTGGCGTGTGGATGACCACATGGGTGCAGTCAATGGCCCCGAGCACACCAGGCATACATGCTACCCTGTGGAACTCTTGTATGTATGCTGTACGCACCACCTGTGTGCTAGGGAAATGGATGTACTCCACAGCATGTGGCAGCAGTGCACTGAGGAATTGTGTGAGTAGGCATGACGCGGCTGGCTGGGTTATGCCTGTTGTGTCCCCTGTTGGTCTCTGGAAGGTACCCGTGGTGAGCAGGCACATGACAGCTGTCACCTTTGTCTCCACTGACAGAGCATGGCTCCATCGTGTGGGTGCCTGCATCTCATCACTGCACAGCTCACAGAGCCGTCTTAGGATCGCCTGGTTCAGGCGGTACTGGCCCACTATCTCGGTTTCACTGTACAACTCAAAGCTGGTGTGGGCTTGGTACTGCCTGTTGGAGGCATACCGCTGACTGGCCCTTCCACGGCCATGCCCCCCTGCTGCCTGCCTTCTCACACCCCTCATTACTGCCTCCATCTGAATGGTGGCAATGGCCATGTCCCTGGCTTGTGTTACCCCCCCCGGCAGCTGTATTCCCATTCCCCCCACTGTCCTTTCTACTACTCCCCCTGCACCGGGATCACCTCCCAGATTTGGATGTCCTGCCCACTGTCAGTGCCCTCTGTCCACTGTGGCACTTCTCTTTTCCTCCTGCACAGCGGCACAGGCTCCCCACTCCTTTCCTGTTCCTGGTATTTCCAGGTGTGCTTTGTCCTGCTCCTGCCCTGTCCTGCTCACTGCTACTGTCTGCCTGGTTGCTGTCACCTCACTCCCAGATCTGGCTTCCCTGTAGCATTCTTGCGCCTCTCTCTTGTTCCTTTTTTTTTGGATCATTTCTGCTAACACGCAACTTCCGCTTGCTCCCCTATTGCGCATGGCATATGCTGTTGAATATCACACTGCGCCATTTATTCATGGTTCCTCCCCCTTCAGTTGCGCATGCATTCATTGCCATTGCGCTCTTACGCATTGTGATTTGGGAGGCGCAGCTACCTCCCGCTGAATATCGCACAATGGCACATTTTCAGACTTGCGCTGGCGTAACCCTCTTGAATATCTGGGCCACAGTCTTAATATACAGGCAACACATCACATCTTTCCCAAATATTCATGAATAATAAAGCAATTACCATCTTATTTTACAATACCGCTCTCCGATTGGGCCGCACATCTTAACGGCTGCTCGGATTGGTGCGCCTGGTAAGCTTGCTCCTTGGGTGACGCTGTCGTGGCTGCTTCCTACATTAATGCTGCACTTTGGATCGGGGCTATAATTTTTTCCCGCCCCCTCCTCCCCCCTGCCAGGCCTCCTTTAAATATGCTCTCGCCTGTCATCCTGAACTTGACAAAGTAATCCATTGGAGCTTTCAGCTCACTCTGAGCCCCGCCAACCCAGTTTGGTCTACACCTCACTCTCCTTAGCCATTGGCCCTTTCTTCACTCCTTGCTGAGCCCCTGAGCTACTAAGATCCTAAATAGCACTGACTTCTGGAGTCACACTCTAGCAATAACTGAAACGCACCGCTCAGGGAGCCCTATCATTTCTTCTGCTTTACTCGGTGGGCTGTGACCTGACACAATCTGTAATATTTTGCAGTATTCACTACAGCTCCAGATCGAAGCTGTAATGGGCGGGTTTCATAAATTTCTACTAGCCTTCACACTACTCATCATCCCATGTTTGGACCTTGGCTCAGGGTGCTCTAATAGAGTTCCTGACCCCTTTTACCATCTGGTCCTGCAATGGCAAGAAATGAGTAGCATGAGTGGAACAAACCCTGAGCTTACCTCCCCTCTCCACCACTTAGCCACCCCACAGGATTCACTGAAGCAACTCACATGCTCCTTCCCTCTGACTTCTTTGATTGGCCTCCACTCTAGTACAGTTACCACCATTAGAACTCCCTTCTCTAGGAAAAAATGCACATGCTCTTATGTGATATCAGTATGCAATCTGCTCCACTCACTAGTTCTACTACTTCTGCTGCTATCTGGGAATGTCCACCCCAACCCTGGTCCCGCTGTAAAAAAATCACCTAAACTAAAAGGACAACTCAGTATTGTCTCCCTGAATAACAACAGTTTTCTTTCCAAATTCATTCAATTCCAGGCCTGGGTGCAGGTAATTAAACCTGACATATTTGCACTCACTGAAACATGGCTCTCTCCAAAGACACTGGATGCAGCAATCTCCCTTGAAGGCTACAACTCCTTCCGGCAAGACAGAGCAACCAAACATGGGGTGGATGCCTAGTTTATATCTGATCTGGGATTAAGGTACAGGCACTGAACTGCAGTCTGCATTCAAAAGAGGCCCAGATTCTGAACCTTAAGCTAAGTATAGGTCAGCAGAACAAAGTCCTACTGCTCTCTACAGTCTACATACCATATGTGCACCAAACTGCTGGTCTTAACCACTTCATAGAGAATCAACAGCAGTTAGGTAATCAATGTAGGAAGGTCATTGTGGGCGATTTCAACACTAACTGGCACTCCCTGAAGGAATCAAAAGCCAGGGACCTAATATCCAGCCTTACCCAGATGGTCACTGATGACACTCGGCTCAACTACAGAACAGAGAGCAGCACCCTAATTGACTGGTTCTTATCATCACACTCTGAGCATGTCTCCAATGTCATCATCCTGTCAGATAGCCTCTGAGACCACACCCCAGTGAAGTGCACCTGGTCCAACTACTTCACCAAAATCCCACCTAATGTGTAAAAAATCATTGTTTGAGGCCTGGACTACTCGACCACTTCAGGCTGTATTTGACACAAATAGACTGGTCTCCCCTGGCAGGGGATATTGATGGAAATGAGGCCCTGACCTACTTCATTATGAAATTCAATCGTGCCTATGATATTTTTGCACCCTATAAAACAAAAAAGATTAGGGGCACCTCTAACCCATGGCTTACCAACTCTCTTATTGGTCTTGTGAAGAACAGAGACAATCTGTGGCACAAAGCTGAAGCAGCAGGAATGCCTGCTGTTCATAGCGCCTACAAGGTGGCCAGAAACATCTGCACCAAACTCATATGACAGGCCAAAGCAACTTACTATAAGGAGCTACTATGCAAAACCTGGGGCTCTGGAAAAGAATTTTGGAATGCCATTAAAGCACTGATGGGAAATTCCCCTAAGACACCTCCTGACCTAATAACCACCGTGGATGGGACCCTACAAGAACCTACTGAAATCACCAATGAGTTTAATAATGCATTCACTGACCTTTCCAGCGTACTCCCTGGAGACTACCTTAAGGATTTGATGGGTCACCAGCACCTTACTGCCCCACAAAATCCCCCAAGGAATGATCTGCCACCTTTCTATTTCAGATGAGTCACCATGACCGAAACAATAAGCACATTAAAAGGGCCCTAGGCAAGACCAGGATGGGAGCAGATCTTGTCGACATGAAGCTCGTTGGTCTGCTTCTGAACAAACTTGCCAATCCCCTAACCATGATATTTAATGCTTCTCTAAAATCATGGGTGTTTCCGAATGCATGGAAGTCAGCCATTGTCACACCTGTTTTCAAAGCTGGGGACAAAACACTAATGTCCAACTACAGGCCAATATCCATTCTGCCCCCACTCTGTAAAGTACTAGAAAGAATGGTCTCGGAGCAGCTAACAGAGTATCTTGATAACTATAATCTACTCTGCCCGCAGCAACATGACTTCCATAAAAAACATTCCACACTTACTGCCCTTGTTGTCTACTCCTCCCAGTTATGCAATGCCTTAGATAGTAGGCTGGCTGTAGGTTTGGTTTTCATTGATCTTACCAAGGCCTTTGACTCAGTGAACCACAATCTTCTCTTGAGCTGCCTTCAGTCAACAGGTGTATCTCCTGACTCAGTTTCAAGGTTTGGCAGTTACCTCTCAAACGATCACAACACGTCAAAATTGGAGATACTCTGTCAGCATCTAAAGGTGTGTTCCTTGGGGTCCCCTCAGTAATTCTGCCCTTTGCACCCATACTAGGGCCACCCCTCTTTTGCTGCTTTACGATGATATTAGCTTCCCATCTCTTGCCTGATCCCACCCCCCGCCTTGACCCCCTTTTCTCTCCTCCTATTTTCTTCCCCTACACCTCCCCTCCCCATTCACCTTCCACTTGCTTTCCTCTGTTCTCTTTCCTCATTCCTTCACCCCACTTGAGCACTTATCCATCTCCCTGCTCCTATGTTATACCCCATTCTACCCTCTCCTCCTCAGTTCTTCCCTCCTATCTTCCCTTCCCCACTACTCCCACTCTTCCCTTGCTCTCCTATGCTCTCTTTTCCTCACCCCTATTAACCCCATTAGCACTTACCCAACTCTTCTGTATTGACAAGGCCCCCCTAGACTGCCACCTCACCTCTGGTCAAGGTGTTCTGTTCTTCTTTACTACCAAAGTTGTTTCCTTAAGTTATTTACACCGGTTGACATGTACAACACTTCACGGGCTTAGTGCTAAACTGTTACTACTTACAGCCTTTGTAATTGTATTACCTTTATATGTTTGTTACCCTTACCCACTGATGTGGAACCTTTATAAATGAGCCGTTTTTGCTCAAAGGTATTGTAATCCCAAGATTTCAATAAATAAATAAAAAATAAACAGTTTCTACCTCCTCCAGGGCATGCCTACCCTGGAGTTGTTGTATTCATTTTTTGGGGTTACGAGGAGAAAAGCCTCCAACAAAACAGGACTGTTTCCCAGGATAGTGCTTTGGTGCTACATGTCTCGAGAGACACAATGCCTGGTGCCCTAATACTAAGCGGCGTATTGCCATTCACCCATATCAGCGTCAATAAAATGACTGTTGCACTGATATGAGTGAACTGATAGCCACTCCCTGTCCGTAGTTTCCCTACATTTCTGATAATCATTAATATTAGTCATCAAAAAGAAACAATGAAATGGATTGATCCTCCCTTGACTTCCTTTTTGTGCAGACCTGTGCGTAATTTCCCTTTTAACTGGGCTTGACTGGCTACCCCCAAAGAGCTTGAAAAAAGATACTATACAGTCTAGTCTCCAGAGTTTTGCAGGTGGAAAAATATAGCTGACATATTAAAATGCTGGTATCAATAAAGTTTTTATGAGAAGGCTCCTTTCATATTTTGACATTCGTATATATTTCCATTTGTTTACTTTTTTCTCAGCAACTTAAAAACAAGATTCCCAAATTCTTCTCTGCCATATTCTGCTGCCCAATGGTGACGCCTAGAATGTGTAGGCCTTTTTGTTCTTCTTCTATGGATGCAATGCTGTGCGGTGACTTGTAAGTGTTTTCCTGAGAGGGTATTCATTACTCTAACTACGCAGTGGTTTATGTTAGATGCAGAGACTGTTGAGAATTTTCAAACAAAAAGGAATTGCACTGAGATCGGGCACTCATGACATAAATCATAGCCCAAACCAGAAACAAAATTGGGCGGGCACGCACCACCTTGATTAAAAAGAGACATCACTCTATGCCATGTATAAAAAAATTGAATTTCTTTTTATTAGGTGCCGATACAAGGTGTATGCCACCTGACACGTTTTGGACACTTAGTCCATTATCAAAGGCATAGAATTCAGCATTTGTGTTCATCCTAAATACCTCCAGTGTGACGTCATTTCTCCACATCACATAACAATTACAAACATATGCACATATGCATTCAGTTAATCATCATTAGCAATGTTGCACTTTATCTCATTAAAAAAAGTTTAGATATTTTCCATGTGCATATTATTACTTATGCAAATGTTTAGACATATATAAAATCTAAACTGAATGAAACAACACAATATTGTTTGTTTGTTTGTTTTATTTATTTAAACTGGAATGTCCAACTGTCGGCCCGGTGGTGCTGAGGGTTGAGGTGCTGGACACCATGCCTCATGCTATGCCGTGTTCAGGACCGAGCTCATGTATGGAGTCCCCTCTCATCCCAAATTCCCAATCAAATTAATATTGTGCCCCGAATCCATTCCAGTGTAGTGGTACTCCCCCACCCATCCCCAGTCCACAATGAAATATTCCCCTGTAATGTTCCATAGTGTAGTGGTACCCCCCCGCCATTCCCGATCCCTGATCCATAAAGAAATATGCCTTGACCATGTTCCATAGCATAGTGGTACCCCCCTCCCATGCCCGCTCCCTGACTGCACCACAATCCCACCCTGAACTCGTTTCCGTAGTGTAGGGTCCCCCTCTCTCATGCCCAATCCCTGATGTCATGAATAAAAGAACAGACCCTGAATATTTTCATAGTATAGTGGCCCCATCCCATCAGGACAGGACCCCCTCCAACCTGCTCCCAACCCCAACCCTACCAGAGCAGCCAAGTGGCTCTGCCCTCCTCACACCACCACAGCCAGCTGCCATCAGAACTGTCAATGAATGTGTACTGTACATAGTATTCACTCATTGGTTCAACCAATGAGCACGTGCTATGTACAGTGCATGTTTATTGACAGTTCAGGCAGCAGCTGGCCATGGTGGTGTGCAGAGAGCTGAGACAGTCGCTGGCACCAGATGGGTTGGGAGGGAGTGGGGTGGGGAGGTCCTGTCCTGATTGGGTGGGGGGCCACTACACTATGGAAATTTATTTATTTATTTAGGGATTCAGATCATACCTTTGAGCTCAGAGCTCTTTTACAAAGGTTCCACGTCAAACAGTGACAATGACAGCAATAACAAACAGTTTGCATACAATACTCGAATAGTAGGTAGCTAGTATACAATAAGGATACAATGCAATTCACAGTACCAGTGGTGATAGTACAGCATCAAGAGCATTCAACTAGGGTAAAGGACAGTGTTTATATGTAGTGAAGGAGATAAAGAGGTGTGACACCTAGTGTGAGAGTCCGAGGAGGAGTCAAGGTGAGGGGGAGGGGAGGTAGTGGTAGTAAGTTGGTTTTAAGGTTGATCCAGTGGGAGAAAAGGCACAGGGGGGAGAGGAGGACAGAGGGATAGGGCAAGAGGGAAGAGTGGGGGTAAAAGGAAGGGGAAGGAGAGTGTGGGTGAGTGGGCATTATGGGTGTTAGAGTCCTAGGGGCAGTCACAAACTGTCCTAGTAAGAAGGCGTTGCCTTAGGCCATTTTAGTATTGTGAGATGCATTGAAAGTTTAGAATGTGCACTGGGATTTCATTGAGCCATTTGGGGGTCCTATAGCTGAAAGCACGCTGTCTCTGCACAGTTCGACGGAAAGGTATTGATAGGGCCCCCCTCATCCTGCCTCTGGTGGTATAGCTGGTAGCACTTGGTGTTAGGATGCTAGAAATGCATGGGGCGGTTTTACCCATTTGTGCCTCTTTTTCCAAGGAGACATGTTTGGAATATAATCCTGTTCTTTAGTGGCAGCCAATTGGTCTCCTCGTATAAGGAGCAGTTGTGGGTATTTCGATCTGCAGCCATTATGACCCTACATGCCTTGTTGAGGGCAATGTAAATCCTTTTTAGTGCAGTGTCTGTTGCTGTGCCATTGACTACCAATCCATAGTCGATGGTAGACGGATGGAGCTGGAGACTGAGAGACGGAGGGCCTCTGGAGTGAGATACTTTTATGCCTATATAGTACACCCAGCTTGGTGTTCACTGCCTTTACCACTGTGTCGATGTGTTGGGTGAAGGTGAGGCAGTCATCAAAGGTGACCCCCAGGTACTTGAAGGACTAAACTTGTTCCAGCGGTTCACTGACTTTATTGGAGATGGTGAGGGAGGGAGTTTATTTTTGTGCTGTGGGCTGGCTGTGAGCATCACCTTGATTTTTTTGTAGTTTAATAGAAATACCTGAAGTCTGTTCTTTTATTCCTGACATCAGGGATTGGGCATGAGAGGGGGCTGCCCTATACTATAAAAATGGGTTTAGGGTGGGATTGTGATGTGATTGGGAAAAGGACATGGGAGAGGGGGACCACTATGTGATGGAACATTATTGGGGGAAATGTTTTTGTACGGATCAAGGATCAGAGATGGGGGGGTACCACTACACTATGGAACATGATCGGGCATATTTCTGTATCGATCTGGGATAAGGGATGGGTGGTGGGGTACCACTACTCTATGGAAACTGATTGAGGCATACCGTATTTCACCATTTTGAAGCTACGGCTTCTATTGCAATCTTTTGTTTTTAGCCTTTTAAACAAGGGCGGCTTTAATTATTAACATGCCAAAAGCCGTCTTTGTAGTGTGATCTCTACAAAAAGGGCTCCTATTTTGGGCCAAGACATAAGCTACGCTGGCTACATTGAAGCTATAAGAAAATGTAAGTTACTGTAGGAAAGTTTAGTAGTGGGAGAGAATGAATGACTAAAGCAATGTTTCAAACAGGAAGCGATCCAAACCATGCACTTAATGACTTATTGTTTGTCGGGGAAGTAAGTTAATATGATCTATGCTGTTTATGCTGGAAAGATGACTTTGCATTATAAGTGTGCAATACAATGAAATTGTACAGCAGATAAGTTTAGCAAGCTAAACAGAACAAAATATTGTATAGATAGCATTTCCAACTAAGTGATTTCATGTATCTATAATAATGTGTGTTTGGGGAAGACCTTTTCCAGATTCATTCTTTAGGATGGGGTTTAAAACAAAGGGGCTACAGGATTCTGCAACAGAGAGCCATAACAAAGGGGCTACAGGATTCTGCAGCAGAGAGCCATAACAAAGGGGCTACAGGATTCTGTGGCAGAGAGCCATAACAAAGGGGCTACAGGATTCTGCGGCAGAGAGCCATAACAAAGGGGCTACAGGATTCTGCAACAGAGAGCCAGATCCTGTAGATGGGACGTTTTGCTTGCCGCCCCTTTAGAAGCCATGGCTACAAATCGGGGGCGGCTTCTATTAATAACATTTTCTTTTACTGCAGCTTTTATTCGGGGGAGGCTTCTAAATGGAGGGGGCTTCAAAATGGTGAAATGTGGTATTTCTTTATGGATTGGGGATTGGGGATAGGTGGGGGGGGTACCACTACACTATGGAACATGATAGGGGCATATTTCTGTATCAATCTGGGATACAGGATGGGCAGGGGGTACCACTGTGCTACTGGACACTGATGGGGCATTTTCTTTCTTGATTTGTGATCAGGGATGGGAATTGGGGTCCCTTGCTATGGAAAAAGGTTAGGGAAGGCATTTTACTATGAACAGGGATAGGGGTTGAGGGGTACCACTAGTCTGCCGGGGCTGGCAGGCTACTGTGCACCTGGCTGCACTTCTGCAGCCTGCCTATGGCTGACCAGCCAATATAGGTCAGCTTTTCTTGGCCTGTGTTTGTGCAGCACAGTTCAGGCCCTTGTGGGTCTCATTCCAGTGAACATGCCCATGTGCAGCACATTCATGGGAACACCCCCTCTACATGTGCCGCATTGGGTGGTACATCAGTCCCCTTTGAATATTGTGCTTCCGCACATAGTTTAGGATGTGCAGCTCATCTGCATTTTGTGCTAGGATGTGCTGAATTTCTTCTTTGAAAATGAGGCCTCAGGTCCACTCACAAGGATCTCTGCATCATCTGCGTAGAGAATTATTTGTGACTTAGTGCATACAGATGGGGAGAGTGTTCAGAAAAATACTAAATATGAGAGGATCCAGAACCGAAACTTGGGGGACACCCAGTGAAATAGAAGCAGAGGGGGAAAAATTACCATTCATTTTAGTAACCTGAGTCAATTAAGTAACTCCCACACCAGCCAACAACTTTCCTTAGAAAGCTGTATGTTAATGTATATTGCCCTGTGCATTCCTATTATATGTTTGGCCTTGGCTTATTGTATATGCACTGCACATTACTTGTCTCTCAGGTCCTCCTTGTAAATGAGCTTGCTCAATGGAGTTTCTTTCCTGCCAATAAACTTTGACTTGATGTTGACTTGGTCACTTAAGTAACTCCCACACCAACCAACAACTTCAGATATTTCAAGTTCCAAAAGAGTTGTCAACAATAAATTGTGATTCACCCAATCAAAGGCCTGGGTAAGGTCCACGAACACAGCCCCAGTTAATGTCCCTTGTCAAGGGGCAACTGGGCAGTGCTTGTGAACCCCCACCAAAGCCATCAAGGTGCTGTGTCCTGGCCTGAATCCATATTGAGCTGGGGTGAGAATGTCATATTTAGCTAAATATTCAATCATCTGGTCAAAGACCACTCTCTTAAGAACTTTTGAGAGAAATGACAGTAACAAAATAGGGTGATAGTTCTGTACATAAATGGAATCCCCAGATCTAAAGATTGGGACAGCTACTGAATTTTTCCAAATATTAGGGAAAGAAGAAAAACAGAAGAAATAGGGAAACACAGTATATCAGCAGTGATCCTCACAAGTCGGAAATCAATCTCATCCTTACCAATAGAAGGACAGAGGTCTATCTTCACAAGATACTTCAAGGCCTCATTTGGAGCTAGTGATGGAAAATAAAATTTAGGATAAACCAGATCCTGAGCAGAATTTGAAGAAGTTGTGAGATGTAAAGTATCCTCTGGGATGTATTTAGATAAGTTAGAAAAAAATTTGTTAAATTCCTGGACAATTAGTTGTACATCATTCATAACCCCATCTGAAGTACTTAAACACTGCGTGTGAGTGGACTGTATATTACCAATAATCTCATTAATATGATTCCAGGTTTTGGATACATTTTCCCTTTAAATTCCCTCGGTCTACATTTTCCCCTTTAAATTCCTTCTGCCTATTTATAAAAACATTTTTCTTAAGCCTCCTGACCATTGAATTACATTTATTTCTAGCCACCTTGTAAGCAACAAGAGTGATTGGACTAAGTGACCTCCTGTAGGCTTTCCACAGTTTGTCACAGTCTCTCATGAATTCCAGGAGCTCAGGGGTGACCCATTGTTGTTGGTCACCCCGATCCTTTTAAAGAGAACAAGCCTGTCACAGACTGAATTAAAAAGAGAGCAAAAAGTGGTTAAAGTGTCATTCACCTTCGTCGACTGCTCCACACCGGACCACTTGACCGAGGCCATGGCAGTCCTAAATTTGTTGGTGTCCAAATTTCCTAAGATTAAGGGAAAAAAACAATAATAGGAGGTACAGTTTTCTTTTTGCTGACCAGCAGCAATGAACAGGACTATGATAGTCAACGCCATCGGACAAAACACCTGACTGTACACTCTTATTAGCATCCAAAACCAGTATCCACTCTAACAGTTATGAATAACCAGTTCTATAATGTATCCTGGTAGAAGAATCAATTATCTGTGATAACCTATATTCAGTGATACTCTCTCGAAACTAAGATGCATACTAAGAGCTGCTAGAAACAAAATGCTATAAAGCCCATAAAGCTTCATAGCTTACATATATTTTAATTGATTTTCTGATCTCATATAGCCATCTAGTCTGTTCTTAAAAGTGGTCTTATTGTCACTAATAAAAATCTCTAATGGTAACATATTCCAAGGTCTGACAACTCTTTGAGAGAAATAGTATGCTCTTTCTTATGGTGTTGCATTTATTTCTTATAAGTTGTAATGGGTGGCCTCTAGTATTTATACGTACTTGTTTAAGGTCTAGGCCACATTCTGTTGAAAGATTTTGGTCATGGATAATATCCCATGCAAATAGGAGGTCACCTCTAAGTCTCCTTTCCTCCAGTGATAACAGACCAAATTTGGACAGTCTTTCCTCATAGGTAAGAGATTTGTTTAGTACCACAGTTTTTATAATTCTTCTTTGTATTCTCTCAACTCTAAGTACATCCTTTTTTTTGAACGGACACCAGAGTTGTGAAACAAAATCAAAGATTGGCCTAACATAAGCTCTGTACAGTGGCAACAGAATGTCTGGGCTTCTTGATGAAATATTATGGCGAATCGCCCACCATAATTTATTAGTTTTACTTATAGTGATAGTAATAGGGTCATCAAAATTAAAACCTGAATCAACAGTAATCCCTAGATCTTTTTCACAGGATTTATTGATTAATAAGTTGTTGTAAAGGTGATATTGATTACATACTAACATACTAACATACTATTTGCCAGCAGATTAGGCCTTACGGTCTATCAAGTCTGCTTGAACCTAGATCGTTTATTGGGTGCCGAGACCCTCCCATCCCTTGTTCTCTAGAAACCCCTATCATCCATCCTCACCCCCTTGGGACAGGCCATCATCTGATACATCCACTTTCTGTGTCTGTCCCACCCTCTCTTGAAGCCCTCCACTGTGGATCTCTGAACCAGCTCACCAGGCAGTGCATTCCAAAGGTCCACCACCTTCTCGGTGAAAAACCTCCTCCTCTTTCCCCCCCTCACCCTTCCACCTTCCAACTTCAAACCATGCCCTCTGGTGATACCTCCCTGCTTTTAGCCTAAAGATCCCCATCATGTTTACCCTATTTATTCCCTTGAGGTACTTGAAGACCTCAATCATGTCCCCTCTCTCTCCTCTCTCCAATGAAAACAGGCAGAGCTCCTCAAGTCTGTCCTCATAAGTCAAATCCCCTAGCCCTCGTATCATCTTTGTTGCCCTCCTCTGTACCCTCTCCAGGAGCTGTATGTCCCTCTTCAAATGTGGTCTCCAGTACTGTACACAGTACTCAAGGTGTGGTCTAACCAGTCCATTGTACAGCGGCAGAATCACTTCCTTGCTCCTAGAGGTGATCCCCCATACAATGCATCCCAACATCCTGTTTGCCTTGCTAGTTGCTCTCCTGCACTGCTCAGAGTTATTCATACATGTATCCACCATGACCCCTAGGTATTTTTCCCCTATTGAGGCCTCCAGCGCCTCCCTCCCAGGGTGTACCTGTGTTTAGGGTTTCCCCGACCAAGATGCAACACCTTGCACTTGGTGATATTGAAATTTAATTTCCATGTGTGAGCCCAGCTTTCCAGGGTGTCCAGGTCCCCTTGCAGGGCCAACCTCCCCTCTTCTCCCTCAACTACTGCTCCCATCTTGGAGTCATCCGCGAAGAGACTCATTTCACACCCTATACCCTCCCTGATGTCCGATATGTATCCATTAAACAGGATCGGACCCAGGACCGAGCCCTGTGGTACCCCACTGCCAACCTCTCTAGGGTTTGAGAGCTCCCCACAGACCACTACTCTCTGAGTGCATCCAGCTAGCCAGTTTTCAATCCATCTGACCATCAAAGGGCCTACTCCTAACCCCATCAGTTTCTCCACCAGACCATTGTGGGGACAGAGTCAAACGCCTTGCTGAAGTCCAAGAATAATACATCCACAGGCTTACCCCTGTCCAGTTCTGATGTTACCCATTCATAGAACTCCACAAGGTTGGTTTGACATGATCTACCTGGCACAAACCCATGTTGCCGACTATCCAGACCTCCCACCTCCTCCAAAATATATGACACTACATTTGGATGTGTTGAAGAGCAAAGAATCCCTACCCATCCAGTTTATATTTAAGTCACCCAGAATAATTAGTTCTTGGTTAGTTAGAAATGAATCCTGGATTGTTTCGATCAAGTTTAAACTCCCCTCTAGTGCACCTGGGGGCATAGATGACTACAAGTGTAATGATTTTGTGTTCACCCAATACGAATGACAATAACAGGTACTCACAATAGGAAGAGTTATAAACAGGAACATCTGGTATCACTTTGAAATTATTCCTGACGTAAAATAAACATCCCGCACCCCTCCTAACCTTACTATCACATCTAAAAAACTTGTATCCATCCAAATTAATCATGTCATTGGAAACTTTATTTGTTAACCATGTCTCAGATAAAGCTACAACATCAGATTTAAACTGAGTAGTCCAGACAGTAAAATTACCCCATTTAGCTTGCAGGCTTTGGACATTTCGGTGAACAATATTAACTGAATTACGTAGTAAAGGTTCAGTAAAGAGCAGCTGACAGCTTCAGGGGAAATTTAACAAAGCAAAACATTTAGATAAAGTTCAGCTTGTATTTCACATTAGTTCTTTATTTCTCCTCCCCATTATTTATTACTGAGGTCAATTGCATGAAAACAGGATTTTTGCTCCTAAAGAATTCATCAGTTTCTGTTGTTGTCTCCCTACCTGACTTCATAATGCACTGCTTGTGACATCACAGTTACTGTCATGGCAACAGACTGTGATGTCACAACAGAGCATTATGACTTGAAGTAGAGGGTAATCTATAGAGGCAGATTAACTTTAAAGTAACTGTGAAGGATAAAAATCATGTATTCATGCACATTTCCTCAGTAATAAATAATGGGGAAGAGAAATCTAGACTATATATGTGGAATACGTGCAGAATTCTATCTACTTATTGTGTTTTTCAAAGTTTTCTTTCAGGCGTCAGTAGCTCTTTGAGGCATTAACATTAATAGGGCCTGGATGTGGGTGCACAGTTCCTAACATGAGACGTAATAACAGAATCATATTTCTCCTGAGTTTTACAGAATGATACTGTATTTTAATACAGGT
Source organism: Neoceratodus forsteri (assembly GCA_016271365.2). Classification (NCBI taxonomy): domain Eukaryota; kingdom Metazoa; phylum Chordata; order Ceratodontiformes; family Ceratodontidae; genus Neoceratodus; species Neoceratodus forsteri. The sequence continues at coordinate 58,995,045 of CM028131.1, forward strand.
CTTCTGAGTATTCCCATGTATCGGTTTGTTATGAGAAAAGAGACAATTACAACTGTGTAAACTGTATCACATTCTTAGTAACCTGGTCAGTGAAATATTTGATGAAATTTGTAATTTGGAAAAATGACTTCCCTACCCCCTCTCCTCAAACCTTCTGGTCCAGAGATTTTTACAACTTTGACAAGGTCTCCTTCCTAGGGATGCTGGCTAACATAAATTGGACCCAGATCAAGCATGCCCCTACACTAGACGTTGCCCTAGACAGCTTTATAAATTCCTTCATCTCCGCCACCAACACACACCCCCCTCAAACAATTGAGAGCAAAAGGTCAGAATGGCAAATGGATAACCAGGGATCTAAGAACTCTCATGAGAATGAGGGATAAGGCCTGGTGCACATACAGATCTTCAACCCTAACTGCAGATTGTGTGAAATTCAGGGCCCTAAGGAATAAATGCAAAAGTGAATTAAAGTCAGCCAAAAAAAGGCATCCGAGAGAGACCTGCAAACTACGAACCTATCTGACCCTAAAACATTTTGGGCAAACATCACTTCCCTCCTAAAGGGTAAAGCCTCAGCAACAACAGTTACTGACATAGTATCCACTGGGACCTGCTTCAGGGATGCAGCTGAATCTACAAAAGAGATTAGTGTCTTCTTTATGAATCTTGATAAATATAGAACTCCTCCAACTGGAACCTTGTCCCTCCCCTTAAAGGCTGAGGCATTCTCCCACAGACCACAGTTCCACCTTAAAATAATCTCCCTGTCTGATGTCCTTAAGCTATTACTAAAGGTGAATATTAAAAAATCTGCCAGTTTTGACAAACTTGAGCCCAAGCTATTAAGGCTAGCTGACCCAGTCATAGCAGCCCCTATCACTTGGCTTTTCAACAGATCCCTCCTGGAAGAAAATGTACCCTTTCTATGGAAAGTGGCATTGGTTACTCCACTACATAAAGGGGGGGTCATAGAAACATAGACTTTGATGGCAGATAAGGACTACTTTTCCCACCTAGTCTGCCCATTTCCCGACTTATTGGATAAGCTGCAGTTCCTAGTTACCCAACAGCCTAGTTCCTCCTCCCCCACTATAATTGACTTATGTATGTCCCATGCATTCTTGAATTCCTCCACTGTTTTTGACCTTACAACCTCCTCAGGAAGGCCATTCCAAGTGTCCACCACCCTCTCTCTGAAAAAATACTTTCTCACATTGCACTTGTGCCCCCTTGTTCTTGAGCATCTATTTTTCTGAAAGATGCTGCCCTCTTGGATTTTGTTGGTTTCTTTGAGGTATTTGAAAGTTTCTGTCATGCCCCCTCCTTTCCTGAAGGGTATACAAATTAAGCTGGGTCCCTAGAGATAGTAGAAAATTACAGACCCACATCTCTCCTCCCTACACTAAACAAAATACTAGAAAGGCTAATCTATAATCAAATACAGGATTACCTAGAGAGATACAACATTATAACTCCTGAACAACATGGATTAAAAAAGCAACATGGTACTGATACTGCCCTTGTTAGCCTAACCACAAGCATCTTAAATACCTTAGATAAGGGCCTATTACTAGGTGGGGTCTTTACAGAAATCAACAAAACTTTCGATTAGGTAAACCACCATCTATTAACTGAAAACCTAGAATCCCTGGGCCTAGACTGCTACTCATTAAAATGGTTCTCAGACTATCAGGATGGTAGATCACAAACTGTGAAGTGGTGTGGGGCTCTCTCTGACCAGTGGCCCAGCCATGAAGGGGTCCCACAAGGCTCAGTCCTTGGACCACTATTATTTTCATTACTTATAAATGACCTACTGCTACACACTGGAGAAACGTAGGTTACCCTAGATGCAGATGATGTTGTACTTCACAGAACTGCCCCAAATGCAACTCAGCTAAATGCGGAACTAGGTAAAGACCTCCTGGTACAAGAAAAATTACTTTTTGCTAACAAACTTGTTCTCAATGGAAAAAAAAAATAAAGACATATGTGATGCCTTGGTTCTGACCATACTGAACAACTCGGACTAGGTCTCGCTGATTGGACAAAAGTAGAGATGGTTTCATCAAGTACATGGGCATCTACTTTGACCAGGACGGTATGTACAAGTTCCATCTCAGCCACCTAACTAAAACTACAAACAAAAGGTGGGCCTCCTTTATCAAATGAGCCCCTTTCTTATCTCTGAATCTCACTGTAGAATTGCCCAAGGTACCTTCCTTCCTACCCTACTCCATTGGGCCCCAGTACTGTCCTCTGTCAGGGATGCCGAACTTCACATGCTGAGAACTCTCTGTCATAGAATATTGAGATTTGCTAACTCAGCAAGACCACTTGAACATCACTGTACAGTGCTAGTATCCCAAAACTGGCCATCACTTGAGGGCAGGCTGACCTGCCCCTCCCTATGCCTAGCCTACAAACTAAATCTGGACATAACACTGTTTATTTCTTAATCACAGAAGGTAAAACCTTACCTTCCACAGGGGTAACCAGAGTACTAACTCTCTCTAAAGCCAACTTTAATGATATGAGAAACAATCTATGTTGCTGGGATGGACAGGTACTATTACAATAATAATTTAACAGTAGAGGCTAAATGGCATCTTATGGTTGATAAATTATTTATTTTTATTTATTTATTTATACATCAGTTTACAACCTTTGAGCCAGCGGCTCATTTCCAAAGGTACCTCGTCACAAAGAGGACAATACAAAGCACAACATTTCATTACATCATTGTAGGTAACATCATTTAAAACAAATATCCCAACAAGAAACAAATATGATATCAAACATAGCCCTACACCTGGATGGATGACCCCCAAAATAAAAGCTTTAATCAATAAAAAAAATAAAATATTTAAGCAAATTAAAAAGGGAGTTACTCATCTTAATTTGAAATATTGGGAACTACTAAAAACGATAAAAACTAAGATAAGACAAGAAAAAACTCAATTTGAGATTACATTGGCATCAAGGGTGAAGGATAATAAAAAAACATTTTTCTCTTACATTAATAAAACTAAGGGTAATTCTAACACTGTAGGCCCATTCACTACACAGTCGAGCTGTGTAGCTAATGAACATGAAACAGTTAATATGCAAAATCAGTATTTCTCTTCAGTTTTTAACACCATTACTCAAGGGGAAATAAAAGAGTTAGAAAGCTCTATGCCTGGGCAACTTATGATACAGCCAAAAGATGTTTTGGACAAACTAAAGGGACTAAATATTAACAAATCCCCTGGCCCTGATGATATTCACCCAAGGCTAAAAAAAAGAACTTGCAGGTGAGATTTATCTACTCTTGACTACTATTTTTCAACATTCACTGGATTCTGGGGAAGTTCCAGACGACTAGAAGGTGGCAGCAGTGGTCCCCATACATAAAAAAGGCCCAAAGAATAAACCTGAAAATTATAGACTTACATCACTAGTTTGGAAAATATTAGAACAGTTTATTAAAGACTTCATTCTGGAACATATAAACCATAGTGAACTTATTGATAGTCTTCAACACGGCTTTACAAAATCAAGATCATGTTTAACCAATTTACTAACCTTTTATAACATGGTAACAGATGCAATTGATAATGGCAACTCAGTGGACTTAGTATTTATTGATTTTGCCAAGGCCTTTGATAAGATCCCTCACTTTGAGCTTATTGATACTTTAAGGGAAACCAAATTAAATATGAATATTGTAAATTGGATTGTAGATTGGCTTAAAAATAGGAAACAAAGAGTCACTATCAATGGGGTATATTCACATTGGGATCCTGTAAGTAGTGGTTCCCCCAGGGATCTGTTCTGGGCCCTTGTCCATTTAATGTTTATGTTTCATCTTTAAATTCTAATGAAGACAATATTTGGTTGCTGAAGCTTGCCAATGATTGTCGCATAGGCTCTATCATCAATAATAAGAAAGAAAGTATTACTTTACAATGCTTTCTAGACAAAGTTACAGAATGGGCCCATAAGAGAAAGTGAGCATTAAATAATGACAAATGTAAAATAATGCATCTGGGACAACATAACCAATGCTTTCAATGCAAGGTGGGGATGGAAATACTACACCAAACCTCTGAAGAAAAAGGTCTAGGTGTACTTATTACCCCGGATTTGAAATTTAAATTACTCTGTACCAGACAAGTAAAAAGGGCTATTCAGAATCTAAACTGTATATTTAGACATGTAGCCAGCCGATCTTTGGAGCTTTTACTACCATTACATATTGCTTTGGTCAGACCCCTTCTCAAATATTGTGGACAAGTATGGTCTCCCTATACTAAGAAAGACACATATAGAACTAAAAGAGTACAGACAAGATTTACTAAGGCTATTGTAGGGATGAAAGGAAAATCTTATGATGACAGGTTAAAAACTCTGAACTTGTACACCTTGAGGTATAGAAGACAAAGGTGTGATCTTTGTCTTATATATGGTTCACTTAAGGATTCAAACCTTACCAAGGGATTGAGCTTAATAGAATCCAAACTTAGACTCAGTAGCCGTAAACATACAAGACAACTACTAACTAGTAAGTGGCATACATTACGGAGGAAAAACTGGTTTAATGTGAGATCCGTCCCAATATAGAACAATCTCCCAACATTTGTGGTAGAGAGCCCAAACATGGACTCATTTAAATCTAACATGGACTTAGTGATGTCTGATTCAGATAAATTTGGGCTAACCTAGATAGAAAGATCTAATGGCATGCATTCTGAATGTTTTGTCTTTTCACTTGAAATCCCTGTGAAACCTATGAAACACTCTCCCCCACCTGCTGAAATCTAATCAATGCTCCTGTTACTGGTGAAAGTTATTAAAATTAGCATTCTAGGAGTCAATTTGTGAGCTTATGAGTTATATAAATCATAGCTTTATTCTAAATAAGATGAAGTATGGGGTGGTATGTGTAACAAGAATTTTACACATCCTCGAGGTGTTGGATGCCACATAAACCCTGAGAGAGAAGCTCAAGGGGTTTATCTTGGCATCCAACACCGAGGGGGTATGTAAAATTCGAGTTTACACATCACCCCATATTTTATTTTATATAATTGTTGGGTTATGTTTTTTTCCACCTCAACAATTATGTAAAACAATCAGTGCGCCTCCTTGCAGGTGCACCCACTGTCCAACCGGGTTTGAGCTGGGGGAGCAGTCGGACACGAGTGCTGCAAAAGAAAAAGCTAAGTTGGTTTGTCAGGATGGAGTTTGAAATTGTTTGTGTTGGCATTTTTTATTTTTTTTTTAAAAAGGTTTTGCTTACTGCCAAATCAGAGTGGCGGTCTGGCTAGTGGCGATGCGGAAGAGTGGGGTCTGTGGCTGGGCACATGCAACATAAGGGGAAACCTAGCGCATGTTTGCCGTAATAATCACTCCATTATTATGGTATATTATGCCACAGTCTTCCCATAGAAAAAAATGAAACCCATTAAATATAGCTCTGTAAATTGTATCTTTTGTCATGTTAAGAAAAATGCTGACTAATAATGCTGTATTCCTCTGTATGATGTGTCTAGCGCTGCTCTCTAATTGTACAATGGATGTGTCACTGCTGTATATCTTTCTGTATTTAGTCCCGAGTCTCCCCTGAAAAAGGGACCATCTTGTCTCAGTGAGCCTACCCAGTTACCAAAACGAAAAAAAAAAATGAATAGAAATTAGAGGAATACAGAATTAATCAACAAATGTACTTCGATAATTAGTGCCCAATATTATATAATAACTTTCCTTAGTGTAGTCCGCCTACCAATTTGGGGTTTACCTTAAGTGTCTTCCTGGGCTCCATCCATGCCCACTGCCAGGCAGACATCCTGCATAGATAGTAAATCCATGGGTATTTGTTTGATTCTGTTAATTTGCATAAGACTGCCATGACGTGTCTCCACGCCTGTACCTTTAAGACTATAGACAGTATGTATAGTAAATGGTCTGGGCTGGGTCCGAGTGTTTCAAAGCTCGTTACCAGCCAGACATTGCTTTAATTTGTTCCACTTTGCTGTCAATAGTAACACAACAGGAGCTTTAGCTATTACTGTAAATATTTACTTCTAATCTGTTAGATTTAAATGAGTGCTTTGTTTAGCCTGCCTTCTTTCAGTTTGTTTATTCGAATGGGAGCCACCATGTTTGGTCCAGGACTTACAGAACTTTGACCAATGGGACACAGGGGACCTCAGGGGGTCCTTATTTTAAGTGCCTCATGGGAAGGAAAATTGTAGTTCTTGTAGTTTTACAGGGTAGTGCCTAAACTGACTAATGGGAGCACCAGAACTGTGACTGACCACTCCCCTAGCCAACCGGAATGCAGGAAAACCGGACTCGTGCAAGAACTGTGAGTAAAAAGAGTCAGTTGGGGGAGTTGCAGTTAGACTTTGGAGAGTGAGCAGCTTGAGTTATCGAGAGGCAGCTCCAGGAAAAGAGCTGAGGAGAATTGGTGGGGAGAGCCTTGACTTGTTTTTCTGCTGTTGTTCTCCAGCACTGGACTACCTTATTGCACTAATGGGGCTAATCCGAAAAGTGACTTTTAACTGAAGCAGAAAGCTCAGAGACTCGGAGGAGTGCAGCTCAAGACTGTGGACCCAAAAGAAGCTCTTGTGAAGTATTTGGCCCTAGGACAGTGGTGAGAGACCGCCTTTGTCAATTAAGAGGTTTGCTCAGTGAATCAGCTGCAATAGCAATTGGCCTGAAACTGAACTGAGCGACAGAAAAGTTAATGCTATTTCTGTTAAATGTGCTGAATGTTTATCATGGGTTGATGCCTGATTTTGCCAGTGACTGAACTGTTTGCCAGCTGGAGGCTTTCACCAGCAAACAAACTGAACTGTGCCGAAGTGTTTACCCAGCCTTGGGCCCATTCCAAACCTGGCCCAAACTGCTTTCTCATTGAGAGACCAGACTGGGAATCCAGCCCCTGTGCAGCAAGAAATCGCAGGTTGTCTCCACAAGCAATAGTACCTGATGGGGTGGGTGGTAATACTGGACCACCCAGGGGCGTGATGAAGCCTGACGCCACAGGCGGAGGGCCTTATAGCCCCTAGGCAGTCCGGTATTGCCCACCCTGGAGGATATTATTGCGCTTTGAAAATAGGCACTGTAAAAAAAAAAAAAGGTAAAAGAAACTGTTAATAAAATAGTAGTTTAATGTAAGTTTTGAAATAAAATAGTTCCTCCACCTGGAACAGAATGTCTAGAAAGCACCCCTTCCCCAACCTGTTACGATGAGTCACCTTTGCTTTCCTATTCCATTTTTTTGTTTAATTTTTTTGTTCATGCTCCACACCCCAATTGTCACTGGCAACAGAAGTTTGTTTTTGTAAGTGGCAGCTGTTGCTGGAGGATAGAGAGAGGGGCTGTCAGCACAAGTGGCAGATCGTTCTTTGTGATAGTTTTTTTTTTTTTTTAAATACCTTGTGATTTAACAGTACACAGAGGAGTTAATACCATTCCTTGCTGTGGCTAGAAGTGCAGTGTTAAATGCTGTCCACTGGTGGGGAGAGTGAACACTGCTAGTCACAGGTGAGACTGGGAAAGTTATTCCAGTTTCTAAAAACAAAAGTAATTTCATCTTGTGCAGAAATGTGTGGGGAAATGTGCTTTTTTTTTCTGTTGCATGGCTGATGGTTTGTGTGGACCAAGGAGGCAGGTGAAAAAGCACCATACCTTAGTGGCATGAGAGGAGCACGAAGTGAGGAGCGGAGGCAGCACCGATCTATTTGGCTGTCCAGACATGCGGCGTCAATCCCGGGTAGGTGCCACTACTACAGTGGCTGGTTTTTGAGGGCTGGTAGCCGGGAGGAAATGGGTCTGTTCACATCGGTGCCTCATACTGTTCTGCTTTTGGAAAACATTTTGGAAGCAATGTTTGTTATATGGGGTACTGTGATGTTTTTCTACAGCAGGGACTTGCATAAATAAATGTTACCCAACGGAGAGAGATTGAGATAGACACAGACAGAGTATGCTGCCTTCGGTACCACCAGTGTGAGACAGAGACAGTAGTGCTCTGTAACTTTGGCATGTCTCCTGAAATTAATTTCTGCTCCGGCGGCAACGTTTATTTCATTGACAACCGTGTTGCTTTTTTTTTGTTCTGACTACAGGCAGAGTGCTGGTGATCAGCATAGTGTGGGGAAGTTCAATAGCTGATTTATTTAGAATTAAATTTTAAAATGTTACATGAGTTAATGTTAACTTTCTTTTTTATGGTGGTGGCAATGGTAGCGGGGTGGTGTAAGTCGCTAAGTGTTAAAAAAAATGGTGACAGTTTGAGATTGTGTGCCCAGCGGTTCAGTCAATGAGGAAGCAGGGTGCTGGGCACAAGGACGCTTTGCTGGCTATCAGGAAGGTTTGGGCTGGGGCTTTTTATTTGGTGGGCATCTATTGTCTGATAGATGCCCACCTAAATAAGTGTTTCAGCCAATCAGAAGAGAGAATTTTCTTTGCCCATTTTCTAAACCTGGAGGGAAAGACCATGAAGTGGAGATGTGTCATGCAGGCCCAGCTTCCCCATGTTCTTCAGTGACCAGCAGCAGGTCTTCATATCACCAGTTCTAGTCAACTGGTGTCATGAATAAAGTCAGGGTAGCTCCCTGAAACATTTCTACTAATCATTTTGTGGTACCATCTGATTTCTTCAGTGTGTTAAAGGGTTACAAAGGACTGGGCCAGCCAGCCAGGAATACAAGTATCCAAAGTCTTGTTTGTGCATGTTAACTGCCTTTTCTTTTCATCAAAGGCCCTAACAACAGCTGCAATGCTGGCCAACCCCGAGCCCCGATTCTGGCCAGCCAGCACAAGATTCTGGGTTCCCAATGTTGTCAGACTGTTTACTGAGGGACTAAAGTATATGCATGCATAGTTATCTGAATCAAATCAGTAAAGTAATCATTCTTGTAAATTCATAGCCCACTTTTGTTCAAATTCTTCTTCTTAATAGATCGATTGAGTAGTTTTACTGCTACACTGCCTCACAAATATTTCATTGTCTGGGTGAAGGTTAATGTGTTTGGGGAAAACATACTCGAAAGTTTATGCCTGTACTGAATATTGTTTTACAGGAAGATCAAGTTTACCAAAGACCAGGCCCTGGTGGTAAGTGCAAGAGGCGTGAGCATATTATTAATGCCACTTGCATATTGTGTATTAACTGCCATCACAGGTTACTGTCAAGCACAAGGTAACAGGTCACTAGGTGGGTCTGTGGGTGGTTATAACTTCCCAGAGGGTTATACCAGGGTAGGTAAATACCCCCACTTATGTTACTCTGGGTGGAGGCACCAACATTTTGTGATTACTGAAGGTAGGGAAACCCTGGTAAGTGTTAACAGTGAACCCAGGGCCCTTAACCTGTGAAGTATAGGCAGAGATAGTAGTCCTAGAGATAGCGCCGCCTAGAGGTTACATTAGCATCCAAAGATTTATCAGCAAAACATTGTGATTGAGTTTTAAAAAAACTTTATTGAAAGTAAAAGCAAGAGCCCTATAGACAACATGATCCACCTGTCGGGGCATCCTATCCTAATCCACTTGTCAACAGAACATGAAACACTCTGAAAGACCTACCAAGTAAGAACCAGACAGAGGCCGAAGAAATGCCACTTCTAGGTTCAGTGTGTGGTAAAATACCAGGCAAGATCAAGACAATCAGTGTATGGTGCAAAAGCTAACGAGGTCAGTCAAGGAAAGCAATTTCTAATAAGATCACTGAGACAGGTGAAGATTGCCAGCCATCCACCAGTCATCAGTAAAATCAAAATTTGAAACAGGCTCTCCCTCTGCTACAGGAGTGTCTGAACAAATGAAATGACAACTTCAGATGAAAAACAAGCCTTACTGATACAAAAAAAAACCCACTGTGACAGGTGGAAACTGCCACTCATCCACCGATCATCAGAAAAATAACATTTGTAGCAGGCTCTTTCTCTGCCTCTGGAGGAGTCTGAACAAAGAAAATTCAGATAAAATAAATAAAACAAGCCTTCCAAAGATGAAGAGAAGACAACACACCCTCTAAACTGGTGTCCATGGGCCATTCACACCCTGCATGGCAAGACCCTGTACTCCCACCCAGTATAGAACTTTTTAAAACTAATATGCTTCAAATAAACAGCACTCTAGCAATCTTGTAAAACTGTCCCAGAGTGGCATGCACTTCTGCTACAGCGCTCCTACCATAGGGCAGCACGGGCTGTTAATCTATGACTGTGTCTCACCCACTCATGTCAGTTCTCAGCTACTGGTCTACTGCTGAACCCCCAAATCAACTGGGCACACGATCAATAAAACAGTGGCAAATAGTAGGCAGATGGTAAAGGCAATGCAAATAGCAGCAAATGTTACAGTCTATTGTAAGCAGTTGTTCAACAGTCTGACAAGAAATGCAGCTCAGAAATGATGTTACCGGGGCTCTCAGGGGAAGATGAAACATATGCTCTGGTCACAGACTTTCAATAAACCCCTCTCAGTTCTGAAACACTGTCTCAGGTTCAGTGCTGGAGCATCTGCTAATTGCTCAATGGATGGCATGGGTTATTAATCGATGCCTGTGTCTCACCCCCACGCATCGATGCAATATATTTGCACAACACAGACAAACATATAGACATTTCATTATTTTAAAAACATTACTGCATAAATTCTAGTAGGTACTCGCTGGAATTCTCACTTTAATACCACACGTAACTGAGCTACACTGAACTATGTGTCACTGAACTCCCTTCAGACTTGCTTCACCCTTGACATGGGTGCCTCTGCTGCTGCAAGCAGCCGAGTGGGCTTCTTCTATTCACTGGCTGCCTTCCTCGCTGTACTGCCCTACGATCACCCAACTGAAGCTTCACCCTTGACACGGATGCCTCTGCTGCTGCAAGCAGCCGGGCGGGCCTTTTCTGTCCATCGTCTGTCTTCCTTGCTGTACTGCCCTCCGATCACCAGACCGAAGGTACACTGCTGAAACTTAACTGCCCAGGACCATCAGCTCTGCCTGCTGACAGGCTGCTGCAGTTCTTTAATTTCTTTGTTACTCCATCTCCTTCTGGACTTTAAGCTAATGTTACATACTGGTTGTGGTACTGGTTAAACCTCTATAAATTGTCCTGTAAATCATAATTTAAACGTGAATCTAAGCCTGTTTACAGCAAATTTTCACTGCAAGGGTAGTTTGAAGTACAAGTTCTTTTAGGTTGCAGGTTTGTAGATATTAAAGTATTATAGCTCTCTTTGTTTTAAAGTCCAGTGCTAATCTACCCTGGAGCAGAAACTAACTTTAAAATGATACAGTTTTTTCTGTTTAGACTGGATTTCATTTGGGTCACAGTTGTAAGCTTTGCCCTGCAAATAATCCAATTTCTGCTTCACTTTCTCTCCTACTGTCTCCTCCTTGCTTGAATTCTTATGACCACCCCTCCTCCCCCACCTCCAGCCTTTATTAAATACTCCTCCTCCCCAGCATCACCCCTATGCAATCTTCTTCCTTCTCACTTACATTGCAACTCCACTTAAAGATACAGAGTGCAGCTATTAGGCCTAACACTTGTCCTGTCCCCCCCTTAAAGATAACCCTCCTTTTTAGGTCACCGCCAAACTGTAAGGCTACACATCTGCCTATCAGGCCAGGACACCCCCTAGCTGAATCACATCTTAATTTCTTTTACTTTCCTCCCCCTCCCAAGACCCTGCTTGCTGTGCCACCACCCTTTTCCAATCTTGGACATGGCAACCAGATTAATGCTAATTCTTATACCCCTGCCCACTCTCTGTTTGCAGCCACTGAATGACCCTAAATCAGCTGACTCTCTTTTTAGGGAGCACCTCATGGCAAAATCTTTTGAACTATAACGTCTGTGCATAGTTGTTGCCCACATGCCAGCTGCATGCCTAACAACACACCCTGGCCTACCTGGCCCAGAATGCATCCAGCTCAGCCAGGGCCTCCCCCTCCCACAGTCCTGCCTAAACTGGCCATTCTCTCTGATAAGCATGCAGCTCAAATGAATCCACAAAGACAGCACAAAGCTAGCCTTAAACACTTTAAAAGTTACCAGGTCAGATTGGTACTCCTATTACTACTGCTCTCAGGCAACATCCACCCTAATCCCAGACCCCCTCTATATCAAGGGTTGAGTTCACTGAAAGCAGGCACCTTAACCTTTGCATCACTAAAAATCCACAGCCTAACAGCAAAGTTTGACCACCTTCAAGCCTAGGTAGCCCTACATAATCCAGACGTACTGTCTGTGGTAGAGACATGGCTCACTTCCAAGATCCCCGATGGAGCCATCAGTCTACCGGGCTATTCAATCTTTAGGCAAGATTGTAAATCTAAAAGAGGTGGTGACTGTGCAATCTACCTTAAGGACAGCCTTCAGAGCATAATCCTGAATTTACCCAACCTATTGTCATTTGCCCAGGCCCTTGCCATTAAGGTTCTTCTTGGGGCCCACAACAAAACTGTCACAATTCTATCTGTCTACATAATGTCTAATAATTTCTCCAAACTGCCTCCTGGAACAATCACCAGCAGGGTTCTCAAACCTGGTCATGCTGAGTGCTTCAACATGGATCTACTCAATGCTGACTGGTCCTTAGTCTTTGAGGCTTCCAATGTTGACGACATGCTCAACCATTTCATCCTCCTCCACAATACAATCTGTGACACCCATGCTCCCATAAAAATGCAGAAGATCAAAGGCTACTTCAACCCCTGGATGAGCCCTGAGACCCTTGAGCTAATGAAAAACAGAGACCACCTCTGGCATATATCTAGGGCCACTGGCAAGCAGTCTGATATCCTGAACAACAAATGTGCAAGGAGCAACTGTACCAGGACCATCCGATTAGCTAAAAACATATACTATAAAGATACCCTAACCAAGAACTGAAATGATGGGTGCAACTTCTGGGCTAACCTAAATGAAGTCACAGGTGAGAACCCAAAACAGCCCCTTCCATGCTTTGCATTGATGGCTCCCCCATCCTTGACCCTAAATCTATCACCAATGCCTTTAACAATGCCTTCACTGACGTGCAGCATGTTCTCCCCATCGACTTCTTCTCCCCCACCAACCCTGTTACAAACACACAATCCCCATTGCATCCCTCCTTTTGCTTCAAGACTATTACCTTTGGAGAAACTAGAAAATATCTGCACAAAGTGCTTGGTAAGGGGAGATTCAGTGGGGATCACCTCGACCTGAAACTAACCTCGCTCTCACTTGAAGAAATCCTGTCCCCTCTCACACATATCCTTAACCTCTCGCAGTATTCCCCCAAAAATGGAAAGCTGCAGTAGTCACCTCTGCCCCTGTCTCTACCCCAGCTGCCTATAAATCTTGCTTTTTTCCTCCCTCCTTCCAGTGGCCCCCTGTAACTAGGGAAATCCCTTGCTCCATGGCTAGACTGTCTCCGGTTGGATGGCTCTTCTGCAGCCGCCGACCACACTGCCTAGCACGGACTCTCCTCCTACTAAGGTATGGCACCCTTCCAGCCAATCAGAACTCGGGAATCATTCTCGGAATGGCCCCAATTGGCTAAGTGACAAGGACTTTGAACTGGGATTTTTCCGCCCAAAGGACTCAGCTCTCCTCTCTGGTTTTCCACTAAAAAGACTTTTCCTCAGCTGTTTTACTTAAAATATTGCTAGTTTGAAAGTATTTTCCCTGAAGTTGCTGCAGAAGTGATTACAGCTCTGTTAAGTTAAAATTGTTAAGTCAATTTCAGCCGCTTTGGCGCCTACACTAAGCACCCCTATTGTATTGCTAATTTTTCTCTGTGCTACGTAACCCTGTCTGTCTCTGCCCCACCTACCTATAAATCTTGCTTTTTTTCTTCCTCCTTCCAGTGGCCTCCCCATGACTGGGGAAAGCCCTCACTCCACGGCCAGTCTCTCTCTCTGGTTTGACAGTGCTTCTGAAGCCGCCAACCACACCCCTAGCCTGGACTCTGTTCCCGCTAAGGTACAGCATCCTTCCAGCCAATCGGAACTCAGGCGCCTTTCTCTGAATGGTCCCGACTGGCCAGGAGACAAGAACTTTGAACTGGGCTTTTTCCACCCAAAGGACTCAGCTCTCCTCTCTAGTTTTTCATTCCACCCCTACCCCCTCCCCCTTCCCAGGCCTCCATTAAATACGCCTTAGTCCCACCTATAGCTGGCATTGCTACCTCTATTGGCCAACAACTGGGCCTATTCCCAGTGTTCCTTCACCACGCATTAGGACAAGATGCTCCTTCCACCCATTCTAACACTTCACCCCCTCCTGGAATCATGGCATACTGCATCTACAGTTTCCTACTGTTTTTCTACTGTTCACCTATTGCCCTTCACATGAACAATAAATTAGAATCCAATCCAGCATTGTTCCCCTCACTCAGATAGCACAGCCCCCCACCGATGCACCTCATCCCATCTCACACTCCCCTTTCTCTTGTCTACACCCCATTGTCCCCCTATCACACCTCCTGCTTCTGTCACCATTGACGCTCAGAGTGCTCCCTCTGTTATCCCTACACTGCCACATCTCACTGAAACATAAAAACAATATCAGGCCATCATTGCCACTTTTCAACAAGCGGCACAAAAGGGGCAAAGCATTCAGGTGTTTCCTGTGTTCACTTAAGAAATTATTACTCTTACTGCTACTTTGCTCAGGCAATGTAGAGGTAAACCCTGGCCCACCCACCATGCTTAATTCTCCAACAGAGTTTGCATCAGCCCCAGGTCTCAAAATAAAACTAGTTAACATTCTAAGTCTGCCCAAATAAATTGACCAGTTACAAGCTTGGGCCCTACACACAGAGACCAATCTCATCATTATCACAGAATCCTGGCTAAAAAAATTTAACCTGGACCAACAAGTTACCCTTCTGGGCTACAAGCTTTAGAGACCAGACAGGGGAACCGGGGGAAGAGACTAAATTCTCAGTTAGTGACATTTACTGCAACTCTAAACATAAGGTCCTCAAGGGAATCAACAAACAGCTACTATTTTTCAAGTCAAACTACCTCTTGCTGGGAGCTGCAATACTGAACATAGGATTTGCAAGAAAGCGAGTTGTGCTCACAACAGAGGGAGGTGAACCTTACAATTGTCTTTGGTTTGTAGCAGATATTCTGCAGGTGGAGGTTACTTCTAACTGAAAGGTGAACTAGGGAACTTAGAATTATCAGGAAAAGACAGTCTTGTTACAATTTGTAAGATTTTCAGTGCAGGAAAAGTTTAAACCCTGGGCTAAACATCTGTCACAAATCCTGAAATAAGTGCAGGTATAGGTTGTGTATTTGACCCAGACAGTAAACTGTTTTTTGTGTTTATCTTTGTGTGCCTTAAAAGGAAATTCCAGACTTTCTCAGGAAGTGATTACATCATAGCTACTTATCAGCCAATAGCTTTGGTAACAGACCTGAGAACAGCAGTATTATAAGCAAGTGTTTTATAGCAAACTCATCAGAACAGCTACTATTTTTCAAGTCAAACTACCTCTTGCTGGGAGCTGCAATACTGAACATAGGATCTGCAAGAAAGCGAGTTGTGCTCACAACAGAGGGAGGTGAACCTTACAATTGTCTTTGGTTTGTAGCAGATATTCTGCAGGTGGAGGTTACTTCTAACTGAAAGGTGAACTAGGGAACTTAGAATTATCAGGAAAAGACAGTCTTGTTACAATATGTAAGATTTTCAGTGCAGGAAAAGTTTAAACCCTGGGCTAAACATCTGTCACAAATCCTGAAATAAGTGCAGGTACAGGTTGTGTATTTGACCCAGACAGTAAACTGTTTTTTTGTGTTTATCTTTGTGTGCCTTAAAAGGAAATTCCATACTTTCTCAGGAAGTGATTACATCATAGCTACTTATCAGCCAATAGCTTTGGTAATAGACCTGAGAACGGTAGTATTATAAGCAAGTGTTTTATAGCAAACTCATCAGAACAGCTAGTATTTTTCAAGTCAAACTACCTCTTGCTGGGAGCTGCAATACTGAACATAGGATTTGCAAGAAAGCAAGTTGTGCTCACAACAGAGAGAGGTGAACCTTACAATTGTCTTTGGTTTATAGCAGATACTCTGCAGGTGGAGGCTACTTCTAAATGAAAGGTGAAATACGGAACTTAGAATTATCAGGAAAAGACAGTCTTATTATAATTCATAAGATTTTCAGTGCAGGAAGAGTTTAAACCCTGGGCTAAACATTTATCACAAATCCTGAAATAAGTGCAGGTACAGGTTGTGTATTTGACCCAGACAGTAAACTGTTTTTTGGGTTTATCTTTTGTGTGCCTTAAAAGGAAATTTCAGACTTTCTCAGGAAGTGATTACATCATAGCTACTAATCAGCCAATATCTTTGGTAACAAACCTGAGAACAATAGTATTATAAGCAAGTGTTTTATAGCAAACTCATCAGAACAGCTACTATTTTTCAAGTCTAACTACCTCTTGCTGGGAGCTGTAATACTGAACATAGGATTTGTAAGAAAGCGAGTTGTGCTCACAACAAAGGGAGGTGAACCTTACAATTGTCTTTGGTTTGTAGCAGATATTCTGCAGGTGGAGGCTACTTCTACCTGAAAGGTGAAAGAAGGAACTTAGAATTATCAGGAAAAGACAGTCTTGTTACAATTCGTAAGATTTTCAGTACAGGAAGAGTTTAAAGCACAGCTGACTTATTTTGGGGCTAACTGCTTTCAGAGCACAAACCACCAGGCTGTTTTGGGGCTGGGGAGGTTTACCTGTGTCTGACTTGGATGTCTGGATTTTTCTCTGCTTGATTAGCAGGGGATTTTCTCTGTCAAATTGTTGTGTATGGTATCTTGTTGACAGGAAGGCACTCATCGCAGCGGTGGGTCAGAGCTCTTAGCTGATTGTTTTGTGAGGCCACAGTTTAGGCCTAACCTTCCCACCCTCACTCCACCCACCCCTGGAAATAGCTCCTTTATACCTGGGGTTCTGACATCATTTCCTCAGGAGTGCAAGGTGCATATCAATATCATATCCTCTCTAGCACACAGCACTGAAAATATAAGCATACACATTGTATAATATATATATTTCTATATAACCAATCACACACACAAACACACACAAAAAAAGTACATAATCATGTGGAGAGTAGTGCAATGTAATGGCTATGGGGCAGCAGTCTTCTGGGAGTCTTTCTGGAGGCTGAGATGCTGCCCTATTTGCAGACAACTCTCTGCTCTGAGGGAAGAATTTGCCCGTCTTCAGGCCACACTGGACAGCAGTAAGGGAACCTTCCCCTAGGCCAGACTGGATGGTAGGAAGGGAACCTCCCCCATCCAGGGAGCATCAGAGCCATCACCACTACCTCAGAGGTTGCAAAGAAAGCACAGCAGTTAGACCACAGTGGGTTCAGGAAGGGTGAGGATGGTGGAACAGAGGCACACCCAGTCAGTTGTTCCACTGTACAATCCATACACCATTCTGGGAGAGCACAGCTCCCCAATGGATGCACCCACAGAGGAGATTAAGGAGGCTGAGGACACCTGTCACAAGGGAGGCCCACAGGAAGGAGGCAGAGGACACCACAAGGAAGGGAAGCAGCTCCTGGTAAGGGACTCAATTATTAGGGGGATAGAACTAGGGGGAGCAGGGAAAACTGAAGTAAGGTGCCTGCCTGGTGCCATGGTTGGAGGGACAGGAAGTACATCCTCAGGATCATAAGAACAGCTGCACGGGAGTCTGAGCTGGACGTCATTGTCCACCTAGGAACAAATGACTTGACTCAATATGAGATTAGAGCAGTGCAGAAGGACTTTGTAGAACTGGGGAGGGGGCTAAGACAAGTAGCACACACAGTATCCTTCTCAGAGGTGCTGCCTATCAATGGCATGAGTGAGGCAAGGGTACTTTGCACCATGCAGTTTAATGAATGGTTGAAAAAATGGTGTGGAGCACAGGAGTTTGGCTTCATTGGGGACTGGGGTTCCACCTGGAGGGACACTAGCCTATACTGGCAGGATGGTCTGCATCTGTCCAGGAAGGGAACACGTCTTTTGAGCAATCAGTTTAAATGCTTCATTGGCAAGCTTTTAAACTAGTCAAGGGGGAGGCACTGATAAGCAGCAGGAAAATCCCAGCCTCTCCCTATAAAACAGGGTACTACATGAGAAAATGACCAAGGTAGAAAGGTCAGTGGGGGATACTGCAACAAAAGGTAAAGCCATCAAGAAATGGAAAGCAATGAGTACCAAATGCCCATAGTCTGAGTAACAAGCTTCCTGAATTAGTGGCCTTGATGGAGGAGGAACATCTGGATATTGTGGCAATCACAGAAACATGGTTCACACAAAACCATGACTGGGATGTAAACATACCAGGATACACTATGTACAGGAGGGGCAGAGAGGGTAAAAGAGGAGGAGGAGTAGCTCTTTACATAAGGGAAGGAATCAAAGCAACAGAACAAAAAGGGAAAACAGGGAGGAAAAGAAGCACTGTGGGTAAATTTGGAGACCGGCAATGGCTCCACAATCTGCACAGGGGTTGTATACAGACCCCCTTCTCAGGGGGAGGAAATGGAGAAGGAAATGATAGAAAGTATACTTAGTATGGCAGAAAAAGGGGTGATACTGCTGATGGGTGATCTGAATATGCCAGATGTTAACTGGAGTGGAGTTGCAGCAGCCACTTCGAAGAGTGGGGTTATTCTAGATGCCCTACAGGGGGCATGCCTTAGACAATGAGTATTGGAGCCCACTCGAGAGGGAGCAATCTTAGACTTGGTTCTCTCAAATGGAGATGAAGAGAGGATCACAGATGTAGAAGTGGGTAGCCATCTGGGAACTAGCGATCACTCCAACATATGGTTCACATAAACACAGCAATAGAGTCAAGTACAAAGGCAAAGGTACTGGACTTTAAGAGGGCTGACTTTGCTAAATGGGTGAGTGCCTAAGGAATGCACTAGCAAATGGGCAGGAAGGAGGGGTGGAAGAACAATGGGGAATAATAAAAACTGCCATCACAGAGGTAACAAGCCTTTGTGTGAAGCAAATAAACAAAACTAAACGATGTAAGAAACCATATGGTTCTCAAAGGCAGTGGCAGTGAAGGTTCAAGAGAAAAAGAAAGCTTTCAGGAAGTACAAGGAATCACAGAAGGAGCAGGACAGAGAACTGTATCAGTGAAAGCAAAAGGAAGCTGGAAAGGCAGTCAGAACAGCAAAGGCCCTAACCAAGGAAAAGATAGCCAACTTAGTTAAGAAGGGGGATAAAACCTTTTATAGGTGCATCAGGGAGCGAAGGAAGACCAAGGAGGGATTGTGAGGCTTAATAAAGGGGGAGGTGGGCAGAAGGTGACTGTGAAAAGGCAGATATACTAAACAAATATTTTGCTCAGTATTTACTAAGGAAGAGGGGTGGTACCTGAAACAAACAGTAGAAACACTCTGGATACAAAGTTGATACCAGCCCATTTACAGAAGAAAGGGTTCTGAAAGAACTCTTAAAACTGAAGGTGGACAAAGCAAAGGGCCTGATGATTCATCCCAGAATTCTAAAAGTACTAAGGGTAGAATTAGTGACACCACTGACTACCCTGTTTAACAAATCATGGGAGGATGGGTGGTACCTGAGTACTGGAGAAGGCAGATGTGATTCCCTTCACAAAAGTGAGCAAGGCAGAAGCAGGAAACCACAGACCTGTTAGTTTAACCTCAGTGGTAGAGAAAATGATGGAATCACTTCTGAAGGAAAGAATTGTCGAGTATCTAGAGGCCAGAGGGGCACAGGACCCAAGGCAGCATGGATTCACAGCAGGAAGGTCATGCCAATCAAATCTGATAGATTTCTTTGACTGGGTGACCAAAGTGGTAGATCAGGGAGGGGCTGTGGACATGGCCTACCTAGACTTTAGCAAGGCATTTGACACAGTCCCACACAAAAGATTAATATACAAGTTAGCTAGCCTGGGAGTAGGTCCCAAGATGACAGCCTGGGTAAAAATTGGCTGGAGAATAGGACACAGAGAGTAATAGTAAATGGAGTCCACTCTGAAGAGAGGGGTTACTGAGGAGTACCGAGGGTTCCAGATAGGACGGTCCTCTTCAATGTCTTTATAAGTTACACTGCAGAGGGACTGGAAGGAAAGTATGTCTCTTTGCAGATGACACAAAGATCTGCAATAGAGTTGATGCACAAGGTGGGTGGAAAGAATGAGAAGGGACTTGGCAAGGTTAGAGGAATGGTCAAATGTATGGCAGCTTAGATTCAATGCTAAAAAGCATAGTAATGCACCTGGGAAACAAAAACCCAGGGAAGAGTACACAATGGGGGTGAGATACTAACAACAACAAAAATGGAAAGGGACCTGGGATAGTCATATCAGATGACCTAAAGGTGGGCAAGCAATGTGAGAGGGCAGCAAGGAGGGTGGGGGATACTGGGATGCATAGGAGAGGCATCACCAGTAGAAAACAAGTTATTATCCCTGTACAGACAGTTGGTCAGACCCCATCTGGAGTACTGTGTGCAGTTCTGGAGACCCAGTCTTCGCAAAGACATAGACAGGATGGAAGCTGTCCAGAGGAGGGCAACTAAAATGGTGCAGGGTCTGCACTGGAAGACATATGAAGAGAGACTTAAGGAGCTTAATATGTATAGCCTCGAGGAAAGGAGGAAGAGGGGGGACATGATAGAAACTTTCAAGTACCTCAAGGGAATCAACAAAGTCCAAGAGGGTAGCATCTTTCAAAAAAAGAGGTCTGCAAGAACAAAGGGGCACAATTTGAAGATGGGGGCAGTTCAGAGGTAATTTAAGGAAGTATTTTTTCACAGAGAGGGTTGTGGATGCATGGAACGGCCTTCCTGAGGAGGTCGTGGAGTCAAAAACAGTGGTGGAATTCAAGCATGCATGGGACGGTCATAAGGCAATTCTAAGGGAAGGGTAGGAAGAAGTAGGCTGCTGGTTAACTAGGATCTGCAGCTTATCCATTAGGTAGGGAAATGGGCAGACTGGGTGGACCAAGCAGTCCTTATCTGCCATCAAATTCTGTGTTTCTATGTTTCTATGTACGGAATACGAAATAGTATCCCTAAAGTTACACCTCCCCTCCATTACTATTATAGGTGGTTACAGGCCCCCTAGTGGCAGAACTGACATCCTTAGCATCCTGAAATCATTCTCTACCTCCGCCAACTCCGTAGTATTAATCCTAGGGGATCTCAACATGGATTGGCTCTCACACAAATCGCACACTCTTAAATCTCTCTACGATGAACTTGGCCTTACCCAATTAGTGTCAGAACCTACTAGAATTAACAAGGTAAACACTGCAAATAGCTCCATTCTGGATCTTATGCTATCTACCCATCCCCATAAAATCAGCAGTATTTCATAATGATATGAGCAATCATGGAATTGTAGCCTGTACAAGGTCACAAGCAAAAACTCGTCACCAGCCTAAGCTTATAACTAAACGGTCTTTCAGAAAATTCTACATACCTAATTTCCTAAATGACCTTAGTAAGGTTAGGTGGCAGGATCTCTAAAACACCAGTCAAGGCCCTAAATGATAACCTTAACCACACAGCAAACAAACATGCACTGGTCAACAAAGTTAGGATGCAGAACATCTCACACTCATGGTTCTCTCCTGAGCTTAAGACCGCTCTCTCCACGCGTGATAAGCTATGGGCAAAGGCTAGATGTACTAAGAGTCCGGTGGTTTGACAGGCTTTTACCACTGCCGGGAATGCCTGCTTTAAGCATATCCATTCCATCAAAGCCAACTTCTATGTCACTACACTAGAACAGGCTAAAATGGGCTCCCAGAAAATCTGGAAGACCCCTAAGTCCATTGAAGAGTGACCGGTGCCCCCCCCCAACAACGAAGATCATCAAAAACGATATGACTGTTGAAAACAGTAGTCAAATCCTCAAAGAATTCAACTCGCACTTTGTCACCGCTAGCCTAGCCTTTGACTCATCCCCTTATGCTGCGCGTGTAAATAGACAGGTTACTCGAACCCTACTCATTCAGCAGCAACCTATCCCTTTCAGCTACTCCCCATTAGCTTCAAAGAAGTAGGAGATGCCCTTATAAATCTAGACACCAAGAAAAGTGCAGGGGATGATGGAATCGAAACGCTTTTCCTAAAACTTGGGTATCCTCACCTCACTGCCCCTATCCACCATATCTTCAACCTTTCTATTTCATCCTCTGCCATCCCTTCATGCTTATAATTAGCCCACATCCTACCTCTATTTAAATCGGGAGACCCATGCGATCCAAATAATTACAGACCTATCTCAATTCTACCTGTCCTCTCTAAAGTTTTTGAAAAGCTGATTTATGCACAACTAAAACAACAAATGGAAACCTTCTCGCTCCTGAATCCAGCCCAATCCGGCTTCCGCTGTAACCACAGTACCGTTACTGCATTGGCTAAAGTAACCGATGACTGGCTATCCGCCATAGACTCAAAAAAGATCACGGGTGCTGTCTTCCTAGATCTTATCAAAGCATTTGATACCATGAACCACTCCCTAATTGAAAGCACCCTTGCTAATATAGGTGCCACCCCACCAACCATACTGTGGTTTAGTAGTTACCTTTCGGGAAGGATGCAAAAAATCAAAGCCGGTGGCATGTTCTCCTCCCTGCTACCAGTCACTAGAGGAGTCCCGCGAAGCTCCATCTTTGGCCCCATCCTTTTCTCTCTATATATTACTTACCTTGACCATCACATATCCAAATTAAAACTCCACTTCTTCTCCAGCATTACAGTTCTTTATACATCCGACGCATCCCTATCAGAGGTTAGAAATGTCCTCAAAGCCCACTTTGCCCAGCTTGAATCCAATCTCTTTAACACCAAACTTCTTCTAAATGCCAAGAAAACCAAAGCTATGATCTTTTCCTCCAATACATCTACCTCCCTGCCGAAGGATTTTATAGTTACCTCCCTAGGCGAGCCACTGTAAGTCACCCCCAAATTTAAATACCTTGGATTCTGGCCAGACAGCAAACTCGCCTTTACAGAACATCTGGATGACCTTGCTAGATGACTAAAGATATTGTTAGGCTTCCTGTTCCACAACAGGTCACTTTTCCCACCTGAAATTAGAACTAGACTTGTACAGGCCACATTCCTCCCGCTACTAGACTATGGGGATCTAATTTATACTTCTTCTTCAACTTCTAATCTAAATAAACTGGACATCCTTAATCACCGTGCCTTGCACTTCATTACGAACTCCCCATTATGGACGCATCACTGTGACCTGTACTCAGTAGTAGGTTGGACATCCCTCTCTACCAGACGTATTCTCTGCGCTGTAACCTGGACCCTAAAACACTGTCTTAACAAACTTTTAAGCTATCTAACTTCCCTTATCAACACCTGCCACGGTGCTTACTCACTCAGGAAGTTAGACTTTATCTTCCTGTATGTCCCAAAGACTTATACCTCTTTTGGCAAGCACACCTTCTCCATTACCCTCCCTGCCATCTGGAATCAACTACAATTGCCCCTGAAACTACCTAAATTAGTCTCTGTTAGCCTCCTTAAAAAGCTATCTAATGAAAAGATAAAGGATGTCTGTAGTTGTCGCTAAAACGTATTCTTCTAGGACTTGTCAAGCCTACTGGTCCATACAAACAGCTCCAGTACATTATGTAAGAGTGTGGTGACCTACTTCATGCAATAGGTAGCACTGCCTGAGCACAAATATAGGATTAGCACTTAATTTGTGTATGTAAATATTAGTCTTGTTATTATGTACACACCAGGACCGCCTTGTGAGTGAGCTTGCTCAATGGCGTTTTTTTTCCTGCAGTAAACTTGAACAAGAGTGGGGCTGGTGCCCTCCCTGCGAACTATAGACCCATCTCTATACTACCACCTCTCTCGAAGGCCCTTGAATGAATCATTGCCGACCAACTTGTCGATTATCTGGACATGCTCATGCTCCTATGCGCAGAGCAACATGGCTTTAGAGTTGGGCATAGCACCACTACAGCCCTCCTGGAATTCACAGGCTTCATCCACAAATCCCTTGATCTTGGCCAGCTCATCAGGGCTATCTATATTGAGCTAACAAAGGCCTTTGACATGGTCAACTGTGACCTTCTTAGTTGACCAAATCACTGCCGTAGGCCTTGCCCCTGAGGTGGCTGCATGGTTCCACAGCTACCTACACTACCAAATGCAGCAAGTCTGGACAGATACCTTTCTCTCTGACAACAAGCCTGTGTGCTCAGGCATTCCACAGGGGTCAAAACTGGCCCCCCTCCTCTTTAGCCTATTTTTCAATTGCCTTCGCTTAGCCATTCAGTGACGTATCCTCCACTATGCAGATGATGCGGTTATCTTTTCTAATGACTCTGACCCTACTGCTGTTGAGCAACAGCCACAACGTGACTTCACCAGCTTTGAGTTGTGGTTCAAAAATCATAAATTGATAATGAACTACAAAAAAACCAAAACCATGTTGTTCGCCAGACTTAAGAACAAGCACAAAAACTACCTGCTATCAATATGTGATGGGGTGGTGTTCCTCTTGAATGTGTTCATTGCTTCACATAACTTGGAATTACTCTTGACAGCTCACTCTCCTATGCCCTCCACACAGACATCACAGCTAAAGCAATCAACAAACACTTAGGGCTGCTTTATCACCATAGGCAGAGCCTGACCTCTGAAGCCCTCAGCATAGCCCTTCCACAGTTCAGTGAGTTCCCTAGTGGACTATGGACTGCCAATATATGGCTCTGCCACAGATACTGTCCTCTGATATATATAAAATGCCCTTAACAATGTATGCAGGCTGCAGGCTCACTTTAGGGGCACACCGACTAACCCACACTTGCGATCTCTATGCAAAGACTCACTCGCTAATGCTCTTTGGTCACTTACAACATCAATTCTACCTCCTGGACAAAAAGATCAGCCTTGGTCAGCTCCTAACTGGGGTCCAACAACTCCTAGTTCCCAGCACTAATCCTAGGCCCACCCAAAACTCGGAACTACAGTCCTACCTGACTCCAAAACATCAGATATCTCATGGACAAAGGTCCTTTGCCTATCAGGCACCATTGTGGTTTAACTCTCCTTCCTGACACTGAGACTGGCATTCTTCAAGTCAGAAATAACCCTAAGGGGGAATTAGCTAGGATTTATCACTGTGTAAAGGAAAATACAATACACATTTCACTAAAGGTTAAGGCCCACTGGGAGAGAGATGTGGGATGATTCATCCTACAGAAATGGTGGTGGGGGGGTATGTGACTCTCACTTATACATTTTTCCACAGGCTGTATATGTCCTTGCTATTGTTAGTAAATTCTGTAAAGGTATTTTTCCTGTGTGTGGTCAATGTGGGGATGAGAGGGGCACATATATGCGTTATTTTTGCCACTGTCTGGAGCACAGGCCTTTCTAGACTACAATAGCACAGTATGTCTCACAAACGATGAGAACAAGAATAGAAAATGAACCCTGGTCCCTGTTCTCTGGAGTGGAGTCCAGGGGATAAGATGGGTGGAATCTGTTCCCTAGGGTTATAAGAATAATGCTTATCACATCCAGAAGGTAGATCCAGAATACCTGAGTCTCCCTTCTTAAGCCCAAGGTGCAAATGTAGAGGGACCTGCTCCTCTAAATGCTCCAGCTAGAATATCTCACCTATGAATTCAAGGGGTGGACAGACAAGTCTGAGAGACAGTGGGGCCCTACGTAGACTCACTACCCCCAGTGGAACAAGCAATCATAAGACTGGGAGGCTAGATGCAACAGAAACAACTCCGTTCCATCATGGACAATTTCTTTTTACAGCTGCATGGGCAGAGTTTCACAGATGTTATGCCATCATCTCTTTAGCACAGCACTGTGGAAGCACGTGATCAGTCCGCTGTCCGGTGTGCTTCCACAGTGCTCTGCCACATCTTCCATTGGTTGTGTTTATGCAGCCCTTCCCCTCCACAGGTCACATAAACACACCTACTTCACGGGGGAACTTGTTTTTCGTCCGCAGCTGCTGAAGTGATGGCTGTTGTGTGCAAGATGGCCACTGAAACAGTTTTGACACGGCCACCATCTTAGGTATGTATGGTGGCCATCATCAGCGCAGCAAGAGGTGAGAATTCTGACTATTCTTAAACTCGGTCTCATGTTTTTTTGTCTTTTTTTGTTAAGGTTCCCCATTGCCACGCGATTGCGCTTCAGCAGCAGTGAAATAATGTGTGAGCATGCATACTTCCCTGCACATCTCAGAATTCCTTAAAGCACATGATGTTAATCTTAATTTTTTTTTTTTTTATTTGGTTGTTTAACCAGGTATTGCACGCTAAAAGCTTTTTTACAGAAGCGACCTGGGAGCACAAGGAGGTTAAGTGACTTGCTCAGGGTCACACAGTATGCAAGTGGGAGCTGTTTGAATTTTAAATTCAAAATTAATTTGAAAGGTGTCTGTTTTTACCATCAGAATCCTCCAGGGCACATTGCTCGTTACTGATCAGAAACATCAGATGCAGATGTAATAATCACATGGTACCTGTTCACTATACATTGCAAATCTGGAAAGCACGTTTTACAGTTTTTTTAAAACAGTTATGTACCTTAAGGATCCACTCATAAAAACTCTATTTTTTTTCCTTGGCCCCAGCTGGTGAGTTCCTTTTTCTTGAGCCCCCACCCACATCCACCACTCGCGGCTCCACCTCTCTCCAGCGACCCATGGCTTGCCCTCTCGTGGGCAGTGAGGATTCTCACACATGAATCTGAAGCGTGAGGGGTTACAGCCCTTCACGAGGTGGCGCCTGCAGGTTCGCAGTCATGTAGGCACACCCGGACCACACACTTTTTCCTCCTGTTTTTTTCCCTGAGCTAAGGCGTACAATGACGTCACAAGGAGGGAGCGCGCATGCATCCACACGCTTTCCTCCAGGTGACTGCCTTAGCTCTGCCCTTTGCTGATTAAAGAGCAGGTTCTGGGTAGCAGTCTGCCCCAGCCTAATCGATAACTTGCATCCTCAATAGCACTGGTCCCAAATGTGGCATAAAAACGTTTCCGGTTTTAAAAGATCCATCCCTCATAAAACCGAAATATGCAACCCCGGCCAAAAAAAGTCCAACTTCCCAGTTCTGAAAACATGCCTCATCGCCCACTTAGCCCCGTTTTGTGATGTCACAATGAAGGCTGTGAGCACGCATCATTTATTTATGGGACCATATTAGTGTTTATATTTGTTGGATTTTATTAATCGAGTGACCAATCAATTAATACGGAACCTATTATTTGATCGATCACTTTGATTGAATAAAATCCCAACACCAAAGGGTATAAAACTATTAGAAAATATTGGTCCCATAGAAGTAATGGTACACACTCATGCAGCCTTCGTTTTGTGACATCACAAAACAGGGCTGGGTGGACCAACATGGGGCGTACCCACTTTGCCACAGTTGGACTAGCTTTTGACACGTCACCTTATGCTGGTTTTGCAGTGAGTCAGCACACCCTTTCCCCTATATCTAGCCTTGCACCCAGCCCCTTCCAACTGCGTGAGATAACTTATAAAGAAGTCGAAGACTCTCTTTTTAACTTGGACACCAAAAAAGTGCAGGGGGTGATGGCTTAGAACCCTTTTTCCTAAGGTCAGGCTATGCCCACCTCACAGCCCCAATTCTCCACATCTTCAACCTCTCCATTACATCTGCTACTGTGTTGTCCTGCTGGAAATCAGCACACATCCTCCCTTTATTTAAATCTTGTGACCCGTGCAATGTAAACAACTATAGGCCTATCTCCATTGTACCTATCCTTTCTAAAGTACTCGAAAAACTGATCCATTCTTAGCTAAAATCTAATTTGATAACTTTCTCTCTCATTAACCCAGCGCAATCCGACTTCCGGGCTAATCATAGCACCATCATTGACCTAGCAAAAGTAACCAATGATTGGATCTCTGCTATAGATGCTTAGAAAGTAACTGGCACTGTCTTTTTGGACTTAAGCAAAGCTTATGATACTGTTGATCATAAACTATTATTCAATTGCCTTGCAAAGTTGGGTTCCACATACCACACCACACTGTGGTTCTCTAGCTACTTAACTGGGAGATCCCAAAAAGTAAAGGTGGAAGGCTTATTCTCTGCTGCCTTGCCAGTTGCAATAGGAGTCCCTCAAGGGTCCATCTTAGGCCCTATCTTGTTTTCCATATATATTAATGATTTAGACACTAACACATCTACATCCCATCTGCATTTTTTGTGGATGACAATGTGTTGTATACTTCTGGCTCATCGCTATCTGAAGTCAAGGGAGTGCTTCAAACGGACTTCACACAACTTGAGCAAAATCTAATAAAGACAAAGCTTCTGCTCAACGTGAAGAAGACTAAAGTGATGATATTCTCCCGCAGTGCTGTTACAGGCCCTCCCAATACCCTAGCCCAAGACTTCATTGTCACCATGCTAAATGAGCCCCTGGAAGTTGTAACCAAATTTAAATATCAGGGTATCTGGATTGATAATAAATTATCTTTCAATGATCACGTTGAAGATGTCTCTAGAAGGTTAAAAGCCAGGTTAGGTTTCTTCTACAGAAATAAGCCCCTTTTCCCTCTCGAAACTCAGAACAAACTTGTCCAGGCCACCTTTCTCCCCCTGCTCAACTATGGAGATATAATCTGTTTCTCCATCACTCTTTCAAATCTAAGTAAACTGGACATCCTCTATCACAGCGTGTTACGGTTCATTACCAACACCCCTTACTGCTCGCATCAGTCTGACTTACATGCAGCTGTCGGTTGGACATCCGCCTGCTCCATGCTGGGCTATGGACTCTTAAACTGCTCCTGCTGAAATTGCCAAGCTATCTCTCATCCCTCATTAGTATCTCATATAGTGCATAATCGTTAAGAAAATCTGACTTTATTATGCTTGATATACCAAGGACGCAGACCTCCTTTGGTAAATATGCTATTGCATATGTCCTTCCCTCCATTTGGAATCAATTGCAATCTGTACTGAAACTGACTAGCACAGTTTCAATAAACTTTTACAAATTGCTAAGTTCAGCCAAAATAAAAGACACCTGCAACTGTCATTAAATCTCTCCCTTCCCCACGTCTGCCATATTTATGCACGAGTAAGATATAATTGCCTTGTCATATTAACTGCTTTCCCTCCCCACCTACTCCTGGCCTTCCAATGTATAAGTTCCAATCCTACAATATCAAATCACTCCTATCCCCCTTATCAGTTGTATTCTGTTTGTCCTAGCTGCCAAAATATATGTATTGCATATACCAGTCCTCATGTTTCATTTATCAGTATGCAACCTGTGAGTAATTTTCCTGTGTTAAACAAGTGTTTGCCACCTGCGCGCGTCACTGTGGAGCCCTGTATGAATACTCAGCCTCTATCATGTAATGCGCATTTCATGTATTTACTGTTATTACCTATCTGTACTGTACATTGCTTAGTCTATATGTATCAGGACCTCCTTGTGAATGAGCTTGCTCAATTGAGCTTTCCTGCAATAAACTTGAACTTGAACTTTCAGGACTGGGAAGTCTGTCTTTTTTTTGGCCCAGGCTGTATATTTTGGTTTTATGAGGGATGGATCTTTTAAAACTAGGGAAGTTTTTATGCCACATTTGGGAACAGTGCTACTGAGGACGTAAGTTATCGATTAGGCTGGGGAAAAGCAGAACCATGCAGGGTAGGAACCTGCTCTTTAAGTCATGAGCATGTGTAGCAACTGTAATTAGTTTGGGGACTGTTTACAGCAGATTGTCAACACAGGCATTTTGGGACCTTCGTTCATGAACAGTGTCACTGTGATTTTCTTTATCTGTCCCAAATACACTGATTTCCCACAGCGACCATGCATTTCTGCGCCGGAAGTGCGAAAACATATTTCGGCCAGAGTGTGAAAAATGACAGTTGTACTGTTCATAATGAGGTGTGGAAAAATTCCACTGTATAAAATCTGCACTGAAAATATTACAAATTCGTGAACTTATGAGGGTGCGTGGAAACGGTGCAATGCACGCTAAAAACAGTCATTTTATGGACTTTTGTCACCAAATTTTCAACATAGCCATTTTAAGTCCTCTGCTCGTGAACAGTGTCACTGATTTTCTTAATATGTCGTGAACATTGATTTCACACACCGACTGCGCCATTGAGTGCTAAATGTGCGAAAACACATTTAAGGCAAGATGTGAAAAATGACAGCTGTATTGTTTATAAGGAGTTGTGGTAAAATGGCAATGTTGAAAATCTGGAGTGAAAATATTTAAAATTTGCAAAGTTGCGAGTGTGCGTAGGAACTGTGCAAAACATGCTCGTAAAACAGTCATTTTTGGGAATATTTTCCCCAAATTTTCAACATAGGGTTTCGGGGGGCCTACCTCATGAACTGTGATACTTTAATTTCATTACTTGGTCCTGAAAGGTGGTTCCACGCAGTGACCACAAAATCACCTTTCGGGACCGAATAACAAAATGACAGTGACTGAGTTCATGAGGTGGAGTCCCAAGAACCCCATGTTGAAAATTTGGTGAAAAAATTCCAAAAAATGGCCAAGATATGCATCAAAGTTGACCCCCCCCCCCCATTTATGCCATTATACAGCTTACCAGCATTTCTTCAGTTCATGGTTGGCTTTGAAAAGTGCAGACATGTTTCCGGTCCATCAAAGATCGTCGCGCTAGCCTCCAAGGTAAGTATGGGGTGTGGGGGTGTGGGGAGGTGTGTGCGCAGAGGGTGGGCGCAGATTGGGGGACAGGATGAGACAGTCAATGAGGGACCGTTTTTTCTTACAGGTTTATTTATTTATTTATTTTTACCTTTTTCAGGAAGATGACACGGGACTTTTGCCACGTTGGAGTGGGCTCCCAGAGTGGCATCTGGAAGGTTATTTGGAGGGGCCAGTGGAGCTGAAGGGGGATTGGGCACACCCATTGGCCACACGGACGTCGGACTGTTGCTATGCTGGGGTGGACTCCCAGTGTGGCACCTGGAAGCCTGTTTTGGGGGGGGTAGTGGAGCTGACGGTGGATTAAGCACCCCCATCGGCCATACGGTGTGCAGGTGGGGGGAGTGCATGAGAATGCTGGGGTGGGCCCCCAGCATGCCAGTAGGTGTTTGGGTCAGGGGTCAGGGGTCAGGTCTATGACAGTTTAGATGCAGTGTGACGTGCAGGCAATTTGCATACTGCCGACGACTGCGGTATGCAAATTGCCTACATATCACCACCGCTGATTGCAGCATTTTTTTCACTTTCAACTGTACGCCAATGCATCTGAACTGCTGTCATAGGCAGCTCCGACATGTATTGGTGTGGTGAGACAGCACCTGCAAAAGGGAGCAGGGTACTGGAAGCCGAGTGACACACCTACAAAAAATTGTATGATGACACTATGTTTCTTGCAGATGCATGCAAGCAAACATAATAACTCTTGTGAAAAAAATTAGCTTTAAAGGTTATTCTGATTCATTAGAGGCTATTTACAAATGACATTGACTCAAGTATATTACATAATAAAAATCACTGTATTTCTCATGTGTCCAAATGATTTACTGGGCCACAGGCTTTCATCACTTCTTTTCATACTGTAAATACCTCTGTTCCATGGGGCATAACTATTTTACAATTTGCTGGCAAACTAACAGAAAGGAGACACATTTTACAGACAGAATACACAAGGCTCACTGCTTCAGAATTTCAGAAACTTGGATGTTATACCCAATGTGACGTAGACAGCCAGCTCTGAGTGCTGTATCTAATTTTTTTTTATTACATATAAAATATGTGATGGGAAGGGCAGTCAGAAGATTCACAGTCTTGCTGAACTCACACATCCCAAAAAAATCAAGGATAAGTTCAAAGGACAGGAGGTATTTTAAACTACAGAGATCTGAGGTTCAATTAGCATGTTCAATTTGTTTTGATCCCAGGAAATGAAATTAGCCATTCAAGGTATCCCCAGAGGAATCCTTTGATTTTGCTCTAGATGTCATATGGAAAGAGCATGCATGGGTTATGAATAGCCTTCCAGGAACCAGCTCATTTCATCAATGACGTTGATGGCTGGGCCAAAAAGGACCCAGACAAATTTTGAAGGCCAAATATACATTCCCGGGGAACCCTTGAATTACATCAGAGGGACCTTTGAGGTGTAGATTCCAAGGCCCAGACAGGATTAAAGAGGTAAATACACTTTCGTTTTGAATACAGTGACTTAGATCAAAGAAACTTTTGAGATGTATGTGTAGCAGAGCACAAACCAGTTTTGTCTGGTTAACCTGAGGAGAGGAAAGTCAGTGAGGTCACCTATTATGTTTTTTTTTAATATTTTATTTAGACATCCTGTGTTATTTAAAATATAGATTTTTGTTATACCAGGGCAGAGTTTGGTGACCCCGGAGAAAAGGCCGGCTCAGAACTGTGTTTAATTGTTGAGAGAACCTTGACAGAGACACACAAGACACTTTATCTTATGTCTGACTAAGAGAAGAAGGACAACATCAGCGCTGTAGGAGAGAAGTATTAGTCTGCACTTTAAAAACCTGTTTTGTTTTTAAGATTGTATGTGTTTGGGATATGTGTTCTGTATTTATTGTTCTGTTCTGATATTTTAAAGTAAAGATATATTTTACCATAGAAACTGCTTGAAGTGCCTTGACATTTCTTTTTATTTAAGTGGAGCTTTTAAAGGTTACAGTTAACGCTGTGTATAGGCTCATTGTATACCAAACTGGGAAATGGATAGAGTTCTCCAAAGTCTTGCATAGAGTTCTAAGGGTTCATTTGAAAAGACCTGGTCAGGTGCTCGTAAACAAAAAGATCTGGCCCCCAAAGACAGAATTATCTGAGCCTGATAATTGGGTATGCTAACAAGAGGTTATCAGTTTGAATCCCTCCAGAACTTGAGACTAAGGTGACTTGAACCCACAAAACAGACAAGAGGGTTACCTTCACTGTCCACAAATCATACGCTCAGAGGTTGGCACTTTGGGAGTAGAGGGCTGACCGGCTGAGCGAGTATGTGACACCCAACACCAGATGTTAGCCTTCCACAGCAGCACACGGTTCCTAAAATCTGCAGCATTGGTAAATCATCTGAACTGGCTCTTTTTTTCAACTCCTTCCCTGGTCAGACATACCCTTCTCCAGATGGAGAAGTGAGCAGCATCTCACAGTCTGGTCCCTGGACACTCAGGGGACCCAAGGCTTTTCTCTCCCCTGACCAAACCACAGTTGAAATTCAGAACCTTGTGATTCCTCCAAACCCTTACCCTATGCAGTCCTCCAATTTCCTCCTAAACAGAGTGATACCACAACCCAATGGGCCTAAAAACCTGCCCATAAAAATAGAGGCCCCGGGGTCTGCCCCAGACATGGGCATGGCAGACCCACAACATACCCAGACCACAGTCCACTCCCAAACCACTAGTGCTCTGAAATTCCCTGACACACAGAGAGTCAGGAGCACTGCCACTGTTCATGACCCTCTGAACAGCCCAAATCATGCCTCTACTGCTCTCCATAAAACACCAGCTCCACCTCCCTGGTTTGCCTTTTGATGAACCAAGAAGAACGCAGACACAAGCCTCCAAAATGCATCCCATTTCTTCTACTCTGGAGCTTGAGCTAAGCATCAGGACAGAAGAAGCCTTCCAGGGCCTGTCCATACAAAGACCTGTGGCCCGGCCGAACAGTTCATGAATGGTGCCCTGAGGCCTGCCCTTCCAAGTAGGCCTCTAATGGGTGAAAGCTCTCCTGAACCCCCTCAACCACCTGGATCACCCTGTCACACCAAGTACAGGAGGAGGCATTGCCACTGCCCTTTCCCCTGTGGGAACCCTGCCTCGATTCCCACAGCCCTGGCAACCCAGGACATCACAAACAAGGGAAAGATTGGGAACTTCCCTAAGGCCTTACAACTCCCTCCTACTGGGCACTCTCACCACCATACCCTGGGGGAACCCATCTCCCAAACAGTGCCACTGGGCTATCTAGCCCTCCTCCCTACTTGCTGGTACTTCCAAGCTGCACCACAGATCCTATCTACTCACTTTGGGGGGGGGGGCCTTTTACAGGCCCAACCCAGACCACTGAGCTCTTGCCTGCCTGTCCTTCCACTCTCCCAGCCAACCCGCTAGCTTCCTAACGTTCTGTTTCTGGCCTATTATTTAAATTTAATATTTAAAGTATTGCACAAACTGGGGAATATGGGTGTGAGCAGGACAGTAGTGTGGTGGGTAGGTAACTGGCTGGGCAGCAGGACACAGAGGGTGGTGGTAAATGGCTGTCACTCCACAGAGGGAAGAGTGACCAGTGGGGTACCACAGGGATCAGTGCTGGGACCGGTACTATTCAATATCTTCATTAGTGACATTGAGCAGGACCTAGAAGGCAGAATTTCACTGTTCGCTGATGACACAAAGCTCTGTAAAAGAGTAGACGCACCAGAGGGTGTAGACAGAATGAGAAGGGACCTGCAGAAACTTGAAGAGTGGTCAGGGGTTTGGCAGTTGAAATTCAATGCAAGGAAGCGCAAGATAATGCATATAGGGCACAAAAACCCTGGCACAATATATCAGTTGGGGGGTGAGGATATAGCATGCACCAAGCAGGAAAGGGATCTTGGAGTTATCATCTCTGGTGACCTCAAGGCAGGGAAACAGTGTGACAAGGCAGCAGGTAAAGCAAATAGGATGCTGGGATTCATAGGCAGGGGCATCACCAGCAGGAAAAGGGAGGTCATAATTCCACTATACAAGACACTAGTGAGGCCGCACCTGGAGTACACTGTGCAGTTCTGGAGACCTTACCTACGTAAGGATATAGACAGGGTAGAGAAGGTTCAGAGGAGGGCAACAATGATGGTGCATGGATTGCATCACAAGTCCTATAAGGACAGGTTGAAGGCACTGAACATGTACTCCTGGAGGAGAGGAGGAGAGGGATATGATAGAGACATACAAGTATCTTACAGGGAGGAGCAGGGTGCAGGAATGCACTATTTTTAAGCAAAAAGATGTTCCAGGACTAGAGGGCATGGGATGAAGTTGAGGAGGACGATTCAGAGGAAACGGAGGAAGAATTTCTTCACAGAACGGGTGGTGGACAAGTGGCACACCCTGCCAGAGGAAGTGGTGGGGGCTGAAACAATCACAGGATTTAAGAATGCATGGGATAGACATAAAGGAATTCTGGAGGTCAGGGGTTAAGGGCTACAGACTTCCTGGAAAACATAAACTGAACTTACAAACTTAAATGGGCAGACTGGGTGGGCCATAGGCCCTTATCTGCCGACACTGTCTATGTATCTATGTATTAGAAAAACTACTCTCTGCTGCCACCACATGGCGATCAGCAGAAACTGCACTCCAGAACTAAATATTTCCTAAATTTCTGGGGGCAGTTAACAAAGGAAGGGGTTCCTAAAGGGAGCACAAGCCCCTCTCAAAACAGAGGTGGCTTACAGAATAAATACTTTACAAATGAAAAAGTAACAACTGACTACTTTTAAAACATACAGAAGAGAGAAAGAATTAAGTCCCTTAACTAGGATTTGAATCCAGATGCCCATTCCAGTTGCACTGTCAGCTGCACCATCGTGACAGCTGCCTGGCCTCTGTTATTGCACTTTGTAATTTTGTTTTTGTACATCATTGACATTTTAACTGTTTAATTCAATTTGATGTAACTCTCTCTTTTTGTACTCCCTCTCCCCCGGGTGGCACCTGGAAATGAGCCTAGACTCAGTGAGCCTTTCCTATTTACCAATTTTTTAAAGTAAATAAATAAATAAATAAATATCTGAGGGTGCAATATGCAAAGATATGGAACCCAAATAAACAGAAGAGAGAAAGAAATAAGTGCATTGGCTGGGATTTATTTTTATTTATTTATTAATACTCAGAAATTAATACATATGAGCTAGAAGCTCATTTACATAGGTTCTGCATCAAAGACACATACAGACAAAGTAAATTTACACTATTTACACTGAGCAAGTAACAGAATTAGCAAGCACAAACCATGAAGTACTTTTAGGTAGACATTTACGTTTTAGATCAGTTTTTTTTTTTATTTACAAACACATTCCATGAGGCACAACTGGGTAGCATGAGACACATCTTAATGGAATGAAGACAACTAGGGATACAAAGGAAAATTGGTGACCTTGTAGAGTACATAGATGGGGTAGTATGGGGGGGATAGAAGAGAAAAAAAGTTAGGGAAGAAAGCAGGAGGAGGGATGGTGCAAGGCAGTAATCAGATAGCATGGGACGCTGGGAAGGCTGGAAGGAGGGTTGGGAGGGGGAGATTAGCGGTGCAGAGGCCTTGTCAGTGATGAAGTTAGGAGAAGGTGGGGAGGAGGGAGGTGAGGCAGAAATTCTGAAGGGGAGATTGAGGTTGAGGGGTGGAATTAGTGGCTCAGGAGCCTTGTCTGGGATGAAGATAGGATAGGGTGAGGGGCAGTTGTTGGGGGGGGGGATAAACAGCTCAAAACCTTGTATGGTTCCAGACTGCCCAGAACACCATTTTGGTTGTGCTACCAGCGCAACACCAAGGCAAATGGAAAGCTGGGACTCCAAGAAGCACCTTATTGCTTCTCAAAGGCACAGTCTGATGCTGCACAGATAATTATATCTTTATAGACAAGGGTGCAGTGTGTACATAAATAAAAACCCAAACAAACAGAAGAAGGAAAGAAAGATGTGCCTTAGCTGGGATTTGTATCCAGGCCACATGCAGTACTGTTCTAGCTGCACTACCAGCTGCATTGCCAAGGCAACTGGAAACCTAGTACTCCCAGGAGTACCACAATCTTTGTTTAATGCACAACCTGGTGCTGCACAGATACTGTAATTATATTTTTAAACACAAGGGTGCAGTGTGTACATATATAGAAGCCAAACAAACAAGAGAGGAAAATATATGTGTTTGAGCTGGGATCTGAACCCAGGACTCCTGGAGTACCATTCCAATTGCGCTGCCAGCTGCGTCACAAAGGCAGCTGGAAACCTGGTACTCCCAGAAGCACCCTACTATTTCTATAATGCACAACCTGGTGCTGCACAGATAATTACATTTTCAAGCTTCAGGATGCTCGAAAAAATTCAGCTGCCATTTTTAAAAAAACAACTTTTACGGTTGCTTACCTTCTCTAAACTTTGCTGATGTTGCTGCTTGCTTTCTTTCTTAGTAGAACTGAAATGCATGCCAATGGTGTAGTTACAGTTATACCCAACCTTGCTTCATTTCAGATCCTTGATGTAGTTTTACTCCATACATCGTGAACATCAGAAACAACTCCAAACAATTCAACTACTCATTATACAATTGTCTCTTCCTAATACATCATATGTAGCTAGACTGTTTTGTGTTGTTCCCAAGTCCAGGAAAGATGCAGTGGAAATGGATCAAGGTCCATAAGCAACCATGCGTTTTTGTGGCTGCATGGGCAGAGCTTCACAAACGTTAGGCCATCATCATCTCTTTAGTAGTACACTGTGGAAGCATGTGACCACACCGCTATTTGGTATGCTTCCACAGTGCTCTAGCACAGTGTCCAGTGGTTGTGTTTATGTATCCTTTCCCCTCCGCCGGACACATAAACACACCTGCTTCATGGGGCACTTCTTTTTCTTCTGCAACTATGGAAATGACAGCCACCATATACAAGATGGCTGCCGAGTCCTAATGCGCATGCATGAGTCTCGTGCATGCACAGTTCTGTTATCATCACCATCTTGTGCCTGCCATTCTCCACTGCTTAGGACCGTGAGGAATGCAGGACTCTGCCAGCAAAATTAGCATCTAATTACCATTCTGCCGGTGGAATTTCCACTGGATTTTCACAGTTTCTTCTGTGGGATTCTGCCTGCTGTGATCCATGGAACAATATTTAACCCCAGTAATGCTCAGGTATTCATAACTGTATGCAGTCTGTCCTCTAAGTAGAACTGCCCAGAGAGAATTTGGAACATATGCAAATGATGGAATTTTTTGCATGAGCCACTTTTCAAATGCTGCCTTGTACTAACTGCCTTAGTTCTAAACCCTTCAGATTTCTCTCTCTGCCTGATAAGTCTAGATGCTCAGAGACTTTCGCCTCTTCATCATCTTTTTCTGGCGTGAGAAACCTTCAAGAATATGATAAGTGTTCTTTAACATTTATTTTTCTGCCTTTTACTTTTTGTAATTTTAGTAAACCTGTAATTTTAGTGTTTAAATTTTAAGTTTTTCGGTTTCTCTCGGTTCATGTTAACTGGGGGCAAATTGAGATTTATATTACAGTTATCGGAGTTTTATGACTGAAAACTCCACTCATTACGTTTAATTTTCATTAAATTGTTTTAAGAACCGCTAACACCGGTTCTTTAACAAATAGTCTTGGTTCATTTTCTTCAGTTCCTGTGACCCGATCAGTAGCTCATCGGTTCTGGAACCATCCACAACTGCTAAATAATCTTTAAATTAAAATACTTTTTAGCAGTTGCAAGTTTTATTCCTTTTACATTCAAAATGTCATTTAAAAAGAAAACTGGTGATCCTGGTTTCAAACTTTGTATTCTGTGTGGTGAAATTCAGTTGAGTTCCTTTTGTCTACCCATCTGGACATACACATTAAAAGCAGAGTGAAATCTGCATTTCCTGTCCTGTAATAACTATTGAAATGCCTGGAATATGGCTAATAAACTGTGAAAACTATTGAAAAATGCCTGGGATATGGCTAATAAACTGTGAAAACTATTCAAAAATGTCTGGAATATGGCTAACAAAAAACTTTCATCCTCTAAGGGTCCCTCCAGCTCTGACCAGTTGACACCCTAAATTACTGTTGGTGAAACCACAACGACTAATGTAAATTGCTACCCCTGAGACGGGTATACAAGCATAGAAACATAGACTTTGGTGGCAGATAAGGACCACTTGCCCCACCCAGTCTGCCCATTTTCCTACCTACTGGATAAGCTGCAGATTCTAGTTAACCAACAGCCTAACTTCCTGCCACCCCGCACTACAATTGCCTTGTGTCTGTCCCATGCATGTTTGAATTCCCCCACTGTTTTAGCCCCAACAGCCTTTCCAGGAAAGCAGTTCCACACATCCACCACTCTCTCTGTGAAAAAAAAATGTCCTCACATTACCCCTGATCCGTCCCCCCTCTATCTTTAAATTGTGTCCCCTTGTTCTTACACATCTCTTTTTCTGAAAGATGCTACCCTCCTGGGCTTTGTTGATTCCCTTGCAGTACTTGAACGTTTCTATCATGTCCCCCCATCCCTCCTTTCATCAAGGGTATACATATTAAGCTCTCTCAGTCTCTCTTCATATGGTTTCTCATGCAGACCTTGCACCATTTTAGTTGTCCTCCTCTGGACTGCTTCCATCCTGTCTATGTCCTTGCATGGATGAGGTCTCCAAAACTGCACACAGTACTCCAGATGGGGTCTCACCAACTGTCTGTACAGAGGGATAACCATTTCCCTTTTTATGTTTGCATGTGCAAGAAACATAGTGCCATCATCCAAGTTTTCCAGAGGTGTGTCAGCCTCTTCCAATTCAGTCAGCGTGTTTGCAAGTGCGGTCGCAGAGCATCAATCACTGCTCCAGCTGTCTATGACAGCTAAAAATGCAGTAGCATACAGTTGAAAGGGAGAGCTCCGCTTGAGTGAGCAAAGCTCTCCCCCCCACACACACGCATGCACGCACACACACTGCGTGCACGTGCGCCTTCCCCCTCCCCCCCACACTGTATGGCCGACGGGGATGCCCAATCCCCCATCAGCTCCACGCCCCCCCATAGCAGCCAAGTGCCACACTGGGAGCCCACCCCAGCATGGCAAAATGATGTTATGGCTGACAGGGGTACCCAATCCTCCATCAGCTCCACTGTCTCTCCCCCCCTCCATGCTGTCGCTGATTGGGGTGCCCAATCCCTGTCGGCTCCAGTGTCTCCATCTCCCCTCCCCAAGTACAGGGTGCCACGCTGGGAGCCCACCCCAGTGTGGCAGCAGATGCCATTGCCAACGGAGGTGCTCAATCCCCAGTTGGCTCCATGCCCCCCTTGCCATCCTTCTGCCATGTTGGGAGCCCACCCCAGCGTGGCAAACGTCCCGTGTCATCGTTAAACAAAAAAAACCTGACAAGCAAAAATGGTCCCTCGCATTGTCTGCACCCACCCACTGCGCACCCTGCCTCCCCACACCCCATACTTACCTCTGGAATTCGACGCGATGATCTTCGGTGGACTGGGAACACATCTGCACTCTTCAAAGCTGACCGCAAACTGAGGAAATGGCGGTAAGCTGTATAATGGGATAGATAGTTTTTTTTTTAACTTTGTTGCATATCTCAGGTATTTTTTTTAATTTTGCACCAAATTTTCAACATGGGGTTTTTGGGACCCCTCCTCATGAATTCTTGCACTGTCATGGCATTACTCGGGCTCGAAGGGTGATTTCACAGCCACTGCGTGAAATCATTTTTCCAGAACAATTAATGAAATGACACTGCCAGTGTTCATAAGGTGGGCTCTCAAAAAGCCTATTTTGAAAATGTGGTGGAAACATTTTTAAAACTGACTGTTTTACAAGCGTGCCTTGCGCAGTTTCTACGCATGCTAGTAAGCTCAAGAATTTTCAATATTTTTACTCCATATTTTCAACATTGCCATTTTACCACACCTTCTTATGAGCAGTACAGCTGTCATTTTTCACAGCTCACCCAAAACGTGTTTCCGCCCATGTAGTGCACAATGGCACAGTCAGTGTGTGAAATCAATGTACGGGACACACTAAGAAAATCACAGTGACATTTTTCATGATTAGAGGTCTTAAAATGGCTATTTTGAAAATTTGGTGAAAAAATTCCTAAAAATGACTGTTTTATGAGCATGCATTGCAGAGTTTCTATGCACATTCGTAAGTTCGCAAATTTTCAATATTTTCACTCCAGATTTTCAGCATTGCCATTTTACCACACCTCCTTATGAGCAGTACAGTTGTCATTTTTCACATCTCGCCCACAACGTGTTTCTGCCCAGGTAGCACACAATGGCACAGTCGGTGTACGAAATCAATGTATGGAACATGTAAAGAAAATCACAGTGACACTGATCATGAGCAGAGGTGTTAAAATGGCTATGTTGAAAATTTGGTGAAAAAATTCCCAAAAATGACTGTTTTAGGAGCGCACGTTGCGCAGTTCCTACACACACTGGCAAGTTTGCGAATTTGTAGTATTTGCACATCAGATTTTCAACAGTGCCATTTTACCACACTTCCTGTGCAGCTACTATTTTACACACCTCGCCCAAAATGTGTTTCCGCACATGTAGTGCACAATGGTACAGTCGGTGTGTGAAAATAATGTTTGGGACAAATTAAGAAAATCACAGTGACACTGGTCCTGAGCAGAGGTCTTAAAATGGCTACGTTGAAAATCTGGTGACAAATCTCCGTAAAATGACTGTGTTATGAGTGAGCATTGCACAGTTTCCACGCACCCTCATAGGGTCATCAATTTGTAATATTTTCAGTCCAGATTTTCATTAGTGGCATTTTTCCACACTTTCTTATGAACAGTAGAGCTGTCATTTTTCACAACATGGCCGAAATGTGTTTTCACACTTTCAGTGCAGAGATGCATGGACGCTGTGGGAAATGATTGTTCAGGAGAGATAAAGAAAATCACACTGACACTGTTCATGATCGGAGGTCCCAAAATGCCTGTGTTAACAATCTGCTGTAAAAAAAAACCCAAACTAGTTACATTACGGGTGTGCATTGCACAGTTTCTACACACGCTCGTGACTTCACCAGTTTTTTTAAGATTTTCTCAGCAGATTTTCAACATTGCCATTTTTTACACCTCCCCATCAACAGTACCGCTGTCATTTTTCACATCCTGTTCGGAATGTGTTTTTGCACCTGTGGTACCAAATGCCATAGTCGCTGTGCAAAAGCAGTTTTCGGCAAACAAACTGATATTGCCACTGTTCATGAGGTGGGGCTCACAAAAAAATGTTGAAAATTTGAAGTGAAAATACCAATGAATGCCTGAGGCGTTAGGGTTTCCGACCATAATGCCCCACCCTGTAGAGTATGACAGGCATCAGGGGTGTGACTTGGGATTCTCGCCTGTCATGCTCATACCATTCCACCCCCACCCACACCCTGCAGCCAGTGAGAGGCATCAAGGTGTGCCTCGGACTCTTCAGGCCCAAACTTCACCTCATTCTCCTATACCGCACCCATCTCACCGTATTTCCTGATGGAATGGGGTGCGCATAAGGACTAAAGATCCCAAGGCATGCCGTGACACTTGTCAGTGTCTGCAGGGTAGGCTGTGGTGAAATAGAGTGGCCGTTATGCCTGATGACCCAAAGGCACACCCCAATGCCTGTCACTCTCTGCAGGGTGGTGGTGAGGTTGGCTTCAGTTCAGTACTTCACTGCCATTCATATTATGCAGCTCTGTAACTTCTACACTACCAATGTTAGTGCCAGCAAGCAAACATTCGGCATTGACAAATGCTTGTTCTACTTGTGATGCCCCTTTCTATGCATCCCAGTATCCCCCTGGCTCTCCTTACTGACTTCTCACATTGCTTACCAACCTTTAGATCATCCGATATGACTACCCCCAAGTCCCGTTCCATTTTTTTTGTTAGTACCTCCCCTGCTATTGTGTACTCTTCTCCTGGGTTTTTGTTTCCCAGGTGCATTACTTTGCATTTCATTACTTTGAATCCAAGCTGCCATATGTCTGACCATTCCTCCAACCTTGTCAAGTCCCTTCTCATCCTTTCTACCCCCCGCCCTTGTGTATCAACTCTGTTAAAGCAGTTCTTGAGAGGCTTGCTGAACTGGCTGACTTCTTGGTTCCCTCTAAAAAATCAAAGAAAACTAAGCACACAACCCCCGCTAGACAGTGCATGGGACTTCTGTGCCTGCTAGAAAGCCTTTCGATTCCTGCAGATTGTTACCTATGGTGAAGCCCTCCAGGATGAAGTACAGTGTCTCAGACTCACTGTATCACTAAAGGGATTAATTCCCACTGAAATGGTAAAATTCACTGCAGTATCTTTACTGCAGAATTGTGTAGCACTGAGCTTCATTCTGGTGGTTTTCACTGTGAATGAAGGTGTGAAAATTGTAAACTTTCCTAAAAAAAAGTGTGGATATGCCTGGAATGGCTTAAGAAAACACTTTTAGGTTTACAAGTGCTGTCTACTTCTCAGCAGCAGGCCTCTGCACAGCAGCTTGTCTCCTCTGATTCATCTTCCCATTATCTGGAGGTAGACTGTGATTTCATGGAATGTTTGGGTTTTTATCAAAATTAAAGATTATCCCTCGCTCTTCACATTTTGGGAAGATGATTGGACTGACACACACTAAAGACTTCCCCTTCCTGTGAATAAATTCATTGAGGAAGACACTTTAAAGATTTTACAAACTCTAAGCTCTGTTTCCCCTTTGATAAGAGGATGTGTAGGAAACATCAGCTAGACAGGGAGGGAACTCAAAGTTTGTTCCTTCATCCTATACATTAAGGAGCAGTTGAAGTAAAAGCCTGTGACAAGGCAGAGATCCCTGGCATCCTACTCTCCTAACACAGATCCCAGGAACACTGACATACTTTCAAGTCCATGTTACGCACCTGCCAGATGGTCTGGCTGAAAAAAATAAACCTGGTTTGGAAGCAGCCAAATAACAGTTTAAATGGCTGCTGAAAGATGGGTAGAGAATAGAGTGGTTCAAAGGAGGGTTTGCCTGGTTGTGGACCACCAACCTAACTCAGTATTCCCAAACCAAGGCTATGAACTACAAGTCGAGGGTAATTCCTCTTTAGAAAAAAGATAAAAGTTAAAAAATGGATGAATATGGAACAGCCTTCCAGAGGAGGTTGTGGAGTCAAAAACAGTGGTGGAATTCAAGCATGCATGGGACAGTCATAAGGCAATTCTAGGGGGTGGGGGTAGGAAGAAGTAGGCTGCTGGTTAACTAGGATCTGCAGCTTATCCATTAGGTAGGGAAATGGGCAGAGTGGGTGGGCCAAGCGGTCCTTATCTGCCATCAAAATCTATGTTTCTATGAATACGCCACAGTAAGCTACTTTTGCTGTATTAGACTAGGGCTGTTCTTCAGTATCAGCAATACCTACAGCCGGGGCATTTCAGACACCACAGGCAAGTGGTCATGGATGTAGTAATCAGGGATTGTCTCTGGGTTCAAATCCCTTCCAAAGTAAAAATAAAACAGTTTTCAGCCCATCTACAGCTGTAGAGAAAGAAAATTTAGAGAAAAAGAAGTTCAAAACCTGTTGCTGTCAAGGATAGAGAGCTTGTCTTGGCATAGCAAA
This sequence comes from Neoceratodus forsteri, assembly GCA_016271365.2. Taxonomy (NCBI): domain Eukaryota; kingdom Metazoa; phylum Chordata; order Ceratodontiformes; family Ceratodontidae; genus Neoceratodus; species Neoceratodus forsteri. Next base: position 59,039,421 of record CM028131.1, read on the forward strand.
AGGTACTACAAAAAAAAGGATGGGGAGTGGTAGCCTGTCTTAGAGGTTACTAAGCAGGCATCTGACAGAGCCAAAGCTTAAAACTGGGTTTTTGGCATTGATTCTGCCAACACTCCAAAGAAAGGGGGAAGGTTTGGCATTGGTAGACTTAAAAGTATTTCATATCCCCATCAGCACAGAAAGTACATCAGCATTAGACCCCCATTCGGTCATTCTATAACAGTGTGCACAGTGGTTGTAGCACCTTCAAAGACAAGCTGTCACAAGTTCTTCCTATATCTAGAGGCTTGGCTGTGGTTGCAGAGTCAACCCCAGCAAGTGGATCTGTAACTCACCTAGGGGCCCAAGGAGTCCCTAGGTTTTTTCTGATAAATCTAGAGCTATTTGTCTCTCAGACTCTACAGTTCATGGAAGAAGAGCTTAATACCCTGTGAGACGAGGCCTACTTGCCTACAAGCAGGGCAAGAGGTATTCCACTGATAGTGTTTTCATTAATCCTGAATGAAGTGGATAACTAAATAAATTTAAAGAACAAACCTCAGAACAGTCTCTTCAGCTACTGCACATGCACCTGCCACTGGCGCAGTTTTGGAATCCGGGTTTAAAATTGCTACTCAGTTTCACCTCAGCATTCACTGGTGTCAGAGAAAGGACACTCTGTCATAATCAATTTTAGTAACAGAAATATTGTTACAGGTCTCCAAAATGAAACCAGTCCAATAGTTTATTTTTCAGCAAAAAGCTTCATCAGTTGTCTGATAGCAGATGCGTGGAGTGTGACCCCACTTGGGGTCTCTTACATCCCATGGCACATAAACCTGCTGGGGCTAAGAGTAGTGTTACTGGCACTAAAGGTTTTACATAACTACTACAAGGAGGGGGGTACAGGTCACAACAGACAGTACCACCACAATGTACTGCATAAACACTTCAGGAGGGACAAGGTTAAGCCCTCCTGCACAGGATTCATGAAAATATAGGATATATCATGCTCAATAGGCCTTTCCAGGATATTCATCTGCCACTGCCAGGTAAGGACAGTACCTTGGCAGATACTTCAGCTCACACCAGCCAGCCTCATCATGAATGGGCCTTAAACAGTCAGGTGGTGCAAGTTATCTTCAGGAGGTGGGCCACCGCAGAGGTTGACTTGTTCACATCCCACCACAACCACCACCTGCCACAGTACTATGACAGACAGCCAGATCTGGGAACAATTCCCTGGATGCTCTGGCTTTGTGTGGGAAAGAGAAGCAAGTGCATTTTTCTTCTTTCTTCCTTCTCGTATATTAAGCAATTTTCTCAAGCTTAGGTCCCAGTCAGCATCAATAATCTTGATAGTACAGTGGATTCCACTTAAGTGCACTTCAGTTAAGTGCACATTTCGTTTTAATGCACAACTTTCTTGTTTCCCATTTTTGTTTCTATACCTGTAATGTTAAATAGGTTGTTTAAATGCATGTTGGACAAGAGCACATGTTGGCTAAGTACACAATAATTTACATCATTCACACATCTCTGGTAATATAATTAACACCTATTAAGTGCAAATTTTTTTAACGGCAGTGGACTTGTTCTTTGACACAGATAAGTACACCGTTAATGACAATATTAATACAGTTAACAGTGTGATGCTGCTGTATCAAACACATTGCCCCCCCGAATGCATTCACTCACCCCATTGTAGCAGCAGAGATAAAAAAAGTTACCCTCACACTTGGCCAGAAAATATCCATACTCCAATGTTTGGAACTCCCAAATACCAAACAAAAGGTAACAATGTTTGAAGCACTACAGTGTATGTATAAGATAGCATTGTTTGTAAGGGTGAGAAAAAAGCGGGACCTTACTAGATCTTTTGAATTCGAGCACTACCTGGCTCAGCGTGCCCTAAAAAACAAAGCACAACCAAAAACGACCTCTTTCTTTGGCACCGCAAATGTTAGGGGTGAATCAGAATTGTGATTATTATACGATAGTTTTTTAAACTGCATTTACTTAAAGTACATTTACTTAACGTATTTTAAATCAATGTACAGTGTACAATATGCTTAATATCCTCGATATATCACTGAGTTTGTTTTAAACCTTGCTGAAACTTGTGGGAAATAAACATTTATACACTTAGCTTGTACTAGGTCTTTAATAAAGTACAGCACTGACAAAAAATGGTAATGTTGGATAAATGCATATTCCGCTTAAAAGCACATTTTCTCTGTGCGAAACGGATGCGCATTTAAGCGGATTCCACTGTATTATTATTATTGTACTTAGTCCCTGTGGGCTGTCTTTTCAGTCATCCAGGAAATCTGAATGGTTTAGAAGTAAGGCAGTTAGTATAAGGCAGCATTTGAAAAGTGGCTCATGCAAAAGATTCCATCATTTGCATAGGTTCCAAATTCTCTCTGGCAGTTCTACTTAGGGGACAGACTGCATACAGTTATGAATACCTGAGTATCACTTAGGAGAAATAAGATTACTAGGTAAATAATTTTTTCTTCACGCAACATCATTGCTGTGGAAAATCATTCAGCAACCATTTCTACGGAAGATACTGAGATCTGTGGAATAACATTCTGTTATGTGTAGTATATCTTTAAGAAATGTCAGAGACAGTAAAGTTTTAAAAGAACGTGCACTTCCTGTAAGTGTGCCTGTGTTTGAGCTAGTCTCCTCTGGTATGTGCTGCTGAATGGAAGTAAAACAGAAGGCTTAGATTTCAGTGTGGCGCGTTTTTCTTACTGCCAAGACCCTTGTGTGTCTAAGGTACTTATTTTCGGCAACCAATCACAACAAACTGGCGATGACGGATGGTACATACCATATGGAAAAAAAGATATAGTTTTCATATAGTTAACATTTTATAATACTATTATAAGCATAGTACAGTTATGTAAGGACTTGCCGTAACAGTTGATCTTTGACAGAGGCTCTTGCAGTAGGTAATTACATATGGGACTGACACCGGCAGGTGGCTGGACCCCACAGAAAAATGTCTAGCTAGTAGTCCCTGGCAAGGGACTGCCCCCACATCAGGTGACAGGTGTCAGGAGACGTCAGTATAAAGGAGAGGTCCCGGACGCCCGCCATCCAGTTCTTTACCGCCACAGGCCAAAAGAGGCCAGACAAGAGAAAAGCAGATATTTCTCTATATGGAAAAGGAGCTGAAAAAAGCCTAGGGGGCCAGACGGGGTGCACCCCAGGGTCCTTAAAGAACTAAGAGAGGTGGTGGCTGAACCTCTGGCTATCCTGTTTAGCCGATCACTGGAAACAGGGGAGGTACCCAAAGACTGGAGGACAGCAAATGTAGTCCCCTTATACAAAAGTGGGAACAAAGAGGAAGCAGGGAACTACAGACCAGTCAGCCTCACCTCGGGAGTGGGGAAGATCATGGAAGCACTACTGAAGGAGAGATTGGTGGAACATCTGGTTGTCAATGGACTACAGGACCCAATGCAGCATGGTTTCACCAGGGGGAGGTCATGTCAGACCAACCTCGTTGAATTTTTTGACTGGGTGACTAGGGAGGTGGATCAGGGGAGGGCAGTGGACATGGCCTATCTGGACTTCAGCAAGGCCTTTGACACTGTGCCACATAGAAGATTATTACACAAACTGGGGAATATGGGTGTGGCAGGACAGTAGTGGTGGGTAGGTAACTGGCTGGGTGGCAGGACACAGAGGGTGGTGGTAAATGGCTGTCACTCCACAGAGGAAGAGTGACCAGTGAGGTACCACAGGGATCAGTGCTGGGACGGTCTATTCAACATCTTCATCAGTGACATTGTGCAGGATCTAGAAGGCAAAATTTCACTGTTCAGCGATGACACAAAGCTTGTAACAGAGTAGACACACCAGAGGGTGTAGACAGAATGAAAAGTGACCTGCAGAAACTTGAAGAATGGTCAGGGTTTGGCAGTTGAAATTCAATGCAAAGAAGTGCAAGATAATGCATATGGGGCACAAAACCCTGGCACAATATATCAGTTGGGGGGTGAGGATATAGCATGCACCAAGCAGGAAAGGGATCTTGGGGTTGTCATCTCTGATGACCTCAAGGTAGGGAAACAGTGTGACAAGGCAGCAGGTAAAGCAAATAGGATGCTGGGATGTATAGGCAGGGGCATCACCAGCAGGAAAAGGGAGGTCATAATTCCGCTATACAAGACATTAGTGAGGCCCCACCTCGAGTACAGTGTACAGTTCTGGAGACCATACCTACGTAAGGACATAGACAGGGTAGAGAAGGTTCAGAGGAGGGCAACAAAGATGGTGCATGGATTGCATTGCAAGTCCTATGAAGACAGGTTGAAGGCACTGAACATGTACTCCCTGGAGGAGAGGAGGGAGAGAGGGGATATGATAGAGACATACAAGTATCTTACAGGGAGGAACAGGGTGCAGGAAAACACTATTTTTCAGCGAAAAAATGTTCCAGGACTAGAAGGCATGGGATGAAGTTGGAGGGAGGACGATTCAGAGGAAACATGAGAAAGAATTTCTTCACAGAACGGGTGGTGGACAAGTGGGAACACCCTGCCAGAGGAAGTGGTGGGGCTGAAACAATCACGGGATTTAAGAATGCATGGGATAGACATAAAGGAATTCTAGAGGTCAGGGGTAAGGGGAAACAGACTTCTAGGAAAACAAACTGAACTTACAAGCTCAAATGAGCAGACTGGGTGGGCCATAGGCCCTTATCTGCCGACACTGTCTATGTATCTATGTATCTATGGGATGGAGGGCAGGAAGGTATTACCTACTGCAAAAGCCTCTCTCAAAGATCTACTGTTACAGTAAGCTCTTACGTAACTGTACTATCTTACTTCGCGAGGGCTCTTGCAGTAGGTAATTACATATAGGACTAAATCCCAAGCAGTCTGGATCTGGAATAAAGAACAGGCACCGGGAGGAGGAAGCTACTCCATGAAATAGCTCTAGCTGTGCAAACCCTCAAGACAGAAGGCCTTGCTAAACAGCTAGCCTGAAGCCTGCTCTACGGCGAGAGGCAATATCCAAACTGTAGTGTTTCATAAAGATATGGACAGAAGTCCAGGTGGTGGCAGTGCATATGTCTGCCGCAGACACATTCTTGAAACAAGATGCAGAGGCAGCTACTACTCTTGTGGAGCGACCTCTGACTTGACCTGGGAGGGTCTTGTGGTACTTGTCATAACAGAAAGTGATGCAATGAGCCAACCACTTAGACAGGCATTGCTTGGAAACAGCACTGCCTTCCCTTTCATGAGCAAAAGAGATGAACAACTGATCAGTCTTTCTGAGATCCTTCATCCTGCTGGTGTAGTATCTCAAAATCCGGTTATCATCCATAGTATGGAGTAAATATTCCCCTTGGTTAGAGTACTGTGTAAAAAAGGCAGGTAGCTCTATGGACTGATTTAAGATAGACTCTGCTACTACTTTAGGTAGAAACTTAGGATTCGTGCGAAAAGCAACTCGTTCCTTGTGAAAAATCAAGTAGGGGATTTTACACATTAGGGCCTGGAGCTCGGAGATTCTTCGAGCTGAAGTAATGGCCACCAAGAAGAGTGTCTTCCATGAAAGAAACTTCAAATCTGTAGAAGCTGCAGGTTCAAAGGGAGGAAAGGTAAGTTTCTCGAGAACAAAATTCAAGTCCCAAGGGGGAGCAGGAGTACTGATGGGGGGCCTCAGATGGAGGACCCCTCTGAGAAAGGTCTTGGAAACCTCCAGTTGAGCGAAAGCTTTGTCTGCGAAGAGAACATGATAGGCTGAGATGGCCGCCATGTGTACCCTCAAAGAGGAATGGCTGAGACCCAGGTTGAACAGATGACATAAATACTCCAGCAGAAGCCCCGCTGAACAAGAGAAAGGATCCACATTATTGGAGGCGGCCCAAATAGTGAATGTTTTCCACTTCATGGCATAAGTGGACCTGGTGGAGGGTTTTCTGGCCTCCACTAAAATCTCCGCCACTTTGGGAGACACACCAAAATGGGATTGGGCTAGGTCTGCAGGAGCCACGCATGCAGTTGAAGGGATTTGAGGCCAGGATGGACCAGGGTCCCCGATCCTGGGTCAACAAACCTCAAGATAGAGAAAGAGGAAGAGGAGGATCCTCTGAATATTGTTGTAAAAGAGAGAACCAGATTTGCCTGGGCCAGAAAGGAGCGATCAGAATCATTCTCACTCCTTCTGAAGCTAGTTTCTGCAAGACTCGTGGGATAAGAGGAACTGGGGGAATGGTATAGATGAATCTGTCCTTCCAGTCTAGAGACAGAGCATCGTTCCAGAAAGCGCCTCGCTGTGGAACGAGCCAGAAGAAAGTGGGAAGTTTTGAGGGGATGCGAACAGGTCGACCTGTGGCATTCCCCAAAGTTGGAAGATATCATCTAGGACCCCTTGGTCCAGTTTCCACTCATGAGTCAGAGCAGAAAAGTGACTTAGCCTGTCTGTTAGGGCATTGTCAACTCCTGGAACGTGAATCGCCATGAGGTGAAGGTCGTGTTGTGTTGCCCAATCCCAAACCCTCATTGCCTCCCTGCATAGAGGGTAGGACTGAGTTCCTCCCCATTTGTTGATGTACCACACTACACACATGTTGTCCATCTAGACAGCTAGGTGGCCGGGAAGGATGTATTGGTGAAGGGCTTGGAGAGCGTACAACACTGTCCGAAGCTCAAGTACACTGATGTGAAGAGCCTGTTCTAGCCTGGACCAAGAGCCCTGGGTCTAATGATGGCCTAGATGGGCTCCCCAACCTTCACCTGAGGCGTCTGTGGTTAGAGTCTGCGAGGGGGGAGGATGAAAGAAAGGGACCAGCGAAACAGGTTCTCTTGAACCATCCACCATTGCAAGTCTTGCATCATTGGAGATGAGATCAGAACTGAATGATCTAGGTCGTCAACTAGTTGATCCCACTGAGAGTGTAGAATCCATTGAGAGATCCCCATGTGGAGTTGAGCGCTGGGGACTGTCGATATGGCAGCCGCCATGAGCCCGAGAAGGCGAAGGACCAACCTCGCTGAGATCATCCTGCAGTCGGATAACAGACATATTTGGGTCTGAAGGGAGGCTGCCCTGTCTGGACGCAGAAAGGCCTTGCCCATGGTCATATTGAGGATTGCCCCAATGAACTGTAGATTCTGGGAAGGGTCCAGATGAGACTTGAAATGGTTGATGGTAATACCCAGGCAGGCAAAAACCTGCTGGGTGAGGGAGAGGAAATGCAGGAGTTCCTCCCTGGATGAGGCCACCAGGAGCCAGTTGTCCAGGTAAGGGAACACCTGTACTCCCTTGGTACGCAGGTGGGATGCTACCACTGCCAGGCATTTGGTAAATACTCGGGGGAGCAAGGATAGACCAAACGGGATTACCTTGTACTGGTAATGGTCCCCCTGGAACGCAAAACAAAGGTATTTACGATGGGGGTGAATGGGAATGTGCAGATAAGCATTGTGCATATCCAGGGCACAAAGCCATTAACCCGGTTGGAGGAGGGGCAGAAGGCTCTGCAGAAAGAGCATCCTGAACCTTTTGCACTCCACATAAAGATTCAGGGAACTGAGATCTAAAATCGGTCTGAGATCTCCTGTCTTCTTTGGGACCTGGAAGAAATGGGAATAGTAACCCATCCCCTGAAGATGAAGGGGGATGGGCTCTATCACTTGCCTCACCAGAAGAGATGAGATTTCCTCCTGGACCAAAAGAAGGTGTTCCCGTGAATATGATGACTTCAGAGGAGGGTGGCAGGGTGGTTTCTGAAGAAACTCTATGGAGTGTCCTTCTGCTATAAGCTGGAGCACCCAAGAATCCGTGGTTATCCTCTCCTATCCCAGAAGGTGGAGTGGAAAACCTCCCTCGTAACGGTTCCTCCGGGGGGTCCAGAGGCAGTGGGAGAGGAAGGGAGTCAGGTGGTGCGGGGCAGTGCCACAGCTGAAGCACCCGCTGCTTTTTTGGGCGGAAGGGGCTTAGCAGCCGTGGGGGCCTGATGTTTTGTGGCCCGCCTTCCCTGGGGTTTCGCCTTTAGCCAATTCCATCTGCGAAAGGGATGGCGCTGCTGCTGATGGGGATGGTACATGGAATCAAATGACTTCAGAGCCATCCCCTTCTCTTGCAAATCGGTAATGATGTCCTTGACAACACCCCCGGAAAGCACCGACCCCCAGAAAGGTGCTTCCTGGATAGCAGACTGCACCTCCGGGACCAGACCTGACACACGGAGCCAAGCATGACACCGTATGCCTACGGTGAAAACAAAGCTCTGCACAGCAGTGTCCACTGCATCGTATGTTGCACGTAGCAGGTGGCTATTGGCCGAACAAGCAGAGCGGACGAGATCAGCCAACTCCTGTTTGACTTGGGAGTCAGGCAAGGAGTCCAGCTTGATCTCCACCTGAGTAAGGATGGCCTTCTGGTAGTCCCCCATGTGGCTGACATAGTTCAAGGCCCAAATTCCCAGTGTGGAGGAAGCGTAAATCTTTCTCCCATACTGGTCCAGAAAAACGAGATTCCTTATCAGGAGGTGAAGAGCTAAGATGCTTTGGGTTCGCCGACCGGCCACGAGCGGCGTTAATCAAGACTGAGTCGGCACGAGGGTGAGAATCCAGGAAATCAACACCCTCTGGAGCCTGATATAGCCTGTTCATCTTCCTAGGAAGTGGGGCTAAGGCCGACGGCTGTTTCCATATTGTGATAACAAGGTTGGTGTGAGGCTCTATCCAGGTGGCACTAGTGTAGGAGCTGTCACAGGCAGATCCAGATGTTCAGCGAGTTTCAGACACTGAGGATCTGGTTCCAAAGAGTGCCACTGATGGACCTCCTGGATTTTTCTAAGCAACTCCATAAAAGAAGGGTCCTCCAGAAGGGATTTCAGAGGAGTCCTCGGCCAGGGCTTCGACTGATAGTGAGGCTCGACGTCTCTCTCTCAGAGCAGCCATCGGAAGAGTCTGAGAGTGAAGAGGAGGACGAAGAAGAGTAAGACTCCCTTTCCCGACCCGGGGGAGGAATGGGTCCCTTGAGTAGTCCCCAGGGACGTGTGTTCTGCCCCTCTCTGGACCCAGACAGAAGAACCCTGAAGTCCAGAGGTGGTGAGGGAGTGTGCCGCCTGGGGCATTCAGGAACCTGGGATGGCACCATCACCGGGAGGTGGCTCTTGACCTCTTTGGTGAGCTAAGCCTTGGCCTCAGCCCACCAGGAGACCAGAGTCTTCTGCAGGTCCACCAACAGCCGTGAGGATGGTGGAGGAGGAGGAGGAGGAGGCAGGGGACAAGAATATGGGCTATACTCATATGGAGCGTATCCAAAACCCAGCTGCAGGTAACCCAGCGTTGGGTATTGAGACGTTGAGTACTGTGGTGTCAGGAAGCCCAGCGGTGGGTACTGCGGCATTGGATACAGCGTTCCTGGGTACACCAGTGTCCAAATCAGGCGGGTACCGGAAGCCAGGAGGGCAGTCTCTTTGCCAGAGCGGCCCGGCTGGGAACCTTGCGGGTGGGTCCATAGGAGAGAGCCCGGAGGGAGGGCCTGATGGGAGCAGGAATCCTCCTTGAGTACGGGTCTAGCATCAGGCCAACGGTGGAGGCCCTGACACTGGAGGTACTGACGATCAAGGCCGCGCCAGAGCCGGCATCCAGGGAGTCCGCAGCCCAGATGGAGGAGGGACTAACGGAGGCAAAGGATCCCAAACTGTGCCCAGGGATGGGGTGGAGTCCCTGGGGTCAGCATGGGGGAACTCTGGTTTGCCAGATGGCATTGAAAGCTGCGGTAAACCAGGAACGGTGGACGTATGGGAATCCGTCGTCTGTTCCCTTACCGACTGGACATCAGACGAGCCGATGTGAGGCATAAAGGCGAGCTCTTGGCGGGCGCTGGAGGAGCCGATGTCCGACTTACAAGAGCCTTCCCCAGAGGCAGGTCAAGAGGAAGGGTCAGCCTGGTCCAGTGGGGAAGAAGCCATGTGTCGCCCCGAAGGGTCAGACGTCTTACCAGCCCTATCAAGGTGGACATCAGAGGAGCTGACGCCCGACTTACCAGAGTCGCCCGCGATGGTAGGTTGCAAGCCTGCAGCTGAACCAGGGCCGTAGGCCTCCAACTGGCCGGAGGCACCCGCAAGGTCCGAGCGCGAGCCAGACAGGTGGGCTGATGCCGCCTCAGAAGCCTCCGAGGCTGCCATCAAGGAGCGATCCCCCGGAGGGGATGTTACCTGTAAGCCCATGACTCCCGATGGAGATGTAGTGGAGGAGCCTTTGTCCCGGTGCCTATCCTTGTCCTTCTTCTTTCAATGGCCTTCAGGGGAAGTGGATGCCTGCCTTAGCTTTTTAAGTTCCTTCTCTATAGAGCTCATTTTCTTTTTAAGAATATGGGCCTCCAGAGATTGCTGCCGTCTTTTTCAGGTGGCCGCTTTAAAGCTAAGACAATGCTGGCACTTCTCGACTTGATGATCTGGACCTAGGCAGAACAGGCACAAGGAGTGGCTGTCCTTGTGCGGTAGTTGGAAGCCACACGCATTGCTCTTGTTCTTGTGCTCGGAGGGTGTAGGGGACGACATACACCGACGTTAGTACTGACGTTGTAGAAAAAAATAAGATTTTTCAGTAAAAAAAACAACGAAGGTAGGGCTGACGAAGCAACAACTTTTCCGTGAGGTGCTGCACGAGCTAAGGAGGGAAAGAATTGGAAGGCAGGTGTCCGGGACCGCCTCTTTATGCCGATGTCTCCTGATGCCAGTCACTTGATATGTGGGCGGTCCCTCGCCAGGGACTGCTAGCTAGAAATGTTTCCGTGGGGTCCTGCCACCTGCCGGCGTCAGTTCTATATGTAATTACCCACTGCAAGAGCCTTCTTGAAGTAAGATAATACGTTTTAAATATTTGGACATTTTATTTATTCCACATATTTATAGAATATTTCTGTTGCAGTGAATGAATATGGTATATACAGGACTAGCAATATATAAGAAATATATTTTCTTGACACTATGGCCCAGATATTCAGACTGCACCAGGCAGTGGTGCAAGCCTGGGCACAGTGCAATTGGGCTGCGCCGAGGCCAGGACCAGGCAATATTTAACAGTGATGTGCATGGCGCAGCACCATTGAATATGGCAAGGTCAGCACACAAACTGCGCATGGCGCAGTGGCACTGCCAATGCAAGCCACAGATAAGGAGCACGGGGATGGACCAGTGCAAGTGCAGTTGCTCTAGCTGCATCACCCGCAATATTCAGCAGGGGGCATAAAATGAGGCCATAAGACATGCAAGGCACAAATGGGTCCATTTGCATGTCATTGTGGCCCCATTTGCATGCCTTGCACAGAGCAGTCTGGCGACTTGTGGCTGGTGCCCTGCACAGCATGACATGTGCAGTGTGGATCCTGGGTCATCCCCCCTCCCATAGCCGAGAGCTCTGCAATGTAAACAAAACAAGCCCTGGTAGTCTAGTTGTCCACCCAGTCCCTGAATCCTCAATATTATAATGACAGACCATCCCTGGTGGTCAAGGGTCCTCCCACCAGTCCCCAAGTATGCAATCATCACTATCTCTGGTGGTTGAGTGGAACCCCCACCCTAGTTGGGCGATCGGTAATCCTCCATATGAAAATTTCGGTGAGCCAGTGGTACTCTCATCCCCTCCACTCACACCACTCAACCTCTTGCCCACCCGCTCCCCATCATCGGCAGGTGGCTGCCACCTGCTCGCCATTGCCCAGCCGCCCACCCACTGACTGGTGAGTATGGGCTGTAACCCATTGGTCCTCCAGTGTAGACCAACAGGCTTGCAGGGCATACTGTATGAGACAGTCCCACATATGTGAATGAAGTCATTCGCATAATTGGGACTGTCTAGGACAGTATGCACTGCAAGTCTATTGGTCCACATTGGGGACCAATGGACTTACAGCCCATAGTGTACCTGTCAGTCGGCAGGTGGCCGGGCAGATTGTGGGTGGGTTGAAGCCGCCCGCCGATGACAGGGGGGGAGTTGGGTAAGGGCAAGTGGGTGCGTGTGGGTGAGGGGTGGGGTGCCACTGGCTCACCAGGACTTTTCCATACGGAGGATTACCGCGATTGCAGCAAGGGGCGAGGGGTTCCACTAGACCACCAGGGATGGTCATATTACATTACTCAGGGACTCGGGCGGGAGGGGGGACCACTTGACCACCAGGAATGGTCTATAAGTACACTATTTGGGGATTCAGGGACTTTGGGGTGGGGGCTACTAGACTACCAGGGCTTGTTATGTTTACATTGCAGCGATCAAGGCTATGGGCAGGGGGGCCACTTGACCACCAGGGTTGTGTGTGTGGTTGCCAGCGATGTTCGGCTGGGCAACTGTGTTGCACACTGCAATACTTCAGCTCACCTGTGGGTGGCCAGGAGTTGTGCCATTTTTTCTGGGGCTCAGAGTTGAGCCCCCCTATGCAGCACAATGCAAGGTTGTACCAGCATATGCACTGCACATCCTGGGCTGAATATCGGGATGTGCTGCATATGCGTGGGCACGTCCTCTGCATTTGTGTCACATACGTTAGCATTGTGCCCGGTGCATTGAGGTTTGTGCTGCCCCTGGCAGCCTTCTCAATGTCATGCTAGAGTGGACTGTGAGGTTGCGCCTGGCACAACCTCTCTGAATATCCCACCCTATATATTTTTAATAGTACAGAATTGGCCCCTTTTTGGTCTATAGAAAATATATAGGCTATGCCTAAATGTATGCAACATATACGCACAATTGTATGGTCTAATATATTTTCTATATATCAATCTCATAATGAAAGTGTGCCATACATAGGTTTTTAATACATGGTCTTATATATTTTCTATATACTGATTTCATAATAAATTACATCACAAATAGGTTGTTACTACAAGGCAGGTTGGCAAACCAATCATGTATTTTATAAGATACTTATATTTTCTGGTACACTGACCAAATATTTTCCATAGATACATAGACACTGTCGGCAGATAAGGGCCTATGGCCCACCCAGTCTGCCCATTTGAGTTTGTAAGTTCAGTTTATGTTTTCCTAGAAGTCTGTTGCCCCTTACCCTTGACTTCTAGAATTCCTTTATGTCTATCCCATGCATTCTTAAATCCCGTGATTGTTTCAGCCCCCACCACTTCCTCTGGCAGGGTGTTCCACTTGTCCACCACCCGTTCTATGAAGAAATTCTTTCTCATGTTTCCTCTGAATCGTCCTCCCTCCAACTTCATCCCATGCCCTCTAGTCCTGGAACATCTTTCATTTAAAAATAGTGTATTCCTGCACCCTGTTCCTCTCTGTGAGATACTTGTATGTCTCTATCATATCCCCTCTGTCCCTCCTCTCCTCCAGGGAGTACATGTTCAGCTCCTTCAACCTGTCTTCATAGGACTTGTGAAACAATCCATGCACCATCTTTGTTGCCCTCCTCTGAACCTTCTCTACCCTGTCTATGTCCTTACGTAGGTAAGGTCTCCAGAACTGTACACTGTACTCCAGGTGGGGCCTCACTAGTGTCTTGTATAGTGGAATTATGACCTCCTTTTTCCTGATGGTGATGCCCCTGCCTATACATCCCAGCATCCAATTTGCTTTACCTGCTGCCTTGTCACACTGTTTCCCTACCTTGAGGTCATCAGAGATGATAACCCCAAGATCCCTTTCCTGCTTGGTGCATGCTATATCCTCACCCCCCCCCCCCAACTGATATATTGTGCCAGAGTTTTTGTGCCCCATATGCATTATCTTGCACTTCCAAGCATTGAATTTCAACTGCCGAATCCCTGACCATTCTTCAAGTTTCTGCAGGTCCCTTCTCATTCTGTCTACACCCTCTGGTGTGTCTACTCTGTTACAGAGCTTTGTGTCATCAGCGAACAGTGAAATTCTGCTTTCTAGGTCCTCTGCAATGTCACTGATGAAGATGTTGAATAGGACCAGTCCCAGTACTGATCCCTGTGGTACCCCACTGGTCACTCTTCCCTCTGTGGAGTGACAGCCATTTACCACCACCCTCTGTGTCCTGCCACCCAGCCAGTTACCTACCCACCACACTACTGTCCTGCCCACACCCATATTCCCAGTCTGTGTAATAGTCTTCTATGTGGCACAGTGTCAAAGGCCTTGCTGAAGTCCAGATAGGCCATGTCCACTGCCCTCCCCTGATCCACCTCCCTAGTCACCCAGTCAAAAAATTCAACGAGGTTGGTCTGACATGACCTCCCCCTGGTGAAACCATGCTGCCTTGGGTCCTGTAGTCCATTGACAACCAGATATTCCACCATTCTCTCCTTCAGTAGTGCTTCCATGATCTTCCCCACTATCGAGGTGAGGCTGACTGGTCTGTAGTTCCCTGCTTCTTCTTTGTTCCCACTTTTGTATAAGGGGACTACATCTGCTGTCCTCCAGTCTTTGGGTACCTTCCCTGTTTCCAGTGATCGGCTAAACAGGATAGCCAGAGGTTCAGCCACCACCACTCTTAGTACTTTAAGAACATTGGGGTACACCCCATTTGGCCCCATTGCTTCATCATATATTCCATAATATGAAATAAACGTAGGTAAATAGGTTTTCCTATTTTTTTTACTAATGTTATTATTGTATAGATTCTTACACAATGCATGTATTTAAAATTATGTTGTTCGTATGCTAGCATTATACATTTTTTCCATTTTTTTACACATTGTCCTAGAATTTGCTGAAACCGGAAAATATAGGTACCATATTTTGCTTTAAATTATTTTCATATTAACAATATATTGGACATACATTTCATAACTGCATTATACGACAATGTCTCATTTGTTTGCAATGCCCATCCAGATCAGTCCTGCGACCCCCCCATACATGTTGCTACCACCTACGTGCCCCATTTTCCTCCACTTGGGCCAACCCTGGGATCCCTGACTAACATCTTCTACCAACATCTGCACTCTCTGCCCACTCTGACCAGCAACTAGAAACCATATCAGCCTTCCCCAAATACATTCTCTCAGTCCACCCACCAAGAACCAACCCTGGAGCTGCAGGGCTGGTCTGCCTCATCTTTGTCCCTGTGGTATCCTCAACATGGACCAACCCCAGGATGACTGGAATGGCATCCGATGCCTACGTTTCCAATATCAATGCACTCAGATGAGCCCCGGGAGCTCTGGATTTGCCTTTACCACCTACATCCTCTATGTTCCTCTATCCAAATAAGCTTTGGGATCCAAAGATGAGCTTTCCCTAGTAAATCTCCCCTTTTTGTCCACCTAGACTATCCCTGGAAACCCATACTTACAGTCACTACCTATGACTTACCTGGTTCCAGTGGAGCCTGGAATAAGAGGCTCTCAGGGGAACAGTCAGTCGTACCTGTAAAACAGCAGCAGCAATGAGGTCACAAAGGATCTGCAGCTCTTTATGAATGAACTATGACAAACAATATAGGATAAATGAAAAACAATACTTATCTGATATGTATGGTCAGTGTCATCCTACACCTGGTCAGCATCCTGTCAGACCTATAGGCATAAAAGGGAAAATGAGTCAGCATGAAGAATAACATTACTGAGCAACTGTGTCAGTAAGGAAGGATCTGTAGAGGTGGAAGAAAAGTGTGTGTGTGTGTGTGTGTGTGTGTGTATATGTATATCAGACAAGTACCAGAACATTGACCTGGGTTTTGGAATGGACTCGGTCACTCGGGGCAACTATGAAGGGTGAGGATTCAGTGCCCCTAAGATTGCTCTCCCTGGGTGTGGGAAACAATGTTGCTTCACTCATCAAACAACACAGGGCAGGATGAAGATAACAGCTGTAATGCTCCCTGCACCATCCAGTGTGTGTGTGTGTGTGTGGGGGGTTGCCATGGCGGATGAGTTTGCACATGAGGGGGATGGGGATGATGACCCTTCCCCTCCGGTCCCCGCCCCCACGCAGGGAACATGTAACTGCACTGAAGGTCCAAGTTCAGGACCTGAGATGGTGGGTAATGTTGCTAGATGGCTGGTGGCAGTATGGTACTTCTTGGTGGTGCAGGGCCTGCAATGACTAGGGCTATATGCAGGAAGTTGCTGTTTTTCCCCCATTTTCATGTCCACAAACCTCTTCTGACACAATGCATAGTCTTGTCAGTCCTCAACATACATGTCAGCCCAAGAATCTCTGCACCCTATCCCTCTGTAAGACAGTGACAAACCCACTGACACATTTATAAATTGTTTAACTGAGCTGAACAGACATAGGTTACACTCAGGTCACTGGCATTTGTACACAGAGGGACCCACTGGGAATAGCTTCAGTGAGCATTTAGTGACCCATTTCCCAGGTGCAGCTGATGTAACCCCAGTCAGGTAGTATGCCACTAAACAGTTTGTTGTATAAAATCCACAGATACACTTCAATAAAAGAAAAAAAAGATGGGAAGACGCTTCCAGGTGTTTTATCAATGAAACCCTATTTCCCCTGAGAATAAATGGGAATTTGTATACCCCTAATCTGTATAGTTAACTACAGTAACCTGCAGCTAAGTTCCTAGCCACACCTCCCTCCTTGAACCCAGACACAAGCCCCCCCCCAACAGGCACCTCAGACACTAGCCTCCACCTTTTACAGCACCTGCCATTAACAGGTTTCCCTTACAGCCTCTCATGACAGTAGCACCCTTGACTGTACACCCTGCAGTCCATTACCCCTACACCCCTCCACTGCCCCAGACACTAATTCTTTCCTTTTACTTCCCAACACAACCCCTCTACACCACCTCCTCTCTCACTACAGTCCCTCCGAATGCCCCCTTTCCGCTTCAGTCACCCCCCTTTACTTTCTTCTTCTCTTTTTTCATTGCGCTTTTTGCTCCCCATTGCCACCTCCCACCTGCTTCAGCAATGAGGAGACTTCAGCATTTTCTTGGTTTTCTTCTTTCTATTCCTGGGACCCCAGAACACCACTGTGCATGCCTGTGGAGGACAGAATGCACCCCATAGCTCCAGAGATGGCCCCTTCCCCCAACCAAGCTTAACGTCTAGTCTCCCATTGGGCTTGGTGTTACCACCAAGCCTCCACACTGTGGCAGCCAAGAGCCCAGTAGACTCCAGATCCCTCCTCAGGACAGGTGAGCTGCCTATCGGCAGCTCTCAATCCAACTCCTCAGCCCCCCCCAGCTGACTCACAGCTACTCGAGCTCACTCCTGAACGCAGGTCTCTGGCATGGCATGAGGTGTGGCATACAGTGCCTCAACCCTCAGCGCCACTGAGCTGGCAAGGCACCCCACTTTTCTGAGCCCATGGATCTTATCTCCTTCCCAGAGGCCACGCACCTTCTTCCATAGCCTTTTGAGCATTACCCACACTCTTGATGCACACTTTTCCTGCAAGGTCCCCCTAGATACAGCCTCCTCAGACACCTGAAGAACACACACACACTTCCCTCTACAGTCTCCCTCCACGGGCTCTGTCACTAGCCCTCTCCCTCACTCCACTGCCCCCAACCCCAGCTGACCCATCTTCCAAAGCCCCAAACACAAGCACCCCCCTTTACCAGACACTAGACACCCTTTCTACCCACCCCCTGAAACTAGTCCCACCTCCTGCCTTGCCACCAGACACTAGCACCACCTCCTTCACTGGTGTCAATATTGGTACTGTCCCACTAGCCACATGCTGGCAGATTGTTTACCTAGCTCTGTGGGTTTGTACTGGAGAAGGTACCACTTCAGTAATTACTCCAGCTGGGCAAAAGACTGTAGGGATTTTTTCAGTCACTGTACCTCTTTGCAGATGACACAAAGATCTGCAACAGGGTTGCTACATGGGGGGGGGTGCAAAGGATAAGAAAGTACTTGGCAAGATTGGAGGAATGGTCAGACATATGGCAACTTAGATTCAATGCAAAAAAAGTGCAAAATAATGCACCTGAGAAACAAAAACCCAGGGGAAGAGTACACAATGGAGTGGGGGGGGGTACTAACAACACAAATGGAAAGGGACCTAGGGGTAGTCATACCAGGTGACCTTAAGGTAGGTAAGCAATGTGAGAAGGCAGAAAGGAGGGCTGGGGAGATGCAAGGATGTAAAGGGAGAGGCATCACCAGTAGAAAACAGGAAGTTGTTATCCCTCTGTACAGACAGTTGGTGAGACCCCATCTGGAGTACTGCATACAGTTCTGGAACCCCCATCTCCACAAGGACATAGACAGGATGGAGGCAGTCCAGAGGAAGGCAACTAAAATGGTGCAGGGTCTGCAACAGAAGCCATATGAAGAGAGACTAAAAATGCTTAACATGCACTAATAGTATATACACTTACCTCTTCCCTGTTCTTCCACATGGATTATGAAATAATTGCAACTCATGGTGTAACCCCCCTACAAATGGGGATTCCCAAAAAGTCTTCCTTGAGCTTGCCTAAATGCTCACTGCCTGGCTGGTGTCCTGCCTTTTTAGCAGTTTAAATGTGATTACCAGAGCTTGTATAGCCTCTGTGTACTGTCTCTTTAAGAGCTGCTTGATTGCAGCATAAGTAATCTGAGATGGAGCTCTGTCGAAACATGTAACTATTTGCTGAAAACCATTTAGAATGATAATGATAATGTAGTTTGTCTAACCTGCTTTCTTTATAGCTGGACTGCAAATCTGACCAATCAGTTCTGGTGGGACCTAAAATGTAGCTGGACTACAGGAGCTGTCTGAATTCAAAATCTATAGGAACTGTGGTTTGAGTTTTTGTGCCTTTTTTGCAACTGAAGGGGGAGCGCTTGCTCTGACTGACAGCCAAATCAGCCAACCAAACCTTTTGGATGTTGTGGAAGTCCCGCACTGCTTGCAGTTTTCAGTTTAGTTCTGAGCTGGAAGCTCAAGAAGAAGGAGCTGAAGTAATTTTGGGCAGAAATCCTGAGTGGATTCGCATGGGAAAACTGTGAAAGGGCTGAGTCCTTGGCTGCATGTCTGCTGCTGCTCCATGAGAGGGAGAATTATTTTGGACTAAATCCAAGTTTGTGTGACTAAAGTAAGCTGCTGAAGTGGGCCAGGCTCAGCCTGAAGAAGACCAAATATTTTTGCTAAATGCGATCAGCCTGTCAGGAGTTCCAGCTACCCCTAAGCTACCGGTGTGTGCAGAGACTTTGCAATTGTGCCTGGGGAGCGCTTTGCCTGGTACGGTAGAATTCCCGTACATGTAAATGTGCTATGAGCTGCTAGTGGGTTTTGAGTTAGTTCCCCACTGTGTGAACTGTGTTCTGCTTGCTGGAAGCTGTATCTAGCCCAAAACGGACTGCATCCGAACTTGTTTCCATGCGGTCTGGGCTTTGCCAGACTGGCCCAGCCAGACTGCCTACTGCACAAAGAAGCCATCAACGAGAGACCTGCCTGGGGATCAGCCCCCCTGCTCCACGCTTGAACAGGAACGACGCCTCTGCAACTTGTGTGGGCCCTGCTTCTCCTGGCATTCCAGATCAACCACATGCAATCTCGATTTTCATTCAGCCTGTGTCCAGTCTTGGGTATCGTGAGTAAATACCAGGGTAGCTCCCTGCACCAACAGCTTAATCTGAGTGTGTCATCTGATTGTCTTGTTGTTTCGTTTCCTTTAAAAACTGATCCCTCTGGTTCCGGATTACAAATATTGTGTACTGTGCATGTTGTGTTTTCCATCACAGGGCCCCAACCAGCTGCAACCCCGGGCAACTGTCCTGGCTAGCCCATCTCTTCTCTACCTAGGTACCCAGAGGTTTACTGTGTGTGTGGGGGGGGGGACTCAAAGTGCATGCATAACTGCTTGATTGATATAACCTTTAAGCTAATTAACCTGATTTTGCCCCTCCGTTGTTCAAGTCCCCTGAATAAATCAGATCTAACTTTTTCTGCATGTAATCTTACTGTGGTCTCAGTTTGTGCTCAAAGTACTGTACTGTTGCTACTTGCTGTGCTTAACCTTGTTTTACAGAGGGTCCCCAGGGTCGAGCCAGAGGAACCAGCCCTGGTGGTAAGTTCAGACAGTGTGGGTACTTGTGTGGTGTACCAGGGGTATTGTGAATGTGATTATTGTACAGTGTTCAGGCCACTAGAGGGGAAAGAGGGGGGCTTACAGTATCCCGGAGGGCTGTGTCCAGGTTAGCTTGACCACTACTAACCCTGACCTCTAGGTGGAGGCACCCGTTTCAGAACTCAGACCCCTTAACCTGCTACTAGCCAAGCAGGCAGGGGTAGTAGCCCTTGGGATAGCGCCACCAAGGGGTTACAACCATGTTCACAGAGTCTTTCAACACAGGGATGGTACCAGAGGATAGGAGGGCACATGTGGTCCCTCTACACAAATTCGGCAGCAGGGAGGAGGCAGGAACTATAGGCTGCTTAGCCTCGCCTCAGTAGTGGGGAAGTTCTTGGGAAACACTGCTTGAAGAAAGGATAGTGGAGCATCCAAAAGCCATCAGAATTCAGGACCATAGGCAACATGGATTCACAGGGGGAGGTCATGTTAGACAGAATATGGTTGATCCACTGGGTGACAAAGGAAGTAAATCAGAGTGAAGCAATGGACGTCACTTACCTTGATTTCAGCAAAGCATCTGACAGTGCTCTACATAGGATAAACAGGCTGGGTAGGCTGGGCATGGGGGAAAGGGTGGTAAACTGGGTTAGGAACTGGCTAACAGACAGGAAGCAGAGGGTGGCGGTAAATAGGGTGCAGTCTGGAGAGGGTAGTGGCCAGTGGGGTGCTTCAGGGATTGGTCCTGGGGCCAGTCCTGTTCAGTATCTTCATTAGGGACATTATAGAAGTACTGGAGGAAAGGGTCTGCCTGTTTGCACATGACACCAAGATGTGTAACGGAGTGGCTATCCCAGAGGGGTACAGAAAATGAGGGATGGGAGGAAGCTTGAAAAAAGGTCTGAGGACTGGCAACTGAAGTCTGATTCAAAAAAGTGCAAAACTATGCACCTGGGACACACAAAACTGGGGGAAAGCTACAGGATGGGGGGATGGCGTTGCGGACAGTCACAAAGGAGAAAAGGGACCTGGGGGTTATTTCAGACAACCTGAAAATGTCAAAGCAGAGTGCTAAGGCAGCTGGGAGGGCCAGTGGAATGCTGGGGTGCATAGGCAGGGAGGTAGTGATGCCATTATATAAAACCTTAGTCAGGCCTCACAAGGAGTACTGTGTACAGTTCTAAAGGCCGCACCTTCATAAGGATATTAATAGGCTGGAGACAATCCAGAGAAGGGTGACTAAGATGGTATGGCGCTTGCAACACAAGACTTATGAGTAAAGACTAAGGGACCTCAATATGTACTCGTTCAAAGACAGGAGGGAAAGAGAGGACAAGATAGATACATTCAAGTACCTCAAGGGTATAAACAATGAACAGGGGGAAGACATTTTCCAATACAGGAGACGTACAAGAACTAAAGGGCATGACATGAAATTAGAAGGTGGGAGGTGAAGAGGGAATGCAAGGAAGTTAGCCACAGAGAGGGTGGTGAAAGCATGGGATGGTCTGCCTCAGGAGGTGGTGGCAGTGAGCACTGTGGATGGATTCAAGCATGCTTGGGACAGGCACAGGGGAACGCAAAAGGTACAGCAGCGGGTGGGTCAGAAGCAGTAATCCAGTACAAGGGCTTACAAGCAGACTACATGGGCCAGACAGTCCTCATCTGCTGACAATTTCTATGTTTCAATGTTTCAAACTGAACAAACACACAAAAAAAAACACACACTTATCGCCCCTAGTCAGCCCCGATCCTGGTACCTTTCTATACCCCACCAGTGTGCTTGGTGATGCTGCCTGCACAAGGCAGTGATCTAGCAGTGACTGAGGGTGCAGAACAAGGAGAAATAAGGAAAAGTGAGTAAAGTTGTGGTAAAGTTCTTGGGGTTTCCACTATGGAGGGCCCCCTTGGTCACCGCCATGGGTGCATCCTCCTAGCAGTCCCGCCTCGACAGAGTGGCAAAGGAATTCTCCAGTATGGTGGTACTGACTGAGGAATGTGCCTCTGTCCCACCACTGCCAACCTTCCAGAGCTCACCATAGTCCAGCCATCCCTCTTACTGGCATCCCTTGATGCAACAGTGGCAGACTTAGTGGCCTCTGGATGGGGGGGAGAGAAGAGGTCCCCCAAATCCTAGTCAACTGTGTCACACATCTAGCAACCTCGCCCCTCAACCCAGTGTGGTGTGTACAGATGGGGCTGCACCTCAGTTTCCAGAAGGTCTCTCTGAAAACTACCACCCCCACAGACACTGCACTACACCATACTCCCAGCATACTCAACCTCTAATCTACCTGTGTTAGCTGAAGACAGGTTTGTACTGTTAGCACTCAGTGTGTTTCTAGTTTCTCCCTTTTCTTTTTATTTCTATTTGGGCTACCCCATGCCTTGTTTAAATATTTATATGCTCCTACCCTAGGCAGGGTGTTGATCCTATTCCGAGCTTTGGCCTACCTTTGGCCCTCCACCCTTCCCAAGAGTAAGTATTACACAGAAGTGAACAGTTGCCTTGCTCTAGTCAACAGGCAGAATGCCCTGAAGATGCCTGCTGATGTCTACAACACCAGTCACCTGTTCCACTCCCTTCACTGGAACACAGGCGTGTGGGGCATGTTGGAAGTGGCTGCTTTTATGCAGAACTTGCTCCCTTCCAGGTGGCGTCCTATTAACTGTGGGAGATCAGTTATCAAGAATTTGATGCCAGGCAATTAGCAGCCCTCCACCAAATTACAGGGCAGATGCCCTCTCTACGTATAGTTGAGGGACTACAGAAGGAACTGCACTAACAACGAAATTTCTACATTTGCAGCTTTTTTCACACAGTAGCAGCCTCTTTAGAGGACTCCAAGGGGGCACTAGGATTTGAGGACAGAGCAGGAAGGACAAGGAATTGGAGTGCGGGGTTAAGTGACTGTTTTCTATTGCAGGGAAACACCTTACCTGGATAGCAATTGGCTTCCTGGTCTCACGCAGGAAAGTGCAAGAGCACCCTAACAACACAGCCAGTGTTCCTGGCAATCTTGTTATTGGTTCCCTGAACTTGGAGAGCTCTTATTCAAATACAGGAAATACCTAAGAGGAAGGGGTTACAAAAAAAATAAATATGTGGCGAATTTAAAGGCTGGTTTACAGACTAAGATTAGGAGCTGGGACTAAGAGGTAAATTCATCAGGTGGCACTGAAGTTATTGGGCACAGTACTTTACCAAAGGGCACCTTTAGAGCAGATAGGGTAGCAACAGGCAGACAAGAAAGAGAACAATACCGGTGGCTTACATTTAATTACTTTCCTCTGGTGGTCCAGTGGGCCCTAGGTGGCATGAGACCATATGTTCTGACCTAGGATGCTGCAGCGTGAAACAGGAAGGGTGGCATGAACAGAAGAAAAGTTCATTCATCATACCAGCTGATTGCCTCCTGGGCTCCTTCCATGCCACCCTCCTCGAGTTCACCCGCTTTGCTGCCAAAAGCTGTTGTGCCCAACTGGGAAGTTGCCTGTGTATACCCCCTGCAAATGGGGGGTCCCCAAAAGTCTTCCAGGAGCTTGTCTGAATGCTCTAAGCCTGGAGGCATTCGGCATCTAAGCCATTTAAGTGTGGTTCCAAGTGAATGCTATTTGAGCCTCCATGTACTGTCTCTTTAAGAGCTGCCTGCTTGCATTCTTAATTGGTTTGAAATGGGGGGACTGTGTGTTTCAATGCCCGAATTCCACCCAGGTTGCTGTCAACTCGCTCTGTTTCTGCCGTCCCTAAATGCACAGAGGGAGCTTTACTGAAAGGTGTAACAATCTGCTAGGAATTGTTTGAAGTAATAATGAAAATACAATTTGTCTAACCTGCTTTTCTTTGCAGTCTGAACTGTTTTTGCCTAGTCCTCCATTCTGGTACTAAACTGCTGAACTGGACCAATCAATGTGGGGGGACCTTTGAAATGGACCTGCCGTGGGCAAATCAGAGCTCGGACTCTCATCTGGGAGACAGCAACAAAGGGGATGTATGGCAGGTGTTTCTGGGAAATGTAGTTTGGACCTTGGCGCCTTTTTGCACCAACAGAGAGAGCACGATTGTGAGTGACAGCTGAACCAGCCAACCGAACTGGGAGGAAGTCAAAGGAAATGCCCTGCACTGTTGCTGTAAGGTTCAGATCGGTAGTGACAGTGAAGAGAGAAGGAGCCCTGCTTCTGCTGCGGCATGCAGTTCACGCAGGAAGCTCATGGGAGGCCCTGAAGTCGGCCTGTAGCTGTTGTGAGTCACAGTTCAGACTGAATCCGAGTTTGGAGGAAAGAGAAGGAAGTCAGAAGTGTGGAAACCAGGCTTAACCTGAAGAAGACCGAAGATTTTGCTGAAGAGCGATCGGCCTGTCAGGGACTGAAACTGCTGTGTGTGCTCCCGGGTATTCTGCAGTAACTGCGATCGGGATCGAGGAACAGTCTGCCTGGTATAGTACTTTCCTTTAACATATGAATGTGTGTAGTGCTTGTTGGGAATCACAATTTCATTTCCCCTTTACTGTGAGCTGTGTGCTGAAGCTGGAAGCAGATCCCAGCTTGAGTTGGACTAAATCCGCTTGCTATTAACTGCTGTTGGGTCCAGACACAAGGACCCTGTCTCCATACCCTGTTGTTTCTGACAATCCAGCAAGAACATCCACCATCCAGTTCTCGGCTTTGGGTATTGTGAGTACAAATCAGGGTATCCCCCTGCAGCCTGTTATCGATTACAAGTGTGTCATCTGATTATTGCTGTTTCATTTCTTCACAAACTGAGCCATCCGGCTCTGGATTACAATTTGTCTGTACATATATTTTGTTCCTACAGGGCTCCATCCAGCTGCACCAGCCGGCCACCCCAGGCAACGGATCTGGCTAGCCCCCCCATCCTGGGTACCCAGTGTGTGACTTTTTGGACCTATATGTATGCACAGTACTGTGATGTGAACATTGCCAAACCAAATCAACCTGATTGCCCCCTCCTGTGTTACTGTCCCCTAAATAAATCAGATTTATTGTTGTTGAACTATATACTGTCTGTGGTGTCCATACATATAAAACCAGCATTGCACTGTGTTTGGTATATTGCCTAACCTTGTTTTACAGGGGGTCCTCAGAGACGTGCTGCAGAATCAGTTTCAAGGATAAGTGGTATCTATGTGTGTACAAAGTGTTCATATGTTGGGTACTGGGAAGGTAACTCCAGTGTACTGTGTAGGCCACTAGTGGGAACAAATGTCCCAGAGGACTGTGCCTAAGTTAGTTTTACCACTACCAACCCTGACTTCTGGGTGGAGGCACCCGTCATAGAACTTAGGCCCCTCAACCTGTCAGCAGCCAGGCAGGCGGGGTGGTAGCCCTTGGGATAGCGCCACCTAGGGGTTACATTTGCTTCTCCATGGACACATGCAAGAAGACGCATGTACCTACACACAGCAGGGTGACACTGGTGGAACCCACTAATGAGCAATTAAGAGACCCAAGGGAGTTATGTGGTGGATTATGGCTGTGGAGTGTGAACCATGCAGGTAAATATGGAGCAGAGTGCTGACTGTGTGACTCAAGTAAAATAAAGAGATTATGCAAATAAAAAGGCAGCAGCTCCGATACTATGTTCCCTCCCATAACCCTAAGTCATGTTCTCTGCCCCAGTCAGCTAATCAAACCATCCCTGCCCAACACTCAGTATGACAGTATTATCAGTGGCTCAGTAGGACGGTATTATCAGTGGCTCAGCAGGTAACACACTTGCCTTTCGGGCTAGAAGATTGAACTGTTGTGGGCTCTAGCACCACAATTGCCACTTGGGGGTAACATTCATAACTGACACAATAACAAGGGGTGTGCTGCACTGGTGAGGTATCATCCTTCAGATGAGCCATTAAACCGAAGTGCCTACTGCCCATCGCTGGCCACTGTCCAGGTGGAAGTAAAAGATCCCAAGGTACTTGTCAATAAACAGCAGGTTAGTTTCCTCGGTGTCATGGCTAACAGTCCCCCTGTCAATAAAACGGGTCTATGCAATCTGCCCACCAGGATGCTCCTAAACACGAACTGTGCCTTTCCTGGTCAAAAATTACAAATAAACAAAAATAAAGAGACTTATTTAAAGCTTCCTTGTAGGAGTACTGTGCTAGGTTCATCAGTGCCAACCTGAATGCCATTCTGTAGCTGAAGCACCCCCTCCCTTCCCAACACTGCCAATATCAAATCCTTTTCCTTCTAGCTATACCCACAGCACATCCAGCACTCACTGCAGCCTCCCCCTCCACTACCTCCCTGCAATCTTTAATTCTCCCAGCATCTGATAATCTCTTTGGGAAACCATGGGGCTTGCCATGGGAGGATGCCAACAGGTGGAGACTGAAGCTCACTCTTGAACTTTTTCAGCCACATTCAGGCAGACCTTCTGGATGCTGAGGTGCTGCCCTATCTGCATGCATCTCTCTGGACCGTGTGATGAAGTAGCCAGACTCAGAGCGGAAGTAAACTGGGTCAGGAGTACCATCACCCCTATCCAGAGACCACCCAGTCCAATGCAACTGCCTCAAAGGATGCCGAGAACGAGGAGCACCTGGATGATAGTGGGCTCAGGGAGTGTTAGAGCGGTCAGGCAGAGGCGCATCCCAGATCCTATTCCACTCCAGAAGTCATATGCCACACTGGCAAATGAGGACAACCAAATAGAGGTACCCAGAGAAGTGGAAGGAAAGGATGTGGAGGTTAGCCAAGGAGGTGACCTCAGGGGGGAAGCAGTGGACCCCAGAGGAGGAGGAAGCGAATCCTGGTGGGGGACTCCATCATAAGAGGGATCCAGCTAGGAACACAGAAGGGGGGGGGACAGGGAGGTGAGGTGCCTACCAGGTGCCACAGCAGGGAGGGATGGAAGGAAGATCCTGGGGATCACTGAGAAGGCAAGACGGGAGGGTGAGCTAGATGTCATTATCCACCTAGGTACTAATTACCTGGCAAATGGGGAGCCAAAAGAAGTTCAGGAAGAGTTTAAGAAATTGGGGGGGTCTCAAGCAAGTAGCTACTTGGTCACTTTCAGAAGTACTACTATGAGAGGCAAGGGAGCTGATAGGAGTGCATGCACCAGGAACTTTAACTCATGGTTGAAGAACTAGTGCTGTGAGAAGGATTGATTCATTGGTGATGTGGAACCACCCTGGAGGATGAAGGTTTGTCTCAAGCCTCGACGGCCCTGCATCCATCCTGGAGGGGAATCCAAGCATCAATGATAAGTTTAAATGCTACATTGACAAGCATTTAACTAGCAAAGGGGGGTGGCAGGCTTGCTCACCCCCCACAGCTAGCAGTGGAACCAGTAAACCAGAGGAGTGGCTATCTCTGCAAAGCAGTGTGCAAAAGATGGAGATTAGTGCCCAAGAGGTGGATAGGCAGAAAAAGGGCAAAATTCAGCAGAAGGGCAGACAGCAAGGAGAACCAGGGATAAAGGACAACCAAAGAAGGGGCTGGAGTAGAACAGCTAAACAGTCTAGGGAGGTCTAATCATGGAAAGCCATGTGTGCGAAAGCCAGAAGCCTTAGCAACAAGATGGAAGATCTGGAGGCAGTCATGGTGAAGTCAGACCTGGACATTGTGGCCATCACTGAAACCTGGTGTAATGATAACCACGACTGGGAGATGGCCACACCTGGCTACAACATATTCAGAAGAGACAGAGCAGGCAGAAAGGGAGGAGGAGTGGCACTGTATGTGAAAAATGACATAAGGGCCACAGAGATCCAGGAGGAACAAAATGGGGCAAAGATACTGTGGGTTAAGCTGGAAAGAAAAATAGGGACAGTCATCCGCACAGGTGTGGTCTATAGACCACCAGCCCAGGAGGAAGAAACAGATAGGGAGCTGATGCTAGCCATCCAAAGGATGGCAGACAAGAGTGAGGTAGTACTGGTGGGAGACTTCAATATTCCAGACGTGAACTGGAGCATCCCAGCAGCAGCATCAACTAGGAGCAGATTTATCCTGACTCCTTCAGGGTGCCTTCCTGCCAAACTGGTCATGGAACCAACTCGGCAGAAGGCAATACTGGACCTTGTGCTCACAAACAGGGACAGTGTGATGGGGTAACAGTGGGGAGCACCTGGGAACAGTGACCACCAGTCATTGTGGTTTGAAATCACAGAAGGAGCAGAACCAAACCACACAAAAACACGATCCTGGATTTTAGGGGACAGACTTTGGGAAAATGGGAAGATACTTGAAAGAGGCATTAAGGGAATGGGACAGGAATCAGGGTTGAGGAACAGGGGCAGTATTTAAAATGGGATCACAAGAACAACAGAATTATGCATTAAGCAGGTTAGCAAAAGGAAAAGGAAGAGGAGACCATTATGGTTTTCCAAAGAGGTAGCAAAGAAAGTGAAAGCCAAAAGATTGCATCCAGGCAATACAAAAAGGCACAGGCAGGAGGGATAGGGGAGACAGGAGAAGCAAAGGGAGGCAGGGAGGTCAGTAAGGGAAGCCAAAGCTCAGACAGAAGAGCAACATTGCAAAATCAGTGGTTAGAGGGACAAAACCTTTTACAGGTACATAAGTGAAAAAAGAAAGACAAAGGGAGGGATAGTGAGACTGAAGGGGGAGGATGGGGGCCATGTGGAGGATGACAACAGTAAAGCTGACATACTGAACAGGTATTTCTGCTCAGTCTTTACTCAGGAAGAGGAGGGTGATGGGTCTGAAGGGAGTACAAGGGGTGAGAATGCTGCAGAAATGGACACAAGTCCCTTTACACGAGAAAGGGTCCTGAAGGAACTGGAAGTAATAAGAGTTGATAAAGCAATGGGGCCAGATGGGTGCTCCCCAGGTCCTTAAAGAACTAAGAGAGGTGGTGGCTGAACTCTGGCTATCCTGTTTAGCCAATCACTGGAAACAGGAGGTACCCAAAGACTGGAGGACAGCAGATGTAGTCCCCTTATACAAAAGTGGGAACAAAGAGGAAGCAGGAACTACAGACCAGTCAGCCTCACCTCAGTAGTGGGAAGATCATGGAAGTACTACTGAAGGAGATATTGGTGGAATATCTGGATACAATGGAATTACAGGACCCAAGGCAGCATGGTTTCACCAGGGGGAGGTTATATCAGACCAACGTTGTTGAATTTTTTGACTGGGTGACTAGGGAGGTGGATCAGGGGAGGGCAGTGGACATGGCCTATCCAGATTTCAGCAAGGCCTTTGACACTGTGCCACAAAGAAAACTATTACACAAACTGGGAAATATGGGTGTGGGCAGGACAGTAGCGTGGTGGGTAGGTAACTGGCTGGGTGGCAGGACACAGAGGGTGGTGGTAAATGGCTGTCACTCCACAGAGGGAAGAGTGACCAGTGGGGTACCACAGGGATCAGTGCTGGGACCAGTCCTATTCAACATCTTCATCAGCGACATTGTACAGGACCTAGAAGGCAGAATTTCACTGTTCGCTGATGACACAAAGCTCTGTAACAGAGTAGACACACCAGAGGTGTAGACAGAATGAGAAGGACCTGCAGAAACTTGAAGAATGGTCAGGGGGTTGGCAGTTGAAATTCAATGCAAAGAAGTGCAAGATAATGCATATGGGGCACAAAAACACTGGCACAATATATCAGTTGGGGGGAGAGGATATAACATGCACCAAGCAGGAAAGGGATCTTGGGGTTATCATCTCTGATGACCTGAAGGTAGGGAAACAGTGAGACAAGGCAGCAGGTAAAGCAAATAGGATGCTGGGATGTATAGGCAGGGTCATCACCAGCAGGAAAAGGGAGGTCATAATTCCGCTACACAAGACAATAGTGAGGCCTCACCTGGAGTGCAGTGTACAGTTCTGGCGACCATACCTACGTAAGGACATAGACATGGTAGAGAAGATTCAGAGGAGGGCAACAAAGATTGTGCATGGATTGCATCACAAGTCCTATGAAGACAGGCTGAAGGAACTGAACATGTACTCACTGGAGGAGAGGAGGGAGAGAGGGGATATGATAGAGACATACAAGTATCTCACAGGGAGGAACAGGGTGCAGGAATACACTATTTTTAAGTGAAAAAGATGTTCCAGGACTAGAAGGCATGGGATGAAGTTGGATGGAGGATGATTCAGAGGAAACATGAGGAAGAATTTCTTCACAGAACGGGTGGTAGACAAGTGGAACGCCCTGCCAGAGGAAGTGGTGGGGGCTGAAACAATCACGGGATTTAAGAATGCATGGGATAGACAGACAGTAAAGGAATTCTGGAGGTCAGGGGTAAGGGGCAACAGACTTCTAGGAAAAAATAAGCTGAACTTACAAGCTCAAATAGGCAGACTGGGTGGGCCATAAGCCCTTATCTGCCGACACTGTCTATGTATCTATGTATCAATAGGGGTTGATTGCATCATTAATTTACTTGGCCAGGACTTAATGCAAACTGCCTAAGGCCAGTGCAAGAAAAAAATTACTTCGCTATAATAATGTAACCTCGTCACCAAGGGGTTTCATCTTGGAGGCACTGCTGGGATTGTGTGCCTACTAGTGGCCAAAAAAAAAACAAATTATTATTACAGATTAATGGCTACCCAAGTAGAAATGGCTGTACACCAGTTGGTGGGGTGGTGTACTGGGCAGGAGAGTAACCCCCCAAATACTCTGCTTATACTGGATATTCCCCTGAATACCAGTAAGGACACTGTAGAGGGAGCACTCTCCAAAGTTGAATGTTTAAAAAAACGTGTGATGGTGGGTCGACAGGCTGATTTGATCACCCAAACTTTCATAGCTTTGGTAGAGTGTAGTGACCTCGTGGACAGCTCTAACGTGCCACAGACTATTCCCTCAAAAGGGGTCCCAGCCACCTGGAGAGTGATAACAAAAGACAGTAAAGACCCTGGGGAGGATGAGCTCCCACTATTATCTGAGACTTTTGAGGATAAATTTGCTAAGTTGTTCCTGGAGGAAGGGAAAACTGTTGAGGACTTTAAGAAACTATTTCTGCCACCTGAGGGTGTCCCTTCCCACTCCAACACCTGTTACTGCCCCATCTTCTGTGCCCATGCCAATACTGGCCCCTATATCTGTACCCGCCATTAGTCACGACTCCTACTGAAGGCTGAGAATCTTCTTGGGCACCCTTCCCACCCCCCCCCAAGGGGATGACTGGGAGACCTGGATCACCTATGTTGCCCACTTGGTACCCGAGTGGCAGTGTGCAGAGGCTGAGAAGTGGAAAGAATCATAGAAAGTTTGAGGGGTCCCACCCTTGAAGCCATTAAATTTCTGAGGTCCACAAACCATGATGCATCTGCTCAGAAGTACCTATCTGTACTTGAAGGCAATTTTGGGAGCACTGAGTCAGGGGAGACTTTGATGTGGAAATTCCAAGGTACCAAACAATGGAAGGGGGAAAGTTTGCCTGCATATGTTACTCGCCTAGAAAGAGCTCTGCAGAAAGCTTACCGGAAAGGTGCAGTACCTGCCAGTAATTTGAACCATTGGGGCACATACTGCAACATGCCAAGCATTCTAAACTGCAGATCATCCAGTTAAGGCTTCAGGATAGGAGAGGTAACCCACCTGACTACTGTGACTTGACAAAAGAACTTCGGGAAGTAGAGGGTGAAGAGGAAGATTGTAATTATGGGGTGAGTGCAGCCCAAAGTGATCATGGCAATGGAAGGCCCTTCCAAAATGGAGAGCACTAAGAGTGTCCCGCCGTGGGCTAAATGGTGGGGGAAGGAGTCGCTGAAGGAAGTCAGAAAAGTACAACCAGGTGCAGTCACTGAGGTATCCCCTGCTGACAGAGACCCAGGCCCCTGTCAGGATGTAACTGTTATGGGGATGGGGGTGCACCCTCAGGCATCCTCTACTGAGGGTGGCTTCTTGGCTGAGCTCAAGGAATTAACTGCCACCATAAAGAAACATTTGAGACATGGTACACTACCAGCAGAAGTCAGACCACAATCCCTCGTCGATGCTCCAGCATCCCCTGCTGCTTTCCCCACAGATGCCCTGAGAGCCTGTCATTTGTCACAACTGCAGCAAGGATGGCCATATGAAGAGGGAATGCTGTTCTCAGAAGGACTTAGAGAAAGCGGTGAATCGGCTTCACAGAGAGCTTCAGAAAACAGGTCAGTGATCAAGGGTGCACAAAATGACCGCATTGAAGGTTTTACCCATCCTAACTCAAACCCCTCTGTGGCTAAATTGTCTGTCCAGGCCTCTGCTGCTGTCCCTCCAGAATGGTCCAAAATAGTGGGCCCTTCAATGAAGACTACTGTGGCTGTGAATGGTATTCCTACTTGGGCTGTGCTTGACAGTGGGTGACAAGTGACCATTGTATTTCAGGACTGGTATTACAAACACTTATGTGATGTGCCATTACAAACCTTGGAAGGCCTTCGTGTGTAGGGGCTGACCAACAAGTCTTATCCCTACCTAGGATATGTCCACCTCTGGTTGTCTTTTCCTGCAACTGTAACTGGTGTAGAGGAGCAAGTAGAGACACTGGCCCTAATGTGTTCCCCACCAGACTATATGATGGGGTTCCCCTGTTAATTGGAAAAAAATGCCCACATGTTTGGGAAACTAGCACAACTCTGTCATGACAAACAAGGGCAACTGACTGGAAGGGCCCTAAGAATTCCAACCTTTGTAAAAAGGGCATATGACTTACAATAGAAACCCAATGAAGAGGACCCAGATGAGCCAGTGGGGATAGTGTGGAAAAAGGAAACTGACTCCTTGGTATTGGCCCCCAACGCCGAGTGCACAATACATTGAGAAGTCCGCCTAAAGAGAAACGTAAAGAACAAAATATTAATGTTGGATGCACCAGGTGATGGAAAGTTGCCAGAAGGATTATTGGTTAAACCCAGCATCTTGCCTGCCTGTGCACACGCCTATGCATGATGAGTGATGGTCCAGATTCGAAATATGTCAGATCGGGAGGTCCAGATGAACAGAGGGTGCACTCTAGCTACAGTACACTGTGCAGACACTACAGTATTACCCAATAACAAGTACTCTGGCTAAAAGGAGAGAGTGACCCCGGACCTATTTGACTTTGGTGATTCCCCTTTGACAGCTGAGTGGAAGACTAGGATTAGCAAGAAACTTGCCCAGACAGATCAAGTGTTTTCATTAAAAGAATGGGACGCGGTGTGCGTCCAAGGTGAAGAGCATCACATACACTTACATGATGACCTGCCATTTCGAGAGAGATCCCGATGCCTCACCCCAGCGGACATATATGATGTTAGGAGGCACCTGCAGAAAATGCTCGCTGCTGGCATCATACAAGAATCAAGGAGCCAATATGCCTCTCCCATTGTGGTTGTGCATAAGAATAATGGGTCAGTGAGGATGTGTGCTGATTATCGAACCCTGAAAAGGCGGACCATCCCAGATCAATACACCATGCCCCGTATACAAGATGCCCTGGATTGCCTGAATGGGAGCAAATGGTTCTCGGTATTGGATCTTCACAGCGGATATTACCAGATTCCAATGGCCCCAGAAGACCATGAGAAAATAGCCTTCATCTGTCCTTTGGGGTTCCATGAATTGCTGAGAATGCTACAGGGGATTTCAGGCACCCTGGCCACCTTTCAGTGACAGATGGAATGTGCAGTGGGAGATATGAACTTGCTGCGATGTCTAATGTACCTAGACAATGTCATTGTGTTTGGGCGCACATTATAGGAGCATGAGACCCAACTGTTTAAAGTCCTAGACCGACTGGAAGACTTCGGCCTCAAGCTGTCCATTGACAAGTGCCAGTTTTTTCAAACCTCCATGAAGTATGTAGGGCACATAGTATCTGCAGAAGAGATAGAGAATGATCCTAGTAAGGTTGAGTCACTGACTACTTGGCCCCAGCCCCATAACTTGAAAGAACTACAACGTTTCCTGGGGTTCTGTGGCTACTACTGCAGGTACATCAAGGACTATATGGGGGAGGCAAGGGTACTTTGCACCATACAGTTTAATGAATGGTTGAAAAAATGGTGTGGAGCACAGGGGTTTGCTTCATTGGGGACTGGGGTTCCATCTGGAGGGACACCAGCCTATACTAGTAGGATGGTTTGCATCTGTCCAGGAAGGGAACAAGTCTTTTGAGCAATCGGTTTCAGTGCTTCATTGGCAAGCTTTTAAACTAGTCAAAGGTGAAGGCACTGATAAGCAGCAGAAAAATCCCAGCCTCTCCCAACAAAACAGAGTACTAAATGAGAAAAAGACCTAGATAGAAAGGTCAGTGGGGGATGCTGCAACAGAAGGTAAAGCCATCAAAACATGGAGAGCAATGAGTACCAGTGCCCGTAGTCTGGGTAACAAGCTTCCTGAATTAGTGGCCATGATAGAGGAGGAACATCTGGATATTGTGGCAGTCACAGAAACATGGTACACACAGAACCATGACTGGGACGTAAACATACCAGGATACACTATCTACAGGAGGGACAGGGAGGGTAAAAGAGAAGGAGGAGTAGCTCTTTACATAAGGGACATAAGGGAAGGAATCAAAGCAACAGAACAAAAGGGTAAACAGGGAGGAGAAGTAGCACTGTGGGTAAATTTGGAGACAGGCAATGGCACCGCAATCTGCACAGGGGTTGTATACAGATCCCCTTCTCGGGGGGGAGGAAATGGACAAAGAAATGATAGAAAGTATACTTAGAATGGCAGAAAAAGGGGAGATATTGCTGATGGGTGATCTGAATATGTGAGATGTTAACTGGAGTGCAGTTGCAGCAGCCACTTCGAAGAGTGGGGTTATTCTAGATGCCCTACAGGGGGCATACCTTAGACAACTAGTACTGAAGCCTACTCAAGAGGGAGCAATCTTAGACCTGGTTCTCTCAAATGGAGATGGAGAGAGAATCACAGATGTAGAAGTGGGTAGCCATCTGGGAACTAGCAACCATCGAACAGTATGATTCACAATAAACACAGCAATAGAGTCAAGCCATACAAAGGCAAAAGTACTGGACCTTAGGAGGGCTGACTTTGCTAAATGGTGAGTGCCTAAGGAATGCACTAGCAAATGGGCAGGAAGGAGGGGTGGAAGAACAATGGGGAATAATAAAAACTGCCATCACAGGGGTAACGAGCCTTTGTGTGAAGCAAATAAAACAAAACGATGTAAGAAACCACTATGGTTCTCAAAGGAAGTGGCAGTGAAGGTTCAAGAGAAAAAAAAGCATTCAGGAAGTACAAGGAATCACAGAAGGAGCAGGACAGATAACTGTATCTATTAAAGCAAACGGAAGCTGGGAAGGCAGTCAGAATAGCAAAGGCCCAAACCGAGGAAAAGATAGCCAACTCAGTTAAGAAGGGGGATAAAACCTT
This sequence comes from Neoceratodus forsteri, assembly GCA_016271365.2. Classification (NCBI taxonomy): domain Eukaryota; kingdom Metazoa; phylum Chordata; order Ceratodontiformes; family Ceratodontidae; genus Neoceratodus; species Neoceratodus forsteri. The sequence continues at coordinate 59,074,677 of CM028131.1, forward strand.
TTATAGGTACATCAGGGAGTGAAGGAAGACCAAGGGAGGGATAGTGAGACTTAATAAAGGGGCAGGTGGGCAAAGGGAGACTGTAAAAAGGCAGAGATACTAAACAAATATTTTTGCTCAGTATTTACAAATGAAGAGGGGGAAGTACCTAAAACAAACAGTAGAAACACTCTGGATACAGAAGTTGATACCAGCCCATTTACAGAACAAAGGGTTATGAAAGAACTCTTACACTGAAGGTGGACAAAGCAATGGGGCCTGATGGGACTCATCCCAGAATTCTAAAAGAACTAAGGGTAGAACTAGTGACACCACTGACTACACTCTTTAACAAATCATGGGAGGATGGGGTGGTATCCGAGGACTGGAGGAGGGCAGATGTGATTCTCCTTCACAAAAGTGAGAGCAGGACAGAGGTAGGAAACTACAGACCTGTTAGTTTAACCTCAGTGATAGGGAAAATGATGGAATCACTTCGGACGGAAAGAAATGTTGAGTATCTAGAGGTCAGAGGGGCACAGGACCCAAGGCAGCATGGATTCACAGCGGGAAGGTCATGCCAGACAAATCTGATATATTTCTTTGACTAGGTGGCCAAAGTAGTAGATCAGGGAGGGGTTGTGGACATGGCCTACCTAGACTTTAGCAAGGCATTTGACACAATCCGTCACAAAAGATTAATATACAAGTTAGCCAGCCTGCCAAGATGACAGCCTGGGTAAAGAATTGGCTGGAGAATAGGACACAGAGAGTAATAGTAAATGGAGTCCACTCTGAAGAAAGGGGGGGTTACTAGTGGGGCACCGCAGGGTGCAGTATTAGGACCGGTCCTCTTCAATGCCTTTATAAGCAACATTGCAGAGGGACTGGAAGAAAAAGTATGTCGCTTTGCAGATGACACAAAGATCTGCAACAGAGTTGATGCACAAGGTGGGGTGGAAAGGATGAGAAGGGACTTGGCAAGGTTAGTGGAATGGTCAAATGTATGGCAGCTTAGATTCAATGCTAAGGAGTGCAAGGTAATGCACCTGGGAAACAATAACCCAGGGGAAGAGTACACAATGGGAGGTAATATACTAACAACAGAAATGGAAAGGGACCTGGGGGTAGTCATATCAGATGACCTAAAGGTGGGCAAGCAATGTGAGAGGGCATCAGGGAGGGCTGGGGGGATATGCATAGGGAGAGGCATCACCAGTAGAAAACAGGAAGTTATTTTCTCTCTGTACAGACAGCTGGTCAGACCCCATCTGGAGTACTGCGTGCAGTTCTGGAGACCCAGTCTCCACAAAGACATAGACAGGATGGAAGCTGTCCAGAGAAGTGCAACTAAAATGGTGCAGGGTCTGCCCCGGAAGACATATGAAGAGAGACTAAAGGAGCTTAATATGTATAGCTTCAAGGAAAGAAGGGAGAGGAGGGACATGACAGAAACTTTCAAGTACCTCAAGGGAAGCAACAAAGTCCAAGAGGGTAGCATCTTTCAAAAAAAGAGGTGTGCAAGAACAAGGAGGCACAATTTGAAGATAGGGGGGCAGCTCAGAGGTAATTTAAGGAAGTATTTTTTCACAGAGAGGGTTGTGGATGCATGGAACGGCCTTCCAGAGGAGGTTGTGGAGTCAAAAACAGTGGTGGAATTCAAGCATGCATGGGCCAGTCATAAGGCCAGTCTAGGGGGTGGGGGTAGGAAGAAGTAGGCTGCTGGTTAACTAGGATCTGCAGCTTATTCAGTAGGTAGGGAAATCGGCAGATTGGGTGGGCCAAGCGGTCCTTATCTGCCGTCAAATTCTATGTTTCAAATTCTATGTTATTCAAAGGTGATTTGCCCACTCCTGAATCTTACCCAGGGTTACCCCCCTACCAACCGTAAATACAAAAAGGGGTTGTCCAAGAACCCGAGAAAGTATACTTCTGAACAGGTGAATCTTTTGGGGCCCGCTGGACACTCGAATGTGAAGCAGCCTTCCACAAAGTCATATACCAGCTCACCCATGCACCCACCCTCGCATATGCTGACCCCACCTAGCCCTATGTACTGTATACAGACACTAGTCTGCAGGGCCTAGGAAATGTGCTGTATCAAGACCACGAGGATAGTCTGAGACCAGTGGCTTTCACCAGCAGGAGCTTGGCCCCATCAGAGTGAAACTATCCTGTGCACAAGCTGGAGTTTCTTGCCCTAAAATGGGCCATCGTTAACCAATTTCATGAGTACTTATATGGGGCAAAGATATTGGTGAAGACCAACAATAACCTGTTAACCTATGTACAGACTTCAGCTACGTTGGACGCCACTGGGCACTAGTGGCTCTCTGCCTTATCAACCTATGATTATGCTGTCAAATACAGACCAGGACTGAACCATATTGATGTTGACACCCTATCACGAAGGCCAGTCTCCAAGACTGATTGGGTCAGGCTGCCTGAACCTGACATCCGAGCATTGCGCTAAAAGTTTGATAGCGAGGAACAGATGTCTGCAGACACAGTGGCCTGTTTAGTAGACTGATTGGGCCCTCCTGATACCTGCATACCACCTGCCTATTGCCACTTCTCTGCTCTAGATATTAGTGACCTACCTCAATTAGATAATGACAGCATTTAGTGGGCTCAATCCCAAGATCCTATGATTCAGCCAGCACTTGATGCCTTGCATGCGGGGAAAGATATGTCCAAGTTGTGTTCCCCTGACTTGCGAACTACCCTATTGTTTAAAGAAGACCCCAGGTTAAAGTTACATGATCAGTTCTTATACAGAGAGACAGTGGATCGCGGTGGTCAAGTAGACAAGCAGCAACTGGTCCTGCCCATGGCCTTTAAAGATTTGATACTGAGGTCCCTCCACAATCACATGAGGCACCTCAGTATTGACAGAACTCTTGACCTGGTATGATCTTGATTCTACTGGACCAAGATGGGGGCCGATGTTGAGCACCATGTAAGGACCTGTAGTCGTTGCCTGCAAAGGAACACCCTGCCTCACAGGGCTGCCCTCCTTGTCAATATTACTACCAGCACCCCCATGGAACTGGTCTGCATAGACTTTCTGTGTTTAGAACCTGATCAACAGAATATTACCATTGTGTTAGTGGTTATGGATCATTTTGCACGATATGCACAAGCTTTTCAAACTAAAGATCAAAAGGCCTGTACTGTGGTCAAGGTGCTAGTGGAAAAATTCTTTGTCCACTATGGTGCCCCCCCCAGCGGATCCACTCTGACCAAAGCAGAGACTTTGAAAGCAAGTTAATCAAAGAAATGCTCCTTCTGTGGGGGGTACGGAAGTCAAGAACCACCCCTTATCACCCACAGGGGGACCCTCAACCAGAACATTTTAACCGCGCCCTTCTAGACATGCTGGGTACCCTCCATTGAAAAGATAAGCATAAATGAAGTCAGCAGATTAGCACCTTATTACACCTGTACAATTGCACTAAAAATGATGCTAGTGGGTTCTTCCACTACCGCCTCATGTTCAGGAGGGAGGCCCAACTGATTTGAGGTCTCACTAGATAGGGTCCGAGCCAAAAACTATCTGCAGTATGTACAGAAACTGAAAGCTCAATTGAACCATGCATATCAACTGGCCCAAACAATGGCATGCAAGAGAAATCTCACCAACAAAGAGAGGTACGATAAGAAAGTAAAGGCTCAAGAGCTACGGCCCGGAGACCGGATGTTGTTACGCAATTTGGGACTACATGGCAAGCACAAAATTGCTGATAGGTGGCACTATCTGCCTCATGTAGAAGTTGGAAAGTTGGATGATGTACAAGGTATGCCCAGAGAATAACTCCAAAGCTGTCAAGATCATGCACCGTAACCACTTGCTGCTTATCAGCCAAGTTATTATTGAAGCTGAGCCAGCAAACATGGCCTCCCCGGGCCAGTGACTCATGCTGCTGCAAAAAAAGAGACAGTCAACCTACCCCAGTAGTTACAGATTTAAGGTTTTCCCCACAGCAGGCCCAGAATGATAGTGACTATCAGTCCACCTCTGATGAAAGTGAGTGTGACAATGCCTATTACCCCTCCTATGAATTAAGTCAGCTGTTTCGAGGTAAACCTATGACTAATTGTGAGGATGAAGCTGGGCCTTCCCCCACTCCGCCAGGCCCAATGTCACATTGGCTTCCACAGCCCCATCACATGGCTTCTCATGGACTTGCCATCAGCTCTGTCCTCCACTTATCTTCCCCCTCCCCTGGCTAGAAAGTTGGTGGAGAGAGGGCTTATTGAAGCAGCTGTACTCCTCATAGAGCGGGTCCTGAAACCTACAGCAGGCTCTTTACTCACTCTGCTGTAGCAAAATTGGATACATGCCACTATCTACTGGGCAATAGACCCCACTTCTCCATAAGTCAGGAAGAGATGGGTTCTATCCTGCCTGTGACTTTTTGTGTGATCCAAGTAGTAACTTATAGCTTTCTTGACATCAATGCTATGCAGTCTTCATTCCCCCAAGCATCTCACTGTACAGACCAGGTCCCAGACTGGAGGAATGCCACATCACCGGAGCAGGACCTGCAGAGAGCTGGTGTTCATCCTGTCTGGTAGGGACCTTTATTCTTTTTTTCTTTATCTCCTCCCTCTCCAATGCAGGCAGCAGGAGTGCACTTGCATTTGTATGTGACGTGTGCATAGTGCACAGCACCAGCCTTTCTCTTTCCCTCCCACTACACTTCTCCACTTCACCATCACCTGTGATTACCTAGGTTGCAGTGGAGCAGCAGAGCTGGTGGCCTTTTCTCTCTCTGGAAATATACTTGTGGACACTTGATCCTCAACTGCGCAGCTGGCCCACGATGCCCCCTGCTTGTTCCAGATCACGGGTCCCCATTGTTGCAAGCAGTAGCACTATCGCTGTGCAACAGGCTGGCTTAATTACTGTACTTCGTTTTTCTGTATTGCAATTTTGCAAGTAAGATGGCAGCTGGACGAAAGGGGTGAAAAGTTTGTGCCAGCCTCCAATGGGGGCCAGGTCATTTGATTGTGGTGCTGGGCTGGGGGGGGCACCACTGGACTCCGTGGTTAATGTCTGTGAATGGGGAGAAGATAAGGTGCCACTAGACACCAGGGAAAACTTGTTGGGATGAAGAGAGGGAGGATTATTATGTACATCAGTGAGGGCTTACAGAGAATAGGAGAGGAATAAAGTGATGATGGACACCAGAGAGGGCTTATTGGGAGAGTTCTACTATATATGAGGCAGAAATTAGAGGGATGTAGACAGAGGATACCACTGTAAACCAACAAGTAACTGGAAAGGGACTCCTTCCCTCACATCAGCTCCACAGCTTGGGGCCACTGTAAATCTGGAAAGGCAAACTGGCACCACTTTCCTGGCTGGACTACTGAGAATAAATAAGTTTGGACCCTGCAATACGTTAGGATGGTGGAACAAGATTGAAAGTGGTTGTGAGGATGGCTAGGAGATTAGGTCCAACCTAAAGGTGAAGAAAATAAGGTGGTCTGATGTGGCCTGTCATATACACACACACACACACATATACACACACACATACTAATAAATACCCAAATATTTGGGCCCACGAATACTCAAGTCTAATATTCAAAATAAGGTATTCACCCACGCTTGCTTCTCAGCCAGCCAGGCAAGTCCTTCCACCCCATCTTTGACACAATCACTTCTCACTCTCCTCCATGACATTTTGTTTCTCCCAAATTAAATATGTTGGTTCTCTGACACTTTGTCAGAAGCCAAGGGCACTTCAAAATCTACCTGATCCCTACAGTGCCATGTGACTACTATTTCAATAGTGGCCCTTCGTGACTCATGATCCATCATTTTGGAGGGAGCAAAAATAGTTCAATCCTAGAGCACCTGCTTTGTTAAGGCAGTAGTGGTAGTGTAGCGCATATGACGGGGAAGGGCAGAGCAGTCTGCATCACTGATGACGCTATGAGGGAGACTGCAACACCCCGCCCCCTTTTTTCGACAGTGAGCACACATGCTTATGCCACACTGCAGCTTCTAGTACCTAAAGAGCCACTATCCTTCTCTTTATCGAATTCCCCCCCACCGAGTAGCACAAAGAACCCTTACCTGCCCCCACATCAAATTATTCTAAAAGCCTCTTTACTGAATTCCCCAATTTAGGAAAGGAAGGGATCTTCTTTTTGCTCCATGGAGCTTCTCTGCACCGAACCTTTACACTGCCGGCTGTGATTCACCGCCGTGCTACATTTTGTAACCTCACTATATGAGGAGTGAGGGACCAAGTGTCCATTGACATGAATGAGGCTGTGTTTAAAAGTTAAACTTTAGTGGTTTAGATGGGCCAGTTGGAATAAGTCATGGCCATCGCTTAACTAAATGGTGGCCATGATTTATTTTGACTGGCTGTCTAAACTAGTAAAATTTCACCTTTTAAGCACAGCCCCGTGTCAAAAGATGCTCGCCCCCTTGCTCCTCACATAGTGATGTCACAACATAGTAGTGCAGGGGTGGATATGGGGCATATCACAGTTGGCAGAGGTACAAGGAAGTGGAAGGGGTCAACATTGGCGTGGCAGATCTCCTCGGAGCAAAAATACTATCCTTCCCTTCCTGAACTGGGAAACTCAGAAAATAAGCTTTTAGAAGAATTTGATGTGGGGGCAGGTAAGGGTTCTTTGTGGTTCTTGGTGGGGGGGGGACTAGGTCAAAAGTTACTCTTCAAAAAAGTTGTTACCCTGGGGGGGGGCAACAAAGTTAGCCAAGATTTAACTACAACTATCCCCCAAATCATTAAACAGGGTAGGTGCTAGGACTTGAAATATAATTTGGCAAACTGATGGCTCAGGTTGCAGGGGAACACTTCCCTTTTTGTTAATTATACAGCTTTGTTTTCCTTTTGGAGTTGCCCACCCAGTCCTCCGGCCTTGGGGGCATACCCCTATGTTGAATGTGGTCCTGGCCTCTATCAGCCCTACTGGTTGCTCCACAGGGGCTGGCATAAATCCTGCTGTGGGTGCTGGGGAGGAGGGGCACTCTGCAAGTGCATTCAAAAACACAGCTAGTTCAACTGAGTAACAGGTGCTAAGCTACTTTTCAGCTTTGCTAACCACCTTTAAGTATTTGCTTTCCAGTACCTGCCACTCATTTTGCAGTCTGTTTCTTAAGGTCTCCTCCACCCCCCCCCCACCCACTACAGGAACTCCCAGCTTTTCTCTCAATATCTCCCGCAGTACCCTCTCAAACAATTATTTTCCCCTAATTCCACTATCACAACCACTTCCTTCTGCAGACTTCCCTGACAAGTATATTCATCCTCCGAACCCCCAACCGCCCCCACTGCTTCTAAACTCCGATACTACACAATGATGCAAAACCTATGAGTCAAAATCTAGTGCTAAAAAGTGCCCCCATACCACATCATGATATACTCTGTAGGCCTCCATCATACACAGCACTGCACCCTCCCCCCCCCGGGCCAGCACCCAGTGGCCCAAGCATTCGCAGCATACCTAGCACACACAGCATGGAAATCAGCCCTAACAGTCCACACAGAACTACCAGCAATTACAACTACTATCCTATTTGCAGCAGGGAAGGTGCCCCATAACATCGGCACATGAAATACCCTCAATTTCTCAAGGCGACTGTGTAGAACATCAGATCACCACTATTAGTATAGCGCAAACCTACGAATATAATGTAATCAACGCTATACTACAACTGCGCTATGCTATTTTCCCTTGCCATTGATTTTAACATTGGCAGGTTGTGGGTGACTTGCTGTTAATTGTGGCTTTCTCACTTTATCTCAGTTGGGAGCCTTCGTGACCGCCCCACGCCCGATTATTCAGGTGTCTATAGGGGCAAAGCCCCCCACCACCACTCAAATAAACCAAAATAAAAATAAAACCTACAGGTCGACGTTGCATACAGCATGCCATATGTGGACAGATAGCATAGCAGCGGTCCAGTTCTACACAATCCCCTTACTCAAAGTCAATCCCATGCTACACACTGCTTAACCTCATGCCCCACAAATCGGGGACTTAAAAACATCAAGGACACATCTTTCAAAAATGGTAATTATTTTTTTAGCAAAAAAAAAAAAAGAAGAAGAAAAAAACTGCAACAACATAGGGAGAAATGCATTTTTTCAAGGAGACCTAGACTTACTTATGTGTGGCACGATGTACTGCTCACATCTCTAGTGTTTCAGGACAGAAATGCCAATATTGGGAGGGAATGAAAAAATGTCTGAGGCAAAATCAGCCCTGAAAATCAGACACTTCATAGGTATTGTATACAGTCCTCCAAACTCACTTGCATCATCTCCACCAACTACACAAAACACTTCACTCCAGCACAGCAACTGCATGTTCAATTCTACACGTCAGATAATCGGTCTCACATAGTACAGTATACCTGACCAGTCTGTACTCATTGCATCTTCCACCTTATCGTTTACTTTTTTCATTTTTATGTTTGTTTGCAGGCATGTGCAAGAAACATAGTGCCATCATCCGAGTTTTCGGAGGTGTGTCACCCCCTCTTCCAATTCGGTCAGTGTGTTGGCAGGCACGGCCTCAGTCCTCCAATGCATGCTGGAGCTGTCTATGACAGCTCCAAAATGCAGTGGTGTACAGTTGAAAGGAGGAGCTACGCTTCAGTGAGCAGCGATCAGATAGTGCCTGCTCATGCGCAGTTCCCCCTACACACACACACACACACAAGCGCCATTCACGCATACTGCTGTGCTGCCCCTTGCGCTGTAGCCGATGGGGATGCCCAATCCCCCATCGGCTGCTGCTCGCCCCAAAAGCCTTCCACATGCCACGCTGGGTGCCCACCCCAGCGTGGCAGTCATATTATGCCGGCGAGGGTGCCAACTCCCCATCGGCTCCACTGTCCTCCCAGAGAACAGGGTGCCATGCTGGAAGCCCACCCCAGTGTGGCAAACGCCCGCTGTCGTCATTTTAAAAAACCTGTAAAGAAAAAACTGTCCCTTGGCACTTCTCCTGGCCCCCTCCACAATCGCACCCACCCACTCGCACCCTGCCTCCCACCCCCAATCTATACTTACCTCGGACCTCAGTGTGACCATCTTGATTGGACCGGGAACACGTCTGCACTCTTCAAAGCCGACCGCGAACTGAGGAAATGTTGGTAAGCTGTATAATGGGATAGATAGGGTTTTTTCAACTTTATTGCATATCTCAAGGCATTTTTTGGAATTTTTGCACCAAATTTTCAACGTGGGGCTTTTGGAACTCCTTCTCATGAATGCTGTCACTGTCATGGCGTTACTCGGGCCCGATTGGAGATTTCGCAGCCACTGCGCAAAATCACCTTTCTGGAATGATTAACAAAATGACACTGCCAGTGTTCATAAGGTGGGCTCTCAAGAAGCCTATTTTGAAAATTTGGTGGAAAAATTCCAAAAAAATGACTGTTTTACAAGCGTGCGTTGCGCAGTTCCTACGCAGGCTCGTAAGTTCGTGAATTTTCAATATTTTCACTCCAGATTTTCAACATTGCAATTTACCACACCTTCTTATGAACAGTACAGCTGTGATTTTCACATCTCACCCAAAACATGTTTTCCGAGAGTGCATAATGGCGCAGTCGTGTGCAAAATCAATGTATGGGACAAATTAAGAAAATCACAGTGACACTGTTCATGAGCAGGCGTCTTAATATGGCTATGTTGAAAATTTGGTGAAAAATTCCTAAAAATGACTGTTTTACGAGCGTGCGCTGCGCAGTTCCTACGCATGCTCATAAGTTCATGAATTTTCAATATTTTCATTCCAGATTTTCAACATTGCCATTTTACCACACCTCCTTATGAGCAGTACAGATGTCATTTTTTACATCTTGCCCAAAATGTGTTTCCACCCATGTAGCGCACAATGGTGCAGTTGGTGTGCGGAATCAATGTCTGAGACACATTAAGAAAATCACAGTGACACTGTTCATGAGCAGAGGTCTTAAAATGGCTATGTTGAAAATTTGGTGAAAAAATCCCTTAAAATTACTTTTACGACTGTGCATTGCGCAATTCCTATGCACGCTCGTAAGTCTGCGAATTTTCAATATTTTCAATCCATATTTTCAACATTGCCATTTTATTACGCTTCCTTGTGAATAGTACAGCTGTCATTTGTCACATCTTGCCCAAAACAAGTTTCCGCCCATGTAGGGAACAATGGTGCAGTCGGTGTGCGAAATCAATGTGTGGGACACATTAAGAAAATCACAATGATGATATTCATGAGCAGAGGTCTTAAAATGGCTATGTTGAAAATTTGGTGAAAAAATTCCTAAAAATGACTGTTTTACGAGCGTGTGTTGCGCAGTTCCTACACACACTCATAAGTTTGTGAATTTTCAATATTTTCACACCAGATTTTCAGCATTGCCATTTTATTACATTTCCTTATGAACAGTACAGCTGCCATTTTTCACATGTCACCTAAAATGTGTTTTCGCACCTGTAGCGCTCAATGGTGCAGTCAGTGTGTAAAAGCAATGTTTGGGACAGATTAAGAAAATCACAGTTACACTGTTCATGAGCAGAGGTCTTAAAATGGCTATGTTGAAAATTTGGTGACAAAAGTCTATAAAATGACTGTGTTATGAGTGAGCATTGAGCAGTTTCCACGCACCCTCGTAGGTTCATGACTTTGTAATATTTTCAGTCTAGATTTTCACAGTGGCATTTTTCCACACTTCCTTATGAACAGTACAGCTGTCATTTTACACCTTGGCGAAATGTGTTTTCACTTTCAGTGCAGAGATCTTGATGGTCGCTGTGAAATCATTATTCGGAACAGATAAAGAAAATCACAGTGACACTGTTCATGATCGGAGGTCCCAAAATGCCTGTGTTGACAATCTGCTGTAAAAAATCCCTAAACCTAATTACATTACGGGAGTGCGTTGCACATTTTCTATGCACCTTCGTTGACTTCACCAGTTTTTTTAATATTTTTACTGCAGATTTGCAACATTGCCATTTTTTACACCTCCCCATGTACAGTGCAGCTGTCATTTTTTACATCCTGTTCGGAATGTTTTTGCACCTGTGGTGCTAAATGCCGTAGTCGCTGAGCATAAGCAGCTTTCAGCTAACAAACTGATATTGACACTGTTCATGAGGTGGGGTCACAAAAAAAACTGTTGAAAATTTGGAGTGAAAATACCAACAAATGCCTGAGGTATTAGGGTTTCCAACCATAACGCCCAACCCTGTAGAGAATGACAGGCATCAGGGGTGTGACTTGGGATTCATGCCTGTAATGCTCATACCATTCTGCACCCTGCAGCCAGTGAGAGGCATCGAGTTATGCCTTGGACTCTTCGGCCCCAAAGTTCACGCCATTCTCTTATAGCGCACCCATCTCACTGTAATTCCTGATGGAATGGGGTGCACATAAGGGCCAAAGACCCCAACGTGACACGTGTCTGTGTCTGCAGGGTAGGGTGTGGTGAAATGGCGTGGCTGTTATGCCTGATGACCCAAAGGCACACCCCAATGCCTGTCACTCTCTGCAGGGTGGTGGTGGGGTTGACTTCAGTTCAATACTTCACTGCCATTACTATTACACAGCTCTGTAACTTCTACACTACCACTGTCAATGCCAGCAAGCAAACATTCGTCATTGACAAATGCTTGTTTGCTGCTAGTCCTGCTTCACTTGCCGACGACCGTTAAGCTGACAAACCGGAAATACTATCCCCCTGACTTCCTCCCGCGCTACATGCAAAGGCCCACCAAATGGAAAGCAATGTTGACTGAGCAGCAGCACAAAAGCAAATTAAGTAGAAATATTAAGAGACAGCTACATTAGATAGCTACTGGAAAAGAATTACCATACCTGCTGTGGCTTGTATGCAGTATATGGGTCCCACAATGGCAGATGAGATTTCAGCTACTACTGAGATTTCAAACAGTGATGTCCCTTCATACAGTTAGTAGTCATGGTAGGTATAATATACTGCGGCAGGGGGGCTTTTCCCCCCCCAAAACATAAATGATCAGATGTATGGGAGGGATGGGGGTTCAGGGGGCACAGCCCCTTGATCTGTGGCACTCTCATTTGCCATTTTGACAGGACCCATAAACCGACCCGCTCCCCTGCTGCAACTTCATTAAGAACATTCCTAGTTTGTGGCTGAAGTACTTCTTAACAACAACGTACATGTTAACAGCAATTGCTATCAGCACGGAAATTACTACTAGCATGTAAATACTTCCTTGCCGACCCCTGGAGGAAAACGGAAGGGATGAACCATTGCAGAGCAGGGGTGGAGGTTCTGAACATATTTCATAGAAACAAATCACGTACACCAGTGCATACACTGTACCTACCATTAAAAAACTATAAGTTAAATTTGTTTCTATGTATTTTCTCTAGTGTGCATAATTTTTTTATATTTTTATTAAACAGGGCTTTACTGAGTATATATTATTGTCCCCCTGTCCCAGCTCTGCAATACTTCTGCCCTGCCATGTATTGTCAGCACCATGCTGGCTGTGGGGTTATCCATTTACCTGCTGGCAGTTTTATTAGCTAACTAACTTGAATGTGCCTATAACTTTTTGGTAGCAGCATCAAATCCCAGCAGTAACATTTTTAATTGTTTATCTCACCTCTGATCTCTTTACTGTTGCCCTCCTATTTTGTTTCCCTCCCAACAAAATAGGAGAGCAACAGTAAGTAGCTCGGGGGGGGGGGGTGAAATCTGCAGTTATTTTGATACCTCAGAGCAAGAGACAAAGAAAAATATGATTAGGAAATAAATGCAAAAAAAAAGCCCCTGCTCTCTCAAGTGCCCTTTGAGCAAGGAGGCAGTAAAGCACAGTGGTTTAAGGCTCTGAGCTACAAACCTGGAGACCAGGGTTTGAATCCTACAGTGCCTGTTTGCGTATTGTGTGACCCTGAGCAAGTTACTTGACTACCTTATGTTCCCAGATTGTACCTGTAAACAAGCTTTCAGCTTAGTGTGTCTCTGCTGGTTAAAAAAACAAAACAAATAAAAATAAAAAATAATAACGTAGTGCACCCATATAGGCAACTCCTGACCCAGCTTGTTCTCCGTTTGAACCTGCCCTGAGTTGGTGAAACCATGAGAGTGCAGTGTTCTCTGTCAGGCTCAGACAGGGGACAGAGATTCTCACTGCAGCACAGCATCCATTAGGGTTTTGGGGCTGTCCTTGACCTTACAACATTGAGCCTCCATACAATGGCTTAGTCTCTGCAGTGAATGTACTCACAGCTAGGGAGGTGGGAGGGTTGGGGAGCACTTGAAGAGGGAACAGACCACCAATGACAGCCACCAGCAACCTGCTAATATCAGTAGCCCTTTACTTCGGTAGTGGATACTCTTGTGGACCCAGTTGCACCCTGACCAGTTCATCGTCTCCAGAGGGGCAAGTTTTAGGGCTGTTGTCAAAGTACTAGATCTACGCATGTGAACATACGAAACTTGCCAGCAGAAACAGACTTCACTGTCTATCAGGTCTGCACAGCTAGCAAGCTTATTTTGCAGTTGCCCCATTTACAGTACCTCTAGGAAATGTTCAGCGTTGTTTACCCATCCCCTACCTTACCCCGTCCCTCACCCTTTTGAAACTTCGCACCATCCTACATGTCACCACCCCCTCTGGCAGAGGGTTCCATTTCAACATCACCATCTCAGTGAAATAAACCCTCATCATCTCCTTCCTGAACCTGCCTCCCTCCAATCTTAACCCATGCTCCCTTGTTTCCCTTCACCTCCTGAGCTTAAATAACCCCTCTGTGCCAGATCTGTTGATCCTCCCAAGTATTTGAAAGCTTCAATCATATCCCCCCCAGGTCCCTTCTCTCTTCCAAGGTGAACAGACTTAAGTGTCTCAGCTTTTCTTTGTAGCTTCTGTCTTCCATCCCCTGTATCATTTCCATCACCCTACACTGCATTGCCTTGAGCAGTCTGATATCCTTCTTCAGATATGGATGCCAGTATTGCATGCAGTAGTCCAACTGCGGCCTGACCAAGGGCCTGTGCAGAGTAAGATCACATCTTTGTTCCTGGATGAGAACCTCCGCGCAGTGCAGCCCAGCATCCGATTGGCCCTAGCCGCAGCCTTCTTGCACTGAGCAGAGTTGTTCATGCCCCCGTTATTATGACCCCCAGATCCTTCTCCTCCACAGTGACACCTAACCGCACCCCCCCAACCAATATTCCCTCCTCGGGTTCTTCAACCCAGAGTGAATAACTTTGCATTTCTTTGTATTAAAACCCAATTGTCACCTTTTCACCCTGTAGTTTCTGCCACCCCACTATGTCATACAGAACAGCCCCCGTCTTGGTGTCATCCAAGAACAAAGTGATCCTGCTCCCAAACCCATGTGCAACATCCGGTATGACCAAATAACACCAGCCCCATCAAAGAGCCCTGTGGAACACTGCTGGTACTGGCTTGGGAGATGAGAGCCCCAACGACCACCATTGCAGTCTATCTGCCAGCAAATTCTTGATCCAGTTAGCCAGTTTATCCCCCACCCTATGTTTTTCAGCTTTGCCCGTCAGACGCCGATGAGGGACTGAATCAAAGACGTTGCCAAAATCCAAATATAGGACACCCACTGCATGGCCCTTGTCTATCTCCCTCATGACCAAGTCATAGAACTCTATTAGGGTGGTCTGGCATGATCTCCCTGAGACAAACCCATGTTGCTGCCCACCCTGCAGCTGAGTGATCTCTAGGAAGTTTAGCAGTCTCTCTTTCAAGATTGCGTCCATACGTTTACCCACAATGAAAGTGAGACTGACTGGCCTGCAGTTACGCAGATCATCTTCTGGGCCACTCTTGTGGTTAAGTGCCACATGCTCCAAGAGGTGTTAAACAGGTTAGTCAGTGACCCGGCCAACACCTCTGCCATCTCTCTGAACACCCTTTGGTGAATGCCATCAGGACTTGGTGCCTTATTCACAAAATGCCTTCAGACCTTCCAGTACCCTGAATTCCAGAATCACTTAGTCAGTCAGCCACCTCCTCCCCCCTCATCCCCACCCTCCCAGTTCACTGAAGTAGCACGCCTCCTACTTCCTTCATGAACACAAAGTAGAAATAATCATTTAGTACTTCTGCCTGTTTCTTCTCCTTCTACATCCCCCCACCTTTTTTGACCTGGACTATCCAGTCCCTGCATTTCCTTTTTTCCCTCACATATCTATAGAATTCCTTCTCCCACTCCCTGATACCCCGAGCCAGCCTCAGCTCTTTGGAGGCCTTAACCTCTCTTACTAATTTGGTTTCCTCTTTGGACCTCCTTGCTTACATCTCCCTTTTATCCTCCCTCCCAGTTCTTTTCAGTCTTCTAAATGGCACTTTCTTGGCTCTAAGCCCCTCCAACACCCTCCTGGCCATCCAGCATGGCACCTTAGCCCTGGTCTTCTTGCTCAGGGTCCTGGTGCATGCTTCAGTAGCCTCCCTCAGTCCAGACTTTAAGATATCCCACTTGTGTTGTGCGTTTGTCTCTGACCTAATCTCCTCAAGGCACCCTCTCAGTAGTTCCTTCATCCTCCCAAAGTCTGCACATCTGAAGTTCACTACCTTGGTTGCTGACCATGCAGCCATCCTGCTCATGCTCAGTGTGAACTCCACTGAAAGGTGATGACTCCCAGCTAGTGGGTCCTCCACTTGTAGTTTCCTCACCATCTCCCCATTTGATAATACCAGGTCCAATATTTTACCTAGCCACGCTGGTTCACTAAACATCTTATCCAGGTGGCTATCATGGAACACATCCAGAAGTTCGTGTTCCCTGGCATTAGAGGTGGCCTGGGTAGATTGGATCCACCCTTGGTAGATTGAGGTCCCCCACGATCACCACACTCCCCTTACTGCGTACGCATCTAATCTGATCCACAAACTCCCTTTACAACTCCTCAGCCTACGCTGGTGGTCTATACACCACCCTTAGCATCAGTTTCCTACCCCTTGGATCCAGGAACTGCATCCACAGGGTCTTCGTCCTCCCCTCCTCCCCCCCATCCCTTCTGCATCTGATCCCATTTTTTACACAAATCACCACCACATCCCCTTTCCTCATCCCTCTGTCTTTCCTATAAACCCTGTACCTAGGAATCATCAGATCCCAGTCCTGGTGTTGACTGGCCCATGTCTCCAAGAGGGCCTGCTAGCCAGGCTCTTCAAAGTCAGGGAGATTACCCTCCACTCAATACCCACCTTCTCCCTGCCCTGTGCCGCCTCTACCAGACCTTCCCCCTCTGCTCCCTCTTGTTGTTACAAACTCTGCTATCATGGGGGGGTCAGCTCATTCAACTCCCCTACCAGGCAACCTGCATACCAGCTGCCCACTCATCTCCCCCACTTCCTAGTTTAAAAACCCCATGGAAGCTATGTATTCCTCCAGTTTCCTCTTCAAGGCCCCCTGCCCAGCCCTACTCAAGTGCAATCTGTCCTCTACATGTAGGTTATTGTTGACCCATGTGTTCCCCCAATTCCCCACCAGCCCATAGCCCTGTGAGTGACACCATCCCACCAGCCAAGAATTAATCTCCACACTACTGTCATTCCTCGCTCTGCTCGCCCTGGGTACTGACAGTATGCGGTTAAAATAACATGTCCACAATAGCTCGAGTCAATTTAGCGCTTACATCTTAGCGCGTGTCTGTATTAGTGCATAACATTAAAGTGCACTGTCGAAATCACGCCATCTAGTGGTATAGCTAAAAAATGCTTAAATGTTGCACACACAATTCACCCACAGGTAGCAATCATGTCAGCTTTAGGACCCACTTGTGAGAAGGTTTGATTTGTTAAAAGTCAGAAGGGTGGAGAGCTCGCTCTGTTAAATGACTTTCTCTATCGCAGAGAATGAGCAACAGCTTCTAAGGCATATTACAAATGCCTTGACTATGATAAGGGCCACTGCTCTGGCAGAATTCACTTGAATGGGGAAATTGTGCTGAAGATAATCGGTGAGCACAATCATGTCCCCGATCCTGCTGTTGTCTCTGTTAAGGAAGCGGTTGCTGGCATGAAGGACAAGGCTGCGACAAGTAGCGAGACCACACACCAAATAGTTGCTGTAGCTGTAACAGAGCTGTATCCCTCAGTTGCTTCACAGCTCCCTGCGATGTCTCTTATTAAGTGTACAGTACGAAGAACACGCAGGGCTGCTGCCTGTCCACCCCCAGAATCGAGTGATGCTGCATCACTTGAGCTAACTGCCGAGTTGTGTGTCACCACACAAAATGATGAATTTCTACTGTTCGATTCTGGTCCTGTGCAAGACAGACTACTCATTTTCAGTACCACTAAAGATCTTGAACTTTTGAAAAACTCACGGCATTGGTTTGCTGATGATACTTTTAAATGTTGCCCAACAATATTCCAACAGCTGTATACTATTCATGGTGTAAGAAATAATACTGTTGTTCCCCTCATTTACATACTAATGGCAAACAGAACAACCTCCTCATACAATTGGGTCTTCACTGAGCTGCTAAACCTGTGCCCTAACTTGAGACCTGACAGTATAATTCTGGACTATGAACAGGCAGCCATAAAAGCATTCAAAATGTCCTTTCCATCAGCACATATTCGTGGTTGTTTCCTACATTTCTGTCAAACATTCTGGAGGAAGATTCAAGAACATCAACAGATCTATGCAAGTTATATATCAGACCCAGACTTTGCCTTACAGTTGCAACTTCTACCAGCACTAGCATATGTTCCAGTGGATGAAGTAATAAAAACATCTGATAAACTGATTTCGACTCCATTAGTAATGTAGAATTGCAAACCCCAGTGATTGACTACTTTGAGGATATGTGGCTGGCAAAACATAATATTGTTGGGAACTTGTTAGGAAGGTAAGTTACACTTTCTACAGAAAGTTTCATTTTTTACGTTTGCTTGCGAGCATGCACAAGGAACGTTTTGGGAGAGTAGCACACTTGGAGGTGTGCTTCTCCCACCCAGTGCACTGCTCCCTTGAGCAGGCATGGCGGTCCTGCAGCAATGAGTGCAGGAGCTCAGTATGACAGCGGTGTTCCTCTGCTTTAAAGGAAAGCACGCTGCATACTGGCGCCGCCCTGGCGTCACGTGCTGCCTTCCCGCGCGGCATGCACGCCCCAAGAGCTTTGGTGCCACACTGGAAGCCCACCCCAGCGTGGCAAATGTTGTTGCGATGGGGTCCAATCCCCTTCAGCTCCTATGCCCCCAAGCCGTCCTGCTGCCCGCTGGGGCCCACCCCAGCGTGGCTAACGGTCCTTTAGTTTGCTGGCCAGGGGTGCCCAATCCCCTGTCGCGCCTCCCCCGTAGTTTGCCGGGGGGTGCCCAATCCCGTCGGCTCCTCTGCCCCCCCAGCCATCTTCTGCCACGCTGGGAGCCCACCCCAGTGTGGCAAGCGTCCCACGTTGTCTTTTTATTTTTACCTGTAAAACAAAAGCGGTCCTGCAGCGCGTCTCCAGCCCCCTCCCACAACCGCACCCACCCTTGCCCAGCCTCCCCACACACCTCACCCCATACTTCCCTCCGGACTCCAGTAGCGATCTTGGTGGACGGGAACCGTCTGCAGTCTTCAAAGCCGACCGCGAACTGAGGAAATGCGGTGGCTGTATAATGCGACTGCCATAGGGGGTTTCAACTTTGTGCATATCTCAGTCATTTTTTGGAATTTTTACCAAATTTTCAACATGGGGTTTTGGGACCCTTCTCATGATTGATGTCACTGTCCATGGCGTTAGTCGGGCCCGAAGGGTGATTTCCGCAGGCTCACGCGGTCACTGCAAAATCACCCTTTGGCCTTGAATAGCATCGCAGTGTTTCATCGATCATGAAGGAATCCAAACCCCATTTGGAAAATCTGATGCAAAATTCAAAAATGACTGTTCTGACGTACGTTGTCGTGGTTCTAAGCAGGCTCGTAAGTTCGCAAATTTTCAATATTTTCCTCCAGATTTCCAACATTGCCATTTTATCACACCTTCTTATGAGTTGTATAGTTGTCATTTTCATCTCACCCAAAATGTGTTCTGCCCATATAATTGCACAATGGCGCGAGTGTTGCGAAATCTATGTATGGAACACATTAAGAAAATCACAGTGACACTGTTCATGAGCAGAGGTCTTAAAAGCGGCCATGTTGAAAATTGGTGAAAAAATTCCTAAAAATGACTGTTTTACGGCGTCGTGCGCGGTTCCTCGCTTGCGCTTTCATGCGTTCTCAATTTTCAATATTTGCACTTCAGATTTTCAACATTGCCATTTTACCACACCTCCTCATGTGCAGTACAGCTGTCATTTTCACATCCTGCCCAAAATGTGTTTCTGCCCATGTAGCGCACAATGGCGCAGTCGGTGTCTTGAACTCAATGTATAGGACACATTAAGAAAATCACAGTGACACTGATCATGAGCAGAGGTCTTAAAATGGCTGTGCTGAAAATTTGGTGAAAAAATTCCTAAAAATGACTGTTTTATGACTCTGCGTTGCGCAGTTCCTACGCACGCTTGTAAGTTTGCAAATTTTCAATATTTTCACTCCAGATTTTCAAAATTGCCATTTTACCACACCTCCTTATGAGCAGTACAGCTGTCATTTTTCACATCCTGCCCAAAATGCCTTTCTGCCCATGTACTGCACAATGGCGCAGTCTGTGTGCGAAATCAATGTAAGGACACAGTAAGAAAATCACAGTGACACTGTTCATTAGCAGAGGTTTTAAAATGGCAATGTTGAAAATTTGGTGAAAAAAATCCTACAAATGACTGTTTCTGACATCACGTTGCACAGTTCCATACTGCGCTCATAGGTTTACAAATTTTCAATATTTCCACTCCAGATTTTCAACATTGCCATTTTACACAATTCCTATATGAGCAGTACAGCTGTCATTTTCACATCCTGCCCAAAGCGTGTTTCGCCTATACTAGGCACTAATGGGGGTAACAACAAGGTCATGCTGACAATTTATTATTTTGAAATACCAACATGTCTTTGGGGGCATTAGGGTAAAACACCATACATGCAAACACCCTGCAAATACCTGCAAGCGAACGTTCGGCATTGACAAATGTTTGTTTCTTATTGGCATTAAAAAGAGAATTGCAGTATTCCATTAAAGTGTAGTAATTTTATAACCAGAGGGGGTGAAATACAACTGAAGTTGCTTGATTCCTGTGCTAGACACCTAGGATTTGGAAGGATACTTGTGCAACTTTTTAGAAGTGTCCTGCTGGCTGAGCAGTGAGTTCATTTTTATCCCTGGACTCAGTAGAGTGGTTTGTGTAGGAGCAGTGGTCTAGTAAATTGTGGTGTTGGTTGGCAGGCAATAACACCGGCGAGGTGTGGGTTATTGCCTGATAAACTGCGCCAGGGTGTAGCGCGACGAGTGCCTTATGCGCCAAGCGTGCTCTTATCAAGCAATAACCCACACCTCAGTATGTGTTTATTATATAAAAGGGCCCTCGGTAAAGAAATTTATATAAAAAAAAAACAATAAGGATATAAGAAAAAAAAAATATGATTTTCCATTTGAGAAAAAATAGTCCTTCTTTATGTGTTGAATGGAGGTTTTGCATTAAAGTTATTAGTGATGACTGGTGTTTGTCTGTGTTCTACTGTTAGACAGAAACACAGACAGACATAGAAATACCCAAAGCAAGTTGATTTTGTTTTGATATTTTATTACTTTGAGCATGGAGTTGTAGCTACATACAGATAGCGGTAGCGGGAATGACTGAGTCTGTTATGGATTCTGTATTAACTGTCACCCCCATATACAGACAGCATTTATTTTGGTCATTTTATTTAATTTTGTTGTTATATTTCTTTTTATTTTCTGCTGACATGGATTGTTTGCCCAAGTAGGATCGGCGTGTTCCTCATCTTTGTTTTGATATTTATTACTTTGAGCGATGAGTTGTAGCTACATGCAGTTAGCAGCAATGAGAATGACCCGAGTCTGTAATGGATTCTGTATTAACTGTCACCACTCCCGATATACAGACAGCATTTATTTTGGTCATTTTATTTAATTTTTTTTATATTTTTTTTATTTCTGTTGACATGAATCGTTTGCCCGAGTGGGATAGGCGTTCCTCATCGGCTGCTGTAAAGTGTGATTTCCTGCTTTGCGGTCGGGGCTCATGAGTTATTTGCTTCGTTTAAAAAAAAATGTTTTTTCCTTCTTGATATGGTTTTCCATAGTTAGTTGTCAGCTGTTGCAGTTGGATTTAAATGACAGTATGGCAGGCCGGGGGGGGGGCTGTGATGCCACAAACGCTGAGTAGCGGGAGCGAGAGTTGGACTTGTGTGGAAGAAACGTGTTGGACTGTGAGTAAAAATAAAAACTGTTTAGGGGACTCTGCAGGAAGGGTGACATTATCTACACACAGTGTTAGGTGTTCTGTTCTGTGCAGTGGATTTTTGGATATTTTGCCGTTTCTCAAGGGGTGCTTGCTTTACTACTGTTGTGTGGTCATTCTGTGTGAGACCTCCTGCCCAATACTTGATTGTGAAGTTTGTACCAGTCTCTGCTTTTGTTTACTGTGGCTAGTGGGCAGTGATACGTTGTTGTTATGTGGTCGCAGGGTGAAGGTTAGTGCCGGTTGACCAGGATATCACTCGATAAGGACACGGGTCTGAAGGCCCTTTAGCCAATCAGATTCATTTATTTTAAATGCCCATTTTATAACTTACTATAAAGGGCAGTACTCACCAGGGTGGTGGAGCAGTGGTGTATTTGATTGTTTCTAACAGTCACCAGTGGTTGTGGCCTACCACCCACCCTTCCCTCACCCCGCCCACCCCAGGCGTGGCATTTCCTTTATAGCCAAGGTTCTGACATCACTTCCTCAACAGGTCTTGGGGCAGAACTGTCATATTCTTAATTACCCAGACAGTGCATAAAGGGTAAGTACACACAAAAAAAAAATGTATATATTACTCATTGTATATTATATGGAAGAGGGACATGTGGGGAGTGGTGCAATGCACTGGCTGTGGGACAGCAATTTTCTGGGAGACATTCTGGAACCTGCATTGCTTCCCTATTTGCAGGCAACTGTCAGCTCTGAGGGAGAAGGTTGCCCACCTCCAGGCTGAACTGGCAAGGACTAAGGAGGCCTCCCCCACCCAAAGAGCACCAGTTCCACAACCACTGCCTCAGAGGTTGCCATGTGTGAAGAGCAGATGGACCACAGTAGGTTCTGGGAGGGTGAGGGTGGTGAAACAGAGGCGTAGCCCCCGAGTTGTACCTCTAAACAAATCATATGTCAGTCTGGAAAATCAGGGTTCCTCTATGATGACACCCTCAGTGGAGACCAAGAAGAATGCTGGGGACATCCACAAGGGAGACCCACAAAAGAGTGGCAAGGGACAACACAGGGGAAAGAAACAGCTTCTGATAGGGACTCAATTGTTAGGGGTGTAGACCTGGGGAAGGGAGAGGAGAGGGAAGTAAGGTGCCTGCCTGGTGCCATGGCTTGGAGGGACAGGAAGCAAATCCTCAGGATTGCAGAAGCAGCATCACAGGAGAGGGAACTAGATATCATTGTCCACCTCGGGACAAATGACCTAGCTAGGTATGAGATCAGTGCAGTGCAGGATGAATTTGTGGAGTTGGGGAGGGGCCTCAGACAGGTAGCAAGCACGGTAACCTTCTCAGAGGAGCTGCCAGTCTATGGCAGGGGTGAGGCTATGGTACTGCACACCATGCAGTTTAATGAATGGTTGCAAAACTGGTGCAGAGCACAGGGCCTTGGCTTCATTGGGGACTGTGGGTCCACCTGGAGAGATGAAGGTCTATACTGGCATGATGGTCTGCATCTGTCCAGGAAGGGAAACACGCTCCTAGGTGGCAGGTTTAAAGGCTTCCTTGGCAAGCTTTTAAACTAGCCAAGGGAGAAGGTGCTGATAGGACACAGGAAAGTTCAAGCCTCCCCCCACAAAACATGGCAGGTAGTAGGGTAAACACTGAGGTACAGAGCTTGACAGAGGACAGGACAGGGGTAAATGGAAAAATAGACAAGGGCAATAAGAGCAGGGATGGGGTAAATAAGGATAAAGCCAACATTAAATGGAAGGCAATGAGTACCAATGCCCGTAGTCTTGGAAACAAGCTTCCAGAGCTAGTAGCCCTGATGGAAGAGGACCACTTGGATATTGTGGCAATCACAGAAACATGGTACATGGAGAACCATGACTGGGATGTCAACATACCAGGGTACACAATCTACAGAAGGGACAAGGAGGGTAAAAGAGGAGGTGGAGTAGCTCTCTACATAAGGGAAGGGATCAAAGCTACAGAACTAAAAAGTAAAGGGGGAAGACAAGAGGCACTCTGGGTCACCTTGGAGACAGGGAATGGCATCACAATCTGCACATGGGTTGTATACAGATCCCCGTCTCAGGGGGAAGAAATGGACAAGAAAATGATGGAGGGCATTCTCAAAATGGCTGAAAAAGGGGAGATACTGTTGATGGGGGACTTGAATATGCCAGATGTTAACTGGATGACATGGACTGCAGCCACATCCAAGAGCAGGGTCAATCTCGATGCCCTACAGGGGGCATGCCTTAGACAGCAAGTGGTGGAACCCACTCGGGAGGGAGCAATATTAGACCAGGTACTCTCAAATGGAGAGAGGGTCACAAATTTAGAAGTCAGTAGACATCTGGGAACAAGCAACCACTGCACAGTGTGCTTCACAATAAACACAACCATGGAGACAAGCCATACAAAGACAAGGATACTGGACTTTAGAAGGGCTGACTTTGGCATGATGGGTGAATACCTGAGGAATGCATTAGCAAATGGCCAGAAAGGAAGGGTGGAAGAACAATGGAGAAAAATCAAAATTGCCATCATGGAGGCAACAAGCCTTTGTGTGAAACAAATAAAGAAAACAAAGTGGAATAAAAAAACACTATGGTTCTCAAAAGAGGTGTCAGGGAAGGTTAAGGAAAAAAAGGCTGCATTCAAAAAGTATAAGGAATCACAGAAGGAGCACGACAGGGAACTGTGTCAATTAAAGCAGAAAGAAGTGGGGAAGGCAGTCAGAAAAGCAAAGGCCCAAACCGAGGAAAAGATAGCCAACTCAGTTAAGAAGGGGGATAAAATCTTTTATAGGTACATTAGGGAGCATAGAAAGGTTAAGGAAGGGATAGTGAAGATTAATAAAGGAGAGGGAAGGTGGACAGAGGGAGACAGTGAAAAGGCAGAGATACTGAATGAATACTTTTGCTCAGTATTCACAAAAGAATAAGAGGAGGAGTTACCTAAACCAAACAGTAGAAGCACTCTGGGTAGTGGGATTGACGCCAGTCCATTTACAGAAGAAAGAGTCCTGAAATAACTCCTGAAACTCAAGGTGGACAAAGCAATGGGGCCTGACGGGATTCACCCTAGAATCCTAAAAGAGCTAAGGGAGGACCTAGTGACACCACTAACCACACTTTTTAACAAATTATGGGAAGATGGGATGGTACCTGAGGAATGGAGGAGGGCAGATATGATTCCCCTTCACAAAAGTAGGAGCAAGGCAGAAGCAGGAAACTACAGACCTGTTAGTTTGACCTCAGTGGTGGGGAAAATGATGGAATCACTTCTGAAAGAAAGAATTGTTCAGTACCTAGAGGCCAGCGGGGCACAGGACCCAAAACAGCATGGATTCACAGCAGGAAGGTCATGTCAGATGAATCTAATCAATTTCTTTGACTGGGTTACCAAAGTAATAGACCAGGGAGGGGCTGTGGATATAGCCTACCTAGACTTTAGCAAGGCATTTGACACAGTCCCGCACAAAAGATTAATAATCAAGTTAGCCAGCCTGGGAGTGGGTCCCATGGTGGTAGTCTCAGTAGCAAACTGGCTGCACAACAGAACACAGAAGGTAATAGTGAATGGAACACATTCTGAAGAAAGGGGGGTTACTAGTGGAGTACCTCAGGGCTCAGTACTAGGTCCAGTCCTCTTTAACGTCTTTATAGGTGACATTGCAGAGGGTCTGGAAGGAAAGGTATGCTCTTTGCAGATGACACAAAGATCTGTAACAGAGTTGATACACAAGAGGGTAGAAAGGATGAGAAGGGACTTGGCAAGGTTGGAGGAATGGTCAGACATATGGCAACTTAGATTCAATGCAAAGAAGTGCAAAGTAATGCACCTGGGAAATAAAAATCCAGGAGAAGAGTACACAATAGCAGGGAAGGTACTAACAACAACAATAATGGAAAGGGATCTAGGTGTAGTCATATCAGATGACCTAAAGGTGGGTAAGCAATGTGAGAAATCAGTAAGGAGAGCCAGGGGAATACTGGGATGCATAGGGAGGGGCATCACAAGTAGAAAAAGGGAAGTGGTTATCCTTCTGTACAGACAGTTGGTGAGACCCCATCTGAAGCACTGCATGCAGTTTTGGAGACCTCATCTACGCAAGGACATAGACAGGATGGAAGCAGTCCAGAGGAGGGCAACTAAAATGGTGCAGGGTCTACTTCAGAAACCATATGAAGAGAGACTAAGAGAGCTTAATATGTATACCCTTGATGAAAGGAGGGACAGGGGGGACATGATAGAAACTTTTAAATACCTCAAGGAATCAACAAAGTCCAGGAGGGTAGCATCTTTCAGAAAAGAGATGTGTAAGAACAAGGAGGCACAATTTAAATTAGAGTGGGGACGCTCAGGGGTAATGTGAGGAAATTATTTTTCACGGAGAGAGTGGTGGACACATGGAACCGCCTTCCTGGAGAGGTTGTGGGGTCTAAAACACTGGGGGAATTCAAACATGCATGGGACAGACACAAGGCAATTATAGTGGGGGGTTGCAGGAAGTAGGCTGTTGGTTAACTAGAATCTGCAGCTTATCCAATAGGTAGGGAAAGAGGCATACTGGGTGGGCCAAGTGGTCCTTATCTGCCATCAAAGTCTATGTTTCTATGCTCATTGGCAAGAGGTGGTTGCAGGCAACCTATGTATGATATAAAAATGTGGAACTGCAATGATGCGCTGGAGGATGGCATCCCACGCACTACAAACCTGGTAGAAGCTTATTTATTTATTTAGCTTTTGTTGACCGGGTAAGCGCACTAGACAAATCCTGCCTATTTTCAGGCACCACCCGGGGGAGGGGGATACAGATGAATGCCAACTGACCTTGAACCAGATTAAGCTGTTGCTGGTAATTTTTAGTGAATGAGGGAAATTTGGCCAGGACACCGGGGAAATTCCCCTACTCTTTTCGATAAGTGCCATGGGATCTTTAACATCCACCTGAACTACCACCAATCCAGGCAGATGGGACCTCGGTTTAACGTCTCATCCGAAAGACGGCACCTCAGAAATGCAGCACCCCTCTCATGCTGCATTACAGTGTCAGTACTGGGATATTAACCCAAGTGCCAGATGTGGGAATGGCACTGCAAGTTCAACCTCTTTCTTGGAGCACACCACCCTTCCATATAGAAGTTCCTACAGTGCCTCCGAGAGGAACAGCACTACAGTACAGTTTTGATTGAGCAGCTAATTACAGGCACGACAAGCACAGGCATGAAAAAAAGTATAAAGACACTGCCAAGCGCATTGCTATTATTGTGTCAGAATTCAGCGTGCGTCCCAGAATTGAGTTTCTCCATGGTGTTGCGTATAACTTTCAGCTACAGGCCTGAAGAGTGTTTGATTAACACATTAGTCAGTTATATAGGACTGATGCATGATGCTAACCATGGCTGTAACCTGCTCACACATCTGAAACTACTCTGTAACCCAAGTCTTTCTCTGTATGAAAATATGTATTGTTATCCTGGGTCGCTCCTGAAAAAGGGACCTTCGGGGCTCAGTGGGCCTACCCGGTCACCAAAATTTTAAATAAATAAAATATTCAGTTATATTGCATTGTCACTTGGTGAATTTGGTGAATGTTGCTTGCTAAATTAGCACAATTGGTAAAAAAACAATAAAAACAGAGTTGCATTACCTTTATGATCACAGTGCTTCTTTGAGCTGAAAACATGGCATGTAGAGGTTGCGTATAGGTAGCGTGTATAGGGAACTCAAAGCAACAGCAGCGTTCTTAGTAGAAACATTGTGTGGTAGGACAAAAAACGCACAACAACAATAAAATTCCCCAGAACAACTCGTGGTCCACCACAGACAGACGCTGAGCAGATGATTTTCAGTACATGTGAGTCAGGCTGCTGTTATTCTACTTAAAAATGCTGTTTAGTGCTATAGCTGAAAGTGCAATTTTATATGTGCTACAATGCCACACGCTGTTGTGGATGTGCAATATTAACATTATTCCATTACTGACAGTACCTCCAAGAAGGCCACCAAGCACCCAACCTCCATGCACAACTTCCCTAGTTCTTCAAATCTCTCCTTAGTCAACTCAGCCGGACTCTCCCCCAGGTCATTGGTGCCTACATGTACCACCTTGTGAGTTTTTTTTCTTCCCTTCTTTACACACTTAAGCAAGGCCTGACCCTCCCTACCCACTGTTAAGCCCAGTAAGGATTCCACCCATATCTGACTGTGTCATTTACCCCAGATCCCTTATGTATAGAATCCTCTAATACCAATACTAACACTTCTACTACTACTACTACTACTATTGCCTTTACCCACATTTTGTCTGCTCCTGTCTATAACCCTTTCCCTGCCTTGAATGCTTGACCTTCCCTGCCCTCAGCCCCCAAATACGCCTGCACTTCCCCACCACCTTGACAGACCTCTTTTCCCCATGCCTGCCCCTCTCCTGTAGCCAACACACCATTTATAATCCCTCACCCTCCAAATGCTAATCCAACATGCCCTTGGCTGCATCCCCCCACCACTCCCCTGCCCTGTTCTCTGCTCCCTTATCTCTACCTTTCAAACCCACCCACCTCTCCCCATCTGGACTACTATCCCCAGCATTCACCCTATTCTGACTATCACATGCCCTACTCCTGCAGGTACCATCCTCCTCCTCTGCTACCGACATCAGGACCTCATACCCATTACTTAACCCTATCCCCCTACTACTGACCCTGTCACTGTTGCCCCCCCTCCTGAAGCAGCCTGGATTCCGCACTGTGTTCCGGGATCTGCTCGCCCCCCAGTCACCTCCAACTTTGAGTCCCTGTGCGCCCGTGGGGGTGCCCTTCCTGCCTTGCTCTACTCTTCCCCTCTCTTGACCTTCTTATCTCTGATGCCAGCCAACTGACCTATGCCTGCATTGCTCTCAGCCTGCGGCAAATAGGGCACTCCTGCAACCTCCATAATGCACCCATCTATATGGCCACCCCACAGCCACTGCAGCCCACCAGCCTGTCACCCTTGGATCCCCTGTTGGCCTTCTGCCCCTTGCACCAGCCCCCCACCCTGGGGACCAGCACCACCTTCCATGCCACTAGTCCCCGGTACTGCCATCCCGAACTCCTCAGACCTCTCGTCCATTCCATCGCCCCAACTCCCCCCCATCGTGACCCCAAAATGCCCACCATAGATGATGAGCTGATCCTCCACTTCAGCCTATTCCTGGAGCACCTGTCCTAGTGCCCAGGTGAGTAGGTACGGTCAATGCTTATTAGATAGAGAACACACCGTTATTCAAGAAACAGTTGCATACAACCCTAAGAATAATGCCCATAAGATCACAGACCCAAGACAATATACCTGCATCAACACCCCCTGTTCATCACTTCATCCAAAAATAATGTCTCAGAGCAATCCCCTACCCTCCCAGTACAGTTATACTTCATCCACAGAATTGCTCCCTCAAGTAATACACTCAGTACTACTTGAAGGAGTACTACCAGTACCCATGTAGTAGTTATTGTCAGCTTGACAGCATGGCAGGTGTAGTGCTGGCAGTAGGGGTGGCCTTGATGGAACCCAGTTCTGCGGTTGGGAGCATGGATAAGAAAAGAGAACAGATACTGAGACATTAATCCTGTTCTCGCCAATGCTGTGCCACAAAAAGACCATACACTGCTCGGGGGGAAAATATTCTTATGCTACTCAGAATCTGCTATTCTGATGTGGGCATGTTTACTGGCCTTGCTAAACTTCAGGTATTGATGTTATTTAACTTAATTTTTTTTTTTGCATTTTATTCTTTTATACCTCCTCTTCCAGCTGGGGTCCCTTTCAGGACCGACCCAGTCCCATCACTCCAGTATCCCATGGACTTACTGTCTAACTTCTGCCTTCCCCACAATTTCCCTCAGTGGTGGGGGTGGCCCCAAAGACCACAAAACAGATCTTTGTATGGGACGCCTGCCATGTCACAGGGTGTGAGGCCAGTGGAGGGTTGAGTCCTTCACCCTGCCCAGATGGTGTCACCTCTTCCTGTGTTCAACTGGAGGGTGGCAAGGAGTATCCCTCCACATGAAGGATGCATGCTGCTGTTGCTTCTCCCACCCCCAACTTTGTAGTCCATGGATGCCAACCCCTTAGTTGCCACATCGAAAGTGGCTGATTGTCTAGCAGGTTCCTTGACCTGCTGCACCAGCATACAGTCCCACAGAGTATCAAGCAGAACCTGGCTTCTGGCATTCCTTGCTGCTGGAATGGCACAGTAGATGTCTGGCAAATTGAGATCTCTTTTTACTACATTCTCCCTTTTTAATGGTCCTTTTCTATTTCTGCTCCCAGTTCCTCATTTCTCTCCTCTCCTCTCCTCTCCTCTCCTCTCCTCTCTTTTCTTGGCGTCCTGTAAACCATCCCCCAGCAAAGTCTTCTACCTGATGACTCTTTGAGCTGTACCCACTATGATTTTGCCTCCCCTTTCCCTACAATGGATACATCCCCTACTGTTTCTGTTCCTTCCCTGCCATTAATGGCACCCCTCCTCCACCTCCACCCATCCCTCTATTGCACCTGTATAAGGTGTATCTTCTGGGGTCACAAGATCCCAGATGTTATTCTCATTGGCCCAAGCTTCTGTAACAGCCACTAGATCTAGACAAAAGTCTGCCATCAGTGCCTGGAGTTTGTTAATTTTATTATCTAGACTCCTGGCCTTGAGGCACACCACCCTCCATCTTAGGTGTCAGTATGGCTCAGTTGGTAGCACATCCACCTCTGGACCAGAAGGTCATACATTCTCAACCCACACCGGAAGATGACTCATACCTAAAAGGCTGGCACCTAGGTGCCGTATTGGGGGGGTGCTGTACTGCTGGGGTGTGCTGTCCTTCTGATGAGACGATCAGCCAAGGTCCTTCTACCCATCCTGATGCTTTCCTGTTGGGTGTCCAGGTGGAAGTAAAAGAACCCAGGACATTCTTCCCAAAGAGTAGGGAACATTCCCGGTGTCCTGGCCAACATTTCCCTTCCCATAAACCAGTTCATGCAATTGTTCAGGCTGTGTGTGGGTGTTGATGTGCGATATGGCTGCCACTACACATTCAGTCACTTCACTACCACTCTAGCATTGATTGTAAAGCACTTTTTGCGATACACTGTGTATGAAAAGTGCTATATAAATGCTGATTCTTCTTCTTATACTCCCACTTATCATGGCTCTTGAATGACATATCATCTCAATTCCTTGATATCCTAGGTGTTGTGCGTTTCCATTTTTTACTGGTCTATTTGGTCTGTACTGCTTGGTCCACTGAACTCATTCCTGCTGCTACTACTTGTACACCTTGCCCCCAGCATGTAGAATCATGTCTAGGTTTCCCACTTCACCTGCCTTAACTGTGGAATTCGTAGCCTCAGCCTACCCAACAGCCAGTATGCCCATGTAGACATCAGACCTCTGCCCTAACACATTAATCCCCTTTCTTGTCTGGAAACAGTCATGACCTTTGAAGAGTATCCTGTCCCAGAAGCCATCCTAGTCCCCCCACAGAGTGGTACTGTTCCTGACACCACCCTTTTAAGCATCCACTGAACTCATTGATATCCTCCTTCCTCACTCTGTCCTTCCCCTTCTCCATGCCCCAGACAGGAAGGATCCCAGAAAAGGCCAAGAAGGCTGAGTAGTTCTTCACTCTGTCACCCAGTCTCTGGAAGTCCTGCAGCACTATCTCCACTGGCAGGTTAGCCAGCTTGTTGGTACCTAGTGGCACCACCATTTTCTGCTCCCTTCCCTCCTCCATTACCCTCTCCCAGTCCCAGGAGGCCGATGCTTAAAATAGGCATCTGACCACCCCTACCCTTTCCTGCACTAACTACCTCCCTGTCCACACACATCCTACCACTGAGTCTCCTATCACTAGAATCCTCCTTACTAACCTCTGCCCACTCTTGTCCCTGGGTGTTACCATGTCTTCTTGCCCTCCACATGGACTAGCTCAAAGCCCCCCCCCTCAGAGTCAGATACCTGTACCTCTTACAGGGGTGCAAAACAATTTGCCATTGGTATCTCTTCGGTATAACTGACTGCTGTGTAACTGCCCCTGCCACCCAGCCTCCTTTCCCTCCCCTTCCCCACCATGTTCCATCCTCATGGGCCAGTGGACCTCTGTGGTATCAGGGATGGGTGGTCACCAACTAAGTTGGAGTTGCTGCTGGGATATTTCCTCCTTTGTTGAAGCTAGCTGAGCATGGAGCTCCCAGAAAGTCCTACATATTGGACAATGCTTCCTCCTCCAAAGTTTAGCCCTGGAGATGAATGCTTCACAGTCACTACAGCTGACTACCTTCTCACTCACCTTAATGTTCTATTGAAGCCTGCTGGGTGTTTATAAAACTATCTGAGTTACTTAGTGATGCGTGCACATTAACTGCATGTCTTATAAACTTATGAAAGAGCTGCTGATGCCTTAAAGAAAACTCTGAAAATATAACTAGGAATAATTCAGCTTGCATTCCACATATATTCTTATATGTCTCCTTCTCATTTCTCCTTCACTAGCTCTCAATAGGTATCTGTACCTTTGATTTATGATAACTTCTATAGTATTGATATTTGCTTCTGCCCATATTTCAGAAGCATAAAGTGTGGCAGTCTTAATCTTTGTATTTAGAGTTCTTAATAAGCCTTCCACTGAAGCGTGTCCATAATTTGTATTAAATCTTTTGAGCACCTTTGTTGTTACTTAAAGATTATTTGTTTGTCTATCTATAAGCAAGTTCCATTGGCAACTTTGAGCAAAGAAAACTCTGAGATATTCATAATAACTCATTGTACTTATTTTTTCACCAGTTAAATAGATAATTGCTTTTTGTTTACATTTAAGTCCAAAGACCACCAAATTTGTTTTTTCTCTGTTAATGTGAAGTTTATCAGTTTTACAGAGTTCTGCAAAATGATTCAGTTTACTTTGCAAAACCAAGTTTTGATGTTGATAATAAAACTATATCGCCTGCCTAAGCAAAACAAGAAATCTTCTTATCTAATATAGCTGGTGCATGAAATTCTGAGTTATCCAGAGCTGATATTGTTGAGTTGATATAAAGATTAAATAGAAGAGGGGCCAGAAGACAGCCCTGTCTCACTTCTAAATTTGTGTTAGTTTTGTTTGTTAGATTCCCTGCCTAATCATATCTTACCTTTAACCATGTGTTCTGGTGTAAGCCTCTAATTATTCTCAACAGGGTTAGGTCAATTCTGTATGATTGTAGCTTCTCCCACAATAAAGTTCAACTTATTAAGTCAAAGGCTGAACAGAGATCTACAAAACAACAATATAACTTTGTCTTTTTAACTGTAACATATTTCCAAAGAAGGTGTTTCAAAACATAACATTGTTGAAGTGTTGAATGTCCTTTTCTAAAACCATTTTGTAATTCAGATAACAAATTATTTTCTTCTGCCCATTTCTGTAGATTTTCTAATATTATTCTTGAAAAAAATTTCTGTGTTGAATCCAGGAGGCTGATTGGCCTGCACATTAGTGGGTTATTAACATCCCCTCTTTTAAAAATCGGGCAAATAATACTTCCTGCCCAGGATTTGGGATATATATCATATTGACAGCCCACATTGTATACATGATACAGTATAGGAAGCCACCAATCACTAAATGATCTAAACATATCTACAAGTATCTTATCTGGTCCTGGGGCTTTATTTAAAAAACTTTTCTTAATTGCTTCTATAATTTCTTCTTTAGAGATGAAAAAGGGTCTAGGTCCTATGGTTTTCTGGTGACAATCTGTGTTTCTATCTTCTATTTCATTCGGAGAGAAATACAGTTTGGTAAAATGCTCTATCCATTTATTTGGAGTAATCATGGCTATAACTGTGTTAATATATTGACCAAAACCCTGTGAAACAAGAAGCCAAAACTTCTTGACATCTTTCTTAATAATTGTCTCTCTCAATTTTTCCCACAAATTTCTTTGATGTTTTCTCATTTCTGTTTCTAATAATAGTTTATATTTGGATCTTTCTTTATTTAAAGTCTTCTTGTTAGTTATATTTGGATTTTTCCTATAAGTACATACTAATTTATTAAGATCTTTCTTAGTTGACTTGTAGTATTTATTAAACCATGTGACTTTGTCTTTCTTTACCACAGAATTGTTAGAAAAAAGGGGGCTAGATAGAACATCATATCTCTCCATGCTTCCATTTTAGCATCATTCTCTGATGTATTAATCATTTTAAGTTTCAGCTCAGTGAAATAATCTGCATATATTATTTCATCAGATCTAATGATTGCTGGACCATCCCATTTTATATGTCTCAAATTGATTATTTCTATTTGGGGTTGTTCATTATAAATGTGCCCATCTACTGTACCTACATAAGCCAGACTTAAAACAATTGGCATATGCAGGGATTCTGGGTGAGATAAAACAACAAGATTATTAAATTTCTTTGCAGCTTCTAGATTACCTAGACTAGATCAGTCACTGAAGATCCATATATTCCTAAATAAGTGAATTCACCTTCTTGATCTCCCTGCATTCGTCCATTTAGTAAACTAAATGGTTCTCCTCCATTATCTACAATAATACATTCTCTCTATGTGTTATCACTTTAACTTTTGATTTTCTTTCATACTTTATCCTTTGGTTAACTATATTCATCCCCTGGATATTATTTGTACATAGGTTACCAACCCATGCATTATAATCCCCAAGAAATATAATAGGAATATTTTCAAATGATTCTGTTAATTTAGACACCATACTTTTGAATGTAACCCAGATTTTGCTCATCTCAAATTTTCACCAGGGAAGGGGGAAATATATATTAACCAATAACAGTTCCGTATCTTTATCTTTCAACTTTAATATCTGTATTTCTTTCATCTCGTCTAGCTGCAGTAGAGTAAAATTTAGTGCTGTTTTTACATAAATTATGAGACCTGTACTAGCTCTACCAGTAGTCTTTTGTTTAATTGCTGGGACAGAATAACCTATATAATCTGGGAGAAGCAGGGGAGTAACATCTTGTATCCAAGTTTCTTGTGGGACTAGTATATCCATTGTTGATAAACATTTCTTAAACTCCAAATCAGCAAGTTTAGAGATTAAACCCTCTATATTCCAAGAAAGGATGGTCAGTTCATCCTTTTTTTATTTTATTTTTTATTTATTTATTCTAGGATTACAAGTACATTTGAGCCAAGGCACATTTACAAAGGTTCCATGTCAAGTGGGGAACAATACAAACATGGCAATAATTGCAATTGGCAGTACCAAGCAGTTGAATACATACATTTGGGGGAGGTAGGTACCAGGACAGAAAGTTGTATAAACAATGCAAGCATGTGATTCTAAACAGTCTCAAGGATTTGACTATAGACAGTTGAGGGAAGGAAGGTACAAAGCCAGGACAGGGTTAACAGGGAAAAGTTGAGGGAAATGAGGGGATCCAGGAGAGAGGAGCAGCCATAGACTTTGTCAGACTTTGAGAAAGTGCTATTGCCAGGGAGGGAGAAGGAGGGGGGTAGGGAAGGGGAAGGGTGTGAAAGAGAAGGAGAGGTAAGTGCTAGTAGGGATAGCAGATTATGAGTGACAGTCACAGGAGCTGGAGGCAGAGAGGAGGAGGAGGTGAAGGTTGGTTTTGAACTGGCCCAGCTTTTGAAGAGAGGTGAGGTTTTTGTTGAGTCCATTAAACCAGGAGGGTGCACAGTGGCAAAGGACCTTTGTCCCTGCATGGTGCGGCACTGGGGGATGTGTAGTATTTGATTTACAGAATCCCTAGTGGGGCAGGGGATGTGTGCTGGACGTAGGAGGGCTTGGACTCCTGGGGGTGCAAGGCCTAGTGTGATCTTCTTGGCCATTAAGCAAGTGTGGTATTTTATATGGTTTTATAGTTGGAGCCAGCCCATTTGGGTGTAAAGTGCACACGTGTGGGTGAGACGGTGGGATCCTGTGATGAGATGGCAGGCTTTGTTTAGGGCCAAGGACAGGCGCCTAAGGGCTATTGCCAGTAGCAGAGCCATAGACAACCAGACCATAATTGATTAGTGAGACCACAGAGCTCTGCACAGCTATCCTTAAGGCACCTGTGGTGAGGCATTGCCTGTGCCTATAGAAAAGACCAATGTGTTTGTTGACAGCTTTGGCAACAGTGTCAGTGTGGATACCATAGGATAAGTGACAGTCGAGAGTGATTCCAAGGTATTTAAAAGAGTGAACTTGGTCTAGGACAGCACCATGGCAGTTTGTAATGGAGATGGGTTGAGACCTATGTTTGTTGTGGGAGCCGCAGAAAAGCATCGACTTTGTTTTCTTATAATTGAGAACCAGCTTTTGTCTATTGAACCATTTTTCAATGGAGATGAAACCCATCTGGAGCTTTTTTTGGAGTAGGAGGGGGTCATGATGAGTGGCGTGAATGACTGCATTGTCTGCATAAAGCAGGATTTGTTCAGGACAGGATTGTGGGAGATTGTTCAAAAAAAGGCTGATGGGGAGTAGCCCGAGAATGGATCCCTGTGGGACTCCTGAACAGACGGGTCTTGCATCGGAGAGGATGTGAGCAATTTTCACTCTTTGGGAGTGGTTTTCCAGGTAGCTGTTAAACCAGGATGTAGCCTCTGGGGAAAGGCCAGTATTTTGAAGGTCTGTGATGAGTAGTCGGTGATGGATGGTGTCAAAAGCCTTAGACAGGTCATTAAAGACTGATCCAGTCAGTTGATTATTGTCAAGGGAGTTTTGGATTGCACCTGTGAATTCTAGGAGGGGCGACGTAGTGCTGTGGCCTTTCCTGAATCCGTGCTGCTGCTTACAAAGAATGTCGTGCTTAGCCAAGTATTCTTTCAGCTGGTCAGAGACTAATCACTCAATGGCCTTTGGGGGGGGTTATATGGATATAGGCCTATAGTTCCCATGATGGGCATTGTCCCCACCGTGGCAGATTTCAACCTGTCTGGGAATTGGCCGAGGGTGAGGGAGAGGCTGAAAATCTGACTAAGTGGGGATAGTACTTTGTCTAGCGTAAGGGACAGTAGTTTAAGGTCAAGTGTGTCCCCACTGGTTCTTGATCCAGCGATTTCTTTGCTGATGTATTTATGCACTTCATGATTCCTGACTGCTTTGAAGTAAATAGGTGGTCAAATCGAGAAGGGGGGCTGGGTGGTGAGAGGGGGAGCAGCAGAGAGGTCAGCATCAAAGAAGTCTTGTGGGAGCACATTACTGAGATCCAAGAATGCATTATTGAATGTGTTTGCTATGGTGGCAGGGTCCAGAGTTATAGTCCCATCCACTTCTAACAGAGTTGGCGATGTTTTGGGCAATTTCCCCACAACTTCTTTAATATTATTCCAGAAGGACTTCCCCTTACCCCATGTGTTAGTAAGAGCAGCTTTGTAGTAGGTTCCTTCTGCAGTCGTATTGTTTTAGTGCAGTCATTTCTAGCACGTTTGTAGTTTTGTATATCTACTTGCCTACCTGTGTCCCGAGCCTGAGCCCAGAGGTGGTCCCTAGATTTCATCATTGCTAGAAGCTCCCCAGAGAGCCATGGGTTGCAGAGATCTTTGACCTTCTTCTTTTTGTAGGGGGTGTAGGAGTCATAAGCAGCATTGAAGATGTTGATGAAGAAGTCTAGTGAAGAGATGACGTCCGATGCTTGGTAGATAGGGGACCAGTCTTGTTGTCTAAGGTGGGATTTGAGGTGCTTCAGTTTGCCTCCTGGGAGAATTCTGCTTGTAATAAGTTTGGGCGGTGGGAGGCTGAATTTATTTGACCATTCACAGGTGACTAGGGAGTGGTCACTGAACGAGTCGGGTAGGACGGTGACTTTTGAGATGTGGGGTGGGTGGTTTGTCAGGATCCAGTCTAGAACGGAGCATGTGCCAGTCTTACAGTTGTGCCTAGTGAGGGTGGCGACTAGCTGGGTGAGGTCGACGGCTGAGATAGCATCGTTAAAGCCATTTGTATCCGATCCAAGCCAATTAATGTTGAAGTCACCCATAAGAATAGTCTCATAGCCTGGTGGCTGTGAGCGGATAAAGTCCAGGATGGATTTCAGACCTTTACCTTGTTCCTTCGGCAGGATGTACAGTGATAGCAGCACCTTGTTATGGGCCCTGAGTAGAATACTGATGGGTAGGATCTGGGCAGTCGAGGCCGGGGGGGGGGTGTTTGAACAGGGTGCCATAGGAGAGTGTCTTTGAGATAGATAGCACATCCACCACCTCTTTTAGAGGTCCGGTCGAGTCTGAAGACGTATCCAGGTAGGGCAATTGCACTGTCTGTCGAAACCTGGCTTACTCCTAAAATTCCAATCACAAGAACATCAAGGTTGTGTAGGTGGGTAAATATTTGCAGGGCATCGAGTTTCTGTAGGAGGCTACAGACGTGTTTACAGTTTTTCCCATCCTTCTTTCCAGCTGTTATTGTTTTTCGTCAATTTGAAAGTATATTTGTTTCCTCTCTGTTTGAATTTACTTGGGTTCTTTTGTAATTTTCATTTCCATATTTTCTTTCCAATGTTCTGAAATCTATTAAACAGATTCCATATGTATCTAACAATGATGCATTTTTTGATATAAACTCTGCTATTCTAGATGTCCTAAATATAAGATCTATCTGTGAGGAATCTGTGCATGTCCCAATTCTTTCAATAACATATTTAGCAATATTTAAATTTAGGGCACAAGATAGGAACATCCCCAGTTTCACTTTTAATTTTGTTATTGCTTGAGTAGAATCTTTCTCTCATCCAAAGAGAGTTAAAACTTTATTTTCCCATTTAGCTTTGTTAACATTTTCAAAGTCAGATATTATTTTTAGAACTTGATTTTTCCTAACTCTGTCCTTCTCCATTTGTCTACTTTCCTGGAAATCACTCTCCTTAGTTAAATCCATTATGGTGGTCGGATACATATTCCTTTACTCGCTAGATAGAAACATACATAGAAACATAGAATTTGACGGCAGATAAGGACCGCTTGGCCCACCCAGTCTGC
Organism: Neoceratodus forsteri; assembly: GCA_016271365.2. NCBI lineage: Eukaryota > Metazoa > Chordata > Ceratodontiformes > Ceratodontidae > Neoceratodus > Neoceratodus forsteri. The sequence continues at coordinate 59,112,972 of CM028131.1, forward strand.
CCATTTCCCTACCTACTGGGTAAGCTGCAGCTCCTAGTTAACCAGCAGCCTACTTCTTCCTACCCCTACCCCCTAGAATGGCCTTATGACTGTCCAATGCATGCTTGAATTCCACCACTGTTTTTGACTCCACAACCTCCTCCGGAAGGCCGTTCCATGCATCCACAACCCTCTCTGTGAAAAATACTTCCTTAAATTACCTCTGAGCCGCCCCCATCTTCAAATTGTGCCCTTGTTCTTGCACACCTCTTTTTGAAAGATGCTACCCTCTTGGACTTTGTTGATTCCCTTGAGGTACTTGAAAGTTTCTATCATGTCCCCTCTCCTCCTTTCCTCAAGGCTATACATATTAAGCTCCTTTAGTCTCTCTTCATATGTCTTCCGGTGCAGACCCTGCACTATTTTAGTTGCCCTCCTCTGGGCAGCCTCCATCCTGTCTATGTCTTTGTGGAGATTGGGTCTCCAGAACTGCACGCAGTACTCCAGATGGGGTCTGACCAGCTCTCTGTACAGAGGGATTATAACTTCCTGTTTTCTACTGGTGATGCCTCTCCCTATGCATCCCAGTATCCCGCCAGCCCTCCTTGCTGCCCTCTCACATTGCTTGCCCACCTTTAGGTCATCTGATATGACTAACTCCAGGTCCCTTTCCATTTTTGTTGTTGTTGGTATCTCACCCCCCATTGCGTACTCTTCCCCTAGGTTTTTGTTTCCCTGGTGCATTACCTTGCACTACTTAGCATTGGATCTAAGCTGCCATACATTTGACCATTCCTCTAACCTTGCCAAGTCCCCTCTCATCCTTTCCACTCCACCTTGTGCATCAGCTCTGTTGCAGATCTTTGTGTCATCTGCAAAGAGACATACTTTTCCTTCCAGTCCCTCTGCAATGTCACTTATAAAGACATTGAAGAGGACCGGTCCTGATACTGAACCCTGGTGTACCCCACTAGTAACCCCCCTTTCTTCAGAGTGGACTCCATTTACTATTACTCTCTGTGTCCTATTCTCCAGCCAATTCTTTACCCAGGCTGTCATCTTGGGACCCACTCCCAGGCTGGCTAACTTGTATATTAATCTTTTGTGTGGGACTGTGTCAAATGCCTTGCTAAAGTCTAGGTAGGCCATGTCCACCCCTCCTGATCTACTACATTCGTCACTCAGTCAAAGAAATCTATCAGATTCGTCTGGCATGACCTTCCCACTGTGAATCCATGCTGCCTTGGGTCCTGTGCCCCTCTGGCCTCTAGATACTCGACAATTCTTTCCTTCAGAAGTGATTCCATCATTTTCTCTATCACTGAGGTTAAACTAACAGGTCTGTAGTTTCCTGCTTCTGCCTTGCTCCCACTTTTGTGAAGGGGAATCACAACTGCCCTCCTCCAGTCCTCGGATACCACCCCATCCTCCCATGATTTGTTAAAGAGGGTAGTCAGTGGTGTCACTAGTTCTACCCTTAGTTCTTTTAGAATTCTCGGATGAATCCCATCAGGCCCCATTGCTTTGTCCACCTTCAGTTTTAAGAGTTATTTCATAACCCTTTCTTCTGTAAATGGGCTGGTATCAACTTCTGTATCCAGAGTGTTTCTACTGTTTGTTTTAGGTACCTCCCTCTCTTCAATTGTAAATACTGAGCAAAAAAATTTGTTTAGTATCTCTGCCTTTTCACAGTCTCCTCTGCCCACCCTCCTCCCCTTTATTAGCCTCACTATCCCTCCCTTGGTCTTCCTTCACTCCCTGATGTACATATAAAAGGTTTTATCCCCCCTTCTTAACTGAGTGGCTATCTTTTCCTTGGTTTGGGCCTTTGCTGTTCTGATGCCTTCCCAGCTTCCTTTTGCTTTAACTGATACAGTTCTCTGTCCTGCTCCTTCTGTGATTCCTTGTACTTCCTGAATGCTTTCTTTTTCTCTTGAACCTTCACTGCCACTTCTTTTGAGAACCATAGTGGTTTCTTACATCGTTTTGTTTTGTTTATTAACGTCACACAAAGGCTCGTTACCTCTGTGATGGCAGTTTTTATTATTCCCCATTGTTCTTCCATCCCTCCTTCCTGCCCATTTGCTAGTGCATTCCTTAGGCACTCACCCATTTTGGCAAAGTCAGCCCTCCTGAAGTCCAGTACTTTTGCCTTTGTATGGCTTGACTCTATTGCTGTGTTTATTGTGAACCATACTGTTTGATGGTTGCTGGTTCCCAGATGACTACCCACTTCTACATCTGTGATCCTCTCTCCATCTCCATTTGAGAGAACCAGGTCTAAGATTGCTCCCTCTCGGGTGGGCTCCAATACTAGTTGTCTAAGGCATGCCCCCTGTAGGGCATCTACAATAACCCCTCTTGAAGTGGCTGCTGCAACTGCACTCCAGTTAACATCTGGCATATTCAGATCACCCATCAGCAATATCTCCCATTTTCTGCCATTCTAAGTATACTTTCTATCATTCCTTGTCCATTTCCTCCCTTGAGAAGGGTCTGGATTATGGTGCCATTGCCTGTCTCCAAATTTACCCACAGTGCTTCTTCTCCTCCCGTTTACCCTTTGTTCTGTTGCTTTGATTCCTTCCCTTATGTAAAGAGCTACTACTCCTCCTCTTTTACCCTCCCTATCCCTCCTGTAGATAGTGTATCCTGGTATGTTTACGTCCCAGTCATGGTTTTGTGTGTACCATGTTTCTGTGACTGCCGCAATATCCAGATGTTCCTCCTCCATCAAGGCCACTAATTCAGGAAGCTTGTTACCCAGACTATGGGCATTGGTACTCATTGCTCTCCATTTTTTGATGGCTTTACCTTCTGTTGCAGCATCCTCCACTGACCTTTCTACCTCAGTTTTTTTCTCATTTAGTACCCTGTTTTGTAGGAGAGGCTGGATTTTCTGCTCTATCAGTGCCTCCCTCTTTGACTAGTTTAAAAGCTTGTCAATGAAGCATTTAAACCGATTGCTCAAAAGACTTGTTCCTTCCTGGACAGATGCAGACCATCCTGCCAGTATAGGCTGGTGTCCCTCCAGGTGGAACCCCAGTCCCCAATGAAGACAAACCCCTGTGCTCTACACCATTTTTTCAACCATTCATTAAACTGCATGGTGCAAAGTACCCTCACCTCCCCATGCCATTGACAGGCAGCACCTCTGAGAAGGATACTGTGTGTGCTACTTGTCTTAGGCCCCTCCCCAACTCTACAAAGTCCTCCTGCACTGCTCTAATCTCATGATGAGCCAAGTCATTTGTCCCTAGGTGGACAGTGATGTCCAGCTCAGACTCCCGTACAGCTGTTCTCGTGATCCTGAGGATGTGCTTCCTGTCCCTCAAGCCATGGCACCAGGCAGGCTCCCGCTTCAGTTTCCCTGCTCCCCAGTTCTATCCCCTAATAGTGGGTCCCCCACCAGGAGCTGCTTCCTTTCCTGTGGTGTCCTCTGCCTCCTCCTGTGGGCCTCCTTTGTGACAGTTGTCCTCAGCCTCCTTAGTCTCCTCTGCGGGTGCATCCATAGGGGAGCTATGCTTCCCCAGAATGGTGTATGGATTGTGGAGTGGAACAACTGACTGGGTGTGCCTCTGTTCCACCATCCTCACCCTCCCTGAGCCCACTATGGTCCAACTGATGTGCTTTCTTCGCAACCTCTGAGGTACTGGTGGTGGTTCTGGTGCTCCCTGGATGGGGGAAGTTCCCTTCCTACTGTCCAGTGTGGCCTGGGGGAAGGTTTCCTTACTACTGTCCAGTGTGACCTGAAGACGGGCAACTTCCTCCCTCAGGGCAGAGAGTTGTCTGTAAATAGGGCAGCATCTCAGCCTCCAGAAGGACTCTCAGAAGACTGCTTCCCCACAGCCATTACATTGCACTACTCCCTACATGCTTATCTACTTTTTTTTTGTGTGTGTGATTGGTTTGTTATATAGAAATATATATATTATACAATGTGTATGCTTATATTGTCAGTGCAGTATGCTAGAGAGGATATGACAGTGATATGTACCTTGCACTCTTGAGGAAATGATGTCAGAACCCCAGGTATAAAGGAACTATTTCCAGAGGTGGTGGGTGAGGGTGGGCAGGGGTTGGGCCTAAACTGTGCCCTCATGAAACAATCAGCTAAAAGCTCTGACCCACTGCTGCAATGAGTGCCTTCCTGTCAGCAAGATGCCCTACACAACAATTTGGCAGAGAAAATACCCTGCCAATCAAACATAGAAAAATCCAGACATCCAAGTCAGACACAGGTAAACCTCCCCAGCCCCAAAACAGCCTGGTGGTTTGTTAGCCACAAAGGAAAATCAAATATGCAGTTATTTCAACCCTTCTGAAGATGCTCACAAGATAAGTAGTTTTGAAAACCCCCTTCCTGAATTAAAAACTAAAATAATAAAACACAAAGCAATACCAATGTAAGACTGTAAAGTAAGGAAAACTTACCTCAGATGTAAGCAAGACAGAGATTTGTTGCAGATATCTAGTCCAATATAATATATCCCATGCAGCTTCTCAGTTGTTTCAAAGCACACCCTGTTACACAACTTGGAAGAAGATCACTTTCTTCCACCCATATCACATTAGCTAAAGACAGTGTTTCACAATAAAGTAAGACACAATCTAAGCAATTTTGAGTAGTAGGTCTCATAATATAATGAGCTCCTGATCCTTGTCTTGGTAAATGTAATAATTGATTTACCCAATTTGTTAAAGTTATTTGGGTTTCCTCGTATAGAGCTTCCAGACCATAAATTTCTATAAGATATTCCCCGTTACAATTTCCACCATCTCTGGGTATCTCGATATCTTCCATTATGACTGACAGATTGTTTTCTTTGGTCAATTCTGGTCTTGCACCCTTGTTCTTCCACCTTCCAGCCTCATCATCAACAATATTCACAATATCTTTGACATGTGCTTGACTAAGTTCCTTATGGCTTAAATCCTCAGACTGCATCATTTGATATTCACAAATTTGTCCATTATTAGATTTCATTTCCCTATCAACTTTCAAAAGTAATTTCCTTTTGTGGTTAACCCTGTACCTTTTCCTTTTTTCCTGAAGCTTCTTCTTTCCCATTATTGATCTCTTTCTGAGTTCATTGATCTCTAACTTTTGTTTCTGTTCTGGCTTTTGTTCGCTATCTTTCATAAATGGTGGGAGAAGGCTCACTTGAATTGCCTTATTCATAACCATTATTTCCTCATCTTTTATCTCTGGCTTTTCCAATTTCTGCTTTTTGTTTTCCTTTTGCATCTTTTTAAGATTTTTTAAAAGCAGTTGGCTTTGGAATACATTTACTCTCAGGGCTGCTAATTCATTTTTCAGGACCCATAAATTCTCTAATATAATTATATTGGCTTATATGGATCTTGTATCGAATCCAAAATTTACTTAGAGAGGGAAGATGTTTCAACAAAATTCCCTTTCCTCACAATATACTCTTTTTGGTCCCTTTTCGAACCCTCATCTACCCTATCTGGATTGCTGTTCAATGAGGGTTCAAAATCGGGATCAACATTCAAATCAGAATTTCTTAAATCATCTGTTGGTGAAAAGTGTACTAGAACATTCTCAATTTTCCTCATTTTGTGATATATCATGTTCCTTAGCCAGTTGTTTCAATCCCTGTATTGTAAAATTCAGATCTTGCAATACTTGAGCCACACTACCTCTCTGTAATGGGATTTCACATATTGTTGTTTTAATATTTGATTGGTAATTGTTCCCTCTTCCCCCTTCTTCTAAAGTTTGTGAATAATTCTCTTCCCATGGGAGTCTCTCTGCAAAGTCAGGTGTTGTCTCCCCCCCTTCTCAGTTCATGGAATCATGCAAGGTGCTATCTTGATAAAATTCATTGATAGCAACTACTGATTCCTGAAAGGTACTTGAACTTACTTCTGAGGCCTCCCAACTATAACTGTAACTATTGGGGAGCTCAAACTCATCAATGAGAACTATACTCTCAGGATTTAAATCTGAGTCTGAATTAATTAAATTCAAAACTTCCCTATGTTCCTTTAATTCACCTATATGTTCAGTTGTACCCTTTGAAAAACTATTTTCTCTAACCAATTCATTAGTATTTTTACCCAGTGGTGTTGAAACTAAAATAGGCATGTCTGTTCTGCCAGTGAAAAACTGTGTAATTTTCCTTTGGCTAGAAACTTTAGATACTTTAGGAACTTCTGTTTTTTCCTTGTGCATACCATTATTGATCTCTCCTGACTTCACAGTCTGTGTTCCCTTTCCTCTCGTCTCTCATTTTTCGATAAGTTTGGTGCTTTCAGCAAACAAGCCAAACCACTTCTTGTATTGACCATCTTACTCAGACTTTTCCAGGAAGAGGATAACAGAATAATTATTCAAGGGTAATAACCCGGGATTACCCAAGTTAATTGACCTTAAACAATAAAACAATTAAATTTAGTACAAATCAAGTAGAATTCAAAAGCCACAAATATATATTAAATATATATTTAAATATGTATAGATATCTTAAAAATGTTTATAAAATCACAGACTGGAAATTAGTAATCAAGGGTGTTCAATACAAGAGGGTGCACACTCAATTAACACTCTTCTCCAATTGAGATTGAACTACATTAATCACTAATGACCAATCCAGCAATTATACTCAACTATCACTGCAGTATAACTAGGGTGCAGTCTTAAGCACACCTCCTAAATTGATTCAGTTTTGAATCATAAACAGTTAAACAATGAAAATAAAAATGAAGTCAAACCAGTAGTGTCCAGTAATTAGTTTTTCTATTTTCAAAGCAATCTGGAGAAAGATATTGCCAAAGTCCCGCTTCCAATTTTAGATTCAAATACAGTTCCAAGGCCTTTTGATTCCTTTTGGTCCCAAAGGTCCTGAATTGAGCCCAGTTCTGAATTTACTCCAGATTTCTTAAATATCGTACAAGTTTAATCCATAGTTTAGAACAAATGTCCTTAAATATCCCTTAAGTCCATTCTATTCCTCTATTGTTCAACACTATAGAGAAAATTTTAGGCCAATACTATAAAAAATAAAAAAACATAACTTAGAGCAGAAGCAAAAAACTGCTAGCCAAAGATCTATCAAAATCCTGTTAACCTATAAGCGTTGTATAAAATTCCCTGTCATTATCAGGAATCTCAGAGTCAATAAAATATAATTATAATCTTATTTATTAATCAGCATGTTTTAAAACTAAGTTTGCTCCCTTTTCCAAACTAAAGTTAAATCTAAAATGGTTACTCACTTTTGTATCTGATTGATTTCCCAAGTGTCTCCTGTTAGTCTCAGAACTCACTTCTTGCTTATTTTACACTTTCTTTTGCCCTCATGTTTTTACTGAAAACAACCGCTTTTTAATAATGCATTTTCTTGGACATTTCAAGCTGTTTTTATTATAATCTAGAGACACTAGGTAACAAGGAGAAACTACATCAGAGACAAAAATGTTTACCAAGTGTTTTTTTTTTATATTAGTACAAAACAAACAAGGCAGACAAACAGTTGTAAACCTGCTTGTAGGAGAATAAAAACTTTTAAATCCTCCAGCTGACCGTACGTCTGAGCTCCAAATGCCAAATGCTGCAAATCTCAATCAACAAGACAATGAGCATGCATTATATACTCTTAGGTCATGTGACCTGATTTGCATACGGCGGGAATAAAACTTTAAAACTATTTTAATGTGCTTTAACTAAACTAAACTGAATTATTCGCTTAATACTTTGAAAAAAAAAACAACCTCTGTATCATTTGTGAAATCCAACCCAGATCTGGCTGCAAAACGAACACCAAACATAAACAGCCTTCCCCAAGCTGAGCCGGCCCAAGGACCACAGAAACAGAGCAGGAGGAAAAAAACACACACACAATCAAGCAATCAAGGAAAACAACCCCAAAGATAAAACAGCTTTCAAACTTATTTAAAATAGTGTCCTCAGGTTTTTAAACCTGTCCTTATAATTTCAGAACCCTTGATAAAAGTTATTCATTAGTAGCAGGTGAAAATGGCCAAAACATCCTTTTTCTTTGGTGAAGCTTTTCCTGTTGTAACGCTGTTCCAACTGGTGTCTCTGTTCCACTCAGGGTCCTGCTCTGCCGGGGAGCTTCCAGCTGATCTACCGCCAAGAACAACCCTTCTCAGCTCTCAGTGCCCAGTCCACCAGGGCAGGCCTTCCTTCACCTGGGGGTCAGAGAAAAACAACAGGGAGCAAACACACCACAGGAGCATACATTAAGATTGACTGGGAAGAGAGCAAGCTTCTGGCAATGGTGGCATACCTTTTAGAAAGTTTTAAACCACTTTGCCCTCCTGCTTCTCTGTATCACTCCACAGTCACAGAGAGTGTGAAGTAAAGGTCCTGCTCACTCCCTTTCCACTCCTCTCTCGAAGTGGCAAGTGCCTTATAAAGTTCTTAGATATACTGGCACTGCTACCTATGAGATAGAGACCCCTGACAAGAAAAATTCTGTTAAGATATACCATGCTAACCTCCTTAAGAAATGGGTTGAAAAAATGTCAAAAGCTGCCTTGCTAGTTTTACCAGAAACTGATAAGGAAGATATTTATGTAGTTTATGATAGACTGGAACAAACTGTAAATGCTGATGCTGTAAAGGTGAATGTTTCCTTAACCTCAGAACAAACTGCAGATGTTCATAATGTGCTAAAGACATTTAATAGTACTTTTACTATGGTACCAGGCTGAGCAAAAGGGGTTGACATGTAATAGTGACAAAGAATGCTTGTCCTATCAGGCAAAAGTCATACAGGTTGCCAGAGTGGTTAAAAGCTGATGTGGTTAAGGAAATACAAAAAAATGAAGGAATTGGGTATCATTGAGGAGTCGAGGGGTGCTTGGTCATCTCCCATGGTAACTGTAAAGAAAAAAGAAGTTGGTGTTAGAACCTGCCTTGATTTCAGGAAACCTAATCAAGTGTCAGAATCTGACAGTTATCCTATGCCCAGAATAGATGATTTGGTGGACAGACTGGGGAGTGCAAAGTATATCAGTACCCTCGATCTCACCAAGGGTTGCTGGTAAATACCTTTAGCAAAGAATCCAGAGATAAAACTGCATTTGCCACCCCAATAGGATTCTATCAGTTCACCACCATGCCCTCTGGTTTACATGGTGTGCCAGCTACATGTCAGCAGTACATGGATGTAATTTTATCCCCTCGCACTGGTTATTGTGCTGCGTATCTGGATGATGTTGTGGTGTACAGTCCCGACTGGAAAAGTCACCTGGAACACCTATGTGCAGTTATCCAAGCTATCAAAAATGCAGGTCTGACTATTAATCCTACCAAATGTGCATTGGGCATACAGGAAACTAGATATTTGAGCTATGTGTTGGGAAATGGAGAAGTCAAACTAGAGATTTCTAAAATAGAAGCTGTAGCTAACAGCCCTGTACCTAAAACAAAGAAACATGTCAGGTCATTTTTAGAGCTGGCTGGTTATTATCGGAGATTTGTTCCTAATTTTGCTGAGTTAGCTACTCCCCTTACTGAACTCACAAAGAAACTGTACCCAAATAATGGGAAATGAACCCCAGAGTGTGATGAAGCTTTTCAAGCCATAAAGGTTGCATTATGTTCAGCACCTGTTTTAAGAAGCCCAGACTTTGAGAAACCATTTCTGTTACAGACAGATGCATCTGAGGCAGGCCTAGGCACTATCCTAAGCCAAAATATAGATGGGAAAGAACATCCTATTCTGTATAAGTAGGAAGTTGCATGACAGAGAGAAAAGGTAATCCATTATCAAAAAGGAGTGTTTAGCAGCAAAGTGGTCTATGGAGTCCCTCAAATTTTATTTCCTAGGAACTGAATTTGTTCTTGTAACTAATCACAATCCTCTCTGTTGGCTTAACCAAATGAAAGATAAAGTTCCAGAATCACATGGTGGTACCTGGCACTGCAGCCATTTAAATTCTCTGTGATTCACAAATCTGGTAAAGAGAATAGCAATGCTGATTTTCTGTCAAGATATGGATCAAGAATTGGGGTTCTGATGGTTGAAAAAAAACAGTAACATATGGGTTTGAACTGTCATTTTTGCTGTACTGTAAAATAAATGGATGCAAATGTGCTTAATTAGAACATGTTAGTGGAGAATAAAGAATTTTGGAAACCTGTTAATAAAACAGGTTCTTTCTTAAAGAGGAGGGTATAAGACCCTGTCCCATTTGTTAGGGAGAAAGTATAAATGCAAGGATCTGTATTCTTTCCTCTTCTCTCTCCTCTGTCTGGTTGCACAGCCACATTTTCCTGAGAGACTTCAGACTTGATCAGCCTGAACAGTTTCCCAATCCTTTGCCTCCCACTGTCTCTCAGTTTTCTCTTGCTGTCTGTTTTTTCTCCCTTGCATATCTACATCTGGTAATATAAAAATGTACGGGAATCAATGTATGGAGTGAAGCTGCTATTGGGATCACTTTTGTTTGAAAGATGTTTAGTGTTGCTGTTGAAAGGTATATGTTTGTGATTTGAGATAACTGTAAAAAGCTAGCGGTCATGTGTGTACAAATGTCTCAGCCTTTTGCAAACGCTGTGGAGATCTCAGGACATTCTCAATGTTCTAAGCAGCTCCTGAAATTGACAAAAAAAAACCAGAATGTTTTGCAAAGGCAGGATGTTTTCAAAGGATGGGGGTTGAAAAAGACTTATAAAAACAACTAAGCTGAGCTGCAAGGGGAATTTTTTCTAAGATATTTTATTTTGCAAAGATCCTGTTTTCATGCAAATTACCTCAGGAATAAGTAATAGGGAGGAGCAATACAGAACTAATGGGAAGTGCAAATTGAACTCTGTGTAATTGGAAGGCTAGGTCTACGTTTCAATGGACAAGCAGACAGCCATTCCCACTTCCTGAGCTATACGGCAGTGTCAGTGGCTCAGCAGGTAGCACACTCACCTCTGAGGCTGGGAGATCAGAAGGCTGTGGGTTCTAGCCCCATACCAGACACTTGGGTTAATATCCCAATACTGACACTGCAGTGCAGCATGAGAAAGGTGCTGGACTCCGAGGTGCCGTCTTTTGGATGAGATGTTAAACTGAGGTCCTATCTGCCTGTTCTGGTGGTAGTTCAGATGGATGTTAAAGATCCCATGGCATTTCTCGGAAAAAAAAAAGAAATGGGGAATTTCCCCAGTGCCCTGGCCAAATTTCCCCCCATTCACTAAAATACTACCAACAGCTTAATCTGGTTCAAAGTCAGTTGGCATTCATCTGTATCCCCTTCCCCCGGGTCGTGCCTGAAAATAGGCAGAATTTGTCTAGTGCATTTACGCAGTTAACAACAACTAAATATATATATATAAGCAGTTCCTCTCAGCCTCCTTCTGAAGTATGTTTTCTTGCCAGCCAGAAGCTGTGTTGGTCTGTCCTCTGAAGCTGGCGGGTGCCTACCCCCCTCATGTCTTCTGCTAGTCTCTGCTGGACTTCTATATTTGTTTTCCTACTTCTGGTTTATATTTTGCCTCTGGCTGTGTGCTTCTTTCTGCCTTTGTTTCCTGTTTTCTGTGTTTGTGTGTTTTTTGTTTCTTTTTAGAGGCTTTGTTTCTAAGCTCCTAGCATAGTGCTAATCCAGGGCTCATACTTGCTCTCTGTTGCTCACAGCTCTCAATTATTCGCAATGCAACTGCAATCATTATCTGTGTGTTTCAGCTCAAACAATAGCTGCTCTCCATGCAGCACATTCCATTGTTTTCACCTGATTCAGGCTCACTCAGAACCTAGCTATGCAGCTCAGTCATGATCTCTCAGCTCATTCTGCCTACCTCATTGCTGCAGTTTCATTGCACTGCCTGGTGATAGCTGCTTTCAGAGCATTGCGCCTCCTTCCATTCTATCTCTCGAATTTTAAAACTCATAGTTACTCAACACAGATGCTGCTCTCTATGTTTGTACACTGCTATTATTCTTGGAGGTCAGCTAAGCTACTGCTGATGCTGTAAACTAGATTCAATAATCTGCATGTGGGTCTCAGCCCTTCCATCACTTTCTTGTTTTTCCTACGCTGGGGACTGGGAAGTGTTTGGGAAGTCATGGCCCCATGAGGCTACTTATGTTCTAAATCTGCCTCTGCTGCCAAAAATCATCAGATTATTTGTCACCTTCATTGGCTTTCTTGAATGCCTGGGTGGCTTGCCCCACTATTCATAGTGCTGCTCCTATGACCTACATGCAGGTCCCACTGTTGCTACTGCTTACTGACCTACGTGCAGGTCTGACTTTTGCAGCACTGCCTTGCTAACCTATGTGCAGGTCCACTCTTAGTTACATAATCATTGCTTAATGCTCACTCACTGCCATCTGACCACTGCAAGGCCTCAGCATTCAATGCTTATTCAGCTCCTCATCAGTTTCTGGGGCATGACAGCCATACCATTCTGGCACATGGCTTTCCTGCAGCCGATAGTCTCACTCTGCATTTCTAAGTCCACATCTTGAGTGTGCCCAACTTGGGACGGGGTCCTTCTCACCTGACCCACAGCTGGGAATCTCCTCACTCTGGGCTTGGCTTTAATTGTTCACTGATGCAACAGCAGCTTCTGGTGTAGAATTTAAGCCTAGCTGTTAAGGATGGTTACTCCAATCTCCTTTGGCTATAGTAATCATACTAGCAAGGCACCTTCACCTCATTCTCCCTATGACTGCCTCTGGTTCACCTGGTTTGTTTTTAGAGTGAGTAGGCCAGGTGAGTGCCTCAGCAGTCATTGTTCTTCTTCTCCTGCCATGGTTGCCCTTGATGTTGCAGAGCACTCTCACAACCTTCCATGGTGTTCCCATTAGAGGGGTTGAGTCAAAGCTTTCCTCCAAATTGGAATATTTTCTACCTCCCTTTAATTGGATTTCCAAATTGCAGCAGCAGAGCTGTCACTAAAATAAATATCCCAAGCCTGGAAGGAAGGCGACCTAGGCCTTGGATCCCAAGAGATTTCCTCCTCAAAGGGTTTTGTTTTCATCTCTTCAGGTCATAACTGTTAGCACAGTAGGGTTCCCTAGTTTCTTTAGGTAGGCTCTGCTGCTGGATGGAGGTGTATGGTGTTCCTGCTGTTCCCTCTCTTCTTAGGAAGTCTCCTCATTTTCTAATGCAACCCATCAAAATCATGCCACACTAACCTGAGCATCTCATTATGTTATCATACTGCCTGATGCCTTATCTACTATGTTGCACAGCTACTGCTTGTTAATATGCGTCATACTACAATATTTATTTTTGGGGATCCTTCCTAAGGTATTTTTAGCCAAGGGAATAGTCCCACTGCACCTCTCGGGGTGGAACCCTCTTCAAGGGTTCCTTGCCTTATATACCACTATAGGGTGGTAATTCTACTGTAATAGAGAGTGTGAACAGCCAAAAACCTAACTACACAGTTGCACAAGCATAACAATATACTGGCTGCATAGGCCACTGAATTAGAAGGCTAGGCATGTGTTTCAATGGACAATAAGCCAGCCATTCCCACTTTCTGAGCTATACAAGCAGTTCTTCTCAGCCTCCTTCTGAAGCACTTTTTCCTTGCCCCACCATCCTCCCCTCCTCCTCCTCCAGCGGCAATGCCTCTCTCCTTGGAAACCTTCCTAAGGTACCTTTAGCCAAGGGAATCATCCTGTGGCACTTCTAGTGGTGGAACCCTCTTCGAGGGTTCTTTGCCTTTCATACCCCTACAGGGTGGTAATTCCTCTGTAACAGAGTGCGAATGGCCAAAAACCTAACTATACAGTTGCACAAGCATAACACTATATTGGCTGTGTAGGCCGTTGAACTACTATGTTTTATGAGTGTCCTCCTAATGGTGTCAGCTGCTCTTTAGCATTTTAGCAATAGTCAGTAACACTACACATTAGACACAGTCTGTGCTTACCAGCTGTAGTTAGATGTTCGTCACTCCTTCAGCGTTACCTGCAGAACTGCAGTCTACCTGCAGACACCATCCTCTCACTTCTGTGGACACTGCTGCAGACAGCATCCTCTTGCACTTGTGGTCCTACGGCTCTTGCGGGTCACAAGCTGCCTGTGTCACCTAGAATTGGAAAAAAATTGGCTGTCCAGATTCAAAGATCCCTCCCCTTTAGCTGCAGCAAGTGCATAGTGAACACACACACTCCAGAAGCCTGCTCTCTGCATGGACAGAGCTGTTCCAGGATCCCTTAAAGGTAACTGAACTCCCCAACAGTTGCTCTGTTTGCAAGGGGTGTTAGCCCATCGATGCTTTGCATCAACTGCCCTTCCCAACCCTGCCACCCTGCCACCCAGGGCCATCCATACATTTATAGCCCAACCCCTATCACATGATTTCCTGCTACTTGATTTTCCAAGTGTCCATTTCTTCCATTGTAGGTTATACTAACTGGCCACTAGTTGGTAGTATTATGCTTTCATCACCCCTTCCCTGTGCTGAGTCCTCCTTCATTTGAATGTGTGGCCATCTATGGGAGTCTGGACACAGGTTGCCGGATTGTTCTGATTTACCGCCCCTCTGGGGCAATGGGAGATTTTTTACAGGAAATGGCCAATTTCATTGTCGGTGAAACATTGGAGGCCCCAGGTGCTTAGTGATGGGGGACTTTAATGTTTGTGCTGATGACAAATCTTTTCGGCTTGGTTACAACTTCCTCCAGATGATGTCATCTCTGCGCCTTGTGCAAGAAGTTTCTTCCCTGACTCATCAGGGTGGCCACATGCTGGATCTGGTGTTCTCGCTGGGCTTGAGATTGATCATCTCAGGACTGATCGGGTCATTTGGTCCAGTCACTGCACAGTGCAGTTCCAGTTCGAGGCCCCACTTGAAAGTCCTCCCCCTGCAGAGAAGGTCAGCTACTGCCCTTTGAGGGGGTTGATCCCTGAGTTTTTTTTTGGCAGTGGCTGATCTATTTAGTGTGGACAGTGCATGCGTTGGGGGTGTGTGCCTGGCAGTTGATGCTTATAATAAGGTGCTGTCTAGTGCACTCAGCCCCCTCTCACCAGTCCGTGTATGACCCAGGTCTTCTCACCTGAGGTCCTCTTGTTATGATGGGGAGCTCAAGGCAATGAAGACCTTGGATTGGAGATTAGATCGCCACTGGTAGAAGTCCAGCCTGGGGGTGGACAAACTGGCCCTACGTGTGCATTATGGCACATATCAGGGGGTAATCAACTGTAAGAAGGCAGAGTTCCTGTTCAGGGAGATTGCCACCGGGAGGAACCAACCAACTGCTCTTTTAGACTGTGGACAGGCTTCTCCATCCTTCCTATCTACAGCTGAAGGTATCCTTTTCGAATGCATTGTGCGAGGAGTTTGCTCGGTTCTTCTTGGATAGGGTGTCTGCCATCCGGCAGGGGGTTTCACCAGCGGTCCGGAGTTTGGCCGACAATGGTCACCTTAGGTGACCAAAGAGCACTCCACCTGGTTGGGGTAAGTTTAGACTGGTGGAGGTGGCTGAGGTCACTGAGATTGCTTCCAAGTTTCGGCACACCTTTTGTGAACTGGACCCGGTGCCAACTCGTTTCTTAATGGGATGTGTTGACTCCGTTGGTCCAGTATTTGACCTGATTGTCCGGTGTTCCTTGTCAGAGGGGGTCTTTCCCAATGTCTTGAAGGAGACATTGGTGATACTGCTTCTGAAAAAAAACCTTGTTGGACCCCAAAATCAAGGCAAATTACCGTCCTATCTCCAATTTTCCATTTTTGGGTAAGATTGTGGAGAAGGTGGTGGCACTTCAGCTTGAGGAGCATCTCGTGGCCCATGACTTATATGAGCTGCTCCATTCTGGATTTTGTGTGAGGCATAGCACTGAAACTGCACTAGTTTGGGTGCATAATGACCTCCTTAGGGCTAGAGATCGAGGGGAAGGGACAATTCTTGTTCTCCTCGATCTCTCTTCGGCATTTGATATGGTTGACCATCGAGAGTTACTGGACCACCTAAGGGAATTCTGCAGACTCACCAGCACTGTTTTCTGCTGGTTTGAGTCTGGTCTATCTAACAGGAGGCAGAGAGTAGTGATGGGGAATTTCTCCTCCTCCTCTGGCCTCCTGTCGTGAGGAGTTCCCCAGGGTTTGGTCCTGTTGTCAGTGTTGTTTGCTGTATATATGCTGCCCCTGGGAGAGCTCATTAGGAAGTACAGCCTGGGTTTTCATTGCTGTGCTGATGACACCCAGCTGTATCTTTCCTTTGCCCCTGGAACATCTTACACAGTGGAAGTGCTTAACAGCTGCCTCGCTAAGATCAATGACTGGATGGCTTCCAGCTGATTGTGACTGAACCCCAATAAGATGGAGGTACTGGTGGTAGAGTCGAACAGAGGGTGTGATAAGTTGGCCTCTGGCACAGAGACAGGGCTTTTTCTTGGCTCTGTACCAGCGAAGGCCTCCTCTAGGGTGCGTGATCTGCGCTTTATCCTTGACAGCGGATTGACACTTCGCATCTATTGTCCACACTAGCTCTTATCATCTGAGGACTATCACCAGGATAAAGCCCCTAATTCCACCACTGGACCTCCCCACCTTGGTGCATGCCTTTGTGATGTCCAGGCTTGACTACTGTAATGCACGCTATCTCAGCATCTCCAGGGGCACGCTGTGCCAACTGCAGCTAGTGCAGAAGGTGGCAGCTAGGCTATTGACAGGACAGCCTAAGTATTGCCACATCACTCTAGTGCTGCGTCAACTGCACTGGCTGCCAGTTAGGTGGGCTTGCTCACTTTTAAGGCCCTACACAGCCTGGGCCTTGGTTACCTGAAGGACCTTCTTACACCTGATATCTCGGTCCATTCGCTCTGCTCCTCCTTTAGGGGTCTCCTTGCGATTCCCAGGATGAGGTTAAAACAGCAGGTGACAGAGCATTTAGTGTCGCTGCCCCGTCCTGTGGAATTCGTTTTCTCCAGTGGTTAGGGAGGACCTTTCTGTTGAGGTATTCAAAGCCCACCCCAAGGCCTTCCTGTATAATCAAGCCTTCCCAGACTGCATTTTATAGCCCTTACCTGGTCTCAGAATTTTTGATTTAAATCAACCCTTGGTTCCTTTGAGTTGAGTTGCTGTTGCTGATAAAATCTTGTTTAAATTGTTGGAATACTGTATTTTATGCTTATAGTATGCTGTTTATGTATTTATTATGATTTGTGTGATGAAACTTTGGTATGTTCAGCACCCAGAGCCTCTGTGATGGGCGTCTCTTAAATAACATTTGCCTTGCCTCTTTTTCTCTCCCTGCAACTTGACTGCCTTCTCTTCTACATTTTTGCTTATTACACCTAGTGACTACTAGGAGTCACTGCTGTTCCACCTGCTCCCCCTCCTTTTACCCTCCTAACTACCCCTTCCTGCCATTGCCCACACCACTTTTGCCTCCCCCTTTTTGGTACCCCCCCCCAAGGATCAAACCCTGTACCTTTCGCTGTGTAGTTTGTGGCCTTACTGCTGCACTAACTGAGCCACCACATCAGTGATAGTCTAGTTATCTCCCTAATATCCACCTAACCTGGCAGCCATGGCCATCTTTTCTACTGCCTCACTGGCCCCACTATCTCTAGTCCTCTTTATTTTGTACTTCCCATCTGCCCCCTTCCTGGTTGTACTGCAACTCCTTCTCTCCCCCTACCCCCTCTCACTTGTCCCCTTCAGTTTCATTGCTACTCCTCCACCTTTGCCACCCCCATCCCTTTACACCCCCCGGTACACTTTCACTGTCACCTCTCCTCTCCTGTACTGACTCCACCTGCCCCCCCTTGTCTTTTCCCCTCTCTGTTCTCTTCCCATCCCAGTTTCTCTCTCAGTGGGGACCACATGCTCTGCACCTACCTCCCATCACAGATGTCTTTCTCTATTTAGAGTGATTTCTCTCCTCCTCATCCTGTCCGGCAACTTTCACCCCAACCCAGGCCCTTCTTCAGCCAGCTCTGCCCTTCCTCCAACTGCAACTGGTCTCTGTAATGCCTCCATGAATATCTGCAGTCCCTTACGGAAGTTTACTGACCTAGAAGGCTGGGTTGTCCTACATCAACCTGATATATTAGCAATTGTTGAAACATGATTATTTAAAGTAAGTCCACCCCTGACTCTTTTATCTCTCTACCAGGCTATTCCCTGTACTGGGAAGACAGAGTAGGTAAGTGTGGTGATGGATGTGCCATTTATCTCCAGGACTCCCTCCAAGGTCATGGCCCCCCCCCCAGCTGCTCCACGGTGCCAAAGCCCTCATGCTCAAACTCACCTGTGAGACCTCTAGGGCCCTGCTACTTATTACCTTGCCTACATCCCTCCTCAGCAACAGAATCCTGCTCTCCAATCCTTACTTGATCACCTCTCCCACCTGCCCCACAAAGCTGAGCAACTCATATTGGGTGACTTTAATATCAATTGGCTTGCCAGCTCTGTCTCACAAACTAAAGATGCCATAGCGGCCCTTGACCTCACTAAATTGGTGGCCCACACCACCTGGACAAGCCCCAGCACAGGAACCTCCACCCTTCTAGATATTGTCCTTTCCAATAGGTCCCACAACATTTACTAGGTGTATATGGGGCATAAGTAGGCATAAGCCCATCGAGAAATCCCCCCACAATTTTTGTGGAACATTTAAGACTTAGATGTTTTTTAACCAGGTATCCAAACCCTTTGTGAATATTTCAAATCTTTACTGTCTACTAAATATTGAAGGAGTTTGTTCCACAGTCTTGGGGCCCTGGTTGAGAAGACATTTAACCTTCTGCTGGATTTTCCTTTTTTTACCTCGAGTTGTTTGATGTGAAGTCTTGGTACTAATTTTCTTTCTGAAAAGTAAATGCTGCATTGTTGCATTAAAGATGGTGTTTGTAATATTTTATAGAGGAATAAAAGGTCTCCTCTTCAGCATCTTAGTTCCAAGGAGTTGCTACCATATGAGCAGTGTGAAAGACTTTGTTTAAATGTGGGAATGCTTGGTAGTGATTTGGGCCTGATACTGAGGTTAGAACGGGGGACTGGTGCCCTGGTTGGTGAGTCGCTGTCATTTGATTTTATATTTGACGTTGTAAAATCATCATCACACTATGGTGCTGACCAATGCCCTCAGTGACCACTCACCTATTATCTTCACCTGGTCCTGCAAAATGCAGAAACCTCCACCCAAAGTCATCATCCGGTGACATATTCGTCCTGGCAAACTGGTGCAACTAAAAAAACATCTCACTCACTGTGACTGGTCCCATATTAAGCTAGCCCCAGATATCAACACTGCTTTTGACTATTTTATCTGCACCTTTAATACTGCTTGTGACCTTTTTGCTCCCCCCTCTAAACACTCCACTAAAGGGCATGGCTCCCTGTGGGTAACTCCTTACCTAATCTACCAAATGAGACTTAGGGACAACCTATGGCACAGAGCCATAGACTCTGGAAAGCCCATAGATAGGCAAGCTTATCGTACTGCAAGAAACAGGTGTACATGGGCCAGCCATAAAGCAAAAGCTGAATACTATATAGCAGCTCTTGCCTCCTCGTAGGGCTCATCCCATAAATTCTGGGATAACATTAAAGAGCTATCCGGCAAATCCAAGTCTCCTCCCCCCTCTCAACACAATATTAATTGATCAATCTCCAAGGACCCCCAGTGCATCGCTAACTGTTTTAACATGGCTTTCTCAGATCTTAGTGCTGTGCCTCCCCAATTTCTTCGACCCTGTCCCCCCCCAACTCACTCTCCCACCCCTCTTCTACTTTCATGCCTCCTCCTCATGAAGCCAAGCCCTACCTCTTCAATGCCCTGAAGGGCTCCATCCACAGTAACAACTCCATAGACCTGAAGCTTCTCTGCCTAGTCCTGGATGCCGTCTTCGCCCCCCTGACCAACCTTCTCAATCACTCCCTTTGCCATAGTCAGTTCCCCCTCACCTGGGAAACTGCGATCATCTCTCCCATACACAACAGTGGTGACCGTACTTCTCCCCAGAGCTACAGACCCATATCCTTACTACCCCCTCTCTCTAAGGCCTTAGAAAAGATAGTAGCTGATCAGTTCAGTGACTTCCTCTCCTCTCACAACCTCCTCTGCTAGGAACAACAGTTTCTGCCATGGCCATAGCACCACCACTGCCCTCATTGAATTCTCTATTTACTTACACTCTGCCCTTGACAATGGGCACCTTGCAAGTGCGGTCTTTATTGACCTCTCTAAAGCATTCAGTATATTGTAAACCATCCCTTTCTCCTCTCCTCTCTCCTCCAGCTAGGTTTCTCCCAGGGTGTCCATGCCTGGTTTTTGAGCTACCTCTCCTCCCTCTCTCAGTGCATTAAAATTGACAGTACCCTCTCTGTTAACTGTCCTGTTCACTCAGGGGTCCCATAGGGTTCTCTATCTTGGGGTCCCTACTTTTCAGCCTGCACCTAAACTCGCCCCCAATATCTGTTCAGGAAATGGTCTTCTCTATGCCGATGATGCGGTCCTCTTAATATCCTATCCAGCCAACTCCTCTTCGACCAGGTGAACTCCTTTAAATACCTTGGTGTGATGTTTGACCCCACACTCTCTCTTTCCACGACCATATCCACACACTCTGTTCTGCTGTTAACACATGTATTGGCCTCCTCTATCATCACAGAAGTTGTCTCCCTCTGATATCCTTAGGCTGGCCATTTCCTCCTCTTTACTAGCCCTTATGGACTATGGACTCCTGATATATGATGCTGAGGACAACACCGCCTTTAATAAAATTAAACTCTCACTAAATAAGGCCTGCTGGCTACTCACTGGGTCCAATAGACTAACCCATACCTGCACTCTGTACTCCTTGGCAAATATTCTTAATTTCAATGAGAGGCTACTATACCTGTTATGCCTCCTTGTCAAGAAAGTCACTATTGGCCTTGCTTCCCCTGGTCTGGACTCCATCATTCATGTCTCTCCCACCACTCTCTCTACTCGAAGTTCTGCCAAGCCCTCCCTTTTTGTGCCCAGAGTCAGGACATCCTTTGCCCAATGGTCTTTTCACTACAGAACCCCTTTCTAGTATGATGCCCTCTTGGTGTCCATCTCCACTCAACAAAAGGATTGGGCCCTTTAAAACTTCCCTTCGACTGCATTTGGTTAACTCCCATAGCTGTAACAGCCTGTAGCAGAGACCCCTCCCTAGGGACCCTCCCCTTACATGTTATTGCTTCATTAATATATGTTACTTCCTGCTCTGACCACTAGTTTCACATTATAAAATAAGTATTATAACCTTAGCTAACACCCTGTATAGGCATTTCTTTCTTTTTATCCTGAATTGTATATTCACTGTACAGCCTCAATTGTCATATCTTTAGCTACCACCCTGTAGAGGAATTTCCTTCTACACTGTATCTTACTTTCTGTGTAGTTCATGTTATTTTGTCTTGTCCATATCGTTTATTAGTGAGGTAAACACCAAGGTACAGAAGTTATTAGGGAGCAGAACAGATTTAAATGTAAAAAAAGGCAAAGGCAGTAAGGACAGAAATGGGGCTAAAAGGGGTAAGGCTATCAAAAAGTGGAGGGTGATGAGTACCAATGCCCGTAGTCTGTGTAACAAGCTCCCTGAACTAGTGGCCTTGATGGAAGAGGGTTGCCTGGATATTGTGGCAGCCACAGAAACATGGTACACAGAGAACCATGACTGGGATGCCAACATACCGGGATACACGATCTACAGGAGGGACAGGGAGGGTAAAAGAGGAGGAGGAGGAGTAGCTCTCAATGTAAAGGAAAGGATCAAAGCAACAGAACTAAAGAGTAAACAGGGAGCAGATGAGGCACTTTGGGTCACCCTGGAGACGGGAAATGACACCACAATCCGCATAGGGGTTGTATACAGACCCCCATCTCAGGGGGAGGGAATGGACAAGGAAATGATAGAAGGCTTTCTTAGAATGGCAGAAAAAGGGGAGATATTGTTGATGGGGGACCTGAATATGCCAGATGTTAACTGGAGCACCTTTGCTGCAGGCACATTCAAGAGCAGGGTTATTCCTGATGCCCTACAGGGGGCATGTCTCAGACAGCTAGTATCGGAACCCACTCAGGAGGGAGCGATCTTAGACCTGGTACTTTCTAATGGGGATGGAGAAAGAATCTCAGATTTAGAAATGGGTAGCCATCTGGGAACAAGCAGCCACCAAACAGTGTGGTTCACAATAAACACAGCCATACAATCAAGCCATACAAAAGCAAGAGTACTAGACTTTAGGAGGGCTGACTTTGGGAAATTGAGAGAGTGCCTCAGAAAAGCACTAGCAAACAGGCAAGAAGGAGGGGTGGAGGAACAATGGGGAGTGATCAAAACAGCCATCACAGAGGTAACAAGCCCTTGCATAAAAAAAAAATCAATAAAACACAACGAAGGAAAAACACGCTATGGTTCACAAAAGAGGTGGCAGGGAAGGTTAAGAAGAAAAGGATAGTATTCGGGAAATATAAGGAAACACAGAAGGAGCAGGACAGAGAACTTTATCAGTTAAAGCAGAAAAAGGGTGGGAAGGCAGTCAGAATAGCAAAGGCCCAAACCGAGGAAAGGATAGCCAATTCTGTTAAGAAGAGGAATAAGACCTTTTATAAGTACATTAGGGAGCGAAGAAAGACCAAAGGAGGGATACTGAAGCTTAATAAAGGGGAGGGAATGTGGGTAGAGGGTGACAGTGAAAAAGCAGGGATACTGAACGAATATTTCTGCTCAGTATTCACAAAGGAAAGGGAGGGGGAGTTACCTAAACCAATCAAGAGAAACACTCTGAAGATGGGGATCGATACCAGTCCATTTACAGAAGAAAGGTTTCTGAAAGAATAATAAAATTGAAGGTGGACAAAGCAATGGGGCCTGATGGGATTCACCCAAGAATTCTAAAAGAACTAAGGGTAGAACTAGTGACATCGCTGACTACTCTCTTTAACAAATCATGGGAGGATGGGGTGGTACCCAAGGACTGGAGGAGGGCAGATGTGATTCCTCTTCACAAAAGTGGGAGCAGGACAGAGGCAGGAAACTACAGACCAGTTAGTTTGACCTCAGTGGTAGGGAAAATGCTGGAATCACTTCTAAAGGAAAGAATTGTTGAGTACCTAGAGGCCAGTGGGGCACAGCACCCAAGGCAGCATGGATTCACGATGGGAAGGTCTTGTCAGACAAATCTAATAGATTTCTTTGACTGGGTGACCAAAGTAGTAGACCAGGGAGGGGCTGTGGACATGGCCTACCTAGATTTTAGCAAGGCATTTGATACAGTTCCACACAAAAGATTAATACACAAGATAGCCAGCCTTGGAATGGGTCCCACGGTGGTAGCCTGGATAAAAAATTGGTTAGACAACAGGACGCAAAGGGTAGTAATAAATGGAGTACGCAGTGAAGAAAGGAGGTTACTAGCGGGTACCGAGGTTCAGTACTGGACCGTCCTTTTAATGTCTTTATAAGTGACATTGCAGAGGAACTGAAGGAAAAGTATGTCTCTTTGCAGATGACACAAAGATCTGCAACAGGGTTGATACACAAGATGGACTGGAAAGGATGAGAAGGGACTTGGCAAGGTTGGAGGAAGATCAAATGTATGGTAGCTCAGATTCATGTAAAGAAGTGCAAGGTAATGCACATGGGAAACAAGAACCCAGGGAAGCGCATACAATGGGGGGTGAGATACTGACAACAGTAAAAATAGAAAGGGACCTGGGAGTAATTATATCAGATGACCTAAAGGTGGGCAAGCAATGTGAGAAGGCAGTAAGGAAGTCTGGGGGGATACTGGGATGCATAGGAAGAGGCATCAATAGTAGAAAACAGGAAGTTGTTATCCCTCTGTACAGACAGTTGGTGAGAGCCCACCTGGAGTACTGTGTGTAGTTCTGGAGACCCCATCTCTGCAAAGACATAAACAGAGTGGGCTGTCCAGAGGAGGGCAATGAAAATGGTGCAGGGTCTGCACCAGAAGACACAAGAAAGACTAAAGGAGCTTAACATGTATACTCGAGGAAAGAAGGAGAGAGGGATATGATAGAAACTTTCAAGTACCTCAAGGGAATTAACAAAGTCCAAGAGGGTAGCATCTTCCAGAAAAAGAGATGTGCAAGAACAAGGGGGCACAATTTGAAGATAGAGGGGGGACAGCTCAGGGGTAATGTGAGGAAGTATTTTTTCACTGAGAGGGTTGTGGATGCATGGAACAGCCTCCCTGAGGAGGCCGTGGAGTCAAGAACAGTGGGGGACTTCAAGAACGCATGGGACAGGCATAAGGCAGTCCTAGGGGCGGGTAAGAGGAAGTAAGCTGTTGGTTAACTAGGATCTGCAGCTTATCTGTTAGGTAGGAAAATGGGCAGACTAGGTGGGCCAAGCGGTCCTTATCTGCCGTCAAATTCTATGTTTCTAAGGAGGCTTTGTAAATGAGTCACTGACTCAAAGGGTTGCAATTCCAATACCATTAAAATAAATTAAAAAAAATAAAGTGGAAGGGTAGGGGGAACTTTAGCTGGCCCCACCCCTTTGCTTTTCATAATTTACTGCTTCTGAAAGCAGAATCAAAATGTATCTGAGGAAAACCAGACACTGCTTTCCCAGATCACATGTCTCTGACATAAGAACAGAAATCAGGAGTGAGATGAGTCTCTTTGCGGATGACTCAAAACTGGGGGCGGTGGTGGATGGGGAAGAGGGGAAGGTGGCCCTACAGGGGGACCTAGAGGCTCTGGAAAGATGGTCTAGGAAGTGGAAGCTGAGGTTCAATGCAGGGAAATGCAAGGTACTCCACCTGGGGGCCAGAAACCCGGACAAGTGTACACCCTGGGGGGGGGAAATGCTACAAGTCTCGATGGCTGAGAGGGACCTGGGGGTGGTGGTGGATATCAAGATGAATAACTTGGAGACTTGTAGGAGGGCAGCAGCCAAGGCCAACAGGATGCTGGGATGCATCGCTAGGGGATCACCTCCAGAAGGAGGGAAGTGATACTCCCTCTGTATAACAGCTTGGTGAGAGGCCGCACTTTGAGTACTGCACGGCAGTTTGGAGACCACACTTAAAGAGGGACATTAAACTCCTGGAGAGGGTCCAGAGGAGGGCAACCAAAATGATTTGGGGCTTGGGGGACAGGACCTATGAGGAGAGGCTCGAAAAGCTAAATATGTACACATTGGAAGAGAGAAGGGACCAGGGGGACATGATAGAGGTCTTCAGGTACATGAAGAGGGTAAATAGGGGAGGAACAGACAGGGAGCTTCAAAGGAAGGAGGAGGGGGCCACTAGAGGGCATGGGTGGAAGCTGGAGGGGGGAAGATTCAGGGGAGAAAGGAGGAGGTGCTACTTCACTGAGAGGGTGGTGGAGCCATGGCAATGCGCTGCCTAGGGGATTGGTGGAGGCAGAGACAGTGGAGGGGTTCAAGAGGGGGTGGGACAGGTACAGGGGAAGGGTTCTGGAAGCAAAATGCAATGCAGCAAGAATATCCAGAACTGGGAAGGGAGAAGCCAGAGAAGGCGAGGGGGACAGCAAGGTCAGCACCCAGGGTGGGGGCTGACCAAACGAACAGACACGAAAGACCGTTAGGCCTATTCTGCTGGCATTTTAATATGTTAGTATGTCCCTCAGGTGCAAAGTGGAAAGGGGAGGGGGAGCTTTAGCTGGCTGCACTCCTCTGATCTCCCTAATGCATTGCTTCGGAAAGCAGAATCACAATGTTTTCTGAACCATCCCACCTTATCAGTCTTTTTACTCTCTACAACTTCTTACCATGGCCTTGCCCCTAAACAGCAGCCAAGCCAGTGTTTTAAAATTGTAGAATTTATTTTTATTTATTTATGACTAGGATTACAATTACCTTTGAACCAGGGGCTCTTTTACAAAGGTTCCATGTCAGTGAAATACATAGAAACATAGAATTTGACGGCAGATAAGGACCGCTTGGCCCACCCAGTCTGCCCATTTCCCTGCCTACTGGATAAGCTGCAGATCTTAGTTAACCAGCAGCCTACTTCTTCCTACCCCCACCCCCTAGAATTGCCTTATGACTGTCCCATGCATGCTTGAATTCCACCACTGTTTTTGACTCCATGATTATATATAAAATAGGAAACGATATACAAAAAAAGTTGACAGGATAAACAAACATGCTGAGGGAGAAATTAAAGAAACAATTATTGCACTGTCAGTAATAACAGTAGATAGAACTAAACAACACCATAGCACATTAGTGATGAAGTATGCAGTCCAATAACATAGTGGACTTTGTCAAAAATAATCAAGAGCAAAGTACAGGAATTTACTGATTTCAGGTACACTATGGTGTCTGTTCCAGTTCAGAGCAAGCGGAAGGGAGTGCACCAGGCAGTTAGCCACCCCAGCAGCATAGTTGCCAAAGCTCCAACCAGTTAGCCATCCCATCAACGTAGTTACCACAGCTCTAGCCAAGGGCTAGTAACCTGAGTAACTGACGCAATGCTCCCAAAAACAAAAGCCTTCACTTGTCTACTGGTGGCTACTTGACTACTAGTTGTCTGTATAACCCTGGGGCACTCTGACTTTTTAATCTGGGGCTTACTTCCTCTGACTGGCCCTTGGCATTTATTTGTGAATAAATGTAAACCTTTTGAGGCAGCTAGCCATTATTCAATAGCCCAACTGACTAGCTTGGCTGCAATTTAGGCTTTACTCAACCTTTGTTCCTTCTGGTGCTCTGTTTACTATCTAATTCAGGGCCTGCCCTGCCACCTCCTCTGATAGCTACTTAATTTGGATGCTGCCCATCCCTAACCTATTGCATGCTCCGAGTAGGAGCAGGAGTTAAATAAATTTAGGTAAGTTTGAATAGGGATGCCATCTCGCCCTATGCTCCCTTCCTGGAGTGATTTTAAATACATTTGAATAGATCCACTCTTGGCGGTCCCTTCCTCTGGGGTCCTGCCCTGACCCCACTTATGGCCACAGCTGTCCTTTTGCACCCTCTGCATGAAAAGAAACATCTTTTTTTTAATTTAGGTATTAGTTTAGGTGGACAGCACCTGCTTTATGGCACTGCCCCTGATTCACTGCCCCATGCCAGGCAGAAATTGAATAGAGAGGAGGTGGGTTAACTCTGTGCTGCATGCCCGGCAAGGTCTTGGCAGTGGGAGGTCTTCCCTGGGGGCCTTGCTGGGTAGCTTGCTCCTCCTGATGCTTGTATTTCTAATGTGGGCACCAACGCCGAGGGACTGGAATTTACTTTTTCTTAAAAAAAAGAAAAGAAAACGGAAAACAACAATTGGGGCTAAACCGAGCCTACACCACGGCTTCTAACTACTGCTCCTTGGGACCACCACAACTACTGGATCGCTGCAACTGACACAGGTATGAGAGGATTACTGCAGGTACTAACTTTTGCTTCTGAATTTACCTCTCTGCGTGCCCCTTCTCCATTCTGCCACACTTTTGTTCTTGAGTTTCTCCTTGGGGCACCTGAATGCACTCCCCTGACTGTTCTCCTTCTCAGCAAATTTCAAACTCCCCCAACTGCCATTACCGGACACTCTCAGTATCCTCTCCAGGATTCAGAATTCTGAGTTCCTAACAACTAGCTGTCCAGCATAAGCTGAACCTTAGATGTGACACTGGCTCTTACCACCTTCACTGGGCATGCTGCAATAAGGAGAAAAAAAACTTCTTAACTGCAGATAAACAATTTGTTTTTTATGAGGCTCCTACCACCATATTCACCCCCTTGTCACCTAAATTATAAGGGGCACCTGAGGTCACTTTTTTGGGGCTTACTGGGGGCAACAGAGCTTGCTGGGTACCCCATCTTTGAGGGTATTACACTCTTGCTTTGCCACCCACCGAAACATACTCAAATGAAACCATCTCTAAACAAGAGGCTGTTGTAGCAGCCATCATTTTGATGAGTGTTGCTTCCTCATCTTATTGCAAAAGTAGCACCAATGGCTGTCTTTGGGAGCTTCTGACAGGAAGTCACGTACCCCACAGTCTCCCTCACTATTGACCAGGTGCCTTGTCTGATCCAAGACTGTTTGTTGTTGCTACCCTAATATTGAGATAAAAATGCCATTGGAATGAATGGACCTATAAACATTTTAATGGGCCTATTCATTTCAGTACCATTTTTTCTGGTCACTTTGTGCTGGGCTAGTGAAACTACTGTTGGGTTAATGGATTTTTCTAGTCACTAACCCTGCTGGCTATTGGATAAAAAAGTTTGTTTCAAACCCCAATGTCTGTGAAGTATCTAGCACCGCAGTGCAGGGTGGCCAGATGTGGGGAGGAGACTGTCTTATACCTCTCAAACATCCCTTATTATGAGGGACGTCTCTAATTGTAACCCTCAGCATTGCTGTATCCATCATGGGAGAGGGTGTTGTCACACAGAGAAGGTGTTATGAGCAAACAGGTAGTCTTCAGCTGTGGGTGTCCAGCTACAGGGAGAGGGGTCCAGCTATAGGGGGCCAGATCTGGAGGTACTGATCCCATACTGATCAACTGTCCTCCATACCTTATAACTGTCCCTCATTAAGAAAGTATTTTCATGGCACCAAGCCCCTGGACTCCAACTCTAATGGATGCAGGCTCACAATTATGGCCCAACCCCCCAATCAAGTAACTAAATCATGTCTACTTTCTGGTCCAAGTGACGGAACCTCTGTGGAGATCCTGATTCTGGAGAGAGGATGAGGAGTACCTGTAAAACAAAGGTTACATAGGAGTCACAGGGGATCCATAGTTCGTAGGGAAAAATTGTACAAATAGGATAGATAGTAAATAAGACTATACTCATCTGATAGGCAGAGGTCAAATTCCAGTCAGATCTGTAGAAATAAAGGGAAACTATATTACATATTAATCTTTTGAAATCCATGTTCGCAGATGCAAAAACTGAAACAATATTTCTAGGAGATCTAAATATGGACTGGCTGTCATCTAAATCACATGGCCTCAAATCCCTTTGTGACGAGCTAGGTCTTGGGCAATTAGTCAGAGAACCTACTAGAAGCAACACTCTAAATACTGCCAACAGTTCCATTCTAGATGTGGTACTAACCACCCATCCACACAAAATATCTCATTTGGCAGTGTTTCACAACGACATGGCGATCATGGAATTGTTGCTTGCATAAGATC
The DNA here is from genome assembly GCA_016271365.2 of Neoceratodus forsteri. Classification (NCBI taxonomy): domain Eukaryota; kingdom Metazoa; phylum Chordata; order Ceratodontiformes; family Ceratodontidae; genus Neoceratodus; species Neoceratodus forsteri. Next base: position 59,142,014 of record CM028131.1, read on the forward strand.
TCAAATTAAGGCCCGGCCGCAACCCATCTTTATAACAAAAGATCCTTTTGCAAATTCAGTGCAGTAAACTTCCTATCTGACCTGAGTATGATCAGATGGCAAGATCTTTACCTAGCCAAAGATGTCAACAAGGCAGCTTGCATCCTTAATGACAAACTCACTACAATAATAAATAAGCATGCCCTTTCATCAAAGTAAGAGTACGGAACAATTCAATCCCTGGTTCACCTCGGATCTCAAGGCAGCCCTTATAGCTCGAGATAAGCTCTGGGCTAAAGCTAGACATTCGAAGAATCTTCGGATTGGCAGGCCTTTAGAACAGCCAGGAATAACTGTGTGAAAAAACTTCGCTCTGCTAAAGCTATCTATTATATTTCTACTCTCGAACAAGCTAAAGGTAACCCTCATAAAATATGGAAGACTTTCAAAGCTATAGAAGGACGGCCCATGGCCCCCTCTGTTCCAACAAAGATAGTCGCAAGTGGCAAGATTGTGGAAAACAAGTCCCTAATCCTGGAGGAACTTAACTCCCACTTTGCCACAGCTGGATCAGCTTTTGACTCGTCACTTTATGCTGGTGCTGCGGTGAGCCAGCATACCCCTCCCGCCACATCTAGTCCTGGACCCAGTCCCTTCCAACTGCGCGAGATAACTTATAAAGAAGTAGAAGATTCTCTTCTTAACTTAGACACCAAAAAAAGTGCAGGGGACGATGACTTGGAACCCTTTTTCCTAAGGTCAGGCTATGCCCATCTCACTGCCCCAATTCTCCACATCTTCAATCTTTCCATTACATCTGCTACTGTGCCGTCCTGCTGGAAATCAGCACATATCCTCCTCTATTTAAATCTGGTGACCCTTGCGATGTAAACAACTATAGGCCTATCTCCATATTGCCTATCCTTTCTAAAGTTCTCGAAAACTGATCCATATTCAGTTAAAATCTCACTTGAAACCTTCTCTCTCATTAACCCAGCTCAATCTGGCTTCGGGCTAATCATAGCACAATCACTGCACTAGCAAAAGTAACCAATGATTGGATCTCTGCTATAGATGCTAAGAAGGTAACTGGTGCAGTCTTTTGGACCTCAGCAAAGCTTTTGATACTGTTGTTCACGAACTATTAGTCAATTGCCTTGCAAAGTTGGGTGCCACATACCATACCACCCAGTGGTTCTCTAGCTACCTAACTGGAAGATTCCAAAAGTAAAGGCGGAAGGCTTTTTCTGCTGCTTGCCAGTTGCAAGAGGAGTCCCAAGGATCCATCTTAGGCCCTATCTTGTTTTCTCTGTACATCAATGACTTAGATGTTAACATATCTACGTCCAATCTGCACTTTTTTGCAGATGATACTGTGTTGTATACTTCTGGCTCATCGTTATCTGAAGTTAAGGGAGTGCTTCAAGCAGACTTCGCACAACTTGAGCATAATTTAATAAAGGCAAAGCTTCTGCTCAATGCCAAGAAGACTAAAGCGATGATATTCTCCCGCAGTGCTGTCTCAGGCCCCCCCAATACTCTTGCCCAAGACTTCATTGTCACCACGCTAAACGAGCCTCTGCAAGTTGTAACCAAATTTAAATATCTAGGTATCTGGATCGACAATAAATTATCTTTCAGTGACCACATCAAGATGTCTCTAGAAGGTTAAAAGCAAGGTTAGGTTTCTTCTACAGAAATAGGCCCTTTTCCCCTTGAAACTCGAAACAAGCTTGTACAGGCCACTTTTCTCCCCTACTCGACTATGGCGATGTAATCTATTCCTCCACCACTCTTGCAAATCTAAGTAAACTGGACATCCTTTATCACCGCAGTTACGGTTCATTACCAACTCCCCTTACCGTTCACACCACTGTGACTTATATGCAGCTGTTGGTTGGACATCCCTTACTACTAGACGCCTGCTCCATGCTGGGCTATGGACTCTTAAACTGCTCCTGCAGAAATTGCCAAGCTATCTCTCTTCCCTTATTAGTATCTCACATAGTGCATACTATTAAGAAAATCTGACTTTATTATGCTTGACATACCAAGACGCCGGACTTCCTTTGGTAAACGTGCTATTGCACATGCCCTTCCTCCATTTGGAACCAATTATAAACCGTATTGAAATTAATCTAGCACAGTTTCAATAAACTTCTACAAATCGCTAAGTTCAGCCAAAATAAAAGACACCTGTAACTGTCATTAAGTCTCTTCCTTCCCATGTGTGCCATATTTATCCACTGGTAAGGTATAATTGATTTGTCATATTAACTGCTTTCCCTTCCCCTTCTACTCCTGGCTTTATCTTTGCTTACGCTCCACTGCTACTCTATCAAATCTCTCCTCCCTCCCATTTCAGTTGTAGACTGTTGTTTGTCCTAGCTGCCAAAATACTGTATATTTGATTTGATTTGATTTGATTAAATCAAATCACACCAGTCATCATGTTTCATTTATCAGTATGCGACCTATAAGTCGCTTCCCTGTCTCATATCAATGTTTACCACCTGCGGTCACCCTATGTGGTACCCTTGTATGTATATCCAGCCTGCATCATGTAACGTGTATTTCATGTATATACTGTTATTACCTATCTGTGTTTGTACTTTAAGTGTTTATGTCACAGGACCTCCTTGTGAATGAGCTTGCTCAATGGAGTTTTCCTGCAATAAACTTGAACTTGAATAAACTTGAACATATGTAGAATTGTCAATAGTGAAAGTAAAGACGGGGTAGCATACACACTGTATAACAGGCACAGGATGAGGGTAGAAATAAAGTAATAGTTATTTTTGTCTAAGGTTATTAGGAAGGAGAATCCACTCACCTGCCTGGAAGAGGACCAAAACTAGAAACTAAAAGAGGATTGGAGACGGCGGACACAGAGACTCATCATCTCATGGTCAGAGCAGCTAAAGTCACCTTTTCTGCAACATAGATGTAACCCCCAGGTGGCGCTATCCCAAGGGCTACTACCCTTGCCTGCTTAACTACTAACAGGTTGAGGGGCCTAGGTCCAATAGTGGGTGCCTCCACCCAGAGGTCAGGGTTTGCAGTGGTTAAACTAACTTGGTCACAGCCCTCTGGGATACTGCAACTCCCCTTTCTTCCCACTAGTGGCCCACATAATGCATCAGGAATATCTTCACAAAGTACACTTAGCTTCAGGACTGGCTCTGTCGACTGGACTCTGGGGACCCCCTGTAAACTAAGATGATACAGTGCAAAGACCACAGTACAATACTTTAACATAAACAAATACTTCAGTCAACGTAACTTTGCTGAAACAAACAGATCTGATGTATTTAAGGATGTATTTAAGGAGCTGTAACAAGGAAGGGGGAAATCAGGTTAATTAGGTTAAACATATTAATAATCACAGTACTGTGCGCATATTTAGAGTCCCAAATTGTCACTTTCACTGGGTACCCAGGATGGGGGGGGCTAGCCAGGATCGGTGCAGCTGGTTGGGGCCCTGTGATGAAAAAAACACTTGCACAATACCCAATTGTAATCCGGAGCCGGAGGGCTCAGTTCATGAAGAAATGAAAAAGCAACAATTAGATGACACACTTGCAATTTGATAAACAGATGGCAGGGAGCTACCCTGCTTTGTACTCACAAACTCAATGCTGGGAAATGGATGGAAGGCATATTGTCTTGGATTGCCAGGAGGAGCAGACCATGTGGACAAGGTCCTTGTGACTGGACCCCACTGCAGTTTAGAGCAAATGGATGTAGTCTGGATTAAGCTGGGGTTTACTTCCAGCTTCATGCACTCAATTCACTGTACAGGGGATTTGAAACGCAATTCCCCACAAGCACTACACACATTTATATGTAAAAGGAAAGTACTATACCAGGCAAGCTGCTTCTCAATCCCAATCGCAATTACTGCACAATACCCGGGAGAACACACAGCAGATTCAGTTCCTGACAGACCGAGCGCAATTCAGCAATTTCTCCAGTCTTCTACAGGGTGAGCCTGGTTTCTACTCTTCAGATCTCCTTGATTCTCTTCACAGGTCGGATTCAGTCCAAACAGGCGCTTGCACAGGCTGCAGACCGAAACTCATGTGCTTACCGTGCTAAAACTACACACCGCAGAAGCACATAGCTCCTTCTCTCTCTTCACTGTCTCAACTCATCTCATCTTTCCAGTAGACAGAGCCGGGCAATTCCTTTGAGTTCCTCCCAGTTCAGTTGGCTGGTTTGGCTGTCACTCACAATCAGACTCCCCCTGTTGGTGCAAAAAGGTGCTGAAGTCCAAACTACAATTTCCAGAGGCATCTGCCATACAGTCCCATTGTGGCTGGCTCCAGAGGAGAGTCCAAGTTCTGATTCTTTAAAAGATCCCTACAATGATTGGTCCAATTCGGCAGTTCAGAACCAACATGAGGGAGCTACTCTGCACTGTCCTTGCTACAAGAAAGCAGGTTAAAACAAACTGCATGTTCATTGTTACTCTAACAGGTTACAAGCAAACAATTGCATCTTTGAAGAGTGCTCCTTCTGCCCACTTAGCAACAGCAGAAACGGAGCGATTTGGCAGTAGCTCAAGCGGGGCTCGAGCAGGGAAACACACAGGCCCCCCCATCCAAATTAATTATGTCTGCAGGCAGACAGCTCTTAAAGACACAGTACCAGAGGCTCTAAAAGCACTCACAGATAAATGGCTTAGATGCCGAACACCATCCAGGCTTGGAGCATTCAAGCAAGCTCCTGGAAGGCTTTTGGGAACTCCCACTTGCAGGGGGTTACATAGACATAGGGGAGTGCAAATGGATTGAGCTTGGATGAAGTGGGGCCCATTGGGCTGGGTCCTAGGATGATCCGCCAGGCTGGGCTTGGGTGAAAAGAAAAGCCTACTGGGGTGCAGGAGAATGGATCATCAAATAACACAGATTATGGTGATGTAGCAAAATAGTAAACATACAGTATGCTATAAGCAGGCACTGATTTAGCCTCTGTACAATGTCAACATGGCAAACCCCACAGAGAACCATAGTTGATCCCCCTCAGCCATGTTTCTAGATTCTGAGTCCCCCATGCCTCCCCCCAGCACATGCCTCATGCTCCACTGATCTCTGACATGGGCAGCAGGTTTCAGTGGCTAGAAATGTGGCCCACACACAAGCACCATCACTGAAGCAGGATACACACGTCACCCGTACTAGCCTATCCCCTACCTGGAGCAGTCTGTCCCTGTCACCCACAGACAAGCTACTCCCATGAGGGTGAACCCTGTGTTAGAAGTACACACAGCACAGAACAGTGGCAGCAGAATGTGTTACAGACAGCACAGCAATAGCAGTGCACATGGAAAACTGCAGTGGTGCCAGAGCATATGGTACAGTGAGGTTCCTCCCTCCAACCCTGTGTCACAAATGCACATGGTACAGCACAGTTGCAGCAGTGCATGTGTTAGTGCAGTGGCAGCAGCGCATTTGACAAAGTGCAGTGGTGGCAGTTTAAATATCACAGTACAGTGGCAACTGTACATGTGGCACAGCGCATACACTCCCTTGAACCCTGTGTTGGCAATGCAGTTGTACAGCACAATGGTGCAGTGTATGTGGCAAAGTGCAGTGGCAGCAATGCACGTGGCAGCCACCCATAGCATGATGGTAGTGCATGTGGCGCAGTGCAGTGACAGCCATTAAAGTGGCATACTGCAGTGTGTTCAGTATCAATTACACTCATTTGCAATTCTTATGTGATTAAAAATACATGAGAAATATATTAGTCAATCAAGTACATTTAAATATAATTTAAATATGTTTTACTTGGTAACATATATGTATCTCACAGAAGTATGGAAAATATATGGTGTGCCACAAAATATATTATTAATATATTATTAATATATTATTAACATTATCAACATTATTACCATATATTTTAAAATATATATTTTTTCTGTATGGACATTTTCATAGCTCCAGCTTACTGAATTACATCATTTTGTGACTTTCTGCATTGGAGGCAAGCAACCAATTTGGAACTGTGTATTATCATGGCAACTTCAGGCAGCTTTGAAATTTTTACAGGAATGGACTGGGATACATTGTCCCGATGGTTTGATCAGTGGTTATTACTTAATCCTGCCATACAAGTTGCTAATGATGAGCAACAGGATAAACTTATTCAAGCTGCTGTCTGTACTTTCTTGGGGAGTGAAACCTTCAAACGTGTATGCAGTTTGTGTGCACCGGACTGGCCGGAGGATTTGTCATATCAAGAGCTAAAGGCTAAATTGAATGCACAATACAGTTTAGCAACTTTTCCAAGGGCTGAACATCATAAATTCTACAGTTACTGCCAGAAACCAGGTCAGTCATTACAATCATATTTGGCTGAGATCAAATGCTTAGCTCTCACGTGTGAGTGGAGCAGGGAGCTTGAATCTAATCTAGCTGATAAGTTTGTTATGGGGTTGAATAATGAACATCGTATTCAGCAATCACTTTCTGTAAGTGTCAAGAAGTCTACTGAGGAACTTTTACAGTTGGCACAAATGTATGAGGCTGCAGAAAATGATGCACATGCCAAGATGGACACTAAAAATGAGGCACAAGTTGCTGCGGTAAACCCCAAATCGAAACAGCTCAAACCTAAGTCTAAGCCACTGTTTTCAAAGAAAAATTCAACCACACTACCCAAACTGCATGGCCAGTGCAAATGTGCATCATGTGGGTCATCTCAGCATAGCAGGGACCAGTGCAAATTCAGAGAAGTTCAGTGTCATGCATGTAAAAGTCAGGGGCATATTGCTAAGGTTTGCAGGAGCAGGAGAACCGTGGTAGTCGGTTCAGAGAGCCCAGATAGTGTGGTGGTTTCTGTTGCACCACAAATGCAGACTGAAGATGTTCCTCCTTTCTATGTGTTACTTCAATTGCCACAATTGAGGTGTCAGTTGCGTTTAATGGTAGACTTTGCTTCTCCAGTTACTTTTATTAACCATCAAACATGGTTTGGTCTGGATAAGCCACCATTGTCTCCTTGTAATAAGTTGCTACATACATTTGAAGGGCAACCAATTCAGCCACTGGGCTCATTTACCACGTTAGTACACAGGACTTATTCTCCCAAGACTGGTACACCTTTAACTTCTCTGGTTTCAAAAAAGGGTGTCAACATTTTGGGCAGAGATGCCCAGGTTCTTCTAAACATTCATGTTGATCCAGCAGATTTTGGCCTACCTGCTGCTGTCCAGGTACCACAAAGAGGTAATCCGTCCAAGCTTGGGGAGATTTTAGACATGTATCCAGAATTCAAGAAAGGACTGTGAGGTTGCACAACAGCTAAAACCAAGCTAGTAACAAAGCCTAATGCAGTCCCTAAGTTTTGTAAACCATGGAAACTCCCTTTTGCCTTTAAACTGGTCATTGGGGCAGAATTGGACAGACTGGAAAAAGCAAGTATACTGCAAAAGGTTTCAAGTTCAGACTGGGCCACTCCAATTGTGGTGGTATCTAAAACAGGTGGCAAGGTTCGGATTTGAGAAGATTTTAAGGTGACACTTAATCCAGTACTTAGCACAGATGTATTTCCCTTTACCCTTACCAGAGGAACTTTTTCATAGACCAAATGATGGTGTGGGGTTCTCTAAACTGGACCTCGCTGATGCATACCTTCAAGTGGAGTTGGATACAGGCTCTCAGAAATTAGTAGTGATTAATACATACCAAGGACTGTACAAGTACAGACGGTTATGTTTTGGCCTTAGTTCTGTACCTGATATTTTTCAAAACGTGATTGAGCAAATGGTGGGCGATATACCAGCTGTTGCTTGTTATTTGGATGACATCATTGTCATGGGCAAGAGAGAAGTAGAACATTCACTTAACTTAAAAAAGACTTTAGAGAGATTGCAACAGAGTGGATTCCAACTTAGAAGAGAAAAATACCAATTTTATCAACCAAGTGTCACATACTTAGGTCACAATTTGACAACAATGGAATTCGTCCAAATGATGAAAAGGTGGAAGCCATTGTGAACATGCCTGAACCGCAGAATATTTCAGAGTTGTGCTCATTCTTGGGTATGGTGTGCTACTATGACCATTTCATACCTGGCTTAGCCATTAAATGTGCTGTCCTAAATGAGCTGTTACGTAAGTATACTCCATGGAAGTGGACCAGGGCCACAGTAAGGCAATTCAAACCATCAAGCTGTCTCTAACCGATGTAAATAATTTAACTCATTATGACTCTAACTTACCTATCACATTGGCCAGTGATGCTAGCCCTGTGGGTATAGAAGCTGTCCTTTTCCATACAGACCCAGAGGGAGTGGAGAAGCTGATAGCCAATGCTTCATGCAAACTCACTACAGCTGAAATGAATTATGCCCAGATTCAGAGAGATGCATTAACAATTGTGTTCGGAGTTCAGAAATTTCACCAATATTTGCTAGGTCACAAATTTCACCGGAAGACGAATCGCAAGTCACTAGTGACAATTTTCAGTCAAGGAAAAGGAATTCCAGAGACAGCTGCTAGCTGACTTCAATGATGGGCATTAATTTTGTCTGCCTATAATTTCAAGGTTACATACCAAGCAACAGACTAGCATGGAAATGTGGATGCCTTGTCAAGGTTACCAATATCCAGAGAAATGGAGTTTGATATGGGACTTAAAAAGGAGCCATTAGTATGCCAGGTGGGGCCAGATAGTTTTCCAGTGCAATTCAGATATATGGAGGACTCTACTATTGTCTGTGCAATGGAGCTACAACAGTTAGATCAGCTTCCAGTACTAGCCAAGGACACTGCAAAAGTGACTAGTCAAGAAGTAATTTTGAAACAAGTGTATCAGTATACGCTTGTGGGTTGGCCACAAGGCACAACCTGTTCGGCTGCACTACAAACCCACTATACAAAGAGACAGCAGCTGTCCATTGCTGAGGGGTGTCTTCTATGGGGACTGAATGTCATAGTACCCCAAAGTTATCACTCAAATGTGTTGACTTTTTTGCATGTGAGTCATCCAGACATTGCTAAAATTCAATTCCTGGCCAGACTTCTTGTATGGTGGCCTTCCATTGAGAAAGACATATACCAGGTTGTGCAAAGATGTGAAGGTTGTGCTGTATTGATGGGAAATCCAGCAACAGCTCCAGTTCATCACTGGGAACAACCTGAAAAACCCTGGCAAAGGTTGCATATCGATTTCGCAGGACCCTATTTAAATTCCATGTGGTTTCTCTTAACTGATGCTTATAGCAAATGGCCAGAAATTCATCAAATGTATTCTACAACTACAGAGAGTACCATCAAAGTATTGAAATCTATCTTTGCTACCCTTGGTTTCCTGCAGGTGATTGTCTCGGATAACACACCACAGTTCACGTCTGTTGAATTCCAAGCATTTTGCCAACAACGTGGTATCCACCATATTTTCTCACCTCCCTACTATCCAAGTTCAAATGGCGATGTGGAACCCCTGGTTGAGACTGAAATGTTGTCTATAGTGTTTAACTGACTAACCAGAGGAGAGTGGAAAAACATGTGGACCAATTACGTACTAGAATTGACACAGAACAAAAAAGGGATACCCAGAGTCAGGATAGCCATTCAGCATTATTTGTTCCACAACAAGAACAGGAAGAGATAGTAGAACCACAGTATTTGAGACAAGATGTGGCTGATGCTAATCAGATTCCAGTGCAACAGCCTCAAGTTCTACCACGTCGGTCAGGATATATAAGACGTGTACCAAAGAGAATTGATTTGTAGAGATATAACCTAATGAAATAAAACTTAACTAAAAGGGACATTGCAGTAATAACTGTAATAGTTTCATATTCTCAATTATTGATTTAAGTACTTCCTAGCTAAATTAGGAGGGATTGGTATGTGTAGTATAGCTTCCAGAAATGTTAGCAACAGTAAAGCTTTAAGAAAATGTGCACTTCTTGTAAGTGTGCCAGTGTTTGGGCCAGTCTCCTTTGATACAGTATGTGCTGCTGAATGGCAGTAAAAGAGAAAGCCTAGATTTCAGTGTGGTGTGGTTTTCTTATTACCAAGACTCTTGTGTGTTTAAAGTACTTATTTTCGGCCACCAAACACAACACATTCTGTGTAACAGCATTTTTGTATTTGCAAATTCCACACAGCACTACTGGCGCTCATGAAAGCTCTGTGCAGCCATATACTGGCTCTGTCTAGATTTGTTCTTTTCACTCAGGTTCTTCTAGGAATGACTGCATGCCAAACAACAGTACTGTATGTGAAGCTATATCTGCAATGTCATGACATTAATGCTTAATCCGTTCCAAGACTAATTTGCTTTTTAGTAGTTGTGTGTCTTGTTGTATGTGACCGTAGAATTAGTTTGTTATACCAGCATTATAGATATTGACAAAACAATGCATATAATTCTCCTTATATCACATTATCAGTACAAATGATATAGGATACGCTATGTTATTGTAACTGCTGGAAGTGTTTGTATCGTTGAATGTTGTAAAATTGAGAATCTTTTAATAAACAGAATTTAATAAAAACCTGTCACAACACCACTGTGTTCCAGTTCTTAATTAAGGGTCAGAATATTGCCAGGTTCTGACACCCCTAGTATAAAGAGGCCTGAAGGCCCTGTGTGGACTGCTTACACAAGCAAAAATAAAATAAGACTGAATCTGTCATTCATCATTAGTGGTAACAAACATCTGTTCACAATGTTTCTCATTGATTCAGGCTCCTTATGATCTGTCACTCAAGTCAGAGTGTCCAATGGAATCATCAAAGCAAAATCCCCTCACCGAGAGCTTCTTTAAACTCCTCCTTTCTACCAAAAACTAGAGGTAGCTAACATTTCAGGAAGAGCATTTCACAAGAACCAGAGCCCTGAGCTGCAGGAACTGAGTCAACTGCAAGGAAATTCACCCATTTCAAGAAATACTAAACAGTAAGTCTGTCTTGATTGATAACTGATAAACAATACCATGAATTTTCAGCTATTAATGTTTGCTGTTTATTTTCTAAAAATAACCCGGGACATCGCCTAGCAGGAAATGCCTGAAACACAGTAACCAAGATTTTGTATCACACGAGCTTTGACTCATAGTATTAAAGGCATTCATTTCAGTATGTACTTCATATAGCCAAGGCCCATGTTACTGAGGAGAACTTGTATAGCACATCGAAAAGAGCTTGGAGCTTTATACAGCTGGAGGAAAGTAGCCAACAACACCATTTGTGATACATTCAGATTGAGCTTTAAACTTCTAAGCTGGAGTAAATCAGAAAACTGCTAACTAAACCTTCAGGTTATTCATAAAAGGGCCATGAGCATAGGCACCAGGTTATATGGGCCCGTCTGGCACGGACTCCAGCAATAATCTGTGACGCTGGACCAGCCCCACTAATAATTTGTTGTCCAGTCAGGGCCAGATTTACCATGTAGTGGTAGTGCATGAAATGCATTTGGGGTTTTTGTTTTGCTAGATTCGAGCCAGACAACCAGTCATCCAGATCAAGCAAATGCTCAGGGGGGGGGTCGGGCTGGCTATACACCACCATGTGCCACCCACACCCATCATTCTACACCACCATTACCTGCCCACACCCACCATTTATTCAGATTTCTCTGATCGGTGCAGCTCACTGCTGTGCACTGCCTGCCCACAAAAACAAACTGTCACTCCCCCCATGCCTTCACGGTTTCCCTGTTGTCTCCAGGTCCACTTTACAGAGATTCAAAAAGTGTGCGCAGTATGACATTGGGAAGCAGGAAGCGGCACCTCATTTTTGTTACCTTTGCCAATGCCAGTCATCTGGTTGTTGCTTCAGGAGTGAGCTGCTGCTGTGAGCTGGGCAGTGAGCCATGCAATGGTGGTGCGACCATGTGAAGTTGCAAATTACAATCAGAGTCAGCCCTGAGGGTCATCAGTACAGTTACAGCTGGCTGCTGTGAGCTGGGCAGTGAGGTGAGCTATGCAATGGATGGCATTGCATTCTATCAGGCTCCACTGTAGGTAGGTGCTGAATCCGATCAAACAAACTATAATACTATGGTTGCTGCAGTACAGTGGAGGATTAAGGTTTTCTACAGCACAATCTCATATCCAGGGTGGGACGGGATGGGAGGGATGAAAATCAACATACCTCAGAACTTTCTCTGACTGAAATGATGAGCACCGACAATCTAAATGTGGAAAATTGGCCCTCATTAATTTAGTTTTTGTTGACCGGGAAACAACAGCTAGACAATACTGCCTATTTTTGGACTCGGGTGAGGGGCAGGGACGTCCACCTGATCAGCCACCACAACCACCAGAAAAGACTGACAGTAACACAGTTTAACATCCCAAGGGAAGGTACACCCTGACAGTACAGCATCTCCTCAGTACTGTACTGCACGTGGGTGCCAGTGTTTGTGGTATGAGCTAAAGCCTGGTGTGGGACTAGAACCCATGACCTTCTGGCCCATAGGTGGATGGGCTACCAACTGAGCCACACTGACAAAAATGTGAAATCATCACCAAACATGGAGCTACAATCTCAGGACTCTGATTACCATTGTCTCTATCTTTTTTCTGGTTTAATTTTAATTTAGCAACGTAAAATATGAATGTTTACTTTGACGTCTGAGTTTACAGCACTTCATCTGTGTGGAAAGCACCTTTCCCTGTGGGACAAATGTGGTACAGAGCAATTTTAAGGGGTATCTGAGGGATGTCCTTCATAACATGGAACAGTTAAGAGGTATGACTATATAGTAATTCCTATCAGAACAAATAAACTCCCTTATATGGGGCTTTTCATTAACAACTGTCCTATTCAAAAGGTCTCCTGTTTCATACGTCATGGGGTTGGATTACAAGCAAATGCACCTAGTCTCATCATGTCAGTGAGATCTGTAAGGAAGCCTGTAGCTGAAGAAGTATGATAAATTGACTATTTAGACATGCCTCACCTGCTCTTTAATCCTAGCATCACTGTCTTTTGTTCATGTTTTGAGTGTATCGCCTTCATCTGAAATACCCTCAGGAGTACACAACCAAAAAATGTGAGCCACGCCAAAGATATGCATGCAGATTTATATATTCTTAGGGCTCTTGTGATCAGTCTCTTTGAATTATGGCCTATTTGAGTTATGGACTAACAGACTATGAGTACACGATGGTGTGATCGTGCGAACTGCGCTCAAACTCAGCCCTACTGGGATTGTCAGTAAATTACAGCTGCTTGGTGGTGGTGGGTTACTTACAGCTACAGTAGCAAGTAGCTCAGGAGAGGGTGGGAGATAAGCATAACTCATTCTCAGATCACTGCAGTGGAGGCCATGAAATTGTTGAGGTGGGGGGGGTTATTGAAAAGTGAACCAGGGGGCAGAATAGGAACAGTCATTGGAGCAGGGGTGGTGAGGTGTTTTGTCTTCTCATCATAGCCAGCAGCTGGCTGGGGAAGAGAAACAACAGAAAACAGCTGGTAAAAGAAAAATAAGGAGTCACCCTGGCTGGAGGTGAGGTGACTGGTGGGTTGGTGGCAGAGGGGAAGGGAAACAAAAGAGAACAAGAGAACAGCATTGCAGTAGAAAAAAACTAAAAAAAATTAAAAGATGGGAAGTCACCCTGGCTGGAGACAAGGTGACTGACTGGTGGGTTGGAGGCTGAGTGGGGAAGTTGACAACCTGAGGTTCATGTTCACTATATTTTTTATCTCACCCTGGTGTCACACGTTGAATGTATATGCTAGATTCAAGCTGTTGATGTGTTAGGATGGTTCTTCCACATCATTGTAAAGGTAAGCAGCACAACTCTGCCAAGATATTCAGGGCCAGATATTCAAAACTTTGTGCTGAGCGCAAACCATTTGGACAGGTTTAGTGCGGGATTAGCATGGACTTGTTATATTCAAAAGGCCAAATAGCGTGCGAAAACTGCATTAGCACCGGGCAAAATCATAACGTATGCAAGGGGCAAACTGAGGGGGCGTGTACATGAATACAGGCGCAATGCTATATTCGGTGACTAGCACCGTGCAAAGTGGTTTTGCGCGACTTAGCATAACACTTAGCGTGGTGCACATTACCGCCCAGGAAAAGGTAGTCTTAACCCTGGGCAATCAGCTGTATGCGACATTTTGGCGTTGGGTGGTGTCTCGCCCCTGCAGCTTTTGCTTGACTTAACAGATAAATATGACACATGGACAAAGCCAGACATAGAGGACACATGCTGCTCATTGATGGTAACACAATGATGCCATCATCTGCCACCAGCCCCAGCCATGCCAGGCAGTAAGTGGTGACCCTGCTGCCAGTGGACAGTATGGCAGTGTGGCCATACAGCATACACCTGTGGACCACTCTTCAGTGGACACCAACAGATGCCACCACACACTTGCAACACTGTGGGCATGGAGAATGTTGAGGGGAGAGTGTACGGGTAGCCAGGCTGTGCCACAGACCAGGTGTGGCCACATGGCTGGGACACATCATGCAGTGCACATGAGCCAGTATTGGGAATACCCCAACACCAGTGTGCCTTTCTGATAATATATGCCCCCCCCGGCCACATACCGCACAGCTGTACAACTGCCACAGCACACAAAGCCAGACATGTATATCTCATTGTGAGCAACCCATGCCAGAGGTGCTGCATCTGTGGGTCACACAGCAGTATAACAGTAATATACACTGTCAGTAAACACCTGCAGGTTGGGCCTCTCACTGTGTACAGTGCAGTCATCATCACTGCCCTACACACCATAGGCATTGCTGTGTCCACACACTACTGGCCCCCTTGCTACTGTAGTGTCTGTTGTGCACTGTAGCATGACCTACAGTGTGACAGTTGCATGCAGCACCACCACCACCTGTGCCTATGCTGTGTTGTCCCCTGAGGTATAATATTCTATGCTATGCTGTACTGTTTACATGAAGCCTGCAGCTATCATCGTGCACTGCCAGACTGACCTACAGGTGGAGCTGCGGTCGACCTGTCCAGCTCCTGTACTTCCAGACTGACCGACAGATGGAGCTGTGGAACCCTGCAGTAACGCTGGGCTAACTGCATGCAAATCAGGGCATAATGAGATGCTAATCTGTATGTTTGCCCATAGACTAATTAAGTAGGCTCATTTGCATGTCACTTTTGAATATGGCAAAGTTTAGCACCGGCCAAACATGATTGCACCAGGCAAGCAGTTTAATTCCACGCTAGACCTGCACAAATGTGTTAGCACTGCGCAAACAGTTCGGGGAATATTATACAGTTTTGAACACTGTACTTTCACATGCGCTGCTGCCTGCAGCTGTACTGTCCACACATTTGCTGGCACACACATTGGCCACATAGTTCACCTTTACCTACCTTCATGTCACTGTGTTGCTGTTGTGGTCTATCTTATTCCAGGGCTAAGTTTGCCCTGCATTCCCAGCCCAGTTTGCCCAGCCTTATTCCCGTGATATATGCAGACGCTGTTTGCCCCAGGCTATTCCTTTCGAATATAGCTTGTTTTTTGCTCTGGACTAAGTTTGCTCACTGGGCAGTGCTAATTTAGCACCAGGGCAAAGTTTTGAATATCTGGCCCCAATATTTTCATGGCGTGTATGGAGCAGGCTTGAGAAGTTTGAAAAACTTAATCTTGTATCTTGATTCAGTGATGAAAGACAACTAAAGTAGAAATGAGTATCTTGATATTTTTTGTTTTGGCAGGTGAACCTTATTACTAAAAAAAAGCTACATGGTTAATAACATATATTTCTGCTTTAAAGGTGACAGGAAAAGAATACCTGGTACAGGGCAATCTTTGTAATATCACTTACTCTGCCATCTGAGGTCTTTACACTAGTAATTATTTTCATTGTTTGTTGAGTCCTTCATTTGTAATTTAAGTTTGCAGAGCAAACACAGAAGCAGACTGGCTCCTTCAGAAGCCCGATTCAGCGGCATTAGAACTTATGGTAAAACTTTCCATTTTAGTGACGTAGATAATGGTGCCCATAAGTCCTAGTGCCACTCTATCAGGCTTCTCAGGGAGCTAATCCACTTTTGCATTCACCGAAACTCTCCAAACTAAAATTAGAAATGAAGGACTTAACAAACAATGAAAATAATTACTAGTATAAACACCTCAGCTGGCAGGGTAAGTGATGTGGCGTTTTTTTGTATGGTCCACCACTAAAAGACCCCTTACCTTCCCTGTCATCTGCCAGACCCTTCGGTTGCTGCTGGTGCTGTTGGTGAGGACCCCATCTGGACCGTGCCAATAACTAGTCAGACACATAAAGTAA
Organism: Neoceratodus forsteri; assembly: GCA_016271365.2. NCBI lineage: Eukaryota > Metazoa > Chordata > Ceratodontiformes > Ceratodontidae > Neoceratodus > Neoceratodus forsteri. Next base: position 59,158,244 of record CM028131.1, read on the forward strand.
AGAATAAGGCAGGTTTATTTGCTGTACTGCAGATGTTCTCTTCATGAGGACACGCCCCAGACTGACAAATCTCTGACTGACAGGCATACATGGCACTGCCAGGCAGTGCAACAGATTGTTACATGCAAGTTCTAAGTGCTCTTAAAGGGGCAGCAGCTTAACATTAAGCCCCATGCTTAATGTGTGCTTCACAGTGACATTACAGGGACAGCCCTGTACTGGATATTCTTTTCCTGTCAGCTTTAAAATACATGGGAGACCAAATATTAAACTGAGCCAACAGGGTAGTGGATGCAGGTATGGGGGCTCTGCTCCCATAGACCCCGCTGGAGGCTTTGCCCTCTGAACCCCACCAAAGATTTTATAAATCTGGCACCTATGGCTATGAGTTTTACATACGAGAGGGGAATAATGAGATTAATAATTTAAAAATGATCAAATGGGTAGGAAAGGTCCTGCTCTCTGACTGGCACAGACCAGCTGGCACCCAAACTTTTATGGCTGTGCAACCAATGGGAAGTTAAAAGTGCCAGTACCAGCCTTGCTTGTTAACCAGACATATCTCTGTAATATATGCCCATTCTAAGCAGACCCATTCTAAGGTGGCACATATCACTGTGTCGGCTTAGAACACTCATTTTACAACAAACGTAATTTTATTTTCCACGCACACCAGACTGTCATGCTCACTTGTATTCATGAGTCACTCCAGACTTCATAGCCTTTGCTTTCACTTCCTGTTGCTGTCAGGGCTTCCTCGTACTTTAGTAACTTTGTGAATTTCTCCAAAACAGCTAGTATGATGGCTCAGTCTATTTCTAAAATGGGAAAAAGTCCTAGTTTGGGTTAGAAAAGCTTCTGCAAATCTTGTTCTTCCTCTGCTGCCTGATGGGCTATTCCCTGGAGGAGAGGATGAAGAGAGAAGATGTAATAGAGATCATTAAATACCTCACAGGTGTTAATAAGTAGGGCTGTGAGAACCTGTAAAAGTGCTACCTCGGAAACTTTATGAGTAGAACCTGAAAAAGTTCTACCAAGCTCTTCCTGGTTCCTGCTAAACAGCACAAGATACAAAAGTTCTACCTTGTTCTACCAGATAGAACCAGGTTGTACCTGATCCAAGCTGCACAGCACATCATAAACCCTTACCCTACCCAAATGCACCCCTTCAACTGCCCCTTCCCTTACCAGAATGAAGTCTTTGTAGGCATATTACAGTAGAATTGTCTGCTCCCATCCTCTGCCCCTTCTCCTCTGCATCTCGGGGAGGGGGGCTCAATTTCATCCAGTGTCCCCCCATCACTTCCTTTTGGTTTCCCAAGGGGCTGCTGTAATATTAAAAAAAGCCATTGGCCCAATCTTTAGAGGGCACAGTTTTGTGCCCTCATCCTGCGTCCTCCATGCCCTAAATGTCAAAACTAAGCTAGCACCATGGCTGCCCGTCATGTGTGTAGGAACTAGAAGCGCATTATTCAGCATGAGTCTGTTGTTTCATTATGCCACGCTGAGTGTGAGTAACAACAGTGCAGGTGGGGCAGGATGTGCATAATGGTGTCCCATTGCAAAGGACATCCTGATGCAAGTCCTGTCCCAAAACTGCCTTGTTGCTGCTTGACTTATCAACAGGGATGGTATATAGAAACTATCCTGTGCTGGACACTGCACTTCTTCCACCCCCACCACCACCCCTCATAAGGGGGCACATCAGGTTTGTGGCTGGTATGCACAGGTAGAGATAGGGAGCAGAGCAGTGCTGTGTTGCCAAATTTTTAAAAAGCTCCCTGGCCCTTGTCCAACCTCCTGGCCCTTGTCCAAATCTTCCTTAGCCCTCGTGTCCTCCCCATGGACTTGGAGCATATCTCTCCAGTCCCCAGCCCTATGACCTTGGCCCTTGCTTTTGACACTGTTCCACATAGAAGATTGATAAATAAACTGGGTAGGCTCAGGGTGGGTCAGAAGTTGGTCAACTGGGTGGCAAACTGGTTGACGGGCAGAAAACAGAGAGTGGTGGTAAATCATGTACAGTCAGAAGAGATGCAAGTCACAAGTGGGGTACCTCAGGGATCAGTCCTGGGGCCAGTCCTCTTCAACATCTTCATTAGTGACCTTGCAGATGGACTAGAGGGTAAGGCTTGTCTGTTTGCAGATGACACCAAGATCTGCAACAGAGTAGATAATCCAGATGGAGTGGGCAGAATGAGAAGAGATCCAGATAAACTAGCAAAATGGTCAGAAGAGTGGCAACTGGGATTTAGTGCAAGAAGTGCAAAATTATGCACATAGGGAAGAGAAACCTGAAGCCACCTATAGGCTGGGAGGGGAGTTGCTAGCAGTCACAAAGGAAGAAAGAGACTTGGGCATCATCATCACTGATGACATGAAATCATCCAAGCAGACCTCTAAAGCAGTAGGTAAGGCTAGGGGGGTGTTAGGGTGTATTAGTAGGGGTATCACAAGTCGTAAGAGGGAGGCAATAATCCCTCTTTACAAGCCACTGGTTAGGCCCCATCTGGAGTACTGCATGCAGTATTGGAGGCCACACCTTCACAAGGACATTAACCAAATTGAGGCAGTCCAGAGAAGGGCAATCAAAATGGTGCAGGGACTGCATCAGAAAACATATGAGGACAGATTAACAGAGCTCAATATGTATACCCTTGAGCAAAGGAGGGAGAGAGGTGATATGATCGAGGCATTCAAACACCTTAAGGGCATTAACAAGGTGAAAGAATCTAACATGTTTAAATATAAGAAAAATAGCAGGACAAGAGGACACAGCATGAGATTAGAGGGGGGCCGATTAAGCTGGAATGTGAGGAAATTATTTTTCACATAAAGGGTGGTGGATGCATGGAATGGTTTACCACAAGAAGTGGTGGCTATGAATACAGAGCAGGGCTTCAAACAGGCATGGGATAGGCATAAGGGAGCAATACAAATGACTATGAATAGATAGGCCACTGACAGAGCAAAGGCCGATGGCACATTTATAAGGTAGAAAAAGAAATGGGCAGACTGGATGGGCCTTGCGGTCCTTATGTGCCGTCAACTTCTATGCTTCTATGTCACCCAGAGCCAGCAGAAACGTTTGACATTGCCACAATATGAAAAGCAAAGCAATGTTTTTTAGACACAAAATAGTTATTTGTAATAAAATAAAACTGCATTGCATATAAACTTAGAGCATTTATTTGGGGTCAAAAAAACTTACACGGCCGAGCACACTCCATCTTCCTTAGCAATCCGGGTATAACTCAATGGGTAATGCCACTGACTGGTTCCAGCCAGGTTGGGTTGGGGAGTGGTGAGTCCCAAACACCCCTAGCCCCTATTACAACCCACCACTCGCTGTGAGAGCAGCTAAAGAAAAGAAATATGGGCCCCCACCTAGCCTCAGGTCTCACTTACCGGGGTTTGCATGGAGAGCTGGAACATTGTGCTGTATGCTACATCCATTAGTAATGCCTTCCTGCTGCTGAGTGAGAGTCCTCTCTGTCACATCCACAGTGGCCCGATAAGGTCTGACAGAGATCCTTCTCTTCCACCACTTCAACCACCGATCATTCGAGTTGCAACCCACTGCTACCCTTAGAGTCGGATTCCTGACACAACTCTGACTGAAAGCAAAATGGTGCTTTAGACTCCAAACTGGCAGTGCTATCTCCTGTGCAGCATCCGTGACTGTGACTGTTGAGGGATGGGTCAGTTAGGGGAGTTGGCTGTAGCCCTGGCCACCAAAGAGCACTACATCACAGAGCAGGAAGTGGGAGGATTGTGAAGCACCTCATACATCCGCCTCATGTCACAGCACCACCTGCTGTCATGCGGTTGAAGGGAAAATGGAGAGGGACCTTAAAAAAAAGGCATATTTTTTAAAAATAAAACGGAGCGAACCAAAGTTTGCAAAAAAACTGTAAAAGGTTTGTGGATGTTCTCACCCATGCGAACAGCTGGGGTTTGACGTTTTTTAAATTAAGGTCGAACCGAACTTGCAGCCCTATTAATAAGGTACAGAAGGGGAGTGGGTTTTTTTTCAGATAAAGAAGGTACTCTAGAACAAAGGCACATGCTACAAAGCTGGAGGAGGAGGAAAGGTTCAGGAGAGATGTGAGGAAATACTTCTTCACAGAAAGAGTGGTACATTCATAGAACAGCCTACCACTGTGGTAGTGGGGAAAAAACAGTGTTGGGTTCAAAAATGCATGGGATAGGCACAAGGGAATCATAGGGGCAATTAGGAGGGGGGAGAGACAGCACCATTGATCAAGTGGCTCTACAGAAAAATTGCAGGTGTAACCCCTAGGTGGCGCTATCCCAAGGGCTACTACCCCTGCCTACTTGGCTAGTAGCAGGTTAAGGGACCTAGATTCAGTGATGGGTGCCTCCACTCAAAGGTTAGAGTTGGTATGAGTATGACTAACCAGGCCACAGCCTTCTGGGACACTGTGCCCCCCCCCCGTCTCCTACTAGTGGCCCACACAGTACACAAGGTTCACCTTTCCAATACCCCTGACAGGCTTTACACATACACTTATGTTTGACACTTTCCCCCAGGACAATCCTTCAGCTTGGCTCTCGGGACCCCCTGTAAAATAAAGTGATGCAATACAAAGGCAACAAGGCAATACCTTCAACATAAATGGACACCACAGTCAATGTAAATTGCAGAAAAAAGTAGATCTGATTTATTTAGGGGACTATAACACAGATGGGAGATAATCAGGTTAATTTTCTTAATCACACTAAAAATCACACTGCTGTGCATGCAATCAGAGTCCCAATTAGTTACACTCTCTGGGTACCCAGGATGGAGAAAGGGGCTAGCCAGGACCATTGCCTGGGGTAGGCCGGCATTGCAGCTGGTTGGGGCCCTGAGAAGAAAGTAACAACATGCACACACACCAATTTTAATCTGGAGCTGAAGGGCTCAGTTTGTGAAAGCAACACAGCAAATTAATCAGATTACACACTTGTGATTTAAAAGATATGTTACAGGGAGCTACCCTGTTTACTGTTCACGATACTCAAAGCTGAGAACAGGGTGGATGATGGTTGTTCTGGATTGCCAGAAAGAGCAGGGTATGGAGACAAGGCCCTCGTGGCAGGGCCCAACTGAACTTGATAGCAGGTGGATTCAGTCCGATTTCATAGGTTTCATAGGTGGTCCTGAGCTATATAAAGACCGAAGTCCATTTAGCTCTCCTTAGTAATAAATTAGTACACTTTAATATTCTTACTACTTAAATAACAGTCAAGGGAATGCTTAAAGGCTAACATTGTTTGACTACCCACAACCTCATTGGGCAGTGCATTCCAAATTTATACCACCCTTACTGAGAACCAATGCATACAGGCCTGTGTGTTAAACCTATCCGCCTTAAGCTGTAGAGGGTGAGCACAGGTCTTGTATGTCTGATCCCTAAGATTTAAACCCAATTGTTCCCAAAGCTGGTTATCAAACAGTGCTCTGTGATATTTGAGGTAACGTTCCAGGCTCTTTAGTCTGTCCCCATAGTCCATGTCCTGAACTTCATGTATTCTTTTAGTTGCCCTTAGTTGAACCTTCTCCAGGGCATTTATATCCCCCCCTATAACCTGGTGCTCAGAACTGAGCATAGTACTCAGTATGAGGCCACACCAGGGAGGTATACAGTGGGAGCAAATCCTCCCTTTTCCTGCTTTTCATGTGCCTATATATGCATTCCAGAATTCTATTGGTCCTCTTAACTACCTGGTTACAGTGCGAGTGGAATTTAAGGTCATTACTAACCTTAATCTCGAGATCTTGTTCCTTGTGTACTATTCTAAGAATCTGGCTGTGAGATTGTGTGGGTAATAATGAACCAATGAAGCAAAATAGCAGCAAAATAAAAGATTTATTTTATACAATTATCAAGCAGACTTAAGGCGGCAAAATAAAGTAAAACAATACAGCTAGAAGCAGCTAGCTTTCTACAGGATGTTGACAGCTTCACATCCTCCTACACACTGACCACTTGTTCAAGGTGAACAGGTCATATACTGTTCAGGGACATGTGACAATCTAACTCCACCCCTGAGTCTTCATTTTAAACATTATTCCTTTAAATACTGTACAAATAATTGTATTTACAATGCCTATACATCTTTAAGTCAATATGACAGCATATATGCAGTGCCAACAAAAGGATTACGCTCTTTTAGGGGGTTTAAGTTCCAAATTGGCATCAGGAAGCACTGCCCCTCCTAGCTACAGCATAAAGATGGATAAGATTTGGCTGGCTGGCTCCCAGGAGAACTGCTGCAGCTGAAGGAGTCATTGCGGTACTCTAGAACGTCTAGACAACAGAAAAACCCTAGTTTTTTACAAGTTCCAAAAAACAGCCAAAAACCTCATTATTCCACTCCGGAGGGTATGTACAGCATATCCTGTTGATTTATTTTACATTTACATTGGTGTACGAAGTACTAACAAGTGAAACTCATTTGTGATAGTGCGAACGTTCGCGTGGTAATTATTTTACCGGCGCTCGCACTATCGCACTGCCACATCAGTACTCTTTTGGGAGATGATACTTTTTAATATTGTTTTGGTTACAGGGCATTTGCTGAAGCAAGCATAGCAGGGCTAAAATGAAAGGACCAGGAGGTTCTTTAATTATTTTTAAAACTTGCAAAGCGCAAGCTAGCCCTCAGGAGAACAGCAGAGCACAACTGGGCTTTTCGAGGCATTTTAACACAACACCCTGACGGTTTAAGATACAGAGGTCTTTCTTCACTAAACCCTCAAGCAAATGGGCTCAAAGCAGGCATTTTAAAATGAGGGGAGCCTGTGAGCCTGTTTCAATTTCAAAGTACCAAATTAACCAGGCACATATTCATTTTCATTTTTCTAAGAGAAGTTCATACAGGCTCCAGACACACATAACTAAGGAGCTAGACTGCATTCAAAACATAGTGGCAGTCCTATCATTTTAATTATAATTATTAAGTTTGTTTTGAAGGTATAAAAGTGTTCCTAGGATGTGCTGGGAAAGGAAAGATGGACATTTTGACAAGATGGAATAAGACATAACATATAAACAAATTGGGAGGCCAGCCCAACAAAAATATAGCACAATACAAAATGGAAGGCCTATACGCATATCATCCTCAAATTTATACAGCCAAATATATGATTTTACTTGCATGGTAGAGATATAAAGATTAAACAAGCATGGTCCCAAGACAGATCCCTGCGAGACCCCGCTTGTGACTGCAGCCCAGTCCGACAGTTCACCCAGGATGCATACCCTTTGCTTCCTTTCAAACCAATCCTTCATCCAGTTTACTATTTTTTGGTGTATCCCTAAGTTAAGAATTGTATTTAACAGTTGTTCATGGGGGACTTTGTCAAATGCTTTAGCAAAGTCTAAAAATATAATGGGCCGGATATTCAAAAGGGTTGCACCATGCGCAATAGGGTTGCATCGCAGAATCCAGTCGTCATTCTGCGATATTTAGCAGGAGGCAGTTGCCACGAAAACATGCTGAGCAACAGTGCAATGCAAATGAAGGCATGCGAATCAAGGGGTGGATCCATGCATAAAGAGCGCAATGCGATATCCAAAGACTTCGCGCAACGCGCAACAGCCGGAAGTTCGCCTCAGCGGAAATGAGCCAAAATAAAAGGGCTCAAGGAAGAGGCGCAAGAATGCTACAGGGATGCCAAGGGGGAAGAGAGAGAGAAAGACAGACAGTGACAGGCCAGGGCAGGCAAGGAAGCAGTGTGGGCCATAGGCTGCAGAGGCCAGCGGGGTGCCCAGTGCAGTGGAAGTAGCAGTCAGGACAGCGGGGTAACAGAGCAACATCAGCCGGGGGTCACAAGCCAGGAGATGGACAGTGGCAGCTTCCACATGGAAGCTGTAATGAGGGGGGTGAGAATGCAAGGTGCAGGGGGACGTGGCCGTAGATGGGCCCATCGGCGGTACGCCCCCAACAGGCAGTACCGTGCCCGCATCAGCTTTGAGCTGTACACAGATGTAGAGATCGTGGGCCGGTACCGCCTGAATAGGGCAATACTGAGGCGGCTCTGTGAGCTGTGCAGTGATGTGATGCAGGCACCCTCACGATGGAGTCATGCTCTGTCAGTGGAGACCAAGGTAACAGCCTGCATGTGCCTGCTCACCACGGGCACCTTCCAGAGGCCAACAGGGGACACCACAGGCATCACACAGTCGGCCACATCACGCATCCTCACCCAATTCCTCAGCGCACTGCTGCCACATGCTGCGGAGCACATCCATTTCCCCAGCACTGCGGCAGAGAGTACAACAAACATGCAGGCATTCCACAGGGTAGCACGTATGCCTGGCGTGCTAGGGGCCATAGACTGCATCCATGTGGCCATTTGCACACCACCTGGCCCCGATGGGGCCACATATAGGAACAGAAAGGGCTTCTCCAGTGTCAACTGCCAGGTGGTGTGTGATGCCACTGGGCGTATAATCAATGTCTGTGCCACACACCCTGGCAGAGCACATGATGCCTTCATATGGCATCAGTCTGCACTGTGCCATTGATTCGAGAGTGGGGACATCCCCACAGGCCATCTAGTGGGTGAGTATGCATGTAGGAATTGCAAATGTGGGGCAAGGGTTGGAATGCCACAGGTGCCATGGTAGTGGCACACAGGGATATGGGCAATATGGACCTGAACATGATACTGATCTCCACTATCTCCACACAGGTGACAGCGGATACCCACTCCGTCCCTGGCTGCTCATACCGTACCGGCGACCCATGACCCCATCGCAGCAATGCTATAATGAGGCACATGCCACCACATGCAACATCATTGAGCGGGTGTTTGGAATGCTCAAGGCACGCTTCCAATGCCTAGACACCTCCGGCGGTGCCCTACAGTACAGCCCCTCAAAGGCCTGTGGGATATTCCTGGCCTGTTGTATCCTGCACAACATGGCCAATGACTATGGGATAGCCGTACAGGTTGAAGAGGGGGACAGCGATGGGGACGCCAGCGGCGCCGGTGATGATGGTGGTGATGAGCAGCCCCCCCCTTGCATGGCGGGACCCCCGACTGATCCGGCAGGCCCAGCTGCACCAGGACACCATCACGGAGGAGCATTATGCACAACACAGGTAAGTCAAGTGGCCATGTGCAAACAACACTGTCCTGGCGTAACCCACAGGCACACAGAGTAACACACCAGGGGTGCATGACGGCAAGGGGAGTGGAAGGGACCAGGCACAGAAACACACCATCAGGGAGGGGCAAACAATCATATGGACACACACACACACACACACACACATACACACCAGGCACAAAGCGTACATGGGCAGGTGCACAGCAGAGCAGGAACAGACATGGCAAACACACAGATCCACAGACCACACCCACGTGTGTCAGATGCTGGGCACCCTTGCACCTTGGTGTACAGTACAATGCAGGCATCATCATGCATACGCACCTGTGGACAGCAGTCGGGATGGTGTGCAGGTGGTCCGATGTCGGCGTGATGGGCAGGCATCACCAGTGCACTGCCCACCATGACGCACAGTGCACAAAGGGCACCAGACAGGGCCGCACTGGGAGACAGGCTGTCATGTTGCACCATTCCCACAGCCATCACCGCGATGCATAGGCAGCCCCACCGTGACCCAACAGCACTGGCACGCTGAGCAGGGCCACATGGGTGGCACCGATGGACCACCAGGGTCCCACTGCTGCGATCGCGACCTTGTCCGCAGTGGGGTCTGTAGGATGCCAAACATACCTGCACCAGGGTGCTGTGATGCCCACAGCAGAACCCGCGTCGACAGGCTTGGTGTCTGCACGATGCCGGGAATGGGGAGGGGAGCGCATGTGTGGGGGCTGTACAGGAGCACCGCTGTGTCCCAATGCAGCCACAACAGTGACCAATGCCTGTGTCTGCCTGTCAATGGTGGCGGTCACATCCATCTGCATATGGACCATCTCTGCACGGTCCAGAGCACAGTCCCTGCTGTGCCACTCCACAGCTGCACACAGTGCCTCCACAGACGTTGCAACCTGCCTTTGCTGCTGTACTGATTCCCACAGCAGGCAGGTGTGCTCTTCAAATGGGTACTCTGCCACAACAGCATCCTGTCCCCCAGGGTATGGAAGGTCCTGATGCTCAACACCCCTTGAGGGTGGGCGCTGTTCACCAAGAACAGGAATGGGCATATCAAAAGGCGGCAGGCATGTGTCACCGCTGGGCACTGTACCCCCAGACCTGGTGGGTGACTGCTGCTGGCCCTCCAACTGCTGTGCCCAGGGACCACTCATTCCACTGCTGTAGCGCAGCAGTGCCTGCACAGCCACCGTGCTGCCCCACGGTGCTGACAGGCACAGCCTGGGACTCTGCCGACTGCTGGCACACATGTTGGAACCAGGTAGGCCCAGGGGCATGTGCTGGCCTGCTGTGTGTCCATCATGGGACACACACATGTCACTGCCCATTGCAGTCCTTGCATCATCAATGGTGCAGGTACATGCTACAGCCACAGTCACAGCGTGCTGGCATGCTTGCATGCCAGACCGCTGAGACACAGGCTGTGCACCCCCCACACCCGACTCACCGACACCAGAGTTGTCAGCCCAGCGTGCATGCTGGTGCAGTGCATGCTGGCTGGTGACAGAGGTGGATGGACCCTCCTCCATGTCCAGCAGGTCTTCCTCACTGCCTGGACCCACCACCACCATCCCCTGAAGATGAACAGGATCTGTAACAGAAAGAGAGGACATGTGAGTGCATGTGAACAACCTTTCTCCCCTCCCCAACACCACCACCATGTCATACCGTGCAGTGATGGGCTTCCACCTGTCTGGAATCCACCTCCTGGTACGCCCTCAATAGCACGCCGCTGCATTGATGCAGCCAGTCGAGTCCTCAGCTGGGGTCAGCTCCACCACCACTGGCTGGCCCCGCCAGTGCCAGCACGTGCCGCCCTGAGGGCTGCCACCTTCTCCTTCACCCTCCTGTGGTCTGTCCCCATCTTCTTTTTGCATTCCAGCACGGAGCGCTGGTGGCTTCCGTGCAGGTTCACTGCCCGAGTTACCCCCTCCCATGCAGCCGCAAGGGCCTGAGGGGTGCCCCGCCATCCACTCAGTAGTGACTCCTCCTCCAGGTAGGCCTGGAAGAGGCCTCTGTCTCTGCCATGGTGAAGTTGGGCCTCCTCCTCGCTCACCATCCTCACCCTCACCTTGGCTCTGCTCGGTCATGGTGATCTGTATGGGTGGAGTGGACACCTGTCACTGTGCAGTCTAAGCGTTATCCATGCCCATTGTCCAGAACATCCCACAGCATGCAACCCACCTCTCACCTGCAGTAACCGAATCTGGCCAGCACAGCCCAATATCGCACATTTATAGTGCAATGCATGCAAATTAGGAGTGGAGCAACTGTAATGAGATGCAAATTGCGCCACTGTACCTTTGAATGGCTGATCAGATGATTTGCATGTGTCGGCTGAATATCGCGCTGTTGCGCTTTGTGCAATACGGTTGAGCCGGCTGAGCCAATGGCGCAGATCTGTGACTGTGTGGTACACTGCATTGCGCATGCCCAGGTAGCTTACGCAACCATCTGCCACGCTAATGACATGCTGTGTGCGATCGGCAATTCAGGCCATGGCCACCATTGTGCCAGTGGCACTACAGCACTGGGCACCATATGGCGCTATGGCACTACTGCGCAATAGTCCACTGTGGCACTGGCACGCAGGTGGTCAGTCGCGCAGGATGCGTAGATGTCAGATGGTGCTGTGCGTGGCCTTGCATCATAGACCCCTGACCTGGTGTCTGACCTTTGCACCTTGCGCTGTTTGGCTGCCATGTGTACGGCCCTATTGCGCTGTTTGGTGACAGCGCTATGTGAACTGACGGCACTGTACGAACAGCGCGATTGGAACCTATGGTGGTCTATTGCACAACATTTCCACGTGGGGTTGCCGCGCTGCGGTGCGCCATATTGCCTGCTGTACAACATGAACTATTGCACGCAGGAGAGTGCCCCAATGGAGCCCAGTGGAGGTGTCCAACCTGGTGGCCCTGGTTGAGCCCCACTATGGGGCACTGTATGGGGAGGATCCCCTCACCATGGCTCGCACCCAGGTGTGGCTGCAGGTGGCCACTAACCTGGTGAGGGTCACAGGGCGGTGCCGGTCTGCAGAGCAGTGCAGGCACAGGTTCAGTGACCTCTGCAGGAGGAAGCCAGATGTGCTGCAATGCCTACGGTTACGTGCCAGGAGGGGCGTTGTGCCTAGGCCAGGTGGGTGTACCATCTATGCACCTGTATTCTCCATAGGGGTGTGACTGTGTTTTGGTGGTGGTGCATGGGGGATGGCTCTGCCATGGTTGGCTGTGTCAGTGTGTGTAGGTGTGAGATGCATGAGTCTGGCTGTGTGAGCAGGCACACTCACTGGGGCAGGGGGCAGTCTGCTTTGGAGTCACATTGATGTTTTTCTCAACATTTGTCACCCACAGGCCTGGCAGAGAGGATGCAGGCACGGGCTGAGGAGGGCCGTGGCAGGGACCAGGTGGCGAACAGAGGTGATGTGAGGGGTGGGCCACAGCGGCAGCAGCAGCAGCAGCAGCCACAGCTGCTTGATGAGTGTATCATTACATCATGGATGCTATTGCATGCTGGAGGGGGTGGGCATGACCACCAGCCATGGACAACACAACCATGCACGACACAGGCAACAGTCATCAATGTCCAGTGTCACTGCACGTCTGTGTGTGCGTCACTGGTGGTCCATGCATGCACTGGGCACATGGCTGTGGAACTGGCATCCCACCACATTGCCATGTCACTTGACAGCCTTGTTTGTGCTGTGATGGACATGGGCAGTGTGTGTGTGCAGTGGTGCACATAGCTGATGCTGCCTGGTTGGGCATGTCATGTGCATGGTCACTGTGGGTGGGTGCATACCATCACAGGTGCGGAGCACTGGGGTAAATGCCTTGCAGGATGGGTGGTGTTCAGGGTTGTGGACAGTCACAGCCATTGACTGTGTTCCCTTTTCCTAGGCCTCAGCATCCTATGCAGGATGGACCGTGCCCTCCACCAGCTGACCAGGGTGTCAATTGAGAATCATCACATCCTCAGGGACATTCAGCGCTGTGGGCTCCGGCGATGGCACAGCCGACAAGGACAGCACCAGGCAGCAGCAGACCAGCCTGCTAGGCATTAGACAGGCTTCCCCTTCCCACTTCACCCATCCCTCCCACCCTGCCTTCCCTCTCCCAGTTGTTCACCCCTACCCCTTGCCCACCCCTACCTTGTACCCCTACCCCCTCGGTCTTGTAAATATCTGTAAATAGTTTTGTTCTTGTTCTTGTTGTTCTACTTTCTCTTTTTGCAATATATATATATATATTTTGTTATGAATACTGTGGTGGTCTCTGATTTGCAGCTGGCTATGGTTGCTCAGTTGCAGTGCTGTGCATGCCATCTGGGGTGGTATGGTCCTGGGTATGTGTGTGTGTGTGCATGTGTGTGTGTCATGGGGAGGTGTCTCCGGTGTGGGAGTGACTTTCAGTCGGTCTTGCCATCTGCTGCCGCCCACTGCTGGGTGCCCAGGGTGGGTCTGGCTTGTATGGTTCTATGCTACACAAGGTTGACGTGTGCCGGGGGGGATGCATGGTGTTTACTGCAGTGACAGTCACTGCACATGGGTGGTGTCTTGGGGTCACGGTGCAGGGTGTGCTGTGTAGATGGGGGGCTGATGTGCACTGTGGTTGTCAACCCCCTGTGTGTGGCAGTCTCAGCCTGACAGTGGTTGTGCTGGGGCGTCATGGCCCTGCTGTGCTTTGTTGGCTTGTCCTCATGGGCCAGTGGATCATCCAGCCTTCCCCCAGTGATGCTGTGCTTGGGGTGTGCGGGTGTCTTGTTGGTTCTGCAGTGTGTTCCTGTGCCCATGTGTGGCATGGCTGGTGGTGGGCCCCAGCCTGCCTCCCTGGTTGTGCAGTTCCATTGCTCTGCTAGGGGTGGGGGGGTCTCTGCTTGCGCTATGGCACCTCTGGACTGCTCAGCTGAGCTAGCCTTGTTGCCCTATGGCACAACCTTTCTGCTCAGCTTCCCCTTCCTGGTTGCGCTATGGCGCAGTTTGTGCGATATTCAGACATTGGCTGCTTGCGCAATTTGTTTTGCTCCATGTTTGAATATCGCGTCTGTTGCACATATGCGCAATTGACTTGTGCTTGCTTCTGCTGTTGCGTACATTTTGGGCGCAGTTTGAATATCTGGGCCAATGTCTACAGACTGCCTTTGTCAAGTGTTTTGCTAACTCTACCATAAAATTTGAGTAGATTCATTTGACATGAGCGACCTTTTGAAAATCCGTGCTGTGACTCATCCTTAATCCCCTCAAACTCTACATGATTCATAATGAGGTCTTTTATAATGCCCTCCAGGATTTTTCCTAGGGCTGAGGTCAGGCTAATTGGCCTATAGTTACCCACCACCAGTTTGCATCCCTTTTTATGAATAGGGATCACAGTTGCCTGCTGACTGTAGCTGGGTGCAACTTCCAGCCTTCAGCACACAACTCAGCTCGAGGGGGAAACCAGATCGCACCCCCCCCCCCGTTCACCGCACATTTATATGTAAAGAAAGTTTCTGTACCAGGCAGGCTGCTCTTTAGTCCCGATCGCAGAATCACTGCTAAACCCGGGAGCACCACGGTAGCTAAAGTTCCTGACAGGCCGATCGCTTTTGGCAAAATCTTCGGTCTTCTTCAGGGGAGACTGGTATCCATCCAGCATACAACTTCACAACACTCCAAGCGGATCACTGTCCGACTAGTTCTCTCTCTCTTCTTCTCTCAGCAAACAGCAACAGGCCGGGTTTCGGGCCTCCCACGGTTCTCCCCGCGAACTACTGCACAATACGACTGCTCGATTCTGCAAGCTCTTTCCTCTTCAACTTCCAACTCGAATCTATTTTTTCTACCCAAGCTTCGGGGCACATCAGCAATCGGTTTGGAGGCACAGTCCAAAAAAGAAGCTTCCCTTTTCTTCTCCAAGGCAGGAAAGCTGCAGGCAGGCAGGCCAGACTTAGCCTTCCCACCAAATCTCCACGCTGCCCCGTAGGGGAAGCAACTCCACAAGCTGAAGCTTCTCACTCTCCAAACTTCAACCCACTTCTGACCTGCCAGCAGACAGATCAGGGAATTTCCCTTAGATCCAAAAGGTTCCATTGGTAGGTCCAGCTGTCAGTCACAGTAAGAGCTCCCCCTCCTGTTGGCGCAAAAAGGCACCAATAGTCCAAAACTACAATTCCCAGAATCTGGCACCACACAGTCCCACTTTAACAGGCTCCATTTTAGAGTCCTCACATATTGATTGGTCCAGTTCGGCAGTTCAGGACCAAAATAGTGGAGCTAAACAGAAACAGTCCTTGCTGCAAGAAGGCAGGTTAGAACAACTTACATTATCATTATTACTCTAGCACTGGTCAGCAAATAATTACATCTTTCAGCAGTGCTCCCTCTGCACAAGTAGCGATGGCAGAAATGGAGCGATTATTCAGCAGTCCAAGCGGAACTCAAGCATAGAAACACGCAGACCTCCCATTTAGGCTAATTCTGACTGCAAGCAGGCATCCCTTAAAGAGACAGTACATGGAGGCTTTAAAAGCATCACCGGCAATCAACATTTAAACGACTTTGTCGCCAAACACCAACCAGGCTGTGAGCAATTATGCAAGCTCTTGGAAGACTTTTCGGGAACCCCCATTTGTAGGGGGTTACACAGGTTCCAAAAAAGTGGAACATACTGGGTGGGCAAAGCGGCCCTTATCTGCTGCCAGCCTCTATGTTTCTAGAAGAAGATGAATAAAAATGAAGGGCTCTGATTGACTATTCCAGTTGCCTTTTGTTGATCTCTTAAATGTACCCATGCAGAGGCACATCACATGACGTGAGATCAGCCGGGACAAGTCCACTCCTTTAAAATGATAATTTTGTTCCTGCATTCTAAAGCTCCTTGCTGCCACCATTGAATTTCAGGAACCTCAACTGCAAAACTCCCACCCGCATCAGCTAACGCAAAACCACATCCTTAAAAGTGAAACAGATTTAAATCAGTAACAGCTATTCAGTAATGGAGCTGTCATTTTACGCTACTACCACTGGCCACGGATGCGATTCTTGACAGCATCACTGAGTTTGACAACTGACAGTCAGTTAATAACCTGACTAGAAGAAAATCACAGAGTCACTGCCAGCAGCTGCTGCACTGAGTCTAAGTAGCATTAACCATAAAGATCCTTTCATTCATCCTATGCACACTGATTAACCAATACAGATAACCAAAACAGCTAGCTTTAGGTGGAGAACTGTGTGAGAGAATCTTTTGTTTGCAGTTGCAAAGCAACCTGCATGATGTTAGAACCCAGACCTACATGAATGGATTGGGAAAACCAACATTTTTGTGATCACCCACAGCAATAAGCCTGCACCCACTGCAGTAACCCTTCACCCTGCCAGAGTCCCCCAAAAAAGTCAGAAGACCAGATATGAAAAAAACAAAATTTTTCGACCCCTCAATGCTGTAGCCCTGTGCCCACTGTAGTAGCCTGCCTAATATTATAAGCAAACCCCCTACATATGTATAAATGTTTCCCTAGTAAAAAAAAATGTCCTTTAAAGTTCCGCCATGTGTGTACACATCCTATGTGTATCAGAATCCTGACTGTCATCTAAATTCCCCAATGCTGACGAGGACCTTCCAGGTTACACTCTATGTAGACAAGACAGAGGGAAAAGAGGTGGTGGCGTAATGGCCTATGCACTGGATTCTGTCCCCTCCTCAATTGTACTCCAGCAAGTCATCCAGTCCTCCCACAAGCTATTGCTCTTTAAACTGTGCTTCCCATCAACTGCCCCTACCTTCATAGGTGTATTCTACTTCTCCCCTAAAACCCAGCCCTCTGCGCTAATCTACACCCTGGTGTCCCTCACCTCTCTCACCCAAAAAGGAGAACTACTACGTTTGAGTAATTATAACATGAACTGGCTCTCTCCTCAGGCCAGATCCATCATCCAAGAAATCCAATGCCCTAAACCTTGTCCAACTTCTGTCGGTGCTAACCAGACTGAATCCCCACTCCTTAATCGATTGGATTCTGACATCCCACCATCTTAAATATTTACCTGCCAGCACCTTACCTGATGATTTCAGTGACCGCTGTATGACCTACTGTTGTGGAGAACCCCCCCACCAACTCACCCACTAAGTATCTGTGGTTCCGCACACTCAAATCTCTAAACTCTAGAGCCCCCCATCTGACCTCTACCTGGCTGACTAGTCAGGTGTCTTCGCTGCCCCTGATGTGGACTCCGCTCTCACATCTTTCACTACCACCTTCCTTAGAATTAGGGATCTGCATGCCCCTTTCAAAAAGCTGTAGCTACACTGAAAACATCTACCCTGGATCTCCGATAAGCTAATCTCCCTTTTCAAATACAGAGATCTGGCTTGGCTTACATACAAGTACTCCTCTAGTCAAGTGGATCTGTAGTACTACAGAACACTACGCAAAGCCTGCACAAAGGTTGTGTGCACTGCAAAAGCCAATTTATTTCTAAATAAGTTGAACGATAATAGAACAACACCAGCTAAATTCTGAAAAACCCCTCCACCCACTTCTACGATATGCCTCCTCTTCCACTCCTGCTTTCCCTAACTCTTCTGACTTTACCCCTTCTTCAGCTGCCTCCTCTATCAATCTCTACATGTGCCCTTCCCCCTGCTCCCTCATCACTGTCACCTGCATCCCCCCTCCCCCCTCCCTCTGACTCCACTAGTGGGTTCTCTTCCCCCCTTTTCGCCATCATGGAAGTTCTCTGTGCTCTAAAAGTCTTAAAGCCCTCCAAATAGTCACTCGGACCTTCAATCTCTAACTTGTAATCTTCAAGTCAACTTCACTGCTGTAGAAGCATGGTTCGCTCACCAGAAACTTATCATGAACTATAAAAACACACAAGTCCATGCTTTTCGCTAGCCCCCACCACAGACTAAAATCTTCCTAGCTCTCCATCCTCAATAACCTCAATCTCTCTTGATCAAGTTCAGACATCTAAATACCTAAGTGTTACACTAGACAGGGCTCTGTCTTACTCAGAGCATATCGACATAGTCTCCAAGGCAGTTAGTAGGATCGGGCTACTCTACAGACACAGAGGTAACATGACACAAGAAGCACTCAAAACTGCAGTCACCAGCTCCATACTCTATTGTGGATTACGGCTTACTCATCTACAGCGCTGCCACTGACACGGCCCTTAAACGTGTTGGGACTGCCCTCAACAATGCCTGTCACCTGGTGTCTGGTGTTCATAGTTGCACACACACCTGCGAGCTGTACTCCAGGACACAATGGCTGAACATCAGAAACATTATCAAGTATCATACCTGCTTTCATGCAAGGAAATTCTGCTTAGGCCTAACCCCTCACAATTCCCTACAACGTCTCACACATGCCCCTTACTCACACAGCACTAGAAGTGCCTCAAGACATGCCTTCCAAGTCCCTTTCTACCGCACTTCAGAAACCCAATGTTCCTTTAGTTACTGGGCTCCTAATTGGCTGTATGCTGTCCCTATAGATACTGTAAATGCACCAAAGCTTGGCCCTTTCAAGCTACTCCTAAGACAACACCTAGTCACATGCAGCCAATTTGACTGTCCCTCATAGCTCCCTAATCCAACCTGATGTCCCACCCCTCCCCTACCCTCTGTTCACACCCTTCACTACTCCCCCACACACACACTCCAGTTCTCACCCTGCAGGTCTTTCTTGCCTCGCAGTTTCTCACTCCCGCCCTGGCACCTGTATGGCCGGTCTTCCGTAGCATTCCTAGGCCTGTCCACCTGCTCGATGTAATCTCTCATTCCCTCGCGCGGACAATATTCTACCTCTGGTTGCATGCCTACCATCAAAGTCAGCCTTCAGCTGCCCGCCCCTGGTTGCTGTTTTGGGATTTCTCACTTTTGATTGCAGCTGCGGCTCCTTACCTGACTCTTAGTTCTCTGTGCAGATCCAACTGTGTCTATTGTCCTAACCACACCTATGTTTGATTGTATTCAATGTTATTTGTACTTTTTTGTATCAACTTCCTGTATGTTGCACTTTTTGTACAAAATCTTTTAAGAACATATGAAATTTGCCAGCAGAAAAAGGCCATTTGATCTATCGAGTCTGCTCAATTATGCAGCTAGCAGCCCTATTCTGCAGCTGCCCCTCCACACCCCCCATCCTCCCACTTGCCCTGACCTAGCCCCTTTTGAAGCAGCCCACTGTTTTACAGGCTACTACCTCCACTGGTAATGCATTCCACCCTGACACCACCTCTCCATAAAAAAGTGTCTCCTCACTTCCCTCCTGAACCTTCCCCCCTCCAATCTCATGTCATGGCCTCAAGTGTCCCTGCCCGACCTTGCCATGAATAGCCCCTCTGTACTAGTCTTGTTTGTCCTTCTCATGTACTTAAATGTCTCGATCGTATCCTTTCTGTCCCTACACTCCTCCAGCAAGTACATATTCAACTCCTTTAGCCTACTGTTATATGGTAAGTCCTCCATCCCCTGGATCATCTTAGTTGCTCTGCGCCGCACCCCTTCCAGTAATTTAATGTCCCTTTTGATGTGGAACCTGTGTAAAAGAGTTTCTGACTCATAGGTACTTGTAATCTAAGACTTCAATGAATAAATAAATACAGCCCTGATGGCCTCAATCACAGATTAATCAAGATCTCAGCCCCTGCCATAGCCCTCCCTGTCTCCCACATGCTCAACCAATCCATAGTTCAGTGCACTGTCCCAAAAGCTTGGAAGCTGGCCAAGGTCATCCCCCTCCACAAAGCTGGGGGTCCCTCCATACTAGGTAACTTTAAGCTCATCTCGCTTCTCCCTGCACTCTCAAAAATCCAGGAGAAGCTCACCTCATCCAGACTAAACTCACTCTTGAACTCTCTAAGCCCCTTCCATTCTGGTTTTAGACACACCCACTGCACCTTTTCTTCCCTGCTCTGCCTCATAAACCATATCCAGTCTGCCATGGACAAAGGTCACTTCACTTTGGTGATTTTCGTCGACCTCTCCAAGGCATTTGATTTTGTCTCCCACAACCTCCTCCTGAGAAAGTTAGCTTCATTAGGTCTCTCACCCTCCTCCACAGACTGGTTCAAATCCTATCTCTCTGGTAGAAACTAGTATGTGCGTTAGGCTAAGCCAAGTCCACCCTCTCCCAATCCTTTCTGGAGTCCCTTAAGGCTCTATACTGGGCCCCACACTCTTCTCTATTTTTGTCAATGACCTCCCCTCTATCTGTTTGCCAGCACTCTCACACATGTATACTGTCATCTTTGCCGCAGGTCCCTCATTGACCACTATCCAGGCATCCCTCTAGGAGACCTTTATAAAAGCCCTCAAGTAGTTTGAGGCTAACGACCTTAGGTGCAATAGCAAATAAACCATCGCCATGCCTTTGGCTCCATCCAGTGACTGGCCAAACTCTCAGCTCCCCCCCTTCCTTCATCTCCCTGGACAGCACATTGATTGATACTGTAGAGTCCTTTAAGTACCTAGGGGTCTGGCTGGACCCCAAACTAGACTTATCCAGTCACATTGAGCCCATCCACATCAAACTTCAGCCCAAACTAAGAGCCTCATATAGAATCAAAGACTGCCTCTCACCCCCGATCCACAAAGAACTAGCAACCAAGTTAATTCTCCCCACATTTGACTATGCTGATGTTGTTTATAGTTCAGCCCCCCAATCATCCCTCTCCAAATTAGACCCTCTGTACAGTGCTTTCTGTTGCTTTGCCTTTGGAGGTACCCTTCGCTGGCTACAGTTGGTGCAGCCATGTAACCCCAGTGCTGTGAGCTCTGTACTGGCTGCTGGTCAGGTGGAGGGGTTAGCTTTAAGGTGAGTTTACTCACTTATAAGGCCCTACACGTCTGATAAAGTGACTGCCAGAATGTGTTGGCGGCCTGCCCCCACTGCAGTTTACAACATACCAGCACTGTAGGGCACTGAGTATCACTCAAAAGGGGAGGAGGGAGACTGGGGGGCACAGAAAGTGGAGGATGAATGAGTGGGGCCTTCACATCGGGGTTGTGAGATACAGGAGATGCCCAAGGGTGAAATGAAACCAAGAATGTGGTTCGCCGTGCTTGGTTTCCATACCCAAGGGCACTATCAATATTGTTGGGCAGGTAGTTCGGGCAGCTCTGGAGGTTCATCCAACTCGGGCGATGTTATGCAATGCCAGATCCATTAAAAACAAGACTGAAATTATTGCAGGTCTTGTAGGAACGGTGGATCTGACTTGCATCGCTGAGACCTGGCTGGATGAGAACTCTGGCCCCATCTTGGAGGCTCAAACTTCAGCTGGGTACTCGATGATCCACCGCCCGAGATTGGATCGTGGGGGGCAGTCTATTTCAAGACCGAACTTAACCTTGTGAGTGTATCAGTTGAGAAGACTGAGTCATTCGAGTGTACCATGGTAGCACATGTAGGTTGTAGGATCACTCTCATCTACCGTCCACTCGGAGATGAGAAGCGCATCCTTCAGGAAGTAGCACACTTTGTCATCGACATGGCATTCGAGTTGCCCAAACTGATGGTTCTGGGCGACTGCAATGCCTGGGTCGATGACAAACTCTCGCCATTTGGACAACACTTCCTCCAGTTAATGTCATCTCTGGGCCTTACACTGATAGTTACCATTGATACCTATAAACATGGTCAATTCCTTAACTTAGTTTTCCTCCTGGGGATTGAGGCCTCTGACTTGCGGGTGGAACCAGTTGGATGGTCTGACCACTACACCATGGGGTTTAGTTTTAGTGCCCTGCTTCATAGGCTTACCCCCCGTGGAGAGGGTCAGGTAGCGCCCTTTACAAGATATTAGCTCTGAAGGCCTGGCGGTGGTACTTGACCTATCGTCTCTTTCTGTAGCAAACAGCGACCCAGAGGCCCTCGTGGTAGCCTATAATACAGTTATATCGCTGGCCCTCGATGTCATTGCTCCTGTCTGTGTTTGTCCTCTCTCCCTTCAACCTCAGTCCCCATGGTTTGATGGGACTTTGAGGGAGATGCGGCAACTAGGATAAAGGTTAGAGCGTTGCTGGCGGAGATCCTCCCTTGATGCCAACCGCCTTAAATTGATGGAGCATTATTAAGCCTATCAATCTGAATTCCTGTCCACGGAGATTGCCACTACTCAGAATCGAGCAGCTCAGCTTTTTCACACTGTAGACAGACTATGCAACCCAGCCTGCCTACAAGTGTGAAAAGCCTTTTCACAAGTACAGTGCGATGAACTTGCTCAATTCTTTGCAAATAAGGTGGCCGACATCAGGGTGGCACTCCATCCAGCACACTCTAAGGGCATTGCTCTGGACCAGCATGTGGCTGCTGCTCCTCAGCTTTCCTGGAGTACCTTCAACCGACCTAAGTTCACAGATGTCATGCGGATTGTCCAGAGTATGCGCCCTATGTGCTGCAGTTTGGATCCTGGACCAACTTCCCTGATTTTGGGTTGTATTGATAACATCAGTCCATTCCTCACAGAGATAGTCAGGTGCTCCTTGGAAACAAGTGAGTTTCCAAGCTTCCTGAAGGAGGCGGTTGTAACACCCCTCTTGAAGAAAGATTCTTTGTACCCCGACTGCCATGCAAATTACAGACCAATCTCAAATTTTCCTTTTTTAAGGAAGATGATTGGGAAAGTGGTGGCCATACAGCTGGAGAACCATTTAACAATCCATGACATCTATGAACCTCTCCAGACCGGTTTTTGAAAGAGGCATAGTATTGAGACAGCGCTGGTTCGGGTGCTCAATGATCTCCTGATGGCTAGAGATCGGAAGAGCCGTTCCATCTTGGTTCTTCTAGATCTCTCATCAGCATCTGACACTGTGGACCATTGGGTATTGCTTAAACATCTGAGGTTCATCTGTAGATTATCTGGTGTAGTCCTCAGGTGGTTTACATCTTACCTCACTGGAAGAACACAGAGAGTGGTGTCTGGGGTTCATTCCTCAGACCCAGTTTCTCTGTCTTGTGGGGTTCCTCAGGGTTCAGTATTGTCCTCCATGTTGTTCACAGTGTACATGCTGCCCCTCGGAGACATTGTAAGAAGTACGGGCTGAGGTTTCACTGCTATGCTGATGATACCCAGCTCTACCTTTCTTTTGCACCTGACCAGGATGGAGCTCTCTCGGTCTTTAACAACTGCCTTACAGAAATCCGGGAGTGGATGGATTTGAGTTGGCTGAAGTTGAACTCAGATAAGACTGAGGTGCTGGTTGTGGATCTTGCATGCTGGATAGGGGGCTCGGGGTTGGTTTGTCCTCAAGGTTATACCTTGGGGGCCTATCACTCCTGACCTCTGAACAGGTGCGAAATCTGGGGGCAATTTTTGATGAAGAGTTTACTCTGCATTCACAGGTGTCTGCCCTCATCAAATCCTCTTCCTATCATCTGAGGAACATCTCCAGGATTAAGCACCTTGTTCCGTCTAGCGATCTTCCTATGCTGGTCCATGCCTTTGTGTTCTTGTGCTTGGACTATTGCAATTCCCTTTACCTGGGGCTACCTGGGGTGGAAATCTGCCACTTGCAGCTGGTGCAGAATACAGTGGCCTGGCTTTTGACAAGAACTTCTCAGTCCAGTCATATTTCACCGGTGCTGCACGGACTGCACTGGCTGCCAGTACAGTGGCACATCACCTTTAAATTCAGTCTTCTGACTTCTAAAGCCCTACACGGACTGGGCTTGGACTACTTGAAAGAGCTCCTGGTTCCCTTACCGCCCTGGGCGATCGCTCTGCTCAGCCAAAGAGGGGTTGCTAGAGATTGCGGGGGGGTGTTTAAAATCTTCTGGGGCCCAGGCATTTATGTTTGCGGCCCCTACCCTCTGGAATTCTCTACCCCATCAGTTATGGTAGTGCATGACCATGGAGGGATTTAAACAGGCCTTGAAAACTTATTTGTGGAGGCAAGCTTTTGGTGGTTAATTTCTTTTCTGACTGTGTTAGTTGTTTTATTGCTGTTTTATATGTTTAGGACACTGAGCTGTATGATGTTTTTTAAACTTTGTTCGGTGCCTTAGTTTTTGAAAGGTGCCATAAAAATAAAGCTCATTATTATTATTAATATTATTATTGTTATTACACGGACTAGGCCCTGACTGCCTGACTGATCTTCTACCACCTACCACCTCAGTCCACTCCCTCCGTTCCCCATTCAAAGGTCCTTCTTGAAGTTCCCAGAACCAGATTAAGAACTTCCAGTGACTGGGCCTTTAGTGTTGCCTGACCAGTTCCTGCAGAACTCCTTACCAGCTTACGACACGGAGGCACTGATCTGAAGTTTTCTTGTTTCAAACAACATGAAGTCTTGCTATATTATGACATATGCAATGAGTCCCAACCTTCGAACTGCTCCGGAGGTGAAAGAGTTAACTTTCCATGCCAGGCATGGAACTTTGAGCTCGAGCTCGGTTGAAAACTGTGTCTGTTGTTCTTCAAACTCAAACTGTCAGATTCTTTACTCCGCCTCACTGAACAGTCGCTCCAGAGATTCCTCCTTCTGCTCAGTTCATTTTGTCAGTTAAAGTATTAATTTTTCGTTTTTTTAACCGAATTTAAACCGCAACCGTTCGGTTCAAGCTCTGCCTGTGGTATTTGTAAGTACTAGATAGGTTTTACATTTACTTTCTGTGTGGAACTTGTAAACGGTTTTATCGATTCAGTTTGAACCGATCAGGTTGTTTTAAATACATTTATCTGTCTTTTAGAAGTGCAGTTCCCGGTTCTTATTGGTTCTAAAAAAAACAGATTTCATTGCGTTTTTTCCACGACCTGTGACACGGTTGGGAACCGATAAGAGAGTCTTGCTTTGCAGATTGCCATAAACAGGCAAGTTGTTGGTAAGGCTGGCACTATTTCTGAGAAACCCAAAAGAAAAAAACAGGCCCACTGGGTTTCAACACTGCAGTGTCTGTGGGGAAGTCTTTGCTAAGGCTGACTCCCACACCATCTGTGTTTATTGTCTGGGGTTTGACCACCTAAGTGCAGACTGCCAGATTTGTAAAACTTTTCCTGCAGCTACCCTGGAGAAAAGAGTTGGTAGGCTCAGGGAAAGGGAGGCCAAAAAGTCCGCTGAACCGGATGGCCAGCCTAGTTCAGTTGAAACCGAACCGGAGGGAGTGCCCTCTGACCAGGGCGAGACTTCCTCGGGCCAAAGGAGAGCCGACTCGGAGGAGTCGGTTCCGGCAAAAAGGACAGAGAATCAGCTGGTATGGAGACAAACTTCCTCTCCAACCGCTGGAAGAAATAGCCAAAGCGATTAAATTGTCCAGTCGCTTTCCCCTGTTCCGACTGAACTGGCACCATCTTGTAAAGCGTACAGTTCGGTCGGTTCCACAGGTTCAAGAGTCTGATTTAGAGGAATTTTATGAACCGGAGGAGGGAGAAGAGGAGTATGAGGAGAGTGAATGTGGATTTGAAAGTCTGGATGTGCCCACTGAACCTGACATCTCCCCAGACAGACCTTCAGGAGCGTCTCCCCTTAGGCTTTCTGAGTCCCCTGCTCATTTTATGTTTTATAAAAAAGTGGCTGAAACCCTCCAGCTCCCTATGGAGGAAGCTGTGGATGATCAAGAAGAGCCTGACTATGTAAAAATGATGGATATCCCAGAGTCTAGGAAACTGTCTATTCCTTTGCATAAATCTTTTGGGAAACAGACAGTAAAAATTCTAAAAACTCCTCACACTATACCTCCTGTGGATAAAAGAATGGACAAGAGGTACACATTGTCAGGCTCTGATACAGAGTTCCGTACGCAACAATGCAGCCATGTTGGGGTAGTGCAGGCTGCAGCCTGTGACAAGGCAAATATTCCTTGCCTCACACCCTCCTGACAAGGACTCCAGGAGGATTGATGCCATGGCAAAGAAACAGTACATGGCAGCATCCTTGGGACTCAGACAGGCAAATTGTATGGCTTATGTTGCTAGATACCAGAAATCCAGATGAGACACTGTTATGGCTCTAGCAAAGCAGGTCCCTGGCCAGCTTGCCAAGGAGCTGGAGCAGGTGGCCGCTGATGGTATTGAGGCATCTAAGGTGCAATTTCATGCTGCAGTGGACTCTAATGATGTGTCATCAAGAGTCATGGCTACATCTGTGGCTCTTCACAGAATGGCTTGGCTCAGATGTACTAGCCTGTCACATGATACCCAGACTAAGGCCATGGATTTTCCTGTTGTGGGTAATTAGAGGACCCTAGGATAAAGATAGAGTGAGGTCAGCTTCACTAAAGCAGAGGGGGAAAAGCAGTCTCAAGGGCAAAGAGTTCAGTTAATCAAACCCTGAGGGCATGTGGCACTCGGCTATGTCTTGTGTAACAGTACACTCCAGGGTGTGATTAACACAATATTAACATAACCTGCTGACATATCTTATTGCATAATTAGTTGCATCTAAAGCGACATCACTCTGCTGTGTAGCCCATCATATGGTTTAACAGTGACGAAAATGTCCTGTTTGTGCTCAGACTTCACTGTCCCACTCAAGTCAAGAACCTGAAATTTCTTTTGGGGATTCTTGATGTATAAATCATGAGGAGATCCATTACTCTGGCCCAATCACACAAATTCCGGGTTGGACTGCTGCAATGTCCTGTACTTAAGGTTATCTGAAGGCAACCTCCACAGACTGCAGCTGGTACAGAATGTGGTCTCGAGATTATTGATGGCGGTGAAAAGATGCAAACATATCTCCCCAGTGCTCCGTGAACTGCACTGGCTTCCAGTCCTGTGGAGGGTTGTCTTCAAGATAGGGCTATTGACCTATAAGACCCTACACGAAATGGGTCTAGTCTATCTGCAAGAGCCCTCCATTCCGCCAGGGGTGACCTTCTTGGAGTTCCCAGGGTT
This sequence comes from Neoceratodus forsteri, assembly GCA_016271365.2. Lineage (NCBI taxonomy): Eukaryota > Metazoa > Chordata > Ceratodontiformes > Ceratodontidae > Neoceratodus > Neoceratodus forsteri. Next base: position 59,185,211 of record CM028131.1, read on the forward strand.
AGACTTCGGCATTCAGGGGACAGGGTGTTTGCAGTGGCTGCACCTACCCTGTGGAACTCTCTGCCTGGCTATGAGGCCCCTTCAGTAGAAGCCTTTAAGCAGGGCCTCAAATCAGATTTATTCCAGCAAGCTTTGTATTAATGATGTTTTAAGTGGATTGCACCTTATGGTGGATAGATAAGTCAATGCTCCCAGTTGTATCTTGTCGATGATTTAATCTTGTTTTTACTGTATTTTTAAAATGTTTTGTATGAATTGTATGTTTACATTGTGCAGCACCCAGAGTATACAGAGAAGGGTGCTATATAAATAAAATATCTATCTATCTATCTATCTATCTCTCTCTCTCTCTCTCTCTCTATATATATATATATATATATATATATATAATGTATATATATATTTTATATCCATCTATCTAACTCCCTCCTACTGCAGCACTTTCCAACTGCCTCACAACTCACCACCATCCCCAGTCACACAACTCTCTCCTACTGTGGCACTTCCCTCCTGCCTCACTACTCACCCCCGTCATCAGTCACACAACTCCCTCCTACTGTGGCACTTCCCACCTGCCTCACAACTCAAACTGATACATTCACACAACTCCTGTCCTACTCTGGCACATCCCACCTCCCCATAATCACCTCCAGCACCACCACACAGCTTCATCCTGCTGTGAAACTTCCCACCTGCCTCACAACTCATCCTCAGCCCTGTCACACAATTCCCTCCTGCTGTGGCAGTTCCCACCTGCCTCGCAGCTCACCCCTGGCCCCATTCACACAACTCCCTCTTACTGTGGCACTTTCCGCCTGCCTGACAACTCACCCCTGACCCCAGTCACACAGCTCTCTACTACTGTAGTACTTCTCACCTGCCTTACAACTCACCCCTGGCCCCAGTCACAAAGCTCCCTCCTACTGTAGTACTTCTCACCTGCCTTACAACTCACCCCTGGCCCCAGTCACACAGCTCCTTCCTACAGCGACATATCCTGCCTAGTCATACAACTCACCCCCGGCCCCAGTCACACAAACTCCCTCCTGCTGTGACATTTCCCACCTGCCTGCAAACACACACTCGGCTCCAGTCACACAACTCCCTCCTATTCTGGCACATCCTGCCTGCCTCACTACTCACCACCGGCCCTCTCACATAACCGCTTCCTATTGTGGTACTTCTTTTTTCCTGCCTCAGAACTCTCCTCTGGCCCCAGTAACACAATTCTATCCTACTGTGGCACTTCGCATCTTCCCCACAATCCACCCCTGGCTTCCAGTCACCCAGTTCTCTCCTACTGAGGCACTTAACTTCCCCCCAGCCCCAATCATACAATGTCCTCCCAACATTACAGTTGCTGCCTGCCTCAAACCTTATCCCAACCCCAGTCACACAACTCCCTCCTGCTGTGGCACTTCCTGCCTGCCTTTCAGCTCATCCTTGGCCCCGTCAGACAAATCCCTCCTACCGTGGCATTTCTGTCCTGCTCACAATTTGCCCTAGTCCCATTCACACACCTCCCTTCTGTCTCACAGCTCAGCCCCATCTCCAGTCAAAAAAAACCCTCCTACTGCAGCACTTCCCACCTGCCCCACAACTCACCCCCTGACTCACTCACATAATACCCTCCTACCAGGGGTGCATCAAATCTGAACCAGCTATCCAATACCTTGAATACCGGGCATGTTCAACAAATTTCAAAGCATTCAGGAAGTACAAGGAATCGCAGAAGGAGCAGGACAGAGAACTGTATCAGTTAAAGCAAAAGGAGGCTGGGAAGGCAATCAGAACAGCAAAGGCCCAAACCGAGGAAAAGATAGCCAACTCAGTTAAGAAGGGGGATAAAACCTTTTTTAGGTACATCAGGGAGCGAAGGAAGACTAAGCAAGGGATAGTGAGGCATAATAAAGAGGAGGGAGGGTGGGCAGAGGGAGACTGTGAAAAGGCAGAGATACTAAACAAATATTTTTGCTCATTATTTACAAAGGAAGAGGGGGAGGTACATAAAACAAACAGTAGTAACACACTGGATACGGAAGTTGATACCAGCCCATTTATAGAAGAAAGGGTTCTGAAAGAACTCTTAAAACTGAAGGTTGACAAAGCAATGGGCCCTGATAGGATTCATCCCAGAATTTAAAAGAACTAAGGGTAGAACTAGCGACACCACTGACTACCCTTTTAACAAATCATGGGAGGATGGGGTGGTACCCGAGGACTGGAGGAGGGCAGATGTGATTCCCCTTCACAAAAGTGGGAGCAAGGCAGAAGCAGGAAACTATAGACCTGTTAGTTTAACCTCAGTGATAGGGTAAATGATGGAATCACTTCTAAAGGAAAGAATTGTCGAGTATCTAGAGGCCAGAGAGGCACAGGACCCTAGGCAGCATGGCTTCACAGCGGGAAGGTCATGCCAGACGAATCTGATAGATTTCTTTGACTGGGTGACCAATGTAGTAGATCAGGGAGGGGCTGTGGACATGGCCTACCTAGACTTTAGCAAGGCATTTGACACAGTCCCACACAAAAGATTAATATACAAGTTAGCCAGCCTGGGAGTGGGTCCCAAGATGACAGCCTGGGTAAAGAATTGGCTGGAGAACAGGACACAGAGAGTAATAGTAAATGGAGTCCACTCAGAAGAAAGGAGGGTTACTAGTGGGGTACCGCAGGGTTCAGTATTAGGACCGGTCCTCTTCAATGTCTTTATAAGCGACATTGCAGAAGGACTGGAAGGAAAAGTATGTCTCTTTGCAGATGACACTAAGATCTGCAACAGAGTTGATGCACAGGGTGGGGTGGAAAGGATGAGAAGGGACTTGGCAAGGTTAGAGGAATGATCAAATGTATGGCAGCTTAGATTCAATGCTAAGAAGTGCAAGGTAATGCACCCGGAAACAAAACCCAGGGAAGAGTACACAATGGGGGGTGAGATACTAACAACAACAAAAATGGAAAGGGACCTGGGGTGGTCATATCAGATGACCTAAAGATAGGCAAGCAATGTGAGAGGGCAGCAAGGAGGGCTGGGGGGATACTGGGATGCATAGGGAGAGGCATCACCAGTAGAAAACAGGAAGTTATTATCCCTCTGTACAGACAGCTGGTGAGACCCCATCTGGAGTACTGTGTGCAGTTCTGGGAGACCCAATCTCCGAAAGACATAGACAGGATGGAAGCTGTCCAGAGGAGGGCAACTAAAATGGTGCAGGGTCTGCACCAGAAGACATATGAAGAGAGACTTAAGGAGCTTAATATGTATAGCCTCGAGGAAAGGAGGGAGAGGGGGGACATGATAGAAACTTTTAAGTACCTCAAGGAATCAACAAAGTCCAAGAGGGTAGCATCTTTCAAAAAAAGAGGTGTGCAAGAACAAGAGGGCACAATTTGAAGATGGGGGCGGCCAGAGGTAATTTAAGGAAGTATTTTTTCACAGAGAGGTTGTGGATGCATGGAATGGCCTTCCGGAGGAGGTTGTGGAGTCAAAATCAGTGGTGGAATTCAAGCATGCATGGGACAGTCATAAGGCAATTCTGGGGGTGGGGTAGGAAGAAGAAGTAGGCTGCTGGTTAACTAGGATCTGCAGCTTATCCAGTAGGTAGGGAAATGGGCAGACTGGGTGGGCCAAGTGGTCCTTATCTACTGTCAAATTCTATGTTTCTATGTTTCTAAATACCATATAGTCTTAATACTGGGGTGAATTTGAGGTATTCAATGGTCATTTATTCGATGAGACTCTGATAATCTCATGAGATCTTCTCAGCCAATCTGCAGACTGCTCAGAGAGCTCTTCAGAGCTGTACCAAGGCATAGTGAGAGGGGAGAGGAGTATGGATGAGTAGCAGAAGACGCAGGAAGGCAAGGCAGGGGAGAAAGGAGAGGGGAAGGGAGAGAAGGTGGCAGGGGGGTTAGGGCACAATAAAGGGTCTCGGGTAAACAGGGAAGGTGATGAAGGTAGAGTTTGGGGACCAGGGGGAGATTGGCTGAGAAGGGACCGGAACCCTGCGACAGAAAATACAGGAGAGGAACGGAGGGGAACCATGGGGGTCAAGTAGGCAGCTCACAGCAGGAGAAGGTAGTTAGGAGAAAAAGGACCAGGATGGGGGCCCCACCAGGAACAAGACAAGATCCACTATTTGTGGAGATAGAAAATGCCATGGTATTTGGGGACTCCATCATTAAAAGGATACATTGGATCAGGAGGGGTCCTACATACAGGCAGAGGTTGGTCTTCTGTGAACCGAGGATGCAGGTGGGGACGGCAATGCAGGTAATTGAGGAAAAGGCTTGGTTGGTGGGGAAACCACACCTTATCATTCATTTGGGAACAAATGATCTGGCAAGCAATGAAGTGGAGGAAGTCCATAGGAGGTTCAAGGCACTGTCACGGGGATGCCTGGAAGAGGCCAAATCCTTGCCAGTCCCCTGAGCCAGCACTGCTAGGCAAAAAAGAATCGGGGAGTTCAACGAATGGCTCCAAGAATGGTGCGGACAGGAAGGGTTCACCTATCTAGGAGAGCGGGGGGACATATGGGAGGATGAGGACTTATACTGGAAAGATAGGCTGCATCTGAGTGAAAGGGGGTCAAGATTGCTAAGGTGTGGGCTGCAAGGGTACATTGATAAGGTCTTAAGGGGGAGTTTAGACTGCTGAAGGGGGAGTACAGGGCTAGGCTGAGGGAGGACTTAACAGGGGGAGAGAGAATGGACTAGCAAGCACCCCCACAAAAGGGAGCATGGTATAGAACAGGCATGAAAGGGAGGGATAGTAGGGAGAGGGGAGGTATATGGTGGAGAGGACTCTGCACAAATGCAAGAAGCCTGGGGAACAAGATGGTGCACTTGGAAGCAATAATGGTAGGAAAGGGCCTGGATATTATAGCCATAACAGAGACCTGGTGGTCTGAGCACCAGCCCGAGGAATTAGGAGTGTCGAGGTACAGGTTATTCAGGAAGGATAAGGCAGGCAGGAAGGGGGAAGGAATTGCGCTGTTCATCAGGGAGGATATTAAGGCAACAGAAGGGCAGAAGGAGCAAGGGGAAGCAGAAATCTTGTGGGTCACAATAGGGAAGAGGGCTCGGGTAGTGATAAGGCTGAGAGTGGTCTACAGACCTCCAACACAGAGTGAGGAAGTGGACATGCAGATGCTGCAGGTGGTTCAAAGGATGGCGCTTAAGGGGGAGGTTCTGCTAGTGGGTGACTTTAACCTCCCAGATATATACTGGGATATCCCATCAGCTAGGTCAGCCAGGAGCAGGGGGATCCTAGAGTACATCCAGGGAGCCTTCCTGCAGCAGATGGTCAGGGAGCCCACCAGTGGGGATAACATACATGGTCCTCACAAATGGGGATAGTGTAGAGGGAGCGGGGGTTGGGGTCAGCCTAGAAGCAAGTGACCATAATTGTGAAGCGAATTGTATGATCATGGAGATCCTAGACTTCAGGCAGGCAGATTGTCCTAGAATGAGGGAGATATTCCAGAAAGAAATGGAGGAGGAGGAGAAGGAGAACATAGCAGAGGTTGAGGACCTATGGAACATGATCAGGGGGGATACTAAAACCCACAGAGAGTCTGGATGGGCCTTGTGGTCTTTATCTGCAGTCAGCTTCTATGTTTCTATAAGGAAGGTGAGGAAGAGCAAAAGAAGGAGGAGGCCACTTTGGGTCAACAGGGAAGTGAGGGAGGCAATACGGGAGAAAAAAAGGTATTTAGGGAATATAAGAGGACGCAGGGGAAAGAGGACAAGGGAACTTACAGGGAGAAGTTGAGGGTGGTGGGGCAGAGGATTAGGAGGGCAAAGGTGGAAATGGAGGAGAAAATTGCTCAGCAGGCCAAGAGGGGGAATACATTTTTTTTTTTGGTATATAGGGGAGAAGAGGAAAGCAAAGCAGGAGATAGTAAGGGTAAAGGGAGAGTGGGGAGCAACAGTGGAAGGGGACTTCGAGAAGGCAGAGGTGCTGAATAGGTACTTTTGATAGGACTTCACGATAGAAGGGGAAGGAAGGGGTCCAGTGTTAAGAGGGAATGCTAGACATGGGTGTGGATCCTAGCCCAATCAGCGAGGACAGGGTCAGGGAAAAAAGTAAGTTGAGTGTAGACAAGGCTATGGGTCCAGTCTCCCTGCATGCTAGGGTGCTCTGGGAACTAGGGTACGAGCTGACGGTACTACAAGGCGAGGTTGTTCAACTTGTACCTGAACACGGGGTGCGTGCCAGAAGACTGGAAGAGGGCAGATGTGGTATCACTTCACAAAAGTGGCAGCAGGGAGGAGGTAGGCAATTATCGCCTGGTCAGCCTTAGATTGGTGGTGGGTAAGGTGATAGAGGCGATATTGAAGAAAAGGGTGGTCAGCTACCTGGAGGTTAGTGGGCTACAGGACAACCATCAGCATTATTTCACAAAGAGGAGGTAATGTTAGACAAACCTGGTTGAATTCTTTGATTGGGTGACAAGGGTGGTTGGTGGGGGGAGCAGTGGACATGGCCTATCTGGACTTTAGGAAAGCCTTCTACACTGTGCCCCACAGAAGGTTTGGTTAATAAGCTGGAGAGTTTGGGGGTGGGACAGAAAATAACAAGGTGAGTGGAGAACTGGTTGATGGATAGAAGCCAGAGGGTGGTGGTAAATGGGGTGCATTCCAGGGAGGTTGGAGCAATGAGCGGGGTACCTCAGGGGGTCAGTGCTGGAGCCCATTCTGTTTAACATCTACATCAGCAACATAGCAGAGGGGCATGCTGGCCCAGTGGCGCTAAGGGTTGAGGCGCTGAACGCTACACCTCGCGCTACGCCAGTGACCTGGGTTTGGGAATGGACTCGGGCTGCCATGGGTTGGCTGGGTAGGAAAGGGATTGAGCATCCATTGGACTGCTCTCCCTTTCCTGGGGAGGAGGGTTTCCAGTGTTGGTACGTTGCTGGCTCCTAGCAGAGGCTGGGGGGTGGTATACCACCACAGCACATAAGGGGCGAGTGAGAGGGCAGACGCCTGAGGGAGTGCGAGTGGACGCATGCACACTCCCCCCATGGGCATCATTGCACGTCCCTCTCTCTCTTTCGGGAAGAAAAATGGAAAAATGGTGGCATCCCAGGTCATGGCGGCTTGATGGCCATTCGATGGGTACCCTGGCTTCAGGGACATCGCTGGAGCTGAATCTGGTCCTGGTGGGACTCTCACCACCCCAGCGCAGGGGGCAAGCCACGGGAAGTTACTGGCAAAGGGTCCTAAGCAAGCCAGGGTTCCGGAAGGTGGATGGAACCAGAGAGATGAGTGGACGGGGTAGCTGACTGGGACACCAGGTAGGAAAAAGTGAAATAACTGTACAAAAAAAAAAAAAAAAAACATAGCAGAGGGGCTACAGGGGAAGGTCTGCCTTTTTGCAGATGATACAAAGATCTGCAACAGGGTGGACAACCTAGGGTGGTCGGAAACATGGCAGCTAAAATTCAACACAATAAAATGCACTGTGATGTACATGGGGAGGAACAACCCATAAGTCAGTTACACACTGGGGGGATGAAAGCAGTGAAGCAGGAGAAGAATCTAGGAATCATAATCACAGACGATCTTAAAGTGGGGACCCACTGCAGTAAAGTGGTGGCCAAAGCAAATGGAATGCTGGTGTGCATAGTGAGAGGGATAACTAGCAGAAGGCGAGAGGTGCTGATGCCACTCTATAAGTCCATGGTGAGGTCTCACCTGGAATATGGGGTTCAGCTCTGGAGGCCTCACCCACTCAAGGACATAGATGGCATGGAGCGAGTTCAGAGAAAGGTCACTAAGATAGTCCATGTGTTAAGTGGAAAACCATACGAAGAGAGTTTGAGGGTGTTGGATTTGTACCCGCTGGAGATCAGAAGGGAGATGGGACATGATAGAAATGTTTAAGTATGTAAATAGAATTAATAAAGTGGAGTGGGGAGATTATTCACAGGGAAGGTAGGTGCAAAAACTAGAGGGCATGGATTGAGGGTGGAGGCGGTAAGTTTAAGGGAAACGTTAGAGGGCATTTCTTCACAGAGAGGATGGTGGAGCTCTGGAACAGTCTGCTGGAGGAAGTGGTGGGGGCCTGAACAGTGGAGTGATTCAAAACAGCATGGGACAAACACAAGGGGTTGGCTAGGGAGCAGGGGTGGGAACCTCTGAGAGAGGGGGGCAGGTAAGGAGAGGGAGGAATGGGCTGACTTGATGGGCAATGATGGTCCTCTTCTACCATCAGACATCTATGAATCTATGTGCCTTGCAAGTGCACAGACACACACGAGCTGAGAGCTGTTTCACTTTGTAAAAAGGTTGTGGGTGATTTTCTAAAGCAGACTGGAAAAAAATGTCTACAGACCATTTTATTTTCCTGTGTTTTTTTCTTCAGTGGAGAGACTGTGGTTCTACACTTTACTGATTGACTGACTGATTGCTAAAAGTATTTTTTTACAACAGCACAAATCGTGTTGTAATCTTCATTCTTACCTTCAGGCTAAGCCAGAAGGGGGGTCTGTCTGTAGTTGCAGGCAGGGCTAGTTCTTGCTTGCTGGATGAAACATTGCCGGTTCGGTGACTTACTAACATCTTAGTTCTTTATAGCTGAGAAAAAAAATAGGTATATATATTGTTTGTTTTACAGTAAATAACTGCATCTGTTTTGTGGGAGGAAGGGCAAGCAGATACTGTAGTGTGTGTTCAGCTTACTGTATTATGTTCTGAAGCTGGCTGCTGACGATTTGCAAAGGCAGCTTTGTTAATTCCTTTTTGCAGTTTATTTAAATTGTGACAGAGAAAAATCTTATTTTTCCTTCCTGGTGCTGCAGTCTTTATTATGGCAGTACATGTAGACATTTGCTGCCTACCTACCACTGCTGCAGGCAATGTATTGAAAGCAAGGAGGGAGGAGTGCTCCCTTCTTTGCTTTACGTTGTGACTTCAGGCTTACGCTTGTTCCTGTACCAGTAGTCAGCTGAGCTGTTACTTATAAAAAATAGTTGTATGTCCCTTTATCTCACCACAGACTTTGTGCCCCAGCATAGGCAGGAGTCAGCAGGGCACCCTTGATGCCCAGTATTAGCAGACTGAATTTCTGACTGTTGTTAAACCAGTAAAAAGTTATAAACAAACTACAACATTATAAGACTATAACAAGAGCCAATACGGATGCAAAATAATGGCATTGTAGGCAGTGAGAAATGTGTAAACTAGCAATTTCTGCACTAACTACTGAGCCACCTAACTGCACTTTCTAAATGTTTTGACATACAAACAATGATTGATATGTAAACACATATATATTCCAGTGTAACATAGCAGTGCACTGTCTACACACATTTTACAGATTTAAAAAGAAAAAGACATCAAGGAACCATTTTCTTCTTTTGGGTGGCAGTATAGCGCAGAGGTTTAGGGCTCTGAGCTGCAAACCTGAGACCTGCATTTGAATCCCACAGCCCCCACTTGCATACTGTGTGACCTTAAGCAAGTTACTTAACTTCCTGTGCTCCCAGGTTGCACCTGGAAACAAACTTTGCTTAGTGTGCCTTTCCTGGTTAAACAATTTCCCTTTCCCTTTCTTTTCAGGCTCCAATGGACACTGGAGGATGGGGGTTGGGTGCCACTAGACACCTCATTTAAATCAGCAGTAACATGCATAAGACTGAAACAGATCTAGTGTGGAGTTTCGCTGCTATGCAGATGACATACAACTGTATTTGTCATTTTCTCCCAGAACATCTGGTGCTATTGACGTGCTTAACTATCTGTCTAAAATGAATGACTGGATGGCTTCCAGTTGGTTGACTCAACCCAGCCAGGACCGAGGTGCTGGTGATCAAGCCTGGTAGCAAGCATTCTGGGGCCGACTCTGGTCTTGTACTGGGTTTGACCCCATTGGTTGCTTCCCGAAGGTGCAAAATCTGGGTGTGATCTTTGATAGCAGACTGACTTTGAAGAGCAGGTGTCCTCTGTAGTCAGCAGTGTTTTTACCATTTGCAGAACATTTCCCAGATTAAGCCTCCGTTGTGCCTGAGGACCTGCCAATGCTAGTTCATGCCTTTGTTTCTCCAGGCTCGACTGCTGTAATGCTTTATACTTCAATGTCATAGGAGGGACACTCTGCTGACTGCTGCTGGTGCAGAATTCAGCAGCCCGGTTTCTGATGGGTCTTTCTAGAGCCAGTCATGTTAACCTGGTTCTGTGTGCCCTGCACTGGCTGCTGGTCAGGTGGAGGGTCCTTTTTCAAGGTGGGTCTTCTCACCTTGAAGGCCCTATATGGACTGGGCCCTGGCTATCTGTCAGAGCTCCTGACACTGGGGCGACCTCTGCTCGCTCCCTCTGCTCCTCTTCGAAGGGCCTCATGGACGTTCCCAGTGTTTGGCTCAAGACTTCAGGAGATCATTCTTTTAGCACATTTGGGCCAACCTTGTGGAGCTCACTACAATCTGCAGTCCAGGAGGCTTCTTTGGTAGAGGTGTTTAAGCAGAGGCTGAAGGCCCACCTCTTTAGCCTGGCCTTTAATGATTACTGAATTCCATCGTGGTGATGTTCAGTCCCCAGTAATGGTAATTGGAAAGTTTCCCTTTTAACCTGATTTATATTTTATTTATTTAAAACTATATTTATATAATGCTATTCTAAGTGTGTTACTGCCTGTTCTATTGCAGTTCTCTGTAAGGTGCCCAGGGCCTCCGGGATTGGGTGCCGTATTAATAAAATTTGCCTTGCCTAGATAGCGGGGAAATGTAGCCTAGTAATATTTGCACTAACCACTGAACCACCTAACTGCACTTTTAAATTGTTGTGATACACGCACTCTAACTAACATATATGCATATAGTTTCCAGTATAACATAGCAGTACACTGTCTACACACATGTTTACAGACTGAAAAAGGCATCAAGGACCATTCTTCTTTTCAGGCTCCAAAGGACATTGAAGAGTGGAAGGTTGCCACTAGACACCTCATTTAAATGAGTAATGACATGCATAAGGCTGAAACTGATCCAGATAGCAGAGGAATGTAGACTAGCAATTTTTGCACTAACCACTGAGCCACCTAACTGCACTTTGTAATTGTTGTGATACACACATGGTGACCAATACATATATACATAAATGCATACATATTCCAGTATAGCATAACAGTGCACTGTCTACACACACACACAGCATTGCCGCAGACACTGACACACATACAATGCCTTATATGGCATTTATTTACTTAATCATCTAACTCTAACATTTACTGTATTTAGGATTAGCACTGTGTTTTGCACTAACTCATTGTACTAATCTATGGCATGACTGGGTAACTAAGATAGTGGACCAGAGAGGTGCGTTGGAAGTGGCCTATCTGGATTTCAGAAAGGCCTTCTATGCCGCCCCCATATAAGGCTTAGTAACAAACTGTGCTGCCTGGGGTGGATCCTTAAATAATTCTTTGGGTGTAAAACTGGCTGAATGGCAGGAGTCAGAGGGTTGTGGTAAACAGGGAGTACTCTGGAGTGGTAGAGGTGATGGGCATAATGCAGCAGGGGTAGGTGTTGCAGCTGGTCTTCTTCAGTGTCTTTGTTGGGGACATTGCAGAGGGACTGGAGGGAAAGTATGTCTCTTCACAGATGGAAAAAAGGTATGCAATAAGGTGGACATGCCAGGGGGTGTTGAAAGAATGAGGGAAGACCTTAGAAAACTGGAGAAATGGTCTGAAGAATGGCAGCTGGGATTCAATGCAAAGAAGTGCAGGATCATGCACATAGAACACAAGAACCCAGGGGCAAAGTACAAACTAGGTGAGGAGGTACTGACAGTCACAAAGCAGGAAAGGGACCTGGAAGTTGGTATCTCAGAGGACCTAAGAGAAACTAGGCAGTGCGACAAGGCTCTGAATGCTTGGATGCATAGGAGGGTTTTCATGGGTATAATGAGGCAGGTCATCTTGCCCCTGTATAAGACACTCATGAGCCCACACCTGGAATACTGCATCCAGTTCTGGAGGTCCCATCTGAGAAAGAATGTGGTTCAGTGGAGGACAACTAAACTGGTGCAGGGCCTGGGGATAAGACCTATGAGGAAAGACTAGTCAAGCCAATATTTAAATATTTATTTCATTTGGGTAAAGCATTTAACCCATTTTAAATATTGAATTTTGCAGGATATGCCAACTGAGATTCAATATGTCATGTACAGTGTGGTCATGCATTTACCCATTTTTTCTAATGAACTTACAAAACGCAGATCTGCTGAGAGGCAGTTTCAATGTGGTCTTCCTTTTACTCATTTTTATTGTGTATTTTCCTAAAATATCACTGCTGATTTCTATATATTTAGTCTGAATAGTTCAGAGAAGATATAACATCTTATTTTCAGTTGGGTTCTACATCTACACATTATTATGCTGCATTGCGTAAAATCAGAACACGCTGAAAACAATATTTTACATTGGGACTAGGCTACCCTGGATAATTACATTGTAAAAATGGGTACAATCATGACCCCACTGCAAACAAGATATTGCATCTAATCTGGGAAATCCTGAGTAAATACAGTGCAATAATATGTAAAATAAAGATCCCTATGAGAATGAGATGTATCATCTCCCTGTGCTATCCAGGATACAAAATATAGGATAAGAAATATTTAAAGGAAATCTATATTTCTTTTCTTCTGTCATTTATGAAAATCACATAGTCAAGATGTGGCAGAAGTGGGAAAGAGGCTAAGTTGATAAATATGTTATTTTAATCATTAAACAGCTGAATGTAAATATAATAATTACATTTACCTTGGTAGCAAATGCCACATTGTAACTGAACTTCATTGTGTTCAGTACAACCAAGAATGACATAAACCGTTTCTTTATTGTTGTACAACACATTAGGCTACAGTATTTTTTTGTATTTTATTCTTTTGGTAACCGGGTGAGGCCCACTAGGCACAAGTGCCTGTTTTCAAGGGTGACCTGGGAGCACTGGGGTGGTTAAGTGACTTCCTCAGAGTCAAACAGTATGCAAGTGAGGTTCTGGGAATCAAACAATGCCTGCTGGATGCACCAAGCTCATTCACAGCTCGTTGCTCTAACCTCTAAGCTAAACTGCCAGTCAAGTATTATGGCTAACTAGCTATACTGCCAGTATTTATTTTGAATGTTGTGGCCATGAGGATGGAGTGTTTGGGTGTTTGGGTGAAAGGGGTTTAAGAAACAGCTGTCTTCTGATATAATAAACTATATCTGAGACAGTTCTAATCAGATAGTGTTTTAAGAGGTTATAAAAGCAGTGTACATCTTTTTAAGATATTACTTGCTGGGAAAGGGTGAGTAAGCGGACATGTTTATGAGCTATCAATCTTTCTTCAAAGACAGTTCTACCCACATTGAAGCTTAGCACACAAAATAGTGCACTGCAACACTTCTGAACTCAGTGAATATAGCAATGCAGAGGAATGACACAAAACTTTCAATTTTAACTAGTCCATTAGGAATCTGCAGAGCTTCCTTTTCTATTGTAATTTAAAACATCTGCAGGGCTCCACCCGCTGCAGCTGTAAAAGTTATTGAGGTCTTCTTTTCTCCAGAGTTTGAACATAACAGAATTTGACTGTCAGTTACATTTGCTAAATGCCACTGCTGGACAAGCAAAAGACAAGATTGCAATTTTTTTTGCTCCAGGTACCAGGAAAATAAAAGTTTTGCATACACAATTGAATTATAAGAAGTAATTATAGCATCAGAAAACAATGTTTGAAAATATTGCTTTTTGCAATTTATCTGGTGAGTGAAAATGTCACACAATCAGTCAAGTACAGTCAAAAAAACTCTGTGGACCAACCCTTCCGAAAGTGACTCAGATAGGGGGTTACGCTCAACATATATTCGCAGTCCTGCTGTTCCCTTCACTCTAGACAAGTTACTGCTTCAACCAGTGCTAGCACTGGTAGTACCACTGGCACCACCACTGTTTCAGAGACTGTTTCAGCCTCTGCAGTGACCGATGTTGACACATGGGCTGCCTCAGTCTTCACCATCTCTACTGTTGCTGCCAGTGCCACCATCAGCATACCTCCAATTCTGGTACTACTACCATCACCACCACCTCCTCTACTGCTGTTGCCTGTGCCACCATTAGCACTATCTCCAGTACTGATACTACCACCATCACCACCACCACTGCTGCTGCTGCCAGTACTACCATTACCACTACCTCTGATACTGCTACGACCACCATCACCACCTCCACTGCTGCTGCTGCCAGTACCACCATTACCACTACCGCTGATACTGCTACTACCACCATCATCACCACCACCTCCACCACCACTGTTGCTGCTGACCATTACCACCACCAAATCCACCAGTACCACCATGACCACGGTTCATGATAGAAGTATTCAGTCATGGCTGTAGTAGTTAAATTCATGCAGTTCTTCTGAACATGGTTAGAACAGTGAGGTAATGTCTTCTGGTCAGAATATGCTGCTACCCCAGAAGGCTTAAAAGCTTGAAGATGTGTTCCATGACACATGCTCTGAGATCAGTGACCTTCATGAGTTTGAGGATGCTGAAACTAAGTCCTCACCTCTTTCCACAAGGATGCATATGGTTAAAGTAATCCAAAAAAATTAGCCGCTGAAGGCAGGCATAAAACATCTGCCACTGTTCATCATCATCCTTCATGTCAACCTCTCACTAAAAAAACTAAGCAGTCCATCCTTAATTTTGCTTGTCATAGTATTCTGATACTGCAACCGGTGTCAGTTCACAGCAATCTTCTATGCCATTCCAAAATTGTGCAATATAGCAAAGGCAATATAGCACAGTGGTTTAAGGTGAGCTGCAGAACTGAAGACCTGGGTTTTAATCCCACAGCCCCCACTTGAATACTGTGTGACCCTGAGCAAGTCACTTAACTTCCTTGTTCTCCCACGGCACACCTGCAAACAAGTTTTCAGTTTAGTGCGTCTTTCCTGGTAAAAAAAATTAAAAAATAATTTGGTGGTCATGGTTGCAAGCAGCATACAAGAGGGTTAAGGTCAGGTACAAGTTCAATTTCTGATATCCGGACATTTTACTGAGCAAGAGGATGATAAAAGGAGAGCTGTGTGTTCACACTGTGGCCAGAGTCTCAGCTGTGGTAAAAATGTTGTTAAACTGAGCACAACATGTTTATGGAACTACCTTCTGAAAAAGTATCCTGAGGTGGCTAACTTGGATTAAGCTCCAGCTGTAGTTGTCTCTTCACACCAGTGCATGTTGCATTTCAAAAAAGCAAAACCAGTTTCTGATTCTGTTGATGGTTGTAGGGGCAGTCAACAAGTGACCTACATCAGCAAGCTCGTTTCCAGTCCTTGCCCAAGTACTCCGACAAGCACAACACCAAGTCCCTCACAAACTGAATCAGATGATAAGACAGCAGATGTGCAGTTGCGTTGCCCCCCACCCTGCACATACGCACAGCCCAAATCACTTGCATTTGTCCACTCTGGAGCTAGTGCCAGAAGCAAGGCTATGCCATTTCAAAAGCTTACTCTCACAATAAAGGAAGCATTTCAGAGCTACAAGAAGTTCTTGCTGACTCGCCCTACAGCTGTTCAGATCATGCAGCTCATAGGTGAGAAGACTGCACTGGATTTGAAACCTTATTCTATTGTCGAAGACACTGGATTCTATATACTTCTACATCTCTTGCAACCATGATATCACATACCAACAGGAACTACTTTTTCCCATACAGCTGTACCATATATCTATAAGACTTGCTGCAGCCTCTTGGGGAAATTGTTGAACCAGGCTGTGAGCAGGGTTTTCCACTTTACCTTTGATGTATTGGCCAGTGCAAACTCACTACATGCACACCTGTCACCCACAGCACATTGGTGTTCACCTACACCAGTAGCACATGATGGCATAGCTGCTGCTATTTACTCCTCCTCCTCTTGCCTCGGCATAGCAATACCTTGTCCCATTGGATAGAGAGAAAGGATCTCTGCTTCATCACAAAAACACAGTCCACTCCTCTTGGACACGATGAATACTTTATTTTAGTGCAGGGATAAAGTGCAGAAGTGCACCCCCTCAGGTGTTACATGGGTGACGTTTCAAATCACTCTAACGCTTTTTCCAAGACGTCCATAGGATATCTGTTCTCTTAGTGTTGCAGTCCTTCCAAGTAAATGCACTGGTGTTAACATTGTTACATTTTTGCAAGAAATGATTGACTCTCAGATTAGCACAACAGGTTTGCATGTTGGGTTTGTTATTACAGATAATGGAAGAACACAGTAAAAGTAGTTTAGATGGCGCATTTCCAGGGAATCCACTGCTTTGAGCATACATTGAACCTTGTGGTCACTGGTGTTCCCCAGAGCAGGGTGAGTGCTTCTCATATTGTTGATACCTCAAGAGGCATCTGTAAGCAGTTCCACAATTCTGCTAAGGCAACCAGAGAGAGATTCAGACTGTCCAGGACCAGCTTGGTTTACCAAACCATTGACTAATCCAAGATATCAGCATAGGTGGACCAGCACATTTTATATACTGCAGCACTTGCTTGGGAACAGAAGCCTGTTCTAAATGAGTTATCCATCAACAGGATATTGGTGGGGTACTGCTATACCAGGATTGAAACATCATGGAGGCGTGGTCCAAGTTCCGTCTCCCTTGAGAAATGCAGCCATGACTTAAGCTCAAATACAGCTTCACTGGGTCAGGTCATTCCAGTTGTCCATCTCCTCATGTCAGCTATGGAAACTTTCCAGGAGAGCAGCACTATGGTCTTGTTTCCAGAACCTGTCAAAAACTTATTGAAGGCATAACTAGGGAATTAAGATCATGGTTTGCAATCGTGATATGACAGTATTAGCTAAGCGATTGCAGCTATGGTAGACCTAAGATTCAAATGTAAAGCATTGTGCCTCTCCATGCAGCATCTCACAGTGAGTGAGTAACAGCATTAATTGTGTAGTGAATTGGATGGATTTATGAGGAGATGGACCGTTCCATTCATAGGCTGCTTGGGTGGGGTGGGAGGCAGGCAGTTCTGGAACAACTGGAGTGAGTGGCACTCACAGCCCAAGTGACAGTGGTGTGGGTGGTGGCATGCCACTAACAATGAGGTTGCCTGCTAATGCAGGAAGACAGGGTGAGTTGGCAACACAGCCCCATGACACTGCACACTTCAGGTTACAAAACCACATCTTTATGATCGGTCATTGCTCACAAGTTCTCTGCTGAACAAGCATCAGCAGAGGACATGCTTAATGCTACACTCTGCAGAGTAGATGCTCACTAATCATTTGCATGAGGTATTGTGGACTTTAATGTTGACCCTCTTGCATACTGGAACACCAAAAAAAAAAATTGTGCCCTGCTTTGTCCCAGGTAGCATGTAAATATCTTGCGTACCTCCCCACAAGCTTACATTCAGAGCACCTCTTCAGCACTGCAGGAGATACTGTTCGGCCACAGAGCTCCTGTTTGCAGCCTGCACATGTGCAGCAGCTTCTTTTTA
This sequence comes from Neoceratodus forsteri, assembly GCA_016271365.2. Lineage (NCBI taxonomy): Eukaryota > Metazoa > Chordata > Ceratodontiformes > Ceratodontidae > Neoceratodus > Neoceratodus forsteri. Next base: position 59,202,697 of record CM028131.1, read on the forward strand.
TTAAACTCAGTATGCACCCGCCTAATTCTTGTAAAGGGAAGGTCCCCTCTGCCTTTCATTGTGTTTACCTGTGTAGTTTATCGGGATGAACAGTGACTGCCTCTGTTGCACCTTCCCAATTTCGTCAGGATTTAAATGTAAATGAAGGTACTTAAGTCTGGTGTGAAAACCTGCTTGACTCCATTGCATCATGTAAGGCATCCTAGAATTTTATGATGTTTGGTGATAAAGCCTGTAGTAGTTATACTGTATCAGTCAGTGATGTGCTGTCTTCTGCAGTCCCCATGTTCTTGTCTTATGATGGCCATAAAACATTTCAAGGCATAGTAAGTGCCCTGCTGTTTTCTGTAGTTTAAAGTGTATCTGAGTTAGAAAAATGCTTTAGAAAATACAGGGACTTCACAAGACATGTAACAGAACTGAATGAGATTATAACTTCTGCTGGCTTGTGCAGATACGCATCATTAACTCCCATGCATTGCGTGAGTGGGGTCATGATGACCTTTGCAATGGAGTATGACAAGTTTTCACACTGTGTAAGGAACAGAGTGAAGTAACCTCATTTATATTTAAATTAGGAGGACATTAGGAGGATGCAAGAGAAGGAACAGAAACATAAAACATAGAAGTTGACAGCAGATAAGGACTGAATGTGCATCCAGTCTGTCCATTTTTCTACCTTATGAATGTGCCATAGGTCTTTACTCTGTTAATGGCCTATCTATTTGTACCCATCTGTATTGCTCTCTTATGCCTATCCCATGCCTGTCTGAAGCCCTGCACTGTATTCAAATCCACCACTTCCTGAAGTAGGCCATTCCATACATCCACCACCCTTTCTGTAAAACGGAACTACCTCACATTACCTCTTTATCGGCCTCCCTCTAATCTCATGCTGTGTCCTCATGTCCTGCTATTCTTCTTATATTGAAACATGTTAGACTCTTTCACCTTGTTAATGCCATTAAGGTGTTTGAATGTTTTGATCATGTCACCTCTCACCCTTGTTTGCTCTATAGTATACATATTGAGCTCTGTTAGTCTGTCCTCATGTTTTCTGATGCAGTCCCTGCACCATTTTGGTTGCTCGTCTCTGGATTGCCTCCATTTTGTTAATGTTCTTGTTCAGGTGTGGCCTCCAGTACTCCACGCAGTACTCCAGATGGGGCCTAACCAGTGTCTTGTAAAGAGTTATTATTACCTCCCTCTTACGACTTGTGATACCCCTACTAATCACATCCATCATCCCCCTAGCCTCACCTAGTGTTTTAGTGGTCTGCTTGGATGATTTCGGTCATCTATGATGATGGTCCCCAAGTCTCTTTCTTCCTTGTGATTGCCAGCAACTCCTTCCCAACCTTTAGGTAGCTTCAGGGTTTCTCTTCCTTTGTGCATGATCTTGCACTTCTTTGCATTAAACCCCATTTTCCACTCTTCGAACCATTTTACCAGTTTATCTAGATCTCTTCTCATTCTGCCCACCCCATCTGGATCATCTGCTCTGTTACAGATCTTGGTGTCATCTGCAAACAGACAAACCTTACCCTCCAGTCCATCTGCAGTGTCACTGATTAACATATTGAAGAGGACTGGCCACAGGACTGATCCCTGAGTTACCCCGCTGGTGACTTGCATCTCTTCTGACTGTACACCGTTTACCACCACTCTCTGTCTTCTGCCTGCCAACCAGTTTGCCATCCAGTTAACCAACTTCTGACCCACCCTGAGCCTGCCCAGCTTATTAATCAATCTTCTTTGTGGAACAGTGAAGCTTTGCTGAAGTCAAGGTGGTCCACCACTCTGGTTACTAAGTCAGAGAAATCTGAGATTAGTTTGACAGGACCTTCCTGTTGTAAACCCATGCTGTCTTCAATCCTGTACACCTATGGATTCTAGGTGTTGCACTATCCTTTCCTTAAGGAGTGCCTCCAAAATCGTGCCCACTATTGAGGTAAGACTGACTGGTCTGTAATTCCCTGCCTCCTCCCTCCTGCCGCTCTTATGGAGTTGGATCACATGAGTCCTTCTTCAGTCTTCTGGGACCTCTCCTGTGTCAGAGACTTACTAAACAGTTCTGATAATGGCTCTGCTACTTCCACCCATAGTTCCTTTAGCACCTTGGGATGTATGCCATCAGGTCTTATCTCTTTGCCCACCCTGAGCTTAGAAAGCTCTTGTAGGACCATTTATTTTATGAAGGGACTTGCGTACACCTCCCTCCCTCCTGTGTCCATGATGCTGAGCTGTGGGCTCTGCCCTACCTTCTCCTCAGTAAATACTGAGCAGAGGTATCTATTTAGGATAGATGCTTTTCCTTGGTCCTCCTCCACACTCTCTCCCTTATCCCTTTTATCTTAGCAACACCCTCTGGACTTTCTTCTTTCACTGATGCATCTATAGAAGTCTTGTCCCTTCTTTTACTGTTCATGTTAGTGTTTCCTTGGGTTGGGTCTTTGCCTGCCTTACTGCCTTCCCTGCTTCCCTTAGGAAAGTTTGATATGCCTCCCTATCTTCGTCCCGCTGTGTTCCCTTATATTTCACGAAGGCCAGCCTTTTGGCTCTGATCTTTTCTGCTACTGTTTTTGAGAACCAAAGTGGTTTCCTCCTTCTTTTGCTCTTGCTTTTCTTCCTAACACAATGGGATGTTGCTTCAAGTATTGTATCCTTGATGCTTGCTCACTTTGCCTGTACCCTCTCACCTGTATTTCTTCTTGCCAGGGCTAGCTTAACTCTGTTGGCCATCTTATTAAAGTCAGCTCCTTTGAGGTCACATATTTTTGCCTTGGAATGGGATGATTAATTTCTAGTGGCCAACCTGAACCATACCATGTGATGGTCACTGGCTCCCAGGTGACCTTCTACCTGGAGATCTTTGATCCTTTATCTGTTGGTCAGTACTAGATCTAGGGTAGCCCTGTCTCTTGTGGGTTGTTATAGCAGTTGTTTGAGGCCCTCCACCAACAGGAAATCCACTATGTGTCTAGTTCTGGTGGATGTTCCTTCTGGTATTGATCAATCTGTATCTGGCATGTTCAAGTCTCCCATTATCAGAACCTCACCTTTAGCTGTCATGTTTTGCATATCTAATATGTCTACATCTTCCTTCTGGTCTGGAGGCCTGTAGACAACCCCAGTTCATATGGCTGTCCCATTTCCTGTTTCCAGGGTGACTCACAGTTCTTCTGGCTCCTTATGTATATTCTGAATTTCTGTAGCTTTGATATTTTCATTGATATAAAGGGCCACTCCTCCTTTTTGAACTTTGGTCTCTTGAACAGTGCATAGCCAGGTACTGAAGTCTCCCAAATGTGGTTACTGGTGAACCATGTCTTGCTAATGGCTATTATGTCCAGTTTAGCCCTGGCATTGTTGCCTGCAGGTCTGGGATCTTGTTTCATATCTACAAACTACACAGGTATACAGAAGACTGGTTGAGGGGACTTTCCCTTTAAGTGAATCGGGTGCAGTAGCCAATCTGACAATGTGCTGTCACTGCCTGCCAGCTTTCAATGGTAAATTTACCACTACACTTATGGCTTTCTGATCTCTACTCTTGATTTTACTGACAAAGTTTCTGAAATACCAGTGTCAGATGTGGTTCTGCTTGTCGCTTGGAGTTTTGACTGACTTTATGGCTTTATGATCACTGCTGCTATTAAAATGACAATGATCTTGTGATCTTGAAAAATTACTGAGCATGTTTCTCTCTCTCTCTCTCTCTCTCTCTCTTTCTTTTATATTTGCAATGTGACTTCTCCTGTCTTGATATATATCCAAGAAATGGGTTACAAAATTTGCTTATTATGCCATTAAACTTTCAACCCAACAGCAAGAAAATAATAGTATAAAAAAGAAAAAAGAAAAAAAGAAAAAGAAAATGGTTAAAAATGTTTTAAAAGTACAAAATCTGAATAGTTGCTCCATTGGGCAACTCAGCTTTGCTTTCCTGTCTCCAAAACAAACATGGGCTTTCATTTTAAATTCCTTCCTCTGTGTGTTGTGAAATTCTCTGTTTCGTGATTCCTCCTGATCTCCAAAAGAAGTTCTTCTCTTTTTTTCAGTACATCTGTCACACAGAGCAGCGTATGTAAAGAAAATGCCTAATCTGTCAAAGGAAGACACCAGTTATCCTTTGTGCATTCCCTGTCAGTGCATGTGCACATGCATATGCATCCACTCTCCCTCAATGTCAAGAAGACTGTCTCCATGACCTTTGGCACCAGACAGATACTCTCAAGGCTCCCCTCATTGCCCTCCTTCCACACCTTTGATTGGACAATCATCACCTCAACCTTTAGGTACTTGGGAGTTTGGCTTGACCGACACCTCAATTTCTCTGGACATGTGGACGCCATCCTCAAGAAGCTGTGCCCCAAGCTTGGCGCATTACATAGAAACCGTAGTTCCCTACCACTATCAGCCAGGCACGAGCTTGTCCAGAAGATGATCCTACCTATTTGACTACTGTGATGTAGTTCACAGTGCTGCTTCTAAGTCCTCCCTTGCCAGATTATACACCCTTTTAACTCTTTCTGTCACTTCGCTTTAACTCCCTCCTTCACTCATCACTGTAACCTCTACCCTCTCTATCCCTTACTTCTCTAGAAAATTGTCATCTTCTCCACTGTGCTAAATCTGTATCAAAATTTTGGTATAGGACTCTCCCCTTATCTCTGTCTTCTTTCTTATCCGCTCTACGCTGCTGGACCACTGCCTTAGATAATATGATTCTCACCTATTGGTAATTCCTCATCCACTTCGACCATGGTTGGTCAGTTGGCCTTCTCGCATCTCTTCCCTAAGCTGTGGAACACCCTCCCCTCCCAAGTTTGCATATCTTCCTCCCCTATTTCTTCTCTTTAGCCCTAAATAACTTCCTCTTGGTAAACTGTACCTGTAACTAATCTCACTGTATTTCCCTCTCAGTTCAGTTCACCTGCATTTTACTTACCCCACCATCTATCCTGTCTCCCATAATAAGTTGTCATGCTAATGCAGGGGTGTCCAAACTTTTCAGAGTCATGAGCCACATTTAAATTTCTGAGTAAGACATGAGCCACAACAATGCGCAGCCCATACCATATTCAATTATTCACAGCAGCTCTGTGCCTAGATTTGCTTGCAAGATTAGTAAAAGTAGTTTGTTGAGCACTCAGGGCACTTTTCAGCTCCTGTACTTTGACTTTTCTCAAATTTAAAAGACTGTGACATGTACTTCACACGTAATTGGCAAACCCTCGAGAGCCACATCAAACTGCTACGAGAGCAACATGTGGCTCTTTGAGCTGCAGGTTGGCCACCCTTCCCTAATGGATTGCACCACTCTCCTCTGGGTATCAGCGAATGTACTTCACAAATGCACTTGATTGATCACAGCTGTACATACAGTGCTTATGTAGCTTTGGTATGATGTAATATGTCTTGCTTCTCCATTTAAACTGTATTAATGCTCTATCTGGATGTATGTACACTTGATTGCTCCAACTGTCCCCTCAGGGTTATCAACAAATGTACTTCACAAATGCAATTAATTGATTACTATTTTATGGCCAACGCTATATAACTTTAATAAGATGTACTTTGTCTTGCAATTCTGCTTAAACTGTACCAGTGCCTAATCTGGATGTATGTACACTAGCTTAGATGCAGTATATAATGTAATCTGCAGCTTGTCTCATATCACTTTTTAAATTGTATTAATGTCAGTTGGATGTATGTAGTGTTATTGAGTATGCTTTTCCCTCTATTTTACTCCTCGGACACACCATGAGATGAGCAAATTGTTCAGTGTACCATTCCTGGTAAAAGTTTTCAATAAAAATAAATAAATAAATATGCCTCCATTAGAATTTCTGTGTAACAGTATATTTTTCTACAACTGCATTTTCTCTAGTTTGGCATTAAAAATTACATTTAAAAAAGTGCTTAAAAACTTCCATTTAGCAAGGCTGCTGGCAGCCATTTTGTGGGAGCCACTTGTTCCCATGCCCAGATATGCTAATGTGCCCATGCCAATCAGTGCATTTGCCAGAGGGAGCACATTAGCATATCCTTCCTGTGGGCCTCCCTTGTGACAGTTGTCATCAGTCTTCTCTGCGGGTGCATCCATAGGGGAGCTATGCTCCCCTAGAATGGTGTATGGATTGTGGAGTGGAACAATTGACTGGGTGTCAACCTTCGCAACCTCAACCTCACTGCCACTTCAAAGAGTGCAGTTATTCTAGATACCCTACAGGGGGCATGCCTTAGACAACTAGTACTGGAGCCCACTCGAGAGGGAGCAATATTAGTCTTGATTCTCTCAAATGGAGATGGAGAGAAGATCACAGATGTAGAAGTGGGTAGCCATCTGGGAACTAGCGACCATCGAACAGTATGGTTCACAATAAACACAGCAATAGAGTCAAGCCACACAAAGACAAAAGTACTGGACTTTAGGAGAGCTGACTTTGCCAAAATGGGTGAGTGCCTAAGGAATCCACTAGCAAATGGGCAGGAAGGAGGGGTGGAAGAACAATGGGGAATAATAAAAACTGCCATCACAGAGGTAATGAGCCTTTGTGTGAAGCAAATAAACAAAACAAGACGATATAAGAAACCACTATGGTTCTCAAAGGAAGTGGCAGTGAAGGTTCAAGAGAAAAAGAAAGCATTCAGGAAGTACAAGGAATCACAGAAGGAGCAGGACAGAGAACTGTATCAGTTAAAGCAAAAGGAGGCTAGGAAGGCAGTCAGAACAGCAAAGGCCCAAACTGAGGAAAAGATAGCCAACTCAGTTAAGAAGGGGGATAAAACCTTTTATAGGTACATCAGGGAGCGAAGAAAGACCAAGGGAGGAATAGTGAGGCTTAATAAAGGGGAGGGAGGTGGGCAGAGGGAGACTGTGAAAAGGCAGAGATACTAAACAAATATTTTGCTCAGTATTTACAAATGAAGAGGGGAGGTACCTAAAACAAACAGTAGAAACACTCTGGATACAGAAGTTGATACCAGCCCATTTACAGAAGAAAGAGTTCTGAAATAACTCTTAAAACTGAAGGTGGACAAAGCAATGGGGCCTGAATGGATTCATCCCAGAATTCTAAAAGAACTAAGGGTAGAACTAGTGACACCCACTGACTACCCTTTTAACAAATCATGGGAGGATGGGGTGGTACCCAAGGACTGGAGGAGGGCAGATGTGATTCCCCTTCACAAAAGTGGGAGCAAGGCAGAAGCAGGAAACTACAGACCTGTTAGTTTAACCTCAGTGATAGGGAAAATGATGGAATCACTTCCAAAGGAAAGAATTGTTGAGAACCTAGAGGCCAGTGTGGCACAGGACCCAGGGCAGCATGGATTTACAGTGGGAAGGTCATGCCAGACGAATCTGATAGATTTCTTTGACTGGGTGACCAAAGTAGTAGATCAGGGAGGGGCTGTGGACATGGTCTACCTAGACTTTAGCAAGGCATTTGACACAGTCCCACACAAAAGATTAATATACAAGTTAGCCAGCCTGGGAGTGGGTCCCAAGATGACAGCCTGGGTAAAGAATTGGCTGGAGAACAGGACACAGAGAGTAATAGTAAATGGAGTCCACTCAGAAGAAAGGAGGGTTACTAGTGGGGTACCGCAGGGTTCAGTATTAAGACTGGTCCTCTTCAATGTCTTTATAAGCGACATTGCAGAAGGACTGGAAGGAAAAGTATGTCTCTTTGCAGATGACATAAAGATCTGCAACAGAGTTGATGCACAGGGTGGGGTGGAAAGGATAAGAAGGGACTTGGCAAGGTTAGAGGAATGGTCAAATGTATGGCAGCTTAGATTCAAAGCTAAGAAGTGCATGGTAATGCACCTGGGAAGCAAAAACCCAGGGGAAGAGTACATAATGGGGGGTGAGATACTAATAACAACAAAAATGGAAAGGGACCTGGGGGTAGTCATATCAGATGACCTAAAGGTGGGCAAGCAATGTGAGAGGGTAGCAAGGAGGGCTGGGGGGATACTGGGATTCATAGAGAGAGGCATCACCAGTACAAAACAGGAAGTTATTATCCCTCTGTACAGACAGCTGGTGAGACCCCATCTGGAGTACTGTGTGCAGTTCTGGAGACCCAATCTCCTCGAAGACATAGACAGGATGGAAGCTGTTCAGAGGAGGGCAACTAAAATGGTACAGGGTCTGCAACGGAAGACATATGAAGAGAGATGAAAGGAGCTTAATATGTATAGCCTCGAGGAAAGGAGGGAGAGGGGGGACATGATAGAAATGTTCAAGTACCTCAAAGGAATCAACAAAGTCCAAGAGGGTAGCATTTTTCAAAAAAAGAGGTGTGCAAGAACAAGAGGGCACAATTTGAAGATGGGGGGGTGGCTCAGAGGTAATTTAAGGAAGTATTTTTTCCACAGAGAGGGTTGTGGATGCATGGAATGGCCTTTCAGAGGAGGTTGTGGAGTCAAAAACAGTGGTGGAATTCAAGCATGCATGGGACAGTCATAAGACCATTCTAGGGGGTGGAGGTAGGAAGAAGTAGGCTGCTGGTTAACTAGGATCTGCAGCTTATCCAGTAGGTAGAGAAATGGGCAGACTGGGTGGGCCAAGCGGTCCTTATCTGCCATCAAATTCTGTTTCTATCCCAGGTGAGGGAGAGAGAGATTCCCAGGAGAAGCTGTCAGTGGACAGCAGCCTGGTTAAAAGGAAGTACTCGAGCAGTCTCAACTCATCCTTGGCCCAATCACATAACTTACTCCAACTGAGTCCTCTCCCCATTGCCTCAACACTCCCCCCCCAGCCCCTCAAACAAATTCCTGCTACTGTGGCACTTCCAGTCTGTCTCATAACTCACTCCTGACCACAGTCACACAACCGTCTCCTACTGTGCCACTACCCACAAGCCTCATTCTCACTCTGTCCCCAGTGGCACTACTAACTTCTCCTGTGGCACTCTCGACCTGCTTCACAACTCACCTTGACCCCATTTTACAAACCTCCCTCTTACTGTTTCATTTACCACCTGTTCCACCACTCACTTCGACCTGAGTCACACAAGTCCCTCCTACTGCGCCACTGCCCAGCTGCCTGACAAGTCACCTGTAGCTCCAGTCATACAACTGCTGCCTACTGCAGCACTTCCTGCCTGCCTCACAACTCACCCCTTGCCCCAGTAACACAGCTCCCTTCTACTGTAGCCCTTCCCACCTGCCTCACAACTCACCCCCCCCAGCCCCATCACACAACTCTGAAAGACCGTGAAAGCCAAACTTGGGTTGGCCTATACAGTTAAATATGCGTTATCGGCTTGCAGTTGCTCAGGGAATCCTACTACCCCACCTAATATACAGTCTTACCACTTACTATCTGTCCAGTGCCTCACACCTAGACAAATGAAATGTCTCCTAAAATAATGTATGCCAGATTGCCCTTTTCACTTCCAGGCTAACGCACCACTGCTCCCTGTGGCTAAACTAGACTGGCTATCCCTCTCTCTCATTGCCTACTTGCTGTGGGCTGTATGATAGACAACATTGTCAGGTCCGCCAAACTAGCTACCTCGCAGCCTTGTTGACACCACAGGAACAGTCCTATCCCCGGCACTCTGCAGTCAATCACTTGGCAGTACCTAAATGCTCCACAAAAATGGAAGAGCAAGCCTTTGCCACTTTCACTCCCAGAGTCTGGAATGCCTTCCAACTTCAGCTCCGAGCTGCTCAGTCTCACATCTGTTTCAAGCTAGCACTTTCAAATTCTTAAACAACTCTAACGCCTGCATATGCAACTGACCCTAATGTCCAGAAAAGCAGTGCTCCACAAACATATAAAAG